>CM075345.1:139114062-140335000 GCA_037693485.1 Kitagawia praeruptora
TCAAGGCATGCCAAGTACGGGGCACCTCAACCCCGTCCAAGGTCTCCAACTTATATGATCCTCGTCCCAATGTCTTCCTAACTCGATACGGCCCTTCCCAGTTTGGGGCTAGTTTTCCCTTCTGGCCAACTCCAGAAGCCTCGATCTTCCTAAGAACCAAGTCACCTTGCTGAAAGAATCTCTCCTTAACCCTGTGGTTGTAATAGAAGGATACTTTCTTTTGATGCTCCGCATTTCTGGCGTTTGCCTCGTCCCTGACTTCATCAATCAGATCTAGGGCGAGCCTCATGCCTTCTTCATTAGTCTCAGTTTCAAATGCCTCAACTCGAGGTGATGCATGCATGATTTCTAGTGGTACAACTGCTTCAGCTCCATAAGCTAGCAAAAACGGGGTTGCTCCCGTTGTCACCTTACAGGTGGTGCGATATGCCCATAGTATAGGCAGCAACTCATCCACCCAAGTATTCCTCGAGCGTTCGACCCTTTTCTTTAATCCGTCCAGGATGATTCGATTGGCCACCTCGGCCTGTCCATTTGCTTGCGGATGTGCCACTGAGGTAAAACGAAGCTCAATAGCGTTTTCCCCACAATACTTCTTGAATTCCTCATTGTTAAACTGTGTCCCATTATCCGTCACAAGAATTCGCGGGATTCCATACCTACAAATTAGGTTCTCCCAAAAGAACTGGGAAACTTGCTTGGTGGTTATCTTGGCTAAAGGCTTAGCCTCAATCCATTTAGTGAAGTAATCAATGACGACAATCAGAAACTTCCTTTGTGCTGAAGCCATAGGGAAAGGACCAAGAATGTCCATCCCCCACATTGCAAACGGAATGGGAGAGCTGATTGAAGTTAATCTCTCAGGCGGCTGCCTTACAACAGGGGCGTGTTTTTGACATCTGTCACACTTCTTGACATAATCCTGGGCATCTGCCAACATCTCTGGCCAATAGAATCCCAGGCGGGTAATCTTGTGGGCTAGGGCTCTGCCCCCCAAGTGTTGCCCACAGATCCCTTCATGAACTTCTTCCAATGCTTCTCTTGCCTCTTGGGGCCTTAAGCACTTCAAGTACGGGATGACAAACGATCTCTTGTATAAGATGCCTTCAATCAAGGCATATCTCAATGCTCTCACTGACAATTTTCGTGCCTCCAAGGCATTGTCAGGGAGCCATCCGGTTTCTAGATGAGCTTTAATAGGATCTATCCAACAGCTTCCAACATCGATCGGTGCTACCAACTTAGTGTTGACGGTCGGGGCCTTCAAGACCTGGAAGTAAACACTTCCTGCATAATTCTCTATCTCAGAGGAAGCGAACTTAGAGAGGGCATCGGCCTTAACGTTCTCTTCCCTAGGAATGTGCTCCATATAGCACTCCTCAAATTGAGTCATAACAGCTTTCACGACTCTGAGGTATTTTGCCATAGTTTCATCCTTGGCCTCAAACTCACCATTCACTTGCGAGACTACCAGTCTTGAATCTCCACACACTTTGAGGTTCTTGACCCTCATGACTCTGGCCAATCCCAATCCGGCTATTAATGCCTCATACTCAGCTTCATTGTTGGTTGTCGGAAAGTCCAACTTCAAAGCATATTCAACTGTGAACCCATCGGGGCTTTGCTAAACCAAACCTGCACCACTAGATTTTGTTTTTGATGCTCTATCAAAATAGAGCACCCAATACTCTTTCTGGTCAGCTATCAGTTCTTCATCTTTATCTTCGTTCTCCGGGGTGGTTATCATCTCCTGCCCCCCGACTTCTTGGTTGTTAATGGTGCATTCAACCACGAAGTCAGCCAATGCCTGAGCCTTGATGGCTGTCCGAGGCTTATACTTGATATCAAACTCTCCAAGCTCTATGGCCCATTTGATCAATCTTCCACTTGCTTTCGGGCTGTGCAATATGCTTCTCAATTGTTGATCTGTCAAGACTTCGATTTTGTGAGCCTGGAAGTACGGTCTCAATTTCCTTGAGGCAGTAATCAATGCCAATGCAAACTTCTCAATGGGAGAGTAATTCAACTCCGCCCCATGTAGCACCTTACTCACATAGTAGATGGGTTTCTGAACCTTCTTTTCTTCTTTGACAAGAACAGCACTCAATGCTTGTTCGGATACCGCCAGGTATAGGTAAAGAATCTCCCCAGGACTAGGTTTGGCCAACAACGGGGCTTCAGCCATGTATTTCTTCAACTGCTCAAAGGCCTCTTGGCTCTCTATAGTCCACTCAAAATTTTTCACCTTCTTTAATGCCTGAAAGAAAGGCAAGCATTTGTCACCAGATTTGGAGATGAATCTCCCGAGGGCCGCAACTCGGCCAGTTAATTTCTGTACATCTCGTATTGAGCGGGGTGGCTCCATATCCAGAATAGCCTTAATCTTGTCCGGGTTGGCCTCTATGCCTCTCTTGGAAACCATCAGCCCCAAAAATTTTCCCGATCCAACACCAAAAGCACACTTGGCTGGATTCAACATCATCTTGTGGTGCCTTAGCACTTCAAATGCCTCTCTGAGGTGCCTAATGTGATCTGCCTTGAGTAGGTTCTTGACTAACATGTCATCAACATAGACCTCCATGGTTTTTCCAATTAGATGGGCGAATATCTTATTCACCAATCGTTGATAAGTAGCTCCTGCATTCTTGAGACCAAAAGCCATAACAAGATAACAGAAAACACCAAAATCAGTAATGAAAGATACCTTTGGGATGTCCTCCTTGTGCATTTTAATTTGATTGTAACCACGGAAACCATACATGAAACTTAACATCTCGTGTCCAGCTGTGGCATCTATTAGGGTGTCAATCCTTGGTAGAGGGAAACAATCCTTTGGGCATGCATCGTTCAAATCTGTGAAGTCGATACACATTCTCCACTTTCCATTCGCTTTCTTGACCATGACGGGATTAGCCAACCATTCAGGGAACTGAATCTCCTCAATAAATCCAGCTTCCAAAAGCTTACCAACTTCTTGCTTAATGGCCTCTTGCCTTTCAGGAGCAAAATTCCTCTTTTTCTGCTTTATCTTCTTTCGTGCAGGATCGACGTTCAATCTGTGAGTTATAAGTTGGGGGTCAATCCCCGGCATGTCTGCTGCTGTCCAAGCAAACACATCGATATTCTCTTGCAAGAATGCTGTCAATTCGCCCTTCAGGGATTCCTTCAGAGATGCTCCTATGTATGTAACCTTTTCTGGGTCGCCCAGCTCCAGGGGAACGGGTATTAAATCCTCTACTGGCTTCCCTCGCTGTTCATCATCACTACGGACATCCATGTCTTCAATCGGGAGTACCTTCCCCCCGACTCCATCAGCTCTTAGGGCGGATACATAACAACTTCTTGCCATCTTCTGGTCGCCTTTTTGTTCTCCGACCCCATTTCGGGTTGGAAACTTAATCTTCGTATGATATGTTGAGGCAACAGCCTTGAACGCATGAAGTCCAGTCCTTCCCAAGATTGCGTTATAAGTCGAGGCTGCCTTAATCACCAGAAAATTCAACATTTGAGTAGCTTCCTTAGGTTCCTGCCCGATTGTCATGGGTAACTGGATAGTACCTTCTACCTTGGACTCAACTCCATTGAATCCATAGATGGGCATGTTAGTTGGGGTCAGCTGAGAATCGGTATATCCCATCTTCACAAAAGCATCGTGAAACAGAATGTCAACAGAAGCTCCATTGTCTATCAAGACTCGCTTTACTTCCGAGTTCCCAATCACAGGGGTTATAACTAACGGGTCATCATGGGGGAATTTCACCCCTTCAAGATCAGAATCATCAAAACCAATTACGATTTCAGTTCTAGCACGCTTCGGGGCCTCTCCCACGATGTGCATCACCTCCCTGGCGTATGCCTTTCGAGAGTTTCGAGTTGTACCGGCCGCTGTCGGGCCTCCCCAGTCATGTTGATAACTAGCCCTCGGGGCTGTGTGTTACGGTCACGATCATTATCCCCTCTATCATTGTTTCTCTTTTCGTAGTCCCTTCTTTGGGTTCCACGGTCTTCACCCTTGGTGAAGTTACTCAGTTTCCCTTTGCGGATCAGAAATTCGATCTCATCCTTTAACTGCCTACAATCATCTGTATCATGCCCCACATCTCGGTGGAAACGACAATATTGATCCTTGTTCCTCTTTGCGGGGTCTCCCCTGAGTGGCTTCGGCCATCGGAAGTCCTTATCCTTCTCAATCTCCAACAAGATCTGACTTCTAGGAGCATTTAACCTTGCATAGTCAGAGAACCTTGGTCCTAAGCTCTTTTTTGGTGGCGAATCAGAGTCTTTGCTAGTTCGGGGATACTTGTCCCTAGCATCGTACTCCTGCTCTTGCTTGCGCTTTTTTGTATCATTGTTCCCCCGACCATTGCCTAACGTGACTTCCTTCTTCGTGCTATCTTCAGCCTTGATGTACTTATCAGCCCTTCACTGGAGATCAGCCATATTCTCAGGGGGATGCTTTGCCAATGATCTCTTAAAGTATAGGTCGGTGGTACCATGCTCCAAGGCTACCATTGCAACCTTATTGTCCAGATCAGTGATGTTCAGAGTCTCTTTGGTGAACCTCTTAAGATAGTCTCTCAGACTTTCGTTCTTCCCTTGTACGACATACATAAGAGATGCAGAACTTTTCTCATGCGTTCTTCCACTGATAAACTGACTAATGAAAGCAGCACTCAACTCTTTAAAGGAACCAATCGAATTTGCAGGAAGCCGGCTATACCATCGTTGAGCCATACCTGATAAAGTTTGAGGGAATGCCCTACACTTCAAAGCGTCACTTGCAGGCTGCAACAGCAGAGCATTTGAGAATGTTCTAACGTGGTTTGCAGGATCACCCATTCCATCATAAGCTTTAATTGTTGGCATCTTAAACTTCTTTGAGATACGAGCATTCATTACCTCCTCAGTAAACGGGGGTGTGGGATCATCAGGATCCCCAAGTGGCATCCGATCCTTGGGGTTACTCTTGGGGGTTTCCACCCTCGTTGTTCTTCCAGTTGGGGCGGTAGCCCTTCTTTGCCTTCTTGAAGGCCTCTCCAGATCTATAAAGGGAATCGGTCCTGATGTTGGAGGGGGTAAAGGCTGATTTGATTTGGCTTGTTCTCTGGCCATATCTTCCTTTAATCTTAAGATCTCGGCTTCATAAGCCTTAATCCTCTCAGTAGTTGTTGAAGGGAGTCCATCGTGAGTAGTTTGAGTTCTTCCTCGAGGTTCTTTACTTGCGCGTCGCCTCCTTGGAGCTTCATCACGTTCGTAATCATTGTCAGAAGATGACTCATCCGTATAAGGACCAGAAAAATCGTGATAATCTCGATCTCGAATATACAGGGCATGACCACTTGATCCAGCTCCTTGAGTAGGAGGGTAGTTAGGCAGCCCATACATCGGATTGGTGCTTATGGGGAGATCCGTAGTGTGGATCTGAACCCCTCGTGGAGGGTTGTTAGGATCTACAATCAAGGAAGAAATCCCCACCTGGAGGGGGTTAGTCCCTGGATTTGTGTGGACGATCGGAGGTAGCGTACTCTCAACATGGGAAGTCGTCCCTAGGGGTTGAGAAACTTGATACGGAATGATAGTCCCGGATGCTGGAGGTACTTGTTCAGTGAGGGGCGGAGCAGAGCTGAGAGGTAGAGCCTCGGTTGCGATTAGCTCTGTAATTGCTGGTGTCCTTCGTGTGTTAACCATGGTTGATATTTTCGTCCCACAGACGGCGCCAAATGTTGTGGAATAAAAACTAGGTTATGATTATGACGGCTAGGGTTCGGGAGCTTCGTGCTTTAATGGCTGCTTCTGCGTTCGAGACTAATCGGTCCTCACAGAATGCCTACGTATCTCTGTATTAGAGAATCAAGCCAAGAAAACGTCGTTCTGAGATGAGGGGTCAGACCCTTTATATAGGCTGAGAAGCCCTAAAATCGTAGTAGGGTTAGGTGACTTGGTGGGCAAGTCACCGACTAGAAGAAGGTTCTAGTCTCCTTCCATGTATGAATCAGTTTCCATGTTGAGATATGTATCTTGGAGGCTAAGTCAAGCAATAATCGTATTCTTGTTTGACTCTTATTTGCTGAGCTGTTTTACTACCCTTAATATTAATTACGAAATTAATATTATAATTAGGGTTTGGGCCCAACTGGTGGGCCCCACTTTTGGACCATCCTAGGTTTAATTAATGCCACATTAAATGTGTCTTTAGGGTTTATTTTTAGCCCATATCAACATTGTTATATATGTGTCCTTGTAATTCAGATTTGTACATTTGTAATTCAGATTCTTAAAATTCATTTGCCATTAAAAGTGGGTATATTTTTCCTACATATATAAGAAGAAATAGCTTATGTAGACATGACAAATCGTTTTGTACATTTATGTCATGTACTTTAGGGTATTGAACAAAAATGACATGATATTAAATCGTGTACCCGAATTTAGAACACAAAATGACACTGAATTACATAATTTTTTTCGTGTATACGAAATGAAATGAAATACGTGAATAGAAAAAATATAACAATTATATGAAATATTACTATGTATCCAAGTTATGTAAATATATAATTATATGTCTTAGAACAATATTGAGATATTACAAAACAAAACTAACAGTAGCATGCATGGTGTAAAGTCTCCCGAACAAAATGAAACCCTCCTTTTTTATTTTTTCTTATTTCTCGTTAACAAATATCTCTCTTTGTGTAGAATCTTTATACCAAGTTATTTAGTTTTCTTAGCCATTTTTTATGCTTTGTTGATATAAAAAAAATATAGTCAACCAACCAAGCAAATTCAATATATACTCTTAGGTTAAGATATGAGAATTGATACTATTATTTTAATTCAATAATACAAAATTGAAAAAGGCACCCTTTTATTAAAAACAATATGTAATTTTAAGTGTATCAACCTTTTTATTTATCATTATTAATATTTTTTATAACAAAAACCGTAGCGGCTGCTCTCTCTCTCTGTCTCTCCACTTTTCACAAAAGATGTTAAACTAAAGTTTAGGAGCTGATATAAATTTTTTTAAATTTTTATATTGATTTTTCTTTATTTTGAAATAAAAAAATCATTGAGAGTCTAGTACCCCGTTCTCCGTTGGTGGATTTTGTCTAACAAAATATTAGATTTTGTACTAACTCCTTGTAAATAAAAAGCCTTATTTTCTTTTCCTTGATTTTATTTTGGCTTTCACTAAATATCTCTCTTTATTGAGAGCCTAATATCCTATTTGTGGATTTTGTCTACCCATATATTAGATTTTGTTATTCTAGTTCATTGATTTGGATAGTATAGAATCACAGTTCTCGTCGGTTGTTTGAATACGTTATGACAAATTAGATATACATATTCCTCACGTTTATAATAAATTGTTAGATTATCTCGCTGAAAAGACTATATAATTTAATGACATAAGCTAGAGATGTACCATAATTGAAGATCTGTTCAATGATTGGATAAAGGAAATTAGTGATATAATTTACTATGTGTTTGTTCAAATTTAATAATTTTTGTAGATGTTGTATACCCTTTTATTGATGATTTTTACAGGTTTGATTATTTTTATGTATGACATATGTCCTTTTATTGATGAATTAATTATCAATAAATAAATAGTGATTTATAAGAAAAATTGTGCTAAATTGACCAATTTATTATGGAAATATTCACTGACAATATTTTCATTGACTCTGTAATATTTTTTATTTTTTGATTGATAATTTATACACAAAATAATGTAAAGTACTATTTAAGAGTATATTTAATATATTGAATAATTCAAATATATTGTGAGGTCAATTTTTTTTTCCATTAATTATTGCATAGTTAAAAAATTTCGTAAGTAAAATGTTAAAAGATGATTGGTTTAAAATTCATTCTAACATTTTAATTGGTTGATTAGCTTTTTTATGAATGAATTATTTAATACTTTACATAACTTAAATTTTGAATGTGTATTTAGAATAGTGTGGTAAATAGTTTTATATTGTTAATAATTTTTAATTCATGATTTTAGTTGTACCTTATGATTTTGAATTGAAAGTTTGAGATAACAAAATATCTATTATAAATATAATAGATTCATGTATTAATATATAAATCTTTAAATTAAATAAATATTGTATTTAGAATAAATTTTTTAAGTAATCATTGAATAACATTGACAACCCAACACAGTAAAAAACATTTATCTATATGCACACCTAATAATGTAAACAAATTAGTGTAATGATATAAGGATTGATGCCTACAATTTAGTAAGTCGCTGAATTATTGAAGTTTGCTATTGAATATTCTAATGGGAAGTAACTCTGAGAGAATCCGGACTGGGATGATTATAACCTACATCGTTTTCTATTTTTTTTTGTCAGAAACGTTTTTCTGTTGAATTTATTGGACAATTAAAACACGACACATATAATACATATATACAATCGAAATAAAAAGATAATTTGTCCAAGTATATAATGCTATATAATAAAAAGATATAAAGTAGTACCTTAACCGAAATTGGTATGATTTAGCCATGAGAAAAATTGATGGATACACTTAGTTTATCAAAGTTGGCTAAGTCTGATGGGGAATAAGGAATAAGCGGCTTAGATTTCCTGTAATGTTTAAATTGATATGATAATTATATTTTTTAGTTCGTAAGAATTTTATTTTATATAAATTGTTTATTAGTTAACCGTTAAAATAAAAATTATTAGTTATTATATTTAGTTAATTGATATGAAAAAATAAAAATTAATTGTTATTGAGTCTAACTTGATTTTAGTTTAGTCTTGGTTGAAACGTAGAATCTAGATCCAATAGAGAAAAATGTTACATTAAGTTTAATTGATTTAAATTTAATAGATTCTGATTGATGTTAAAATAATTCACAATCTTGTGATTGATTAACTAACAGATGTTAGATTCGAGGAAAATGCTAGTCCCGAAATTGAATCCCAAAAAAATTCCCAAATGACATATGTCATATTCTGATTTGTCATATTATGATGGGCCCCCTGGATTCACATCAATCACGCCAATTAAAATATCCCATACTGCCAAATCACCAATGCCACGTCATTTTAGGACACTTTTTGGGATCCAATTTAGGGTCCATAGATTTGGGTATCCTTTACTATAATAAAGGATGTTAAAAAACAATTCATAACTAAACGATATATACCCATATGTAATGTACTGCTATGTGAATTTATAGAAAATAATATTTACGATTAGTAGAAATTTTTTTTAATTAAAAACCATGTGATAAGCAAAGTTATTAAATCAAGATATTTTATATTTAAATTTAATTTAACCTCGATTAGTAAATTAGAATAAGCATGGTAAATAATAAAATTTTTGTATATGATTGATTGATTTAAAGTTTAGAAATAAATTCTGATTGTCTCTAAAATAATTTTAATTTTTTGGTTGGTAATTTATTCACCAACCAATAATAATACTCTTATAGCGTATATTTAATAATTAAAATATATGTAGTGTTCGTTTATATGAATTTATTAATTATTTTATTAACAAATTGTGAAAAAATATATTTTTGAACCTTTTAAAAAATCGAGTTTTTGAAGATATGGATTTTATCCAAGCTATTTAAAATTTGTTCAAATCCGATTTTGTAGTGTTGGCTTATATGCATTTATTAATTAATTTTATTAACAAATCATGAATAAATTTATTTTTTAGCTTATGAAAAAAATCAAATTTTTGAATGTATGGATTTTATCCAAGTTATTTAAAATCTGATTTCAAATCCTTTTTTTTTTTCAGATTTTTAGTTAAGTTATATGAATTTATTAATTATTTTATTAAAAAATTGTGAATAAATATATTTTTGAACCTTTTAAAAAATCAAGTTTTTGAAGATATGGATTTTATCCAAGATATTTAAAATTTGTTCAAATCTGATTTTGCAGTGTTTGCTTATATGCATTTATTAATTAATTTTATTAACAAATTATGAATAAATTTATTTTTTAGCTTATAAAAAAAATCAAATTTTTGAATGTATGGATTTTATCCAAGTTATTTAAAATCTGATTTCAAATCCCAATTTTTTTTTCCAGATTTTTAGTTAACTTAGATTATAATTATTTAATATTAATTATAATTGTACAATATATATTATAAAAATCATGTGATAATATGATTATGATTGACTTTATATTAAAAGAGTGGTTGATTAATGAATGATTAATTATGAAATTTAATTTAAAATATATAATAGTATATCGTGATTGATTTCAAATTAAAATTATGATTTTCTTGTAAATATTTTTTATTTAAAAAATATGTATTTATGGATATGTTAATAAAATCAATATTGTATTTAAATTCGTTTATATGAATTTATTAATTATTTTATTAACAAATTGTGAATAATATATTTTGAACCTTTTAAAAAATCGAGTTTTTGAAGATATGGATTTTATCCAAGCTATTTAAAATTTGTTCAAATCTGATTTTGTAGTGTTGACTTTTATGCATTTATTAATTATTTTTAGAGAAAACTGCACTTCGTGTACATGTAGTTTGGCCCTTCCTGCACTTGCAATATTACATTTCTAAAACTAGCACATGTAGTACTACACTTCAAAAAATTTTATTTTATGTGTACTCCCGTCAACTCCGTCTAACGGAGTTAGTGAATAACCCTAATTTCATCTCCGTCTGACTTTTACTGTTTCCGGCGAAGCCCAAAACGTCCCGGGGAGCTTTAGGTAAGCAGCAAATCACCAAGGAAATGTTTCTCAACTCATAACTAAACTACAACATGCAACAAACAACCCCAAAAATGATCAAAAAGACCAAAATCGATTGATTTCCGGCGAACACTACTACCATGTCCGATGAACTGCATTTTTGCCAAAAACTCAACCAAATCCAACATTCTAGGTATCAAAATGAAGCTTAGAGCCTCACAAAACTTTCCCCTAACACCAATTACATGGACAATCACTTATATGCATGAACGACTAAATTTTAAAACCAAGAAAAACCTTTAACTCGTTTTCACCATAAATGCACATAATCACTTCAATTAACCACGTAATTTGATCATATACAATCATATGGAGCCTTTAAAACCATCAAAAGGACTGGACTAACACGGATTTGAAAACCCCCAATTTTATTCAAGAACCCTAGAATTCAAATTGCTAACTCCGTTAGACGGAGTTGACGGAAGTACACATAAAATCAAAATTTTAGAAGTGAAGTACTACATGTGCTAGTTTTGGAAATACAATATTGCAAGTGCAGGAAGGGTCAAACTATAGGTACACGAAGTGCAGTTTTCTCTTATTTTTATTAACAAATTATGAATAAATTTATTTTTGAGCTTTGAAAAAAAATCTAATTTCTGAAGGTATGGATTTTATCCAAGTTATTTAAAATCTGATTTCAAATCCGAATTTTTCAGATTTTTAGTTAAGTTATAGTATAATTATTTAATATCGATTATAATTGTACAATATGTATTATAAAAATCAATTTATAATGTATTATAATGTGTTTGTAATTGATTTTATATTAAAAGAGTGGTCGATTAACGAATGATTAATTATGAAATTTAATTTAAAATATATAGTGGTATATCGTGATTGATTTAAAATTAGAATTGTGATTTTCTAGTAAATATTTTTTATTTAAAAAATAGGTATTTATGGATATGTTTAATAAAATCATTATTGTATTTAAATTATAAGTGTTAACTAACCATGGTTAAAGAGGTATGGTGAGATTTAAATAAGGAAAGGTCTAAATTTTAGGAATTAGCTCTGATTGGTCATAAAATAATTCCTCGATTCTTATTGGTTAACTGACGTGTGGTAGACTCAGGTATTATAATAAAGGATATACATGTTCGTTTAATTATATAAAAAGAATAATAAACTTATATTGAGATGACTGAAATATATAAAAAATATTAAAAATAAGTGATAATTAAATTTGGTGCTTTGATAAATAATTCCATGGGTTTTGTTTATTAATAAATAATATATACAAATTATTTAAAATCCAATATTATTCATGTGGCTGATTACATGGCTAAGTACATCATTAATCATTAAATAAATAAAGAAATAAATTAAAAATAAATAGATGATAAAAGAAATTAGAGAATTAAGAATCGGGAAGACTTGGACAAGACGCGGAAAAATGCTTGATTAAAAGGAATTTTTGGAAGCGTGTTTCGACAACCCATATCCCTTTTTTCGTCTTTTTCACTAGTTATAAAAATTCACAAAAAAAGTATTTTTTTAAAAGCTAGATACTTAACACCCGTTAAGTATTTTTAACGGCACGACTAATTTCTAAACATATAATTAGTTGACACCTAATTCTGAAAAATATTTTAGTTCGGTGGTAATTTTCTAAAATGATCAATAGTTTAGTGACAAAAAAATCCATTTTCCCTTAATTTTATTATAACAAATCCATATATGTAATGTTTAGGAAACATTTTCGAAACCAAATTTGTATAACTGATATTTTTTTATTAAATTGTTGAGTATTGAATACAGTAAAAGAATACAGAGGGGGGTGAATGGATTCTTGAACTTTTTCTTGTTCTTGAATCTTTGTAGCACAATATGTGTTTGTGTGTGTAGATTTACTAGTGCGGATAATGAACAACACAAGACACGATATCACTTTAATCTAATATTTTATTAGATAAAGATTTGCTACAATTTGTGAATACAAATGGTAGTATTTTTAGCTTCGTTTTTCTCAGAGAGATATGCTCTTACAGCGTGTATGAAAAACTTGACCAACTAAAAAAGTGAGATTGTATTCTTATAGAACATGAATACAACTCACTTACTACAAATAGGGTTACAGGATAAATTACTTTCTTGTATGTCTATCCTTTTTGAGTAAACATCCAAACGGCTACAGATTTGACTTTGCAAAGCTTTGTTCAGATCCACTTCTTTAGCTCTTTGTCTCTTCTACATCTCTCCAAGCTTCTTTGTAGGCTTTCCAGAGCACGTTACAGATTGTGGTCCATAAAGTGCATTGGCTTGTTGCTGGTTTCTGACTTGTACAATTTCTCCAGTATTTTGTCTCCAAGAATGTATTCGAGAAGTGGCTAAGTGATTGATTCGAGAACTAGGATTAGATAACTCTAAGTTCTCGAATACTGTATGATTGACATATCGAATCACTTCTCGAATAACACTTTTCTCCAGGGTTCCTTGAGTTGTCGAATAGAACACTTGACCTGTCGAATAGCTTTCTGAGTCCTTGAGATATCGAATGGAACTTTGACTTGTTGACTGTTTGAGAACTCGAATACCACTTTGACTTGTTGACTTCTTGAGTTCTCGAATAGAGTATTAGACATGTCGAATCTCCGAGATATCGAATAGTTCATTCAGAGATATCGAACAGTGTCTTCTCAGATATCGAATCTCTGACTTCTCGAACGCTAGACTTCTCGAATAGACAAATGTACTTCTCGAATTGGTACTTAGGCAAATTTCTCATTTCTTCAAATCCCAACTGTGATTATTTGACAGTCTTTATCTCCTTGCTTGAGACATGAACCTTGGAACTTCTTTCAAGCATTATTCTTGACTTTATAAGTACAGTTACACAACTAGGATTTGATGCCTATTACAAGTACAAAATAAATAGAAACTCTACAACTAGAGGTTCCCTCAGTTTAGAGGTCATGTAGATAATGCATAGCATTACACATACTTAGGCTTGTTATATTATGAGTACAGGCATGTCTCTGTGACTAACAATCTCCCCCAAATTGTGAGTAAGACCCTTAGTCACAATTTCATGCCTGATAACAAGCCTAACATACATAAAGGTAAAACTTGAAAAGTACATGTATGAAAATTTGATTGAGAACATGAATAGAATTACAAGTTGAGTAATCTTACACAATATGGTGAAATACTAGCCATTCTCATTTGATTCCATCTCCATTGCTTTGGCTTGTAGATCATCATATGTTTTCTGTTTCCTTTCTTTCTCCTTTTTTGCATTCTCATCCATGGCCCTTATGATTTCTGCCATAACATCCAGTTCTTCAAGCAGAATTGAGTTTTTGAAATCTTCAAGTACTGGTTTTAGAATGTTGGCAGGATAGTGACTGAGTAGGTTCATTTTTATATTGACATTATCTCCATTTCTTCTCCTATACTTCACCACATATGGATTGAATTGAACTCTACACTATCCTTTTGCCCTTAGCTTTTCTGCTTCAGCTTCCAGTCTATCAATTTCCTTCTCCCTTTCTAGCCATTTCTCAAGACACCCCTTTCTTATTTCTTCAGCATGACCTCTCTTCATCTTCACAGAGTCAATCAACTCCAGCTTCCATACTCTCTCCACTTTGTCTTCAGAATCCAACAGTGCAATGATTTTTTCTATCTCATATAACTTGCCCCAATTTTGACAACCCCCTTGTTTGAATTTCCTGTGTCTCCCATCAGTGTACTTGATCTCAAGGCAGTCATTCACAATTGCAGCAGAGTAGATCTTTGAGCTCTTAGAAATTGCAGTTGTTCTTCATCAAAATCTTCATCCAGTGGTTGGAGTTTCAATCCTGGAATGATTGTTAGGGCCCTTGACTTAGATGGCTTCACTCTCCTAGCAGCATGCTTGAATTTAAACCTTTTTACTTGATTGCTTGGCTGAAACTTATGACCTTTGCTTGTAGACCATTGTAGTACTCCATTAGCAGAGGTTGTAGTAGTGAGTTCCTTAATGTCCCCTTCTCCCCCTTAGGCTTGTTGTCAGGCACAAAGGCTGTAGTAGTGACCTTTGGGGTGGAAGATTCTTCAGGTAGAGGAAGACCCAACTGTTGATGCAGAAGAACATCAGCTGTGGTAGTGGCTTGAGTGCTCAACTGCTCAGTTAGAGTTGCAACTTTGTCTGTCAGCTGAGCATTGGAATGTTTGAGAGAAACCACCTCCTTTTCAAGAGTATCCACTTTAGTGAACAACTCATTGGCCTTAAAACCATATAGGGATTGATCTTTCAGTCTCTTCACTTTAAACTTGGTCATCTCATGCACAGGGACCTCAGTGACCAGCTTGTCTCCATATTGATTTGCAAAGAGGGTCCTGAGCATGGCATTTGCATCAGTTGTCTGATCAGATAGAATTTAAAATTTATGCCCCAGACTTGTGATAGTATCTTTCAGTAGAGCTAGACCATTATCCATCTTGGTGCAGGTGGAGTTGCAGTATTTGATATCCTTGAAAACACTGTCTAACTGAGGGAATTTTGCATCAAAGGCCCTCTTGATTTCTTCCACTGAAGTGGCTGTTTTATCACACACCTTGTTGACTTCAGTTTTGACTCCCTTCCCAAGATAGTGTGCAGCCTTGAGGAATCCTTTGTGAGAATCATTCATAGCCTCATACACTTCACCAGGAGTCAGAGATTTGGCATTGGAGCCCAGTAAAGTGATTATTCCTCTTTTAGATATTGAAGAGCTTCATCAAGAGTAATATCATATTTTCCTTGCAACCAAGCATCTACATTGCCATCTCTCTCAGCATCATCAATTATCTTTATCTTTTGCATCTCCACATCATCTCTGTGACATAGCAAAATTGCTTCATAGTCTGGATTTGGCATGTTTGAGGTGACAAGGTTCTGAGCTATCTTTACAAACTCAGGAATCTGATCCACAACTAAGCTTTGAAGTGCTTCAACCGTCAATTGTGGTGGAACAGATCCTGTTAGTCACAGAGGCATGCCTGTATACATCTAATAACAAGCCTAACTGTTTGTAATGCTCTGCATTACCTACATGACCTCTTAACTGAGGGAACCTCTAGTTGTAGAGTTTCTACTTGTTCTGTACTTATAATAGGCACCAAATCCTAGTTGTGTAACTGTACTTATAGAGTCAAGAATAATGCTTGAAAGAAGTTCCAAGGTTCATGCCTCAAGCAAGAAGATAAAGACTATCAAATAATCACAGTTGGGATTTGAAGAAATGAAGAATTTGCCTAAGTACCAATTCGAGAAGTATATTTGTCTATTCGAGAAGTCCAGCATTCGAGAAGTCAGGGATTCGATATCTCAAGACACTATTCGATATCTCTGAATACACTGTTCGATATCTCATTTGATATCTCAGAGATTCGATATGTCTACTACTCTATTCGAGAACTCAAGAAGTCAACAAGTCAAAGTGGTATTCGAGTTCTCAAAGAGTCAACAAGTCAAAGTTCCATTCGATATCTCAAGGACTCAGAAAGCTATTCGATATCTCGAGGATTCGATAAGTCAAATGTTCTATTCGACAACTCAAGGAATCCTGATGGAAAAGAACTATTCGAGAAGTGGTTCGATATGTCAATATAATAGGGTTCGAGAACTTAGAGTTATCGATCAAGTCAATTCTAGTTCTCAAATCACTTACTTAGTCACTTCTCGAATACATTCTTGGAGACAAAATACTGATGAAATTGTACAAGTCTGAAACCTGCAACAAGCCAATGCACTTTATGGACCACAATCTGTAACGTGCTCTGAAAAGACTACAAGGAAACTTGGAGAGATATAGAAGAGACAAAGGGCTAAAGAAGTGGTTCTGAACAGGCTTTGCAAAGTCAAATCTGTAACCATTTGGACACTTACTCAAATAGGATAGACAGACTAGAAAGTAAATTTTAGCTACCTCATTTGTAGTAAGTAGGTTGTATCCATGTTCTATAAGGATACAGCCTCGCTTCCTTAGCTAATAACTTTTAAGAGTCAAGTTTTTCATACACTGTAAGATATATCTCTCTGAGAAAAATGAAGCTGAGAATACTATCATTTGTATTCATAGATTGTAGCAACCTTTATCTAATAATACATTATATTAAAGTGATATTGTGTCTTGTGTTATTCTTTATCCGCACCTACACCTTGCACACACAAACACTTATCTGCTAAATAGACTCGAGACAAGAAAAGTTCAAGAATCCATTCACCCCCCCTCTGTATTCTTTTACTGTATTCAATACTCAACAGATCCTAATCCTGAAGCACTGTCATGTTGCACAGGCTTCAGCCATTGTGACATAAAGTCAAAGCTAGAGATAGGCAAGCTAGACTCCTCAGTTACAGATGCAACTTCTACAACCGGATGGATTGACTCTACTACTGTTGTCTCCACAGGAGTGGGATGAGTTACAACAGTAGTTGACACATGCACATAGTCTCTAGTGTAAACTAGTGAATCTTCTGTGTTTGTGATGGTGTCATCAGGATATGCCCCAGCTTGCATTCCCTCACCATCTAAATGTGGTTCCTGGGTGGTGAGTAAAGTGTCATGCACTAAGTCACTTGAGTCCATTGGCTCACCAAGAGAAAGGAATTCTTGATGATTAATGCCTTGCTCCTCAATGGATTGAGTTGCAAGCTCCAAAGAAATTTGAGTGTTAGATTCTGGAAGAGAAGTGTCTTTTAGAGTAGATTTTGGCAACTCCCCCTGAGAAATAGAGGGAGTTTCAAGTGTGATGTGCTCTCCACTCAGTGTTATGCCAGCCTTATCACTCCCATGTGCTGACTCATTACAAGAAGGTGCATTGGGGAGGATGCTTGATTCTATTGATGCACCCTGTTGAGAGGATACATCTAGTGAGCTGTTTGCCCCTGATTTTACAACTTCAGCCATTTCTGTGACTGAAGAGGTGGTTTTAGATTTCTTCTTCTTTGGTCTTTGTAAGGGTGACTCAGGTTCCTCACTTTCTATACCTAATTCTACAGCCAATGCTGCTTCAGATAAGATGGTTAAAGGTGCAGAAACAACCTGTTTTCTCTTTTTCTCATTTTTACTAACACCACCCTGTTGAGAGGATGATGTAGGTGGCTCTGTGTTGGTAGAGTGTTTGGCTGAGAGGGTTGGTTAGCAAGCCCTGGTTTAGCATTTTGTTCTATTTGCTTGGGTTGTGCCAACTGAGATTTGGAATCAAATATTGGCATGTTGTGGGGGTAAGTCCTAAATAGACTTTCCATATGGGGAGTTATTTTGAGTCTTACATCCACATCATTCCTAGTCTCCAAGTTACCAAAAATGAGTTTGGTCATGGACCTAGGGTAGCTGATTCTAGTCTTATCTACTTCAGGCAATTCAATTAATTTGTTATCTACAAAATTGAGTGCAGATTGAATAAAACGAGGAAAGAAAATTTCAGTACCTCTCTTGGCTGTGTTCTTACCAAGTCTCCCTATAGTTCCCGTAGAATGATATGTCCAACATCTATCTTTCTCTCATAGGCCAAGGCATAGCCAATTTGCTGCGCAGGTGCACTGATTTGGTCAAAGCTAGACTTCCTTGCTGAGAAGACTTGAAGAAGAGTAGCAAAGACATAACTCCATTCTTTTCTCAAGAACTTCCTATTCAACTTTCCAAGATTGATTACATCTGAGTAGTTGATAAATTAAAAGAATTCTTCTAACTCTGCATTTATGGCCAGTGTGTCATACGCCTCTTGTTGTAAATCCAGTGCTTTATTCATGTCTGATGTAGAGATAATGATATCCTTTTCTTGAATTTTGTAATAGACTACATATGAGGTTATAGCATTCTCAAGAGTGATGACTTCCACAGTGGCAGTCCTCCAAAACTGTTCTAGTAGGTCCAGATACAGAGTTGGATTGGCTGAGAGTGCATCCTTGATATATGATTCGGACATCCATCGAACAAAACACTTGAAGTTTGCATTTGATGCTTCCACATCGTTAGTTATTGCAATGAAATTGGTTTGAGTGGGTATGGTGAGTTGAGTGTTTGCCATTTTTATAGAGAGAGAAAGAGAACGAAGGTTGAAGAATAAATTAAGCTTTTGCAGTTAGGGTTTTCAGAGGTTTTGGGAGTTCAGATGCTTGAGAAATCGAATGAAATGAATTGAATAGATGTAAAATTGTATAAGTATGAGGTACTTGAATTGTCGATTAGATATATGTTTTTTATCGACAAGTCAAGTATTCGAGAAGTAGAAAACAACTATTCGATAAGTCAAGAAAGGCTTAATCGATATCTCAAGCAGGTTGTAACTTACAGCTGGCAGTTATCTAACTTAGAATAAATTCTAAATTAGGTAAAATATGTTTTTATGAGTGATTTAAAAATTCTGAATAAAAATCCAAAACGGTTAAGATTCAGCGAGAATTCAGCCTTTTCAAATGATTCGAGAACTCAAACATAGTATTCGAGAACTCAGTCATTAGAGAACTAAAACAACTTATTCGAGAACTCAAGCATTTCCCTGTTCGATTTCTCTAAAAGACTCTATTCGAGAACCCAAGAGTGTCCTGAATAGACTTGTTAGAGAAGTCGAGCATAAACAAGAAATGAATCATTCGAGAAGTCTGACTTATCGAAATGTTCTTTTCACTCATAAAAATTCAATTTTCACTATCTTTTAAAATTCACCAGACATATTCTATAAAGAATATTCTAACAAATTAAATAGTGATTTTCTCAAAATTTCATAGAAATTTCAAGTTGACAAAATATGATTTTTCAACATATGCAACATATTTGAAATATTTATAAATCTTATTTCAGCCACACTTACTTCAAAAATATTGAGAATTTAGATAAAGTAAGTGTTTACTGCTACAACAATCTAGGTGATATATTCACTTAGCCAGATCTGAAGAATTCAGCATTCCAATCTCACTAACCAACCTTGTGAAGGTGGCTTCATCTAATGGCTTAGTGAATATGTCAGCTAATTGTTTATCTATAGAGACATAATGCAACTCAATGGTTCCATTAGTTGCATGTTCTCTAATAAAATGATATCTGATGTCAATGTGCTTTGTTCTAGAATGATTGACAGGATTGGCAACTATAGAGATTGCACTTGTGTTGTCACACATGATTGGAATTATTTCCAACTCAAGTCCATAATCTCTGAGTTGATTTCTAATCCAAAGCACTTGAGCACAGCAACTTCCAGCAGCTATGTATTCAGCCTCAGCTGTAGAAGTTGACACAGATTGTTGTTTCTTGCTATACCAAGAGACTAATCTTTGTCCAAGAAACTGGCAGCTACCTGAGGTGCTTTTCCTATCCACTCTGCATCCAGCATAATCAGCATCAGATGAACCAACCAGATTAAACCCTGTGTCCTTAGGATACCATAAACCCAAGTTTGGAGTGCCCTTCATATATCTAAAGATCCTTTTTATAGCAATCAAATGTGACTCTTTTGGATTTGATTGAAACCTTGCACACAGGCATGTAGCAAACATGATGTCTGGCCTACTTGTAGTAAGATAGAGTAGAGAACCAACCATGCCTCTGTAGACCGAGATGTCTACTTTCTTGCCTTTAGCATCTTCATCCAATTTGGTGGCAGTGGCCATGGGTGTCTTTGCAGGTGAGCAGTCTTCTAAGTCAAACTTCTTCAATAAATCCTTGATGTACTTGGTTTGACTGATAAAAATGCCATCTTTCCTTTGACTACCTTGCAACCCAAGAAAGAATGTCAACTCTCCCATCATACTCATCTCATATCTGCTCTGCATGAGCTTAGAGAATTTCTCACACAGCTTCTCATTTGTAGAGCCAAATATGATATCATCCACATAGATCTGAACTAGAATAATATCATCACCATGCTTCTTGTAAAACAGTTTCTTGTCCAATGTGCCTCTAGTGAATTAATTTTCAAGGAGAAATTGTGATAAAGTGTCATACCATGCCCTTGGAGCCTGCTTAAGTCCATACAATGCCTTAAGCAATCTGTAGACAAATTATGGGAAATGTGGATCCTCAAAGCCCGGTGGTTGTTGCACATAAACTTCTTCTTCCAACTCTCCATTCAGAAATGCAATCTTGACATCCATTTGATAAACTTTAAAGTTTGAATGAGCAGCAAATGCCAAGAATATTCTGATGGCTTCCAATCTAGCAACAGGGGCAAATGTCTCATCATAATCAATGCCTTCCTATTGAGAGTATCCTTTTGCAACCAACCTTGATTTGTTTCTTACTATTATACCATCTTCATCCATCTTATTCTTCAGAACCCATTTTGTTCCAACAATGGTTCTGTTCTTTGGTCCAGGCACAAGTTCCCATACTTTGTTTCTTTCAAATTGATTCAGCTCCTCTTGCATGGCAATAATCCAATCTGGATCCAACAGTGCATCATCAAGTTTCTTAGACTCAATCTGAGATAGAAAACAACCATAGAGGCACTTATTTTGAGTTGCTCTCCTAGTTCTTACTCCTGCATTTGGATCTTCAATAATTTGCTATGCAGTGTGTGATCTATCCCATTTCCTTGAATGCTCAGACTGATTTCTCAACCTTGACGTTGCTTCATCATCCAAGTCATGATCATTCTCATTTCATCCCCCTGTGAAGTTGCCACTATTCATAGGTGTGTCTTGGATGCTTGTTTCTCCACTGTTGATTGGTACAAATTCTTCTCTTGCCATCATTATTCACTTGAGTTTGTTGAACTACAGTTTTAACTTCAGTTTCAATCTCTTCATCAGAATCATCTAGAATGGATCTTTATCTTCATCATTGGCTTCTTCTAATCCAGGTAGTTTACTGTCATCAAATGTCACATATGTGCTTTCCATAATTTTCTTTTGACTGATGACATAAACTTTGTATGCAATTCTTTCCATAGAGTAGCCAAGAAAAATTCCTTCAAATGCCTTTGCATCAAACTTTCCAACATATTCTGAATTATCCTTCAATACAAAGCATTTGCTTCCAAAAGTATGAACATACTTTAGAGTAGGCTTCTTTCCACTCATCAAATTGTAAGGTGTCTTTCCAGTGTTTTTGTTGATGAGGGTTCTGTTCTGGATATAGCATGCAGTGCTCACAGCCTCAGCCCAAAAACATGTAGGCATCTTTGCATCAAGCAACATTGTTCTACCAGCCTCAATTAGAGTTCTATTCTTTCTCTCAACAACTCCATTTTGTTGTGGAGTCCTTGGAGCTGAGAATTGCTGAGAAATACCATTCTCTTTGCAAAATGCTTCAAGCATGGCATTTCTGAACTCTGTCCCATTATCACTTCTTAATGCAATCACACTTGCATTGTTGGCCTTTGCTTCCTTGTCAACTTTCTTTATGTGCTCAATGATTACTTGTGGAGCCTCATCTTTTAATGCCAGAAATTCCACCCATGTATACCTTGTAAAGTCATCAACCATCACCAAGGCATTCTTCTTTCTTCCTAGTGACATAATATTGACAGGCCAAAACAAATCCATATGAATTAGTTGCAGGGGCTTGGTTATTGATGTCACTGTCTTTGACTTGTGGCTTGATCTTTTCATTTTTCCTTTTTGACAAGCCTCACACACTCTTTCTTGATAGAATTCAAGTGTGGGCATGCCTCTCACTAACTCTCTTTTGACTAGAGAGTTAATAGCTTTGAAGTTCAAGTGTGATAAATTCTTGTGCCACAGCCAACAATCTTCACTTGATGCTTTTGAGTAAAAGCAACAAATTTTATCCGTGTTTGCAGAGTCCATGTTGGCAACAAACAGGCTTCCTTTTCTTACTCCAGATAGAGCAAAATCACCAGTCTTCTTGTGGGTAATCAAACATTCATCCTTGTCAAAATTCACCTTGAATCCTCTATCAATAAACTGACCAACACTTAGCAGATTATGCTTGAGTCCCTTGACTAGTGCTACATCTTCAATGATGACATTACCAACTTCCAACTTGCCATATCCCAATGTGTTACCCATGCTATCATCTTCAAAAGCAACCATTGGGCCAGCCTTCTCCTCATACTGTGATAGCAGGGCCATATCACCAGTCATGTGATTTGAGCATCCACCGTCCAAAATCCACATGACCTTCTTTTCACTTTCTTTGCCCTGCAAACACAAAGGTATTACTTCTCCTTTGGTACCCAAACAAGTTTGGGTCCATGTGACTTAGAAACAATTTTTATCATAAATAACATGCTTATTAACTTTCTTGGTGTTAGTCTTCTTGTCACTGTTAGAAGTCTTAGAACCCGAGGTTTCAGACTTAGGTGATAGAGGTACCTTCCTAGCTCTTGGAGGACTTGAAGACTTTGACCTTGTGTAGTGTGTGTGAGAATTGTGACTGATACAACCATCAATGAATTGCCTTCTCAAATTGAAACAGCTAGTCATAACATTCATATTGCATGGCATACAGTCAAATTTATCACAAAATGGAGCATCTCTATATCTTAAAGGCACAGAACAATCATAGAAAGGTTTGGGCACACTACCAACAGGTTTCTTGCATGTGATGTATGGTTAAAATATAGATATTTTGCTTCATATTAATCCTCATTTAGCCTTGTTTTTTATGGTTCAGTCCTATATGAATAATGTTAGTTGTTATTTAACTTGGACGAATGCTAAGTGGATGTTTTTTATGTTTGTAGGAAATTCAAGAGGAGCAAGGTGTAAGGGACAAAAAGACACGTTGGAAGAAGACAAGAATTGGAGAAAATAGGTCCTGAGCCTTGGCTCAAAGGCCTTGAACAAACCAGAATTTTTAGTATTTGGAGCGTCAGGACCTAAGCCTCAAGCTCAGGGGCCCTGAGCAGATTAGAAACTTCACTTTTTGGGGTCATGGGCCCTGAGCCTGGCACTCAGGGGCCTTGAGGGAAGCTGCAGCAAGCTCAGGGGGCCTGAGCATCGCATTCAGGGGTCTTGAGCTGAATAAAAATAGATTTATTTATTCTATTGTAATTAGATTTTAGTTACCTTGTATGACTTTGAAAGTATTGGGGTCGTATATTAGAGATTAGAATTAGGGTTTTCTTGCGTGTAGTATTATTTACGAGAGAATAGAGAGGAGAGAGCTCAAGCAAGGATTGAAGGGATTCCATCCAAACTTTACGAGATTCTTCAAGTTGTATTTTTCTTGACTCTATACTCTTGTAAACATGGTTTTGGTTATTAATATATGTTTGTTTTCTTCATTCATTATGAGTAACTAATTCCCTAATCCGGGAATTAGGTAGTATTCAATGGTTAATATGCTTGTGTAGTTATATTGTGATTTCTCTGCCTTGCTAATATGTTGTTGAGCACTTAACATAATTGAGGGAGTCTGTGACGCCCCCAGATCCGGGGTTGGAGATCTAGGCGCTCACGGTCCATTTTCCATTAATAACATACTTGTTCTTACACATAATATAAATAAAACAGCCATCGACCCCACAATAAAACTCACACTGCACACACACACACACACAGGTTAGAGTCTCAGAAACGTCATACACTTGATTAAGCAAAAGTAAAAGTTTTAGAGTTATTACAGACCGAATTAAATAGCATTTATGCTACCAGCAACACTTCGATATGAAGCGAAGTTGGCGGCTTGAAAGTTTGTTACGGTACACTGCCTTGCACAGGTCATACTTATAAATAAAACGTACTAACAAAAGTTGCCAACCAATCCGGCTAATGGGGCCTACCGGTGGAATCTCAACTGCAGCCTGGGGTCTAGTCACCTGCTTTCGAACAGTCTGACGGGGTCTTGCCATTTCTCTTAGCTGTTGTGTTTGTAAAATTTGAAAACAAGCAAGAGTGAGCAACTATAGCTCAACAAGAATATATATATAAGGTAAGCATTATAACATTTCATATGTTTAGCAGTCATTAAACTCGTCTGTATCAATCAGTTATAAAATCACTTGTCATTGTTGATAAATTTCGAAGGTACACCAGTACGTGCCCTTGTTTTCAAAATAACCTTGCAGTTCTAGATACTGCATAGAGTCAACATCTTTCTCATCAAAATAGAACACTATCGGCAACTGGCACATAGGCCTGAGAAGCAGTGTTAAAGCATTTTTCCAAAATGGAGGAATGGGACTTAAAGAAAACATAAAACCTGACAGGGATTGACGATAATCAGTCGCCACATCCGAGTCCAATAATCCGCGGGTCTTTTCTACCGGTAGAAGGATAGAAACTACATCCGTAACTATCCCCGGGTGAAAACTACATCCGTAATCACCCTCGATGAAAACTACATCCGTAATCATCCTTCGGCAACACCTGGGCCGGAATAATAATTGATGGACCGCCTGGCTCACGGCCGCTTACACATCTCGGGAATCGTTCATCAACGGTTCCCACACCTGCCAGAGTCCCTTTTTCTTTTTGTTTTAAAAACTTGATTTTGATTGAAAACAGAGTAATTGAGGTCCGACATCAGTCGACCGATGATTCTTGAAATCATACAAGAAGCAGAACCTGACCGGGGGTTTTCAAAAGTGTTTTGAGTTCGAATGAGTTCGAGTTTGAAAGTATTAAAAAGTATTTTGGATTAACTTTGTCTTTAAATAATGAACAATAATTTATAAATAATATTTTAAGATTTAATATTAATAATTAATAAAATAATTATTCGATAAAATAAACTTTTAATCCAAGATAGGGTTTCGAGTATTTACGAAGATATGAATATAATACTTGAGTATATGATACTCCCCGAATGACCCTTCGGGTTTTCGCAATCTAGATACGATATGATAATATACCGCTCACCGGTCAATAGATATATATACGGACCGCTACGACCTCTATTGCTAGAGTCGTTGTCCGAAGAAAACATTTCAATCTAAGTTCAAGGGGTACAAGCATATATGTACTTATACAATCTCAATTGCATCAATACTTCGATAACATAGCATTTGATATAATTGAAAACTACAAACACAACAGTGAAAGTCCTTGTATATGTATAAGTTTTGAAAAGTAAACTTGCCTTGGTTTGGTTGGGGTGGTCGAGCGTGCGGAGTGGAACGATTTATACATAAGCAATAACCGCTCGTTAGTACCTTAACAATATCTCTTTAATTACGGGGTTTTAGGGGGTACGAAATTAACTCAATGACTTCGTCTTATGACATTCTAGCCCCACTATAGGTTCATGTCATCACTCGATTACGCTCGTCACTTATTCGACTTAATTTAGTTACCACATTCGAACCATAACCATTACCTCTAGAATTATAATCCACTTAACGACTTTTTCCCTTGCGCGAAGTTTACTCTAGCATTTTTATAAAATTGAAAAATTTATATTTTAATCCAATTATTTTTGGGTAGCCTTCCCCACTGCATTTACTAGCTTCTCTAATATTTCCATGACCCCACATAAATTTTTAGGGGTTTAAACAAGGCTCACAAGGGGGTCACTTAGTGCAGTCCGGATTCCAGGAACACAATTCACGTCTCCGGCCATAACTTAAAATCTATACATCACCTAGTCATGAACTTTACATTTCCAGAAACTACATTCAATTATCTTTCCAACAATATATGGTAGGACCTCAGGGGACAACATTTGGGGGTTCAAAACCGTGTTACAATACAGGTCAATGCTCCTGGAAAAACTCAGCATGCACATACTACTTAGATCAACCATTTTCCACAATTCCACAACACAACCAACACTTAATACACTTAGTTCATGGTTCATAACACTCATGGAGATATATATGTTATCCATAATCATAAAAGTCACAATCTCAACATCAAAACTCAAGATCCATGTCATCCAATACTTATACAACCAAGATTAGCTCACAAATACATGGATCCACTACCAAACATTATAAATACTACATAACCAAGAGGGTTTGTGATTTTTATACCTTCTTGAGCACCTAGGAGCCTTGGGTAAGCTTTACACAACTCAATAACACCTTGAATGGTCTCCTACAACCCTTACAATCCAAGATCTAAAAGAAAATCAAACATGGTTACTATTCACCCAATCTTTAACAATTTATAACTTGAATTTGGGTGGATGAAATGGCTTGAAATTACTAACATACCTTGTCTAGATGATGTAGAGAGCCTAGGAATTATGCCTTGAATTGTGAGTGAAGAGAAGTGGAAGAAAGAAATTTTTTCTTCCTTGTTTCTTGTTTAGGCCGAGAATAAGAACAAAGGGGGGGGAGTGTTTGTGTTTTTGATTTTTGTGTTGGATGAATAATTGAGTTAAGTGATTGGGTGATATATATTAGTGTATGTATAAGCATGGTACAACATAGGTATGGCTCCTAGTACTTCTTGTCTCCTCTTTTTGAAAAGCAAGTAACTAGTTACTATTCCTCTTCCAAATTGCTAACTAGTTTGCTTGTCCTAACCACTTGGTTGCATGGAACTTGCATGCAATACTACTCCTTGTATCATTATTCTCCCACCAATGCTTGTCATTTAATCTTTAATTCGTATCGTATCTTAATTAATCTCTCGTAATAATATTTTGTCGCGTAGGGATTTCCCCTATAATTCCTTAAGTACTTAATTGCGTAAATTCCTTAAATATCCATAACTTCTTGTCATAGTCTCTTAAAATCTTTTAATACTCTAATAACTCTCAAATCCCAATTTTTATAAATCTTACCGGTAGTAGGCCTCTTGCCTTAACAATCTTCCCTTTTCTTACACAGTGAATGTAACAACATAAATTTCTCAGATAATCAATTCCATTAAACAACATAGGTGACTCAAAAGGTCCCAAATTCACAATGTCATATGATATTATATTCTTAAAAATATTACAAAAATCAGGGTTCTTACAGCCTCCCCTCCTTAAAGGATTCCGTCCCGGAATCAGGTTGAAAACAGTTGGGGATGCTTTTCACGCATTACGCTTTCTAGTTCCCATGTTGATTCTTCGACATTCTGGTTCCTCCACAGGACTCTCACTAGTTTGACAACCTTGTTTCTCAGCACCTGTTCTTTTCTATCCATGATTTCTACGGGTTGCTCCACATATGTTAAGTCTGGCTGCAAATCCACTTGATCATGTTCTATCACATGTCGGAAGTCGGGATGGTAGGGTCGTAGCATGGACACATGGAACACATTATGTACTTACTGTAAGCTCGGAGGTAAAGCCAATTCATAGGCTAGCTTTCCAACTCGTTTCAAGATCTCAAAAGGTCCAATAAATCTCGGGCTTAGTTTCCCCTTCTTACCAAATCTCATCAATCCCTTCCACGGTGATACTTTTAACATCACAAACTCTCCTACCTCATATTCTTTATCCTTGCGGGACTGGTCCGCATACTTCTTCTGTCTATCTTGGGCCGCTACCAGCCGACCTCTTATGAGTTCGATAGTTTCTCTTGTCTGTTGGACCAGTTCAGGCCCTAATATCTTCCGCTCTCCTACCTCTTCCCAACACAAGGGAGACCGACATCTTCGTCCGTACAAAGCTTCATATGGGGGCATGCCTATACTCGCATGGTAACTGTTGTTGTAGGAAAATTCGATCAACGGCAAGTGGTTGTCCAAATTTCCCTTGAAATCTATGGCACATACTCTCAACATGTCCTCGATGGTCTGGATGGTTCTCTCACTCTGTCCGTCTGTTTGGGGATGGTATGCAGTACTCATGTTTAACTTAGTCCCCACACAATCCTGAAAACTCCTCCAGAACCCGGAGTTGAATCTTGGGTCTCTATATGATACAATGCTCACAGGAACCCCATGCCTAACCACAATCTCCTTTAAGTAGATATCCACCAGCTTGTCGACAGTGTATCTCTCGTTGATTGGAAGAAAATGTGCTGACTTGGTCAATCTATCGATAATTACCCAAATGGCGTCATGATTAGTCTTGGTCCTTGGTAATCCGACCACAAAGTCCATCGCAATCTGTTCCCACTTCCACTCGGGTATCTCTAAGGGTTGCAACAATCCACTGGGCCTCTGGTGTTCGGCCTTCACTCTTTGACATGTCAGGCATTTACTCACCCACTCTGCTACGTCCTTCTTCATATTTGGCCACCAATAATACTCTTTCAAATCCCTATACATCTTGGTGCCTCCAGGGTGAATCGAATACCTTGAACTATGAGCCTCTTGCAAAATCTCATCTTTTAATTCCTGAACATTCGGGATCCATATCCTAGATGCGTACCTCATAACTCCATTCCCGTCCTTCTCACACTTAATTTCCTCGCCAGTCAAAATTTTCTCCATCGAATTCTTTTCTTCTTCTATCTTCTTTTCCTGGCATAACTTAATCTTTTCCAATAGCGGTGGTTGGACTCTTATCTCCATTAGACTCTCTTGTCCAATTCCTGGTAATCTCACCTCAATCTCCAATTTCTCAAGGTCCTTGATCAACTCGTCCACTGACGTTATCATCTTGAGTTTCTCCTTCCGGCTAAGTGCATCGGCCACCACGTTGGCCTTCCCTGGGTGATAATGAATCTCACAATCATAATCCTTGATTAGTTCTAGCCATCTCCTCTGCCTCATGTTTAACTCTTTTTGAGTGAATATGTACTTTAAGCTCTTGTGATCCGTGTAGATTTCACACCTTTCTCCGTAAAGATAATGCTTCCAGATCTTCAAAGCGAAAACTATCGCTGCTAATTCCAAATCATGGGTGGGGTATCTTATCTCATATTCCTTAAGTTGTCTGGACGCATACGCAATCACCTTACCGTGCTGCATAAGCACACACCCTAAACCTCTATGGGATGCGTCGCTATAAATCACAAAATCTCCCTTATCATCGGGGAGGGCTAGTACTGGTGCTGTCACCAACCTCTTTTTCAATTCTTGAAAGCTTTCTTCGCATCTCTCAGTCCACACAAACTTCTCGGTCTTGCGAGTTAGCCGGGTCAAAGGGGCTGCTATCTTTGCAAAGTCTTGGACAAATCTCCTATAGTAGCCAGCCAATCCTATGAAACTTCTCACCTCTGTCGGAGTGGTTGGTCTCTCCCAATTTGATACAGCCTCTATTTTGGTTGGGTCCACTAGAATGCCTTGTTCGCTAATTACATGTCCCAAAAACTGAACTTCCTTCAACCAAAATTCACACTTCGAGAACTTAGCGTACAACTTTTCTTCTCTTAATGCTCCCAATAAAATCCTCAAGTGCTCTGCATGTTCCTCTTTCGTCTTGGAATAAATCAAGATGTCATCGATGAAGACTTTAACATACTTGTCCAGGTACTTCTTAAAGACTCGATTCATTAAGTCCATGTGTTAACTCGAATAACTTGTAGAAGGGGGGGGGGTTGAATACAAGTTATATAATCCTGTCTGATTTTTGCTTGATTATAAAAACAAGAATAAACGAATGAATCAAACTCTTGTTTGTATTAATAAGATCAAATACAAACTCTACCAAAGGTGTACAATACCTTTAGCAGCTGCTGACAATACAAATATCTCTCTGTTTGTTTCGAACTTCTCGAATACAAACCTTATACAGAGCTACGCACACGAACTCACAATTTCGTCTTATGCCTCACGTGTCACACTCTTTACAATGATATTGAGAGAGTATTTATAATGCTACCTATCAACTAATAACAGAAAGATATAATCTATACATGACAATGTTCTGCCTTCTAGTCGATAGTTTCCTTCAATAGAAAACTCTTTCCTTCATAATATCTTCTTGCTTGTTCTTCAAACAACGATCATGTTTTATAGCACTTGCCAGTTTCTGTAGCATCCATAATGACATCATCAGTAACACGACTGATATCAGGATCTGCACACTGCATCAGTATCTGATCAACCATCAGTATTGGACACGTCATCAGGATTTGCTCTCTGTTCCTGACATGTAGTCTCCGATACATTGTTCATTCCTGATTAAACTATACAGATAACTGTTTTACACATAAAACCTATATACAGTGCTAAATCCTTTATAAGATCAGGATTACAAGAAGTATAATGTGTAAATTCTATTCTTAACATCACAACTTATGAATTATTCCTAACAATCTCCCCCTATTTATGCTTTAAAATCTGAAGCATAAATCTAAGTTGTGGATGTCAAAACATATAACAATACAACCAGAATAGAATTTATGAATGTAGAATTATGAAGTTAAGTACCTCCTTCTCAGATGTAGACGTTTATCTAGTACTTAGAAGAAAGAATTTTAACTATTAATGCTGCTCTTCCTTTACCACTTCCTAGCTGAGATTCACCACTGTCACTCCTGGTTCTTCTTTTTACTACTACCATTTGTCTGATCTTTATCTCCCCCAGCTTTAGATTTATCTTTATCTCCTTCAGTCTGGTAGTGTTGTTGTTGTCTTTGAATTGTCTTTATCTCCCCCTTTTTGACATCAGCAACATTAATTCCAAGAGATTCAGAAACAGAACAAATGAGATTCATAAGAACTGCTTGATTTTCCATAATTGTGACTTGGTTATCTTCAAGTGATTGAAGTCTTGTTTGAATAGCAATTTTAGAATTCTGAATATCTTTCAAAACATCAGAATGAACTTCAATGTTGGAAGTGCTTCTAGTATCTTCAGTATCAGAATCAGAAAGAACTTTATCTTCAAGTCTTGTAGAAGAAGTTGCTTGAGTTGTATGATATTCAAGTAATAAAACCTGATTAGAAGTATCAACGTCTTCATCTTTCTGTTCTGGAACTGAAACATAATCATCATCTCCTTCACCAGTATTCTGTGTACTAACATCTTCAAATCCTGACTCCTCCTTAGAGTAATCAAAGACTGTTGATGTCTCAATTCTAGCTGATATTGGAAGTACATACAAAGGAACACTAGGATCATTAGGATCTTCATCTGGTACATATGTATCAAGAGATTGCTTTATCCTGGCACCTCTTCTGTTAATGATTCCTGCAAGCCTCTCCTTTTGCTTCTGAGCTTTAACTTCTGGCTTTGCATTGTGATGTGCTAGGTCATTCTTCTGATACATTTTGATGAATGAATAAGTACCAGCATCCATACCCAAATTTTCAGACCAAGATTCAGGAAAAACCTGATCCCAGAAATCAAATGATGGTTTCCTAATTTTCTCTCCCTCACTATGGAGTTGATCATCCATACCCTCATTCTTACTTTGACTTTCTAAAGTCAACACTCTTTCTACCTCACCTTTTGCCTGGTCAGGAGCCAGCCGCTCAAATTGTGGATCTAAGTCCATCTTTTCAACTGTATCACTCAAATTTAGATAAGTGCTCTCATGACCTACAGAAAAATAGAGTTTAGAAGGAGTTTTTATACCTGAACTCACATGGAGAGAGGGTTCCTCATATGGCATGTGGCTTGAGGTTTTCTCCAAGGAGTGAGCTGCTATAGTCTCTGAACCCATACAATCATCTTCTTTCCTTTCAGAAACTACAGGCTCCAGTATACCACTTTCAGGTTGTTTACTAGACTCTGATGTCTTCAGTAATACTTCATTAGACACCATAGTTAGTACATCACCGTCTTTAAGTGTTGGTTGCTGAGACACACCCTCAAGGTGGATAGACTCTGACTGAACAAAATTTGTTTGATCTTCAGAAAAATCAACCAAAGTCATTCCTCCCATATCATAGGGTATCTCACTTGCATTCTCAGTCATCACAGAAGACCTTTCAACATCAGCTATCACAGCTCCTGAGTCATCCTTCCTCTGACTAGATGGTTCTTGTGTTACAGTGACTGTGATCTGATCTTTCCTACTATTCACCACTGGTGCAATAGTATCTTCTGTTGACTGCTTCCCTCTATCTACTTCCTCCAGTTGTTCACCTTGAGCTGAAGCATCTTCAATAATTACATCCTTGTCAAATAAATATGCATGAAGTGATTGAAGTGCAACATGCTTCGAGAGTCCAAACTTCTTGACTAATTGTCTTCTGACAGATACATAGAAATACATCTTCATTAAGTCAAGTCTTTGATGTAGAAGTCCATATTCATCTGGAAATAAAAGTTTTGGTACTTTTTCAACCAAAAAGTCTAGAACAGGCCTTGACAACTTCACTTTGAGAGAAATTAGTCCCATAGCCAGTCTGTATGATAATGTAGTTTCCCATGAAGAATCAATATCCAGATCTCTTTTGTCAAATACTGACATAGATGTAGCTTGATTTGTAGAAACCTGCATGATATTAGTTGGACTAGACTCTGTGTGTGTAGGTGACAATTGAATCTTTCTCCTTGTTCTCCTGATATAGTGAGCAAAAGATTTATCCTGAGAAGACTCAAGAGGTGTAGACACAGAAGTGATCTTGGGATGAGATCTTTGTTCAATAGACACAGTCTTTTGAGAGACAGTATCCAGTAACTGTTTTCCCTTATTAAGAACTACAGCCTTTTGAGAGACTGCAGCCTGGCTGTGACTAGGTTTTTCATCTCTTTGTGCTAACAAAGAAAGTTGAATTGCAGCCTTCAATTCTGCTCTCTCTGCAAGAGTTAAATCATCATCATCTTCACTAGAGTTACTACTACTACTTGACACAACAATTCTTCTCTTCCTTACAACTGATGTCTTTTGAGAAACACCAGAGGTTGGTTTCTTTGAAACAATAGGCTGTGGATCAAAATTTGGTTCTTGAATTGTTTCAGAGACTATAATGTTTTGGGCTACTTGGGTAGACACAGGTGGGTTCTCCTCCAATTGAGATTCCTGAGCCATTTCACCACAAAAGAAAGAAGAATTGTAGATAGTAGGAAGATGAGTGTTAAGAATTACCTGAACATGATATGGATAATGAATTGCAGGTATTTCATCTAGATTCTTTTCATTGTCCTTCTTTGTAATATCAGAGAAAATTCTCTTTTGCTGTTCATAAGAAGAAACACAATGTTCCCTACAAAATCTAGCTTCAACATCAGGAATAAAATGGTTAATAAACAATTGCATAAATCTATGATAATAAACCATTTTCCTGTTTTGATCTCTTGACCCAAGTTTGATACTCATCTGACTTAAGATAATATGACCAATATTAATTACTCTGTCATAAAGCAAACTATAAGCAATATGTGATGTAACAGAAGTAATTTGTTGAAAAGAACTACATTTGCCAGTAAAACATTTAGCAATTTGATCAAAGTAAAAAGACCATTCCTTTCTAAGAAAAGTTCTATTCAACTGGCTCATGTTATCTAGAGGTCCACTATAACCTAATTCAGACAACATAGTTCTTATATTATCATCAGATGGTACATTCTCATAACTATCAGTAACAGGTAAGCAAAGTACTGAATTAACAACAGATTCAGTAATGTCAAATAAATCTTGTCCTAAATGTAGAACAATCTTACCTGATTGACTCTGAGTAGAATCAATTACCTCAGCATTTTCCCAAGCTTGTGAAGCAGCTACTTGATTAATCTGTGGAGATGCTGTCAATGCATAACTTAATGGTCCATACGCCAGAAAGTCCATGATTGGATGAAAATCAGATGATACTCCTTCCTTGTTGGTGATAGCTGCAACATGATTGTTTGTCATAAAATCAAAGTCACCAAACTTGAAGGCTACTGATTTAGGTAATCTTCTCTGAGCTGCCATTTTTGATCTGAAAAGAAACTTGAAAAATTCTTGAAGTGGATTAGTGATTTTGAAAACTCAAGAGTGATTTTTGCTTTAGAGAATGTAAGATTAGAGAAAGCAATTACACGATTAGAGTTTCAAAACAAATATATTTCACAAATCTTTCAGACCACTATCCCACGTTGACACGTAGATTGACAGGTGTCAGTCCCTGAAAAATGCAGTTACCCACGATTTTTGGAAAATAAAATCCAAAATTGATTTTCATGAAATAAATCAGGGTATAAATAAGCAATACTGATCAGCTTCCTTTTCCTGATGACCTCTCATTAAAATAATCACAAGCAATGATTTTCACATCCTGATGGTCACACATGAAATCCTGATCAATATAATCAGCGACTTAATATGGAGTTTTTCACGTGGCATTTTTCTTTTATCTGAAAAAGAAAATAAACAATTAATCTGAACAGAAAATCAATTGGTTAGATATTTTCAATATTTCTTGAAACAAGAAATACAGTCTCATGCAATAATTAGCATTTGACTTCATTAAGACTTCCAAGTGACTGCTCAGCTTCTCACGTCTTTCTTTAAAAGAACCAAACGCCTTATGCCATTCTCCATAACCTTTCAATTTCTTTTCTTCTCAACAATGCTTCTCAAACCAAAAATCCCTTCAAACCCATTTTCCGGATTTTTGATCGATGAATATCCTGTTCTTGATCATCTCTTTGAACAAACGACTCTTCTCATCGAACTAATCATGAATGGATTGGTTTTCGATAATATCCAGAGGTTTCTCCTAGAACATCCATCTGTTGGATACAATCTTCCCCTAACCTCCTCAAAACTTGAGGATGAAGAATTTGGCCGAGAGTCTGAGGTTGATCTTGATGGAGATGCTATTCATTTAAGTTAGCTGCTCTCATTCAAGTCGCCCAGACAAGGAATCCAAGAGCAAACAAGACTTTCATCCCCTAATGGATTTCTTGAGATGCTCCTTGTCCTGTTCCTCAGAGTTCATATCAAAGACAAGTATAGAATAGAGATTTAGACAAAAAGATGTTGTATTTCATTTCCATGTAATGATTTTTATTAATGAAAATACAATTTCTTGTTATCTGCTTGTCTTTTGATTTCTGAATGATGTATAAATTATCAGTATGCAAATATTAAAACTTGCTAGCATAGACTTAACACATCACAGAATCAGATTACTACACAAAGTAAACGTCAGGATCTGAAACAATTTTCATAATCCTGATACTGACACAATACTGATGACGTCAGCATCCTGATAACAAATCCAATCCTGATGATTATTAACAAGTCTATCATACTGAAATTTATCAAGGCAATGTGTTATAGCTAAAGCATTTAACAATCAAATATAGATCCTGACAAGAATATCAAGTCTATAAGCTAAGAACAACATACCTTGCTACTTTTGCAGATGTTAAAGATCTAAAAATTTAACATTCCTAACTCACTTACTAGTCTACTGAATGTAGTCTCATCAAGTGGTTTAGTTAGAATATCTGCAAGCTGTTTGTCAGTAGGAACAAAATGAAGTTCCACAGTACCATTCTCAATATGTTCTCTAATAAAATGATACCTGACATCAATGTGCTTAGTCCTTGAATGTTGAACTGGATTTTCTGCAATTTTAATAGCACTAGTATTATCACAAAACATAGGAATATTACTAAGTGTCATACCATAATCCATCAACTGATTTCTTATCCAAAGGAGCTGTGCACAACAACTGCCTGCTGCTATGTACTCAGCTTCTGCAGTTGAGGTTGAAACAGATTGTTGCTTCTTGCTTGCCCAAGAAATCAATCTATTTCCCAAGAATTGACATGTACCTGTAGTGCTTTTCCTGTCTATTTTACACCCTGCATAATCAGAGTCTGAATAGCCAATTAGAAAGAAATCAGATTCTCTAGGATACCACAAACCAAGATTTGGAGTTCCTTTGAGATATCTAAAAATTCTCTTCACAGCAATTAAATGAGATTCCTTAGGATCACCTTGGAATCTAGCACATAAACAGGTAGAAAACATTATATCTGGCCTACTTGCAGTTAGATATAACAAAGAGCCTATCATGCCTCTATAACTAGTATTATCCACACTCTTCCCTTTAGGATCAGAGTCTAGTTTAGTGGCTGTTGCCATGGGTGTTTTTGCAACTGCACAGTCTTGAAAGTCAAACCTTCTTAAAAGATCTTTGATATACTTTGACTGATTAATGAAAATACCAGTCTCAGTCTGTTTGACCTGCAAGCCTAAGAAATAATTTAGTTCACCCATCATGCTCATCTGATACTTAGACTGCATAAGCTTGCTAAACTTAGCACATAACTTCTCATTAGTAGAACCAAAAATAATATCATCAACATAAACTTGAACTAAAAGCAATTCACCTTTTATCTTTCTAAAGAATAGAGTTTTGTCAATTGTACCTCTTGTGAAGCCATTTTCAAGAAGAAATTTAGACAATGTCTCATACCATGCTCTTGGTGCCTGCTTTAGTCCATAGAGTGTCTTGTCAAGTTTGTAGACATGATTTGGAAACTTTGGATCAACAAATCCAGGTGGCTGTTCTACATATACTTCTTCATCAAGTTTGCCATTTAGAAAAGCACTCTTAACATCCATCTGGTATACCTTGAATTTTGAATGAGCTGCAAATGCAAGAAACATTCTGATTGCTTCCAATCTCGCTACAGGTGCAAAGGTCTCATCATAATCAATGCCTTCTTCCTGAGAATATCCCTTGGCCACCAGTCTTGCTTTGTTTCTTACAATCATACCAGATTCATCTAGCTTGTTTCTGAAAACCCATCTTGCACCAACAATAGATCTATCTTTCGGTCTTGGTACTAGTTTCCAAACTTTGTTTCTCTCAAACTCATTTAACTCCTCCTGCATTGCAATTACCCAATCAGGATCCTGTAAGGCTTCTTCAACCTTCTTAGGTTCATTCTTTGAGAGAAAGCAACTATACAAGCATTCATTTTGAATTGATCTTCTAGTTCGAACACCACTATTTGGATCACCAATTATCAAATCTTCAGTATGATCCTTTGTCCATTTTCTAACAGGTGGTAGATTAACTCTGCTAGTCTCTCCCCCTAAGTTAGTGGTATCTTTTGTAGAAGAATTCTCTCTACCTTCAAAAACTCTCCTTTGATCAATAGAATCAGTAGATTCCATATTGCTGCTAGTTACTGATCTTTCCTCAGTAGACTCTGAAAGGTCAGTTCCTGATGGAGTAGACTCTGAAACGTCAATTCCTGATGGAATAGACTCTGAAAGACTAGTCTGCTCCTGATGATCACTGTGTTCTCTCTGATTGACTTGCTCCCCCTCAACAGTAGCATTCCTTTGAGAAGCAATAGAAATTCCTTCTGGAGAACCTTCATCATCACTTGAGAGTATCTCAGAAATCTTCAGATTTTCAAATTCCAATTTGTCATGGCTTTCATCAGTTTGCAAAATTCCAAATTTCTTATCATCAAATGCAACATGAATTGATTCCATAACAATGTGAGTTCTGAGATTATAAACTTTGAAGGCCTTAGATGCTGAATATCCTAGAAAAATTGCTTCATCCGATTTGGCTTCAAATTTTCCAAGTTGTTCTGGATGAACTTTTAGGACATAGCATTTACATCCAAAGATGTGAAAATATTTCACACTTGGTTTCTTTCCTTTGATCATCTCATAGGGAGTCTTTCCATGACTATTTACCAAGGTACAGTTCTGAGTGAAACATGCAGTGTTAATAGCTTCTGCCCAAAAATAGGTTGGAAGTTTTGCATCTGCAAGCATGGTTCTTGCTGCCTCTATGAGAGTCCTGTTCTTTCTTTCCACTACACCATTTTGTTGAGGTGTACCAGGTGCAGAAAACTGTTGAGTAATTCCATTGTCTGCACAAAACCCCTCCATTGTAGAATTCTTGAATTCTGTACCATTGTCACTCCTAAGTACTTTGACTTTGTACTCAGAGTTATTATGAATATTCTTGATGAGTTCAATGATTTGCTGAGGAGCTTCATCCTTCTTGTGTAGAAAGAACACCCATGTAAACCTTGTGAAATCATCCACCATAACTAGAGCATATCTTTTCTTGCTGATAGACATAATGTTTACTGGACCAAACAGATCAAGATGTAGCATGTGAAATGGTTCAGTAATTGAATTTTCAGTCTTGCTCTTGAAAGTGGTTCTTCTTTGCTTTCCAAGCTGACATGCATCACAAAGTCCATCTTGCACAAAATTCGCCTGAGGTAGGCCTCTCACCAAATTGTATTTAACAAGTTGATTAAGCTTCTTGAAATTAAGATGTGAGAGCTTCTTGTGCCAATTCCAGCTTTCATCATTTGTTGCTTTGCTGTAGAGACATCTAACAATTCCTTTAGATGTATCACTTAAGCTGGCTTCATATATGTTACCATGTCTTTGACCAGTTAGAACAATGTCTCCATTCTGCATATTCAAGACTTTGCATCCTTCTCTGTCAAAGATTGATTTGTAACCTTTATCACCCAGTTGACTTATGCTTAAAAGAGTATGTTTCAAGCCTTCAACCAGTGCTACATTTTCTATGATGACATTCCCCAAAATAATTGAGCCATATCCCAGAGTTTCTCCTTTGTTGCCATCTCCAAAAGATATTACTGGGCCAGCTTTCCTCTCAAACTTTGTAAGCAGGGACTTCTTTCCAGTCATGTGTCCAGAGCATCCACTGTCCAAGATAATTGAATGCTTCTTTCCTGTGCCCTGCAAACAAAAAGTAACTAGTTAGAATTTTTTAGGACCCAACTTTGATTGGATCCTTTCTTACTAGATTTAGAGACAACAGATTTTGAAGATTTTGCCTTTATTTTACCTGTTGCAGAGTCAACTTTAGACTCTGATCTCACAAACTGTTTGTGACTAGGAGTTTCAGATTTCAAAGAATAATAGTCATAATACAGTTCATGATATTCTCTACACATGTAAATGGAATGAAGTAAACTACCACAATGATAACAAGCTTTTTGTGGTTGGTATTGAATTTTCTGAGTCTTGGGGAATCTGGACTCAGTTTTCCAAGAAGGTTTTTGATTGCAGTCTAGGGCCAAATGATTATGATTTCCACACTTATAGCATTTTTTCTTAGGTGCATCAGGTACATTCTTGTAATTATTCTCTTTATTAATACCTTCTTTTCCATTCCTATTTCTCTTGATCTTGCTAGACTCTGAAAGACAATCTAATCTCTGTTTCAACTGAGACTTAGACAGAAACCCTATGTTTACATTCTTAGGTTTCTCTAACACTTTCTCATCTGAATAACTATTGTTAATTCTCTTGTGTACAACAGGGGTACCTTTTGAATCAACAAATTTAACATGATTAGGTTCAGAAACAATTTTCTTACCTTCAGATTTAGATGTGTTAGCTTCTAACTTACTATCATTATTGACAATAGCTAATTTTTCTTCTTGTCTAGCCTTATCAAAGCCTAAACCATTAACCTTACCACGAATTCCACTCTCAAAGATTTCTATTGTCTTCTTACTGGAATTGTTAATGGTCTTAATCACATCTCTCTCTTCTTCTAGTTCTTTTCTGACATAGTCATAAGCCTCAAGAATTACACTATAATCATGCTTAGCTTTATCAGAACTCAACTTGTATTCTTCCATTTGAATTAATTCAGATTCAAGAAAATTATTTCTATCAACTAATTTATCATTCTTAACCTTAAGTTCATCTCTTTCACAAGTAAGAATTCTAAAATTAGTCATAAGATTCTTAAACTCAGCATGGATAGATCTAATTTCATCAGAATTTAAGCTATCAAATGAATCAAGAGAGTGAAGTGATACCTTATCAGAGGATGGAGAAGTTTTCTTTGGAGATCCAGGTTTGTCTGAACTATTGGCCATCAATGCAATGTTTTCATAATCCAATTCATCTTCAGAGTCACTGGAATCAGCCCAATCCTTCTGTGTGACCATAAGTGCATTACCCTTTCCTGAATTCCTAGGCTTCTTACACTCACTAGCAAAGTGTCCAAGCTCGCTGTAGTTAAAGCACTTGATCTTGGCCTTATCAAGCTTGACAATTGTACTTTTGCTCTTGTCACTCTTCTTCTCCTCCTTCTTTTGAAAAGGTCCTTTGCTAAATCTTCTCCTGTTGAATCTGCCTTTCTTGAAGGCCTTAGCAAACATAGCAAAGAGTTCTTGCATCTCAGATTCAGAATCATTGTTGTCAGAGTCCATATCAGTAGTCTCTGACTCAGAACTTCCTTTGCTTTTCTTCTTCCTCGAATTCTTTACAGCAATCTCTTCATGCTGTTCTTCAGGAAGCTTCTTTACTTCAGATTGAGCAGTAAGTGCAATAGTCTTCATCTTTCCTTCACTCCTGCTCTTTTTCTGCTGCTTGTCAAGTTCATAAGCTCTCAATTTTCCATAGACTGCCTCTAATGAAATCTCATCCAGATCATTAGCTTCCTCAATCGCAGATATCTTCTCATTGTAGAAATCAGGCAAAGCTTTCATGAACTTTGTATTCATATCCTCCAAGTCATAATATTTACCATGCATGGCCATCTCATTGATGAGTTTTGTAAACCTATCAAAGGTATCAGTAAGTGACTCACCAGACTTGGATTCAAAGTACTCATACTGTTGTATAAGTAATGTCCTCATATTCTTCCTGACAGGCTTAGTTCCTTCACAGTGAACCTTAAGATTGTCCCATATATCCTTAGCAGTTTTACAAGAGAGAACATAATTAGTGAGAACAGAATCAAGACTATTGAATAATATGTTTCTCACTTTAGCATCTTTAAGAACACTCTCCTTGTCCTTATCTGACCATTCAGATTTTGGCTTCTCTGCTGTATGTTCTGGAACAACCTTACCATCAACAGTTGCTTGTCCAATGACCTTTGTTGGAACAAAAGGTCCATCTCTGATTCTGTCAAGATAATCAGGATCTGTTGCTTCCAGATGATGCAACATCTTTACTTCCCATAGAGTATATTCGTTTCTCTTGAGCATAGGAATCTTAGTATTCCCATCCTTGTAACCAGACATGATTGCAGATCTTTATGATTATTCGAAATCAACCTGCTCTGATACCAATTGTTAACTCGAATAACTTGTAGAAGGGGGGGTTGAATACAAGTTATATAATCCTGTCTGATTTTTGCTTGATTATAAAAACAAGAATAAACGAATGAATCAAACTCTTGTTTGTATTAATAAGATCAAATACAAACTCTACCAAAGGTGTACAATACCTTTAGCAGCTGCTGACAATACAAATATCTCTCTGTTTGTTTCGAACTTCTCGAATACAAACCTTATACAGAGCTACGCACACGAACTCACAATTTCGTCTTATGCCTCACGTGTCACACTCTTTACAATGATATTGAGAGAGTATTTATAATGCTACCTATCAACTAATAACAGAAAGATATAATCTATACATGACAATGTTCTGCCTTCTAGTCGATAGTTTCCTTCAATAGAAAACTCTTTCCTTCATAATTTCTTCTTGCTTGTTCTTCAAACAACGATCCTGTTTTATAGCACTTGCCAGTTTCTGTAGCATCCATAATGACATCATCAGTAACACGACTGATATCAGGATCTGCACACTGCATCAGTATCTGATCAACCATCAGTATTGGACATGTCATCAGGATTTGCTCTCTGTTCCTGACATGTAGTCTCCGATACATTGTTCATTCCTGATTAAACTATACAGATAACTGTTTTACACATAAAACCTATATACAGTGCTAAATCCTTTATAAGATCAGGATTACAAGAAGTATAATGTGTAAATTCTATTCTTAACATCACAACTTATGAATTATTCCTAACACCATGAAAGCTGCGGGTGCATTCGTTAACCCAAACGACATTACTAAAAACTCATAGTGTCCGTACCGGGTGCGAAAGGCCGTCTTTGGTATATCTTCTGGCTTAATCCTTAACTGGTGATACCCGGTTCTCAAATCGATTTTGGAAAAATAAACCGCGTCCTTTAGCTGGTCAAACAGGTCATCTATCCTGGGCAAAGGATACTTATTCTTTATGGTCACCTTATTCAACTCCCTGTAGTCTATGCATAACCTCATACTACCATCCTTCTTTTTCACGAATAACACCGGGGCTCCCCACGGTGACACACTAGGTCTTATCATCCCTTTATCCAACAGCTCTTGCAATTGAGTGGCCAACTCTTTCATCTCCACTGGGGCTAGCCTATATGGGGCTTTCGAAATTGGGGCCGTACCCGGAACTAAGTCTATAGCGAACTCGATGTCTCTATCAGGTGGTAGTCCTGGAAGATCATCCGGAAATACGTCCGCGAACTCATTAACGACTGGGATTTCCCGTAGGTTTGGTGCCTCCTTCTTGGTATCCTTCACATAGGCTAAATAGGCTTCGCATCCTTTACGTAACAGCTTTTTAGCTTGAATCATAGTCAGGAACTTTTGGTTTTGCCGTTTTCCACTAAACACTACTTCCTCGTCCCCTGGCAGTCTTAAACTCACTTTCTTCTTCATACAATCAATCTGAGCTCCATGGGTTGTTAACCAATCCATACCTACTATTACGTCAAACTCTCCTAGTTTAAAAGGTATTAAATCTACCCGAAAGTGTCGCCCTTCTATTTCTAGGTCGCAACCTGGACATACTTGGTTAACAGGAATAATTTCATGATTAGCTATCTCTACTTGCAGTCTGTCTCTCAGTGGTTCAGTCTTAAGGCCTAACTGACATACAAAATCTAGAGATATGAAAGACTTGGTAGCTCCCGAATCAAATAAAACATTCGCATTAACTGAGTTGAGTAGTAGGGTACCTACGATCACATCCGTGTTCCTCACGGCATCTTGCACAGTCATGTTAAAAGTTCTTGCAGTAGGGGCCCTGTTGGAAGCGGTTCCACTCACTCTTGACGCAGCTGGCCCAGAGGACATACATTCCCTCATTCGGTGCCCTGGTTTCCCACACTTGAAGCAATTACCTCCGGCACTGGTGTTGTTACTAGTTCCTCGATAGGTCTTAGCATAATGTCCTGTCAGCCCACACTTGAAGCACTTCACATCTTGCAGGTTACACACGCCCGCATGTTTCCTCCCACATTTATTGCATTCCGGGGGTGGGGCTCTGGGTGGGGTAGAGTAAGACGATCCCTGTGGTCGGCCGCTCTGGCCCACACTCCAACTTTCAGCTCTCTTGGTTCCAAAGTTTCCGCTGGGTTGGGACATTGTTCCTCGCTTAAATTTGCTCGGAAAGCTCCCTCCCGCAGAGTTTCCCTTTCGACTATCAAACTTCCTCTTCTTTCCTTCCCTCTCCTTCTGCATCTGTTCACCCCCAGCCTCAACAATCGATGCTTTCTATACCAGGGTGGCATAGTCTGTCAGCTCAAGAACCGCCACACGATTCTGAATCCATTACTTTAGCCCCAATTGAAACCTTCGGGCCTTCTTTACCTCAGAGTTCACATATTTCGGCACAAACCTTGACAGCTCAGTAAATCTTGCCTCATACTCGGCCACCGTCATGTTACCTTGCTTTAGTTCCAAAAATTTCAGCTCCATTTGTGTTTCCATGAACCTAGGGAAATACTTTTCCAAGAACAGCTCGCTAAACCTCTCCCAGGTCACCACACCTCTTCCTTCCAAATTCCTTTTTGCTTCCCACCAGTAGTTCGCCTCACCCTTCAGGAGATAGGTGGCGAAAACAGTTTTCTGCTCTTCAGCGACTCCTAGAATCTCGAAAGATTTTTCCATTTCTTTCAGCCAGGCCCTTGCCTCAACCGGGTCTGCAGTTCCCTTAAACTCCGGGGGTTTCAGGGATTTGAAATTCCGAAAGGCATTGGCATTCGCATTGTTGGGTGGTGGCTGAACCGGGGGACGGTCCAAGTTTTGCCTGAGTAGGTCCATGAATCGCTCCATAGGGTCTCTCCTTGGATTTTCCACCTCTCGGGTGTCATCTTCAGCTTCCTCTTCATCATACTCAGAGTTATCAAACAAGTTATAGTCACTACCTTCATCCTCGCTCAGGTTCAAATCCTCTCTCTCACGGTTTTGGTGGCCTCCCGACCCATGGTGGCTACCCTGGCCTTCAGAGTTGGCCGGGTGAGCTCGAGTGTTCATTCTTCTGGGTGGCATGATTCTGATAATAAGACAAAAATGGGTTAGGGTTTTTAAATTATTTGACCGTATTTAGAGAAGTCAGGAACGTATTGTTCCTCCTTATACAGGGTTAGAATTTCGAAACTCGCAGTGCCCTTACGATGGCGATAAACTGTAAAACCTTTTTAGGGGAAGTCGTTACGTGGTTCGAAAACATTTGCAGGAATTTCCAAGATTTCAAAACTTCGTAACTTGTAGAAATATTTTAAAATTTTAAATAAACTAAAACTCTTTTTTTTTTTGAATGATTTATTTTAGAAAAAAAAATTGTAGGAACATTTTTGGAAAATGTAGAGAACAATTTGAAATCGCATATTGTAAATTTGAAACAACATGGTTGTATTTATGGCTTGTAGCAGTTGTATAATCACAGTTTTATATCAAAACAGTAGAGCATGGCATCGGAAAGTAAAGCAGTTGAAACAATATCAAGGAAACTGAAACTAGATAAGTACGGTACAAGGGTTGTCACAAAGTTTGGATGTTAGAGCCAAATACATAGTTCCGATGTCAAAGTCTAGCAAAAGTGGAACAAATACAAGTACATCATCCGAATAGTCAGGGCTACACAAAAGTAGGGCTACATCCGTACATACTATCCGAAGTCACATCTACATATCTGTAGGTCAGTCTACTCATCCACTGGTCAGAAAGGACGCCACTGCACAAGTCAACTATCCCGCAAAATCGACACACTAATGTCATCTGAACCAAGGGGACTGAGCTATTAGTAACACATCACGGGGCCGCACCGCGACGGAGCAAGGTCCTCACTCGGGCAAATGCACGACGCACAACACGCCTAGCATCCCTAGCCTGGATCACTCCGCCCCCGCGGATCCCTAGTCCAAGAATCCTCTCGCGGCTCCTCCTCTCAATCCTGTGGAGTCGAGCCCTAGTCCTCTTAGCAACAGCGGTCCTCATCTCAGCCTGGATCCTCAAGCGCGCCTCGCGCTCCTCCACTAGCGCCCGCCTCACCTCGTTAAGTCGGGCCTCCGCAGAAAGTAAGTCTCGGGTCAGGAACTGCACGACATAGGCGTGCTCGGCGCCCGATACTGGGGGTAGGTCCAGTGGTGGGGGTGGCATAACAGGGGCAGGAACAGGAGCAGGGGTAGGGTCACGCTCCTCCTCGCTAGAAGTATCCTCCTCGGAGTCATCATCAGATGAAGTGGGGCTCAATTACTGTGGAGAGGGTGGGGGTGACACAACACGATCCTCACCGGATCGCACACTCTCCTCATCAGTGGCTACAGGGGAGGGGGTAACAGGCTCAGGCTCAACAAAGGGCTCCTCATCGGGATCCTCCTCCTCAGTGTCCTCTATCAGCTCAATCACAGGGTCGGTCTTAGAGTCAGCATCAGTATCCTCAACAGGGTCCTCAATTTCTCTCAGTAGTGCCTCATCATGCTCCCTCTCATAGGCCTCAGGGTCTGGTATCTCCTCCATCTACACAAGGGAAATAAGGTGGGTTACTAACCATAAAGAAGGGTTTAAGGAGTAGTTCCCTCACGGGCCTTAGAAGTCAGGGCTATATCCGATAACCCGACTGTGAACTCGATGAGAGCTCTAGGTATTAATGGGATTATTATTAGTGTTATATTATTCGTATTATTATGGTTGCTTTCCTAAATTACTATCGTTTCTGAGAACTGTAACCTCCTCTCTGATACCATTTCTGTGACGCCCCCAGATCCGGGGTCGGAGATCTAGGCGCTCACGGTCCATTTTCCATTAATAACATACTTGTTCTTGCACATAATATAAATAAAACAGCCATCGACCCCACAATAAAACTCACACTGCACACACACACACACACAGGTTAGAGTCTCAGAAACGTCATACACTTGATTAAGCAAAAGTAAAAGTTTTAGAGTTATTACAGACCGAATTAAATAGCATTTATGCTACCAGCAACACTTCGATATGAAGCGAAGTTGGCGGCTTGAAAGTTTGTTACGATACACTGCCTTGCACAGGTCATACTTATAAATAAAACGTACTAACAAAAGTTGCCAACCAATCTGGCTAATGGGGCCTACCGGTGGAATCTCAACTGCAGCCTGGGGTCTAGTCACCTGCTTTCGAACAGTCTGATGGGGTCTTGCCATTTCTCTTAGCTGTTGTGTTTGTAAAATTTGAAAACAAGCAAGAGTGAGCAACTATAGCTCAGCAAGAATATATATATAAGGTAAGCATTATAACATTTCATATGTTTAGCAGTCATTAAACTCGTCTGTATCAATCTGTTATAAAATCACTTGTCATTGTTGATAAATTTCGAAGGTACACCAGTACGTGCCCTTGTTTTCAAAATAACCTTGCAGTTCTAGATACTGCATAGAGTCAACATCTTTCTCATCAAAATAGAACACTATCGGCAACTGGCACATAGGCCTGAGAAGCAGTGTTAAAGCATTTTTCCAAAATGGAGGAATGGGACTTAAAGAAAACATAAAACCTGACAGGGATTGACGATAATCAGTCGCCACATCCGAGTCCAATAATCCGCGGGTCTTCTCTACCGGTAGAAGGATAGAAACTACATCCGTAACTATCCCCGGGTGAAAACTACATCCGTAATCACCCTCGATGAAAACTACATCCGTAATCATCCTTCGGCAACACCTGGGCCGGAATAATAATTGATGGACCGCCTGGCTCACGGCCGCTTACACATCTCGGGAATCGTTCGTCAACGGTTCCCACACCTGCCAGAGTCCCTTTTTCTTTTTCTTTTAAAAACTTGATTTTGATTGAAAACAGAGTAATTGAGGTCCGACATCAGTCGACCGATGATTCTTGAAATCATACAAGAAGCAGAACCTGACCGGGGGTTTTCAAAAGTGTTTTGAGTTCGAATGAGTTCGAGTTTGAAAGTATTAAAAAGTATTTTGGATTAACTTTGTCTTTAAATAATGAACAATAATTTATAAATAATATTTTAAGATTTAATATTAATAATTAATAAAATAATTATTCGATAAAATAAACTTTTAATCCAAGATAGGGTTTCGAGTATTTACGAAGATATGAATATAATACTTTAGTATATGATACTCCCCGAATGACCCTTCGGGTTTTCGCAATCTAGATACGATATGATAATATACCGCTCACCGGTCAATAGATATATATACGGACCGCTACGACCTCTATTGCTAGAGTCGTTGTCCGAAGAAAACATTTCAATCTAAGTTCAAGGGGTACAAGCATATATGTACTTATACAATCTCAATTGCATCAATACTTCGATAACATAGCATTTGATATAATTGAAAACTACAAACACAACAGTGAAAGTCCTTGTATATGTATAAGTTTTGAAAAGTAAACTTGCCTTGGTTTGGTTGGGGTGGTCGAGCGTGCGGAGTGGAACGATCTATACATAAGCAATAACCGCTCGTTAGTACCTTAACAATATCTCTTTAATTACGGGGTTTTAGGGGGTACGAAATTAACTCAATGACTTCGTCTTATGACATTCTAGCCCCACTATAGGTTCATGTCATCACTCGATTACGCTCGTCACTTATTCGACTTAATTTAGTTACCACATTCGAACCATAACCATTACCTCTAGAATTATAATCCACTTAACGACTTTTTCCCTTGCGCGAAGTTTACTCTAGCATTTTTATAAAATTGAAAAATTTATATTTTAATCCAATTCTTTTTGGATAGCCTTCCCCACTGCATTTAATAGCTTCTCTAATTTTTCCATGATCCCACATAAATTTTTAGGGGTTTAAACAAGGCTCACAAGGGGGTCACTTAGTGCAGTCCGGATTCCAGGAACACAATTCACTTCTCCGGCCATAACTTAAAATCTATACATCACCTAGTCATGAACTTTACATTTCCAGAAACTACATTCAATTATCTTTCCAACAATATATGGTAGGACCTCAGGGGACAACATTTGGGGGTTCAAAACCGTGTTACAATACAGATCAATGCTCCTGGAAAAACTCAGCATGCACATACTACTTAGATCAACCATTTTCCACAATTCCACAACACAACCAACACTTAATACACTTAGTTCATGGTTCATAACACTCATGGAGATATATATGTTATCCATAATCATAAAAGTCACAATCTCAACATCAAAACTCAAGATCCATGTCATCCAATACTTATACAACCAAGATTAGCTCACAAATACATGGATCTACTACCAAACATTATAAATACTACATAACCAAGAGGGTTTGTGATTTTTATACCTTCTTGAGCACCTAGGAGCCTTGGGTAAGCTTTACACAACTCAATAACACCTTGAATGGTCTCCTACAACCCTTACAATCCAAGATCTAAAAGAAAATCAAACATGGTTACTATTCACCCAATCTTTAACAATTTATAACTTGAATTTGGGTGGATGAAATGGCTTGAAATTACTAACATACCTTGTCTAGATGATGTAGAGAGCCTAGGAATTATGCCTTGAATTGTGAGTGAAGAGAAGTGGAAGAAAGAAATTTTTTCTTCCTTGTTTCTTGTTTAGGCCGAGAGTAAGAACAAAGGGGGGGGGGAGTGTTTGTGTTTTTGATTTTTGTGTTGGATGAATAATTGAGTTAAGTGATTGGGTGATATATATTAGTGTATGTATAAGCATGGTACAACATAGGTATGGCTCCTAGTACTTCTTGTCTCCTCTTTTTGAAAAGCAAGTAACTAGTTACTATTCCTCTTCCAAATTGCTCACTAGTTTGCTTGTCCTAACCACTTGGTTGCATGGAACTTGCATGCGATACTACTCCTTGTATCATTATTCTCCCACCAATGCTTGTCATTTAATCTTTAATTCGTATCGTATCTTAATTAATCTCTCGTAATAATATTTTGTCGCGTAGGGATTTCCCCTATAATTCCTTAAGTACTTAATTGCGTAAATTCCTTAAATATCCATAACTTCTTGTCATAGTCTCTTAAAATCTTTTAATACTCTAATAACTCTCAAATCCCAAGTTTTTATAAATCTTAACGGTAGTAGGCCTCTTGCCTTAACAATCTTCCCTTTTCTTACACAGTGAATGTAACAACATAAATTTCTCAGATAATCAATTCCATTAAACAACATAGGTGACTCAAAAGGTCCCAAATTCACAATGTCATATGATATTATATTCTTAAAAATATTACAAAAATCAGGGTTCTTACAGAGTCGCGAACCCTTGATTGTATCTTTAGGAATTGTAATGAAATGGGAGAGGATTTATAGTTCTAGTTTATGATACAACAGACGTAATTCAAGTATTTAATTGGGAGATTAATATGCGAGTTACGAGACTAAAATTCCTTAGGCTTAAACAGTTCGTAATTATGTGTTGCTTGCTCATGGGAGTGACATCAATGTGTAGTTGTGGGCATTATATTTTAACTTGGGAGAGAACAATATAAACATTAGTGGAACGTTTTTAGCAAGAGCAAGAGACTTGAATATCACAAACTTAGACACATTCATTAATACCATTGAAGAACCCTAGTTTCTGGATTGTTTTCTTATCATTGTTAAATCGTAATTCTTATTTGCTCTTTAGTTTAAGTTAGTTTACAACAAACACACCAATTATTTCTCACACTTCTAGATATTAAGAGATTAAAAATTGAACTTGAATCAATAGTCCTTCCCTGCGAATGAACTTGAAAAAAAATACATCAACAAATTGGCGCCGATGCCGGGGAAGGCAGCTATATTAAGTTTAGGTTAATTATTTCTTATTGTTTAGATTTTATCAAATTTGTTTCCAAGATTTATCTTATTGGTGTACTCTTTTCAGGTGCAACTTGTAAGAACCCAGATTTTTTATAGAATTAAAACTTTTCGTATGTAATGATGTAAGAACGAATAGTGGTTACGACTACGATGTAACGGTTGTTCTAATAAATAAATAGAATGGATGTGGATTCAAATATTTATATGTCATGAAGAATACCTTTGGTTGACAACATTAGGGCTGGAAAACGGATAATACGGATACGGATACAGCCATATCCGAATCCGGATCCGTTTTTTACAACCGTATCCGTATCCGTATTCGAATCCGGGAATATCCGACCAAACTTTACCCGAATTCGAATCCGGCAGATATTATCCGGATTCGGATAATATCCGGATCCGAATCCGTTTTGCAAAAAAATAATTTTTTTTTCTGAAATTTGCATTATTATAAAAAACATGCATTTTTTGCAAAAACAAAAACCATATCCATATTAAAAATGTATTAAAAATATATTAAAATATATTAAAAATATATATTTCCAAATTAAAAATGTATTAAAAATATATTATATATAATTACTTTCGGATACGGATATTTTCGGATACGGATGTACCCGTATCCATATCCGTATCCTAAACTCTCGGATTCAGATACGGATAATATCCGGTTGACTCCGGATACGGATAATATCCGCTTTTTCCCGGATACGAATACAGATATTTCGGACGGATATCGGATTTTTCGGATTTTTTTTCCAGCTCTAGACAACATAGATAAGAATGATCTATCTCCTAAGGATATAAGTATATTACTTCAAGTAAGATTATTCTTGTGTCATCCAAATCAATATCTATTTTAAGTCCAGCGGTTCCATAAAAAGGTTAAGGAACACTCGAGGATGAACCAGGTTCATTTTCCTAATTATAGGAATTAAATAAAAATAAGTGATGAATAGTGATTTTGGTGGAATTTGGAATATTATTATAATAATTCTATATCCGGTATTCGGAACGGATTTATGAGTTCGTGTTAGTGATCCAGGAGGAAAATAAGTGTATGTAAAGGCTGTCGGATTCAGAAAATTAGCACTTTTATTTTCTCCGAGAATTCCCTGGACACTGCAAGACATAAGGAATTATAAAAGGGATTTAAGGAATTTAAATTCGAGAAGTATTAAGAAATATGAGGAATAGTATTATAAATATTAAGAAGGTTTTCGGTAAAAACCCTAACTAGAAACGAATGAGTTATTCCCTCGAACGATCAACGAATTAAGCTATAAACGGACAAAGAAACAAGCAGAGGGAGCAAGAGTCTTGTGCAAGCCACTAGAAAATATCTAGTAACCAATATAGTTACAAAGGTAACTAGAATCAAGTGATCAACCAAGTACTTAGCAAATCCAACTACAAGTTTGCCTTAAACCATCAAATCTTCAACACTTGTCCTCCCATTTTCATCATCTAGTGCATCACACTCCACTAACACCACTTGGATGAGATATTATCTACAACAATTCACTTTATGCATTTTATCAAAACAACAAAGCAAAACAACATTTTCTCTCCATTTATTCCATAAAAATCTGCCCATTCTTAGCTAATTGGAAGTCCAACTTCCAACCATCACTTGTTCTTCAAATTTTTATGGTAAGTACTACATATCATGGTGATGATCTCCTAGAAATTTCAGCTTCAAATTCATCTTTTTCCATTTTCAAATAAATCATCAAAGTGCTGATGAATAGTAACTTTTATGAACTAATCTTGATTTCTTGAATTCTTATGGTGGATCTAGCAACTCTAAGGCCACACAAGGATAGATCAAGGCTTAGTGAGGCTCTAGGACACTCCAAGGAAGGTAATCATCACTTGAAACCCTAGGTCTTACTTTGAGATTTGTTAAGTTCTTGATGGATTTAGTGTAAGTGATGTAGTAGTATGATTATAAGCATGATTATGAAGTTTGTTAGTGGATCTAAACATGATTGTGATATGTTGGTCAAGATGATGTTCTTGGACAGTAGGAGATGTATAATATGTGTATAACTTGTATTGATGCCCGATGTGGCTTGGTATTGACGACATGATTTTCGGAACGTTCGATATATAGCCGTTATAATGACGAAATTTCGTTAACACTTAAAATCCGTTTTTGACAGTAATATTGAACCTCTGATATTGACGAATAATTAACCCAACCCTATAGATCTCGAGCCATAGATCATTTTGGAAAAACAATCGAAACATTCTGACTTACGGTTTAGGAGTTATGATTAAATTCGTAAAAGTGGTTCGAAACCGAGAATGCGAATTCGTAATTGAAATTGAACCGTGTAAAATAAGTATCACAGTGGCGAATCTTGGTAATTAAATATTAGAGATCATAAGGGTGGTGTGAGAGAAGACCTCGTATTAAAAAGATCGTTTTTCGATTTTATAAAAATGTTCGAACCAAGGTTAAGTACGAAAGTACCCCTAAAGAGTATACTTGGATATAACTATGGTAAACCACTTAGCAAACGATCGATAAATCTCGAGGTATAATCTTTCGATTTTAAAATTTTTACAAATCGAATGCTTACCATATGTAAGGGTAATGACATGCTTTATTAACGAACAAGTGTCAGATAATAAAAGCAATAATAAGAGTGAATTAGAGGGGTATAACGAAACGACTTGAAAACGTGTTTCGATTTAAGTTAAGTTTATACTTAACCTTTGAAAGGAGTTAAGTGATTAATCCCGAATGCCTTGGCTATTTATAGATCATCAGGCTGACCCGGGACACGCTACCACTACCCCTACCCGTACTCGATATCCAGGCAAGTTTCAAATCCTCCTTTAAGGCTGTTGTTGTGAACATATATATATATGTTTCTGTTACAGTACATATGCCATATCATGCATGCCTACTTTTAAAGTCATATTGATATACTTGTTCCCTGAATTATTGTTGGCTTATAAGCTAGATAGTTATTATATCAGTTATAAGCCGGAAATTACTAAGACCCTTAAGCGAAGGGCATCTGAATCTCATTCTTTGACTATAGACCGGGAGTCGTTATTCCTTGATATATTGATATTATTTTCAGAGGAAAATAACTAAGTAAATATTTTCCATTTATTATCTGGCGAATATTATTGGAATATTCCCTTGAGATTATTTGATAAATATTATTCGGATTATCCATCAGATGTTTATTTATTCGAGTGATATTATATATTTAATATTCATCTAAAGTCGATTAAATATTCGAATATTATTTCGAACTCTCAGTTAAGTTATTTAATTAGAGAATATTCATTCTTATTTACTCGATAAATATTATTTTGAATATTCATTCGAGTTTATTTATTTAATGAATATTATCTTAATATTCATTCGAGCCTTATTTATTTAAATGAATATTAATTCGAATATTCATTCAATCTCTATTTATTTTATAAATATCAGTTGAACATTGATTCGAACTCCAGTTATTCGATAAATATTACTGTGAATATTCCCTTGAGATAAGGAATATTATCTTCGACCTTTATTTAAATTCGATTCAATTATTGAACATAATTTCAAATATTCATTCGATAATCACTTCTTCGATAAATATTATTAAGTTGAATATTCATTATTTATTCAATGAATATTGTCCCAAATATTAAGTCGATAATTATTTCATCAATATGTATCTTTCTTGAGTTGAATATTCACTATTGATTCAATAAATATTATCTCCAATGTCCATCTGACGGTTACTCCATCAATAAACATTGTTATTGATTTGAATATTCATTAATTGTTCAATGAATATTATTCTGAATATTTATTCAAAGATTATTCCGAGCAACCCTTTTTCAATATCTATGACTTAATAAATATTCTTGGAATATTTATTTAATTCTTCTAACTCGTTTCAAAGATACTTGGTTTCATTCACATAGTATCATCAACCCTCGAATATTATATAAATTATTTTAGAGTCCTATTATTATTACTATATTATCAAGGAAGGTTCTCAGTGATTCCATTCTCCCTTCGATTCTATTGTAAGGGAACCTTACTTGAGGAATGTTATTTATCTTGTGACTGCCCGGTCATAAATAATTCGTTTCACTCGCAACTTGGTTGCTATTATTCATGGAATTGTGTGTACCCTCTCATCATTCGAGGGGTAGAATGTTGGAACAAGTTGGTATCCATTAACAAGCAACAGCTTGGGAAATATTGGTAAATTTTCCTTTCCACATTAGATACGACTACCTTGTGGAGTCTTATCAACAGGTATCATACCTGGGGAAAAGGGGAACGAACAATACATTTCAAAATGATGGATGTTAAATGAACTAGGAGACGCGTAAGTGGCCGAGTGGTGCCGGTCCAGCAATAGCCCAACCGTTGGCTTAGGAGTTCCAGAGGGCGGTAGACAAGTAAATCCGTCGGAGCTACCTTCTACATGTAGAGAACGACTGATGAGATGCATGACATACGAATGATCCCCGTAAACGTCAGGGCATCTGGCGCGGCAATGCTCCCGTATTACACTACGCCACATATGGCCTACGGCTACGCCAAAAAAAGTGTGATTATAGGGCCAAAAGTGTTGGTAAAAGAGCCTAAAACCACCTACGGCTACACTTTTCCCAAATTTGGGAGTGTTACAAAAACGGGTGCTAGCGTAGGGGTCTATGCTAACACTTTTTCGATTTTTGGTAACATGGGAGAAAAGTGTAGGCGTAGATCCCTATGCCAACACCTTCCTGATCTGTGGCTACACCTTATAAGTTGTTGGTATAGATCTATGCCTACACCATTATCTTTCTACTAACACTATTAAATATGTTGGTGTAGACCTATGCCAACACCTTCTTTAGTACCACTATGCCTACACTTTTTTATTAAACATTTTTGTAAGCTCTATACCAACATTTTAAATAAAGAAAGACAACATATGAAATTGAAAAATAAAGATTTCCATTCAAAATATTGTCAAACATTCCAATACATAAAGGCTATCCAAAAGCCATTTCAATACATAAAAACCCATCCAAAATTACATATAACAAAAATTTCTAAAGTTACTTAGCATAACATAAAATGATCTAACATTGTCATCTCCGTGGGACATTGTCATAAAAGATATCTTATGGTCAACATAGTGCAGATGTAAAAAAATAGCTTTCCTCAACAGCAAGGATGGACTTCTTGCAGGAGCAGCTTGTCGCAGACCTGAGGAAAGAGATAAGCAGTTATAAAAAAAATCGATAGCTTTCCGACAAACAATCAAGAATACTATCAAGAATAGCAGACATCTAAAATTTACAAACAATGGAAATCTAATATGCAGGTAATAACATCAAAGACGGATGGCAGAACTTTGTTCAAAAAACGTACGACAAATATGTAACTGATTGAATGGGCTATAATACAAAAAGTCCTATACCAGTTTCCTATTAAGTATTTACATATACAAAATACCAGGGGTTATGAATTAGAACTTGTCATAAATAAATCTTTAGATCTGTGATATTTGGACCAAAAGAATGGGGAAGACTGGATAGGGACCGTATTGAATCAGCAGGGGCATATATAAATCCTATGAATCCTATAAAAAAGGTACGCTTGTACATAAAGGGCAGTTCTTACCAGAGAAGAATCCTTGTTTTGTCCTCTCGCATGCAGGAAAGCCAGAAGGAGGTTCTCTTCATGGCTAAGAAAATCCTGGAGTAGGGCTTGAGCCATATAGATAAAATAAGAAGGTTCTCAATTTAAAAATAAAAAGAGAACTTTATTTTCTACTGTAAATCCTGGAGTAGGGCTTGAACCATTGGGGGTGCTGAACAAGAGCCACAGAATTTCTACTGTAAAAATAAAAAATATGCACATATTTCATTAACTTATAGCTCTTGATAGACAATTTAAAAGAGAACTTTTTAATTAATACGGGGACAGATAAGAACATATATATACACACATATACAGAAGACCAAATAAGTCCCCACAAAAAAAAGTCCAAATAAGAAAATCAATCATTATAACAAGATTAATCATATAATGAACTAAAAATTAAAATAGAAACAAAGAAGCCTAAGATGGTGCAGAACAGTTAAATGAGATTAGACACAAGATCAGATTATGTTTCTGACTATAAAAATACATCTGTGTGCCCTTGTGCAACATTTCAGACACAAAATCTTGTTTATTTTCAAATGATAAGACAAGATAAAATGTCAAATGGACCTTCCTCGCAAAAATATATTAAGAATCACAAGACATGCTTTTGACTAATGCGAGGACCTTTCCTTTCCGTATCATTAAATTTGGCCGGATATAGATATTATTTTACTTGTAATAATCATTATAGATTTGAGCTATACCATACATTCCTGTAATCTACTACAACTGACTTGATCTACATAGTAAGACTTCACAATTGATTCCCTTCATAATCATATCCCACTTCCTGAAATAGTCTACAATGTCTTTTGACTGGATGCGCAGAAAGAACTATACCCTACTTAATCAGAGAAAATTTAGGTACAAAAGAATGATAGTTATCCATGGCATAATTTACATCAGTGACTTCTAAATTTTTGTTATGATTTTCACTACACATGTGCCAGTATATTGGCCTCATTTCTTTGTAATTAGAAGGTTTGTGCCGATAATATCTTTGTCATGGTTTTCACTACACATGTTGATGGTTTAATGAAACACAGAATAGCTTAAAAAGTAAATAAATGTGTCCTTTAAACAGTACCTTTCTGCTGCCATTGCAGTCACTTAGAGTTTCACAGTTTTCAGAAACTTTACTAACTCGCAGAATATTACACCCAGTTGTCTTGGATTTGGTTTGTGATTCTAACTTCTTCAAAATGTTTCCTTTACCACTCAGTATGTCCACACTCTGATCTTTTCCTATTCTATGACTAGATTCCTTCATGTTAGTTTTTATGCCCTGTTGAGAATACTACTGATATCGGTGCCTGTTGCAACTACAAAAGTCAGAAGAAAATAATACCAAATAAGGGCTATAGGAGATTTCACCTTGTTACTGAATTGTTTTTCTCTCCCCACTTTCCCAGCAAATATTTTCCCTTCTTGTGCTCTGTGATTTTGCGATCCTCCAACGCGCTTTCTTTTCCTTTCCTTCCCTGCCGTTCTGCAATGCCCTCGGGGAACCAGAGATACATAGGTTAGACATTAGATATAAAAATAAAAATTTAGAAACTAATTTACGAAATGGGACATCTATTAGCTGGATCATAATTATAGTTTATGTTGTCTTTTACTTTATAATTTCTTCAGATAATTATGTTTTCAGAGAACTATCAAATCATATCAAGTAGTTGAAATGACCATATTAAAGCTAATAAACTATAAGAGTGAAAATCATCAAATAGATCCTTAGACTTCCCCACAGAAGTAGCAAAAATTGCGTTAATCAATTATACTTGTATTCAAGTTACGATAATAAATAGGCAAAATAAAACCAAAACTTTAATACATCTAAAAGAGGGTACCTTTTAGAGTAAAACATTTCTTCTCAAACCTCAATTAAATGGGTAAGTTTCCATTGCCAAGTACAGTACCAATACACTGAACTGCATCAATTGAATGAACAATTTGCTAGGTCAATAAAAGGAAATGTTTACTCTCATTCGTACCTTTCTTCCTGAGACATCCCAGAATGGATGCAAATTGAAGGGAAATTGTATTCCACCACAAGTTTGTTCAATACTGCGGCTCTACTAACACTTTTCACAAAAATAACCACTTGATTAAAATCCAGAGCATCAAGAAGATCATTAAGCATGCTGTTCTTTTCCATCTCACTCACCTTAATATAATGCTAAAAGATGAAAAAGAAGAAATAATTAGATAAATTTGAAAAATAAACTGTAACACGATAAAATTATCCTTAAATTGTCATTTAGAAAATCTACCTGGACAAGCCCGGGAAGAGTTAACTTGGAGTCATCATCAATATATATTTCCATTGGCTGAAAAGAAGTAAAACATTAGTTAAGAATCATCACATATAAATTACAACAAAATCAAAACTAAAGTAAATCGAGCTCAAGCTGTTAAACAAACCAATATTTTTCCAAAACATCTTTCGAAACCGTAACTAAAAATCTAACTTGATAAAATCGAAACATATAAAAAAACAAAAAGAAATTGAAACATGTTATACACAAACAAACATTCATAATCGAATCCCAAACAAGCAAAAAAGCCCTAATTAAACCATGTTATATATACAAGAAGAAGAAGAAGAAGAAGAAGAAGAAGAAGAAGCCCTAAATAAGTAAATAAGGCCTAATCAAAACAAACAAGAAGAAGGCAATGAGAAATACCTGAAGAAGATAGTTAAAGAATAAGACAATCGAACCCAAATTGAACCCGAACAGAACCAAATCGAATCCTAATTGAACCCGAACATAACCTAATCTACAATCCCTAATTGTAGAGAACCCGTGAAGAACTTGTAGAGAGAAAGCCCTATAATTGCTTGGTGTTTAATTGAGATTTGGAAGAAAGTTGAGAGAGAGATATATTTCGGAGAGAGTTGAGAGAGCGAGAGAGATAGTTCAGAGCGAGAGAGAGTAGCTGAGAGCGAGAGATAGAGATAGAGATAGATGTGAATAATAATTGAGATAGAGGGATTTTCAAAAAAAAATAATTTAGATAGAGGGAAATAAATGAAATTGACCCGCTCATCCAAATTTGTGGGTAAAATTTCACCCGCCTATTAATTATTCACAAAATTGAGCAACGCCTACACTTTTTTTTAACACTAATGCTAACACTTATTTCCGTGTTAGGATAGATACAGTCTGAAGTCTATGCTAACACTAATTTATATCAATGCTAACACTAAAAAAAAGTGTAGGCATAGACCAATTTTAAGCCATCTATGCCAACACTTTTGCTCGTAACACTGAAAAAAGCGTTGTTGTAGGCCATTTGTGGCGTAGTGTTAGTTCATCACTCAATGTTGGAAATTTTCTGCAACATCATCATAGTCGGCAGAGTTGAAAAGTATTTCAAATTGGAATTGCAATATCTTTCTTGCAAGTTCCTATTTTTATGAAAATGATGCTATCTTGCTCACTTTGGCATAGCATATGCTTCCACGAAATATATACCTGTTGAGTTACCTTGTAACTTCATCCTTTATATTAAACTGGCAATATTTTCTCTAATGCATGGCATATGATTTCAAAACATATCTTTGAATTGTCTTATATATTACTGCACAGTTATATATTGTTGGTGGGCTATTGCTCACCCTTGCTTATTTATTATGTCACAACAACAGCTAGGTCACATGGCCCGCGTCAGGCGCACTCGGCGCAAGCAGGTTACCCACCCCGCAGGGCTTCCCGTTGATATCATCGCTGCCATTGCTGAGGTAGCATAGATCAGCAGCCTTTGATTACCAGTTTAATTATATGTATCAATAATGATTAATCAACGGCAAAACTCTTAAACTTGTGATGTTATCCTTTTGGCTTGTAATAACTTTTATTCGTAAACCCGTAATGTGAGACTTATTTCAATTTCATCTCTGGGACTATAACTGTGTGTGTGTGAGTGGATATTATTGTGGGGTCACAGTATGTGATTTATTTATTGTGGACTTAAGTGAAGTATCAATCATGGAAAATAAGACCGTAACGACCCGATCCCAGACCCTGGATCTAAGGGTGTTACACTACTACTCTTACATGAGACGTTCTACAAGTGCTGGAAATCTAGAATTTGATCCAGATTTTGAACGTACTTTTCGAGCTTTAAGGCGAGAGACAAAGCAAAGGAAAGAAAGAAACCATATGGAGGAACCAAGAGATCGTCAAGTTGTTAATCCTCCTGACCCACCCGTTGTTCTTGATGAAACTTCTATTTGGGATCATGAGACTCCCAATCCTGCGAACTGCAGGTACAAGACTCCTGAGATTAGTACAGCTCAGTATAACATCAATCCGAGCTTAATTCAGATGGTGAGCAATTCAGCTTTTGAAGGGGACATTGAGCGAGAGGATCCACATCGTCATCTTGAGCGTTTCGTGCAAATGTGTGGTTCATTCAAGATCATTGGAGTTACAGTAGATCAGATTCGTCTTCACATGTTTCCTTACTCACTACAAGAAATATGGGCTATTGCAACGCCAAAAAAGTGTCATATTAGACCCCAAATTTGTTACAATAGAGGTTTTTGCAACGTTTTTGCCAAAATTGAGCGTTGCATCTGCTGCCGTTGCAATAGACCCCTATAGCAACGTTTTATGCACTTATTGCAACATTTTTTAAGTATTACAATAGCCACTTTAGTGCAACACTTTTGCCTTGTTTAGTGACACTTTTATGATGTTGCAATAGACTATTGCAACACCATTTTGCAACATTTTTTAGTTAAAAGTGTTGCTAAGTCAATTTATTGCAACATTTTCGTGTAACATTTTATCCCCTATTGTAATGCTTTTCATTTTTTAGCAACATTTATGTGCAACACTTTTGTTCCTATTGTAATACATTTAGATTTTTTTAGCAACATTTTTGTGCAACAATTTGTATTAGTCCAGTTTGCAATATCCTGATTGAAATGTCAATAAACCAACACAAAAACATATCAAACCAGGAGATAGCAAATCCAACATAATATATGTCAATAAAGCCCAAACAAAATCGAGCGGCTTATAACATAAGATCATCTTACATGTTAAAGTACCAAACTAATTTATGAAAACCTATAACACAATGTAATGAAAAAATTACATGTATGTATATCCCTTTCTATACTCTGCAGACTAACAAATTAAATTTGAGGATTCTATCTCTAGTTTGAAAGCTATATCAACAGATGATGGTTCTCTGTCAACTTTGGTAAGTCCCTTAAAGTATGGATCGGCCAGGGCCTGCCATGCACAATAGACAATATTAAACAACGAACAATTATTGAAATTAGTTAGATAATATTGGATACAGAACGATGAGTAATTATTGAACTCTGTTGAAAATAACGGATTAAAAATCGGCTAATATCTGAAAAATAACAGAACTGGAAATCAGGTATGTCACAACAAACCTCTGCAGCAGTTGGTCGATCTTTTGGATCAAAGGCTAGAAGTTGGTCGATCTTCTCGCCTTTTCATTACGGACCTGATAAATCAGTTTATTACTTAGCTCAACATTATACCTCATAGTTATCAATTAGCTCAGCATTATACCTCGTAGTTATCAATTAGCTCAGCAAGGGAGCTGCGTCGAAGTGCTTCTCTGCATAGATATAAACAAAAGAGCTAAATTCCTTGCATCTACGAATTGCATATGATAAAACTTATTTGGAAGGAGAATAAATAAATTTTAGTACAGTTTGACCAGTGACTTAAACTACCATGAGAAGTGATCTGTAGGTGGTTTAGTGATTTATAGGCTAAAAGTTTGCATTTGTAGTATCATGTCACACCCCTACACTGCTTGTTCAAGCACAGCTCTCTGTAAAGCCATCAAACAAAAGATTACTTGTTGATAAAGGGCAAGCTACTACTTACAGAAATTTTATACCAAGACCTATTCTCTTTCATGTTCTCTAGGAAACTTAGGACATCTTATAGCAGCACAGACCTCAAATGAGTAATATTATTGTGAAAGACTGCTAGTTAGATACTAAAGATTTGATCCTCTACCTGCCCCATCCGGTCCCAGTATTCCCGACATATAGCAACAAATAATTGTTTTCAAAAATACTATAAAGGTGATTTATAGTATTTGAAAGCTGCTCTATCAGTTGATGCATGCGGTTTCTTATGTCTGCTTCACCCACAGCAACCACGAGCTTGAATCCTGAAGAATCTTTTTCAGTTTTGTACCATTCTGTAATCTTGTCTGAGTACATGCAACATGCGGAATAAATTGAGATCAGCCGTCAATACAAAAATCAACATAAAGAAATGTGGATTGTGATAAAATAATACGACTAGAGATAACAAAAGATTAAGGCTATACATAGCAAGTAACTGTAACAATGACAGACAAAACAATACATCCAAATAGTACATATGAAAAATTATATTAACAAATCAGTTCACTTCTATTTGGTATACAAACATTGTGTAGCGAACATACAAGGAAATAGTTAAATGACTGTGATGCATAATTAATCCTAAACCAATGATATCCTCCAATTACATGTTCAAGACTTATTAGTTCTTATTACTACAGAAATAGATTACTAGTTCAACTAAGAAAACAATTGTGGACAAGCTATTTCAGCAGATGATATAGTAATCTAATATATTGGATCACAAAAACTTGAACTGATGACAAGTTACGACAATAGTTGAATTTAAAAAAATACCCATATTTTCTTTAAGCTTTTCTAAAATGGATACTCAGATTTTCTTCAAGCTTTCCTACAATGGCAAGCAAAATAAGTCCTTAACTTGGATCGATCAATTCTTATTAGCATAATAAAAGATTACCAGTTCAATTGAGAAAACAACTATTAATCAAACTTTTTTGGAAGATGGATATAGCAATATGATATATTGGATCTTGGCATTTGGCAAATTGCACAGATCGAATATATCGGATCTTGGCAAATTGCATTGATGACAGAGTAGGACAACAATTAAATAAAAAAAATACTCACATTTTCAGCAAGCTTCTCTACAACAACTTGTAATTAAGTTCTAAACTTCGATCGAAGCATCACTTGACACTTGTGCCAAATCTAAAAATCCAATAGTGATCTTGCGATGAAAGTTCTTAATTGCCTGCATTCAATGCCATTCGGGCATGGGATAATTACATTGTCTATTAATATATCTTAGAAGTCAAAATAGGATAACACCAAAAAAAAAATTAGGGATTTAAGCAGTAGATGTACCTCTGCTCCAATTTCACAAGTATGAAGCAGGGATCCAGATGCATATTCCTACAAGCGGACCTGCAAAGCAACAATTAGAACATTGGTGTTTTTTATGCTTCAACGCTCAAGTTATCCAAATATGTACATTTTAAAAATTAATTATTGTTGAATCACCACTTCCAGAAACAAGAAACCCCTGTGGATAATCCTGACTCTAATACTTAAAAGTCATTTTTAATTAACGAGATAGTGAACTAATCCATGGTGCATATGCAGTGATTAAAGAGCAGTGGGATAGTTATGAACATTATTCTAAATTCATATCAAAGGAAACCTGCAAATCTTCTGGAAGTGCTTCTGAAACTGCAAGAGTGTAACAACCAGGTCTAAATCTTCCTGAAATGTACAACACAGTTACATAATAAAAGAGTGCCCAATAAGCATTTCCAATACAGTTAACAAATTTGGATACATGACTGCACAAAAAGATAAAGAGAGAACATAAAACATAACCACCTGCTATTCTTAAGTCACATCACTATCATCTAAAGTCAAATAAAATATGCCTACTATAAAATAACCTTTATTTCTCAACATTTATTAAAATCAATGGTGAATCACTTGATAGTCATGTACGAATATACCTGGACACTGAAAAACGAATATGTCTTTCTTGCCTTTTCTGTATGCAGAAAGTATTTTTAAAAGCAACCAATACACTACACATTACTCTTTAATTTTACAATAAATTTGATGTAGAGTTGGAATGCAAAGTGTGCACAAGGAAATGCTCTAGAAGGATTATAAATCCAAAATTTGATGTATGTTTATGTTTGGGATGTTTGGCACTGCCAATTTCTAAATTAGTACCAACCAAAACCTATTTCCTTGTTTCTGAATCATAGACTCAACTCCTACATAAACAGACACCAATACATATATATGGGTGGGTATATATAAGGGGCAAGCGACTGACCGAGAAACAACTCTTACAACATATATAAAGAACACAACACATTATTCAGAGACAAAAATGGAGCTTATGCTTTCGAATGTCATATATGTACACAACGCAAGAAATTAACAATGTTGTTTTATCATGTAATTTAACTTAAAAAATCACCAAAGAGCATTAGTGTAACAACGATGTACGCCATATACATGTACACAAACTGTCACCAAGTTTATTAATTATTAGAATCCTAAAAGGGTAAGTAAACCAATTTACAAGGAAAGGGACATCAAGATTTAAAATACCATTGCATTACAGGCTGCATGATAATCCGTTTTAGCAACCAAAACAATTTTCTTTGCCATTTCGATATTGGCAGATTTATCAATATAAACATGACAAATTCCATCTGGAAGCAAGGACAGAAGCTTTACAACACCACCTAGTATCTGCATACATGCCTGTCATGAAGTATGTAGTACAGATGGGAAATCAAGTTAAATATTAAAAAGTGTACCTGACTAAACACAGTGTCGTAGATGGCCATTAGACCATTTTGTCCAACAGCCGCACAAGCCTTCCCCTCAAGCTCACTTGTATGAAGACTAATTTCACATAAATTCTTCAGTATACCTAAGGATGAAAAATAGATAATTAACACATTATTCCACTAATTAACACAAAATTACAAAAAAAAATTAACACAAATTAACAAAAGATTCCACTAATTTCGCACAAATTTAACTCAAAAATTCTACTAATTTAACACCTAATACCAGAGCTTTAATCGAACAAAAATTATGAACACATATAATACAACATATAATCGAAATATTTCTTATGCATACATATATATATACATGTATAATTAATTAAAATCGGAAAAAGATGGGTATTTTACCTCTAATTGAAGATTTACTCAAATCTTTGCTCAATTAGGTTTGGGGTTTTGGGCTTTTGCTGAATCGATTATACTTGAGATGAGAGATGTATATTTGTGAGAGAGAGAGAGAGGGGAGAGAGGCAGAGAGTGGTGAGGTGGAGAGAGAGGAGCGGTAAAGAGGGTGGTGAGGTCGAGAGAGAGAGAGAGTGGTGAGGTCGAGACAGCGGTCGAGAGAGATGAGATGTGTTTTTGGGATTGTACTTTAGTTTTAATTTTATGTAAGAAATATTTTGGTACCCGGCTTTTATCCCGCCCAGCAAAAAAATAAAGTTCCCGCCTACAATTTTGAGATAAAGTATCATCTATTGTAACGCTTTGGACAAAGTATTGCAATTGTGACTAAAAATGTATCGTCTATTGTAACGTTTTGGACAAAGTATTGCAATTGTTCTAAAATTTCAAAATGATCTTTTTGCTTGCAACACTTTTCGTATGTATTGCCACATTTGTAAAAATATTGCAATAGACTACCAAGTTTTGTGTCTATTGTAACACTTTATGTAACACAAATATATATTGGGCTTGCAATAGCCCATATTTCTTGTAGCGACTCTATCAAAGGGAGAGCAACGGAATGGTTCCAACAGCTTCCAGAAACTATAGTTGCTACTTGGGAGAGTCCTTCTACCGAGTTCTTGTCCAAATATTATCCTTCTGACAAGACACAACAAATGAGGACAATCATTCTGAGTTTCAAAACACAACCAAATGAAGGCTTGTATCAAGCATGGGAGATATACAAGGCACTGTTGAGAAAATGTCCACATCACGGTTGTACGGAGTGGATGATTTTGAGCACTTTTTATGGATCTTTGAATGCAGATGTTCGCTTAAGTTTGGATGTGGCAGCTGGTGGAGATTTCAAGAAAACACCGGTTCATAAGGCAAAAGCACTTCTTGAGCAATTGGCTGTAAAAACTATTCTTGGGCACCAAGTGGAACGAGCTCATCTAAATCAGCACAAGATACAGAGATGATGAACTTGATCACTCTTAGATTGGATGCTCTTACTCAAGAGGTACGTGGACAAAGGGCGAATGTTAATGCTATCTCTGCCCCAATGGGAGGGTATGGTGATTACGATGTTGATCAGTCTTCATGTGCTTCTCAGTTTCCCGAGGAAGCATATTTTATTCAGGGAAGACAATCTTGGCTAGTGCAAAATAATTCTTACTACAATCCAGATCAAAGTCCGAACAATAATCTCTCTTACAACAACAACCATGCTCAAAATTCATATGTAGCACCAAGACATAATCCACCCCTAGGTTTCCAACAACATCATCAATTTCCATCTAAAGAAAAGAAGGAACCTGCTGATTGGGAGGCTGCTCTTAACAAGATGATACAAGGGACTACTAGTGCTTTTGCAAATGTTGAGAATAGATTTGGGCAAATTGATTCAAGACTTGAGCAAGTTGCTACGTCACAAAAGTTGTTAGAAGTGCAGATTGGACAAATTGCTAGTAACATTGGTGTGCGTGAGCAAGGAGCACTGCCTACTCAACCTGATGCACATGTCAAAGAGCAATGCAAGGCTATCACTTTGAGGAGTGGAAGGGACTTACCTGAAATTGAAGTTCCAAAACTCAAAGATGAATTTCTTCCTCCTAAAAAGAGAAAAGCATATCAAACTGATACGGGAAGTTTTGAAAAGGTTGATCATGATACAACAGAAGAGAAGACAATGCATAGAGCTTTCGTGAAACCATATGTAACTCCAATTCCTTTTCCACATAGGTTGAAAAATTTGAAGTTAGAGAAGCAATATGAGAAGTTCTTAAAGATGTTTCGGGAGATGCAAATTACCATTCCCTTTGCTGATGCTCTGGCTCAAATGCCTCTTTACGTGAAATTTATGAAAGAGGTGTTGTCTAATAGAAAGAATCTTGAGGAGGTAGAAACGGTAACTCTTAATGAAGAGTGCAGTGCTATTATTCAACGCATAATTCCTCCCAAACTCAAGGATCCTGGCAGTTTCTCGTTACCCTGTACCATTGGAAATTTTGAAGTGAAAAGAGCCTTGTGTGATCTTGGAGCTAGTGTAAGTGTAATGCCACACTCACTTTGTAAAAGACTTGGACTAGGCGAGATAAAGAAGACCAAAATCACACTTCAACTTGCAGAAAGAACAATTAAGTATCCATTGGGTGTGATTGAAAATGTGTTAGTTACGGTGGATAAATTTGTTATTCCATGTGATTTTGTCATCTTGGAGATGAATGAGGATGCAGATATTCCAATTATTTTAAGAAGACCCTTCTTGGCTACCGCTGGAACCAACATTGATGTGAAAGCCGGTAAGCTGACATTGAACGTGGGAGAAGAACATGTTGAGTTTGATCTTCATCAAGCTATAAGAGGGCCATTGGTTAAATCTCAGTGTTATGTAGTTGATATTGTGGAAGAACGTGTGAAAGAAGTGGATGATAATGCTCGTGAGGAGAATGCTGAGATTGATTGGCAACTTTCTACTGCACGTGAATTTCGGAAGAAAAATATGAATGAGGTGGATATTGCACTTGGGCCATTTGAGATGGTGTTGAAAGAACCACCATGAAAGAGAGAGTAAAAAGGTCGAGCTAATGACGTTAAACAAGCGCTTCTTGGGAGGCAACCCAAGGAAGTTCACTTTTATTTGCATTTTGTTAGGTCTAACTACTTGTATAATATTTTTGTGTGCATGGACTCTACAGGTGGAGAAAAAAATATTTATAAGTGCTATGGGGATCGCAGGAAATTTCAGGGCCTTGAATCACATATTACAGGGCTTGAATCCAGTTTCAAGAATTGAGGGGAGTTTTTCTTCTTCTTCTTCGCCTTCTTCTCCTTCCTATCTTATTAGTCCACTACATAACTAATTGTTTTCGTAGTTTGATATGGATTATGAATGTTGTTCTTTGAGGACAAAGAACATGCTAAGTTGGGTGGTGTGTTTATGTTAGATAGTATTTGTTTGGGCTATGTGGTGGTGTAGTAGTAGTAGTAAAAAAACAAACAAAAAAAATTAAAAAAATTAAAAGACAAAAATAATTCTAGCCTTGTGAAGATTACTTGTTGTAATTTGCCTTAATGCACCCATGCATGCTATAGGAATTTTGTGTTATTGATGCTTTTGATTGAGAAGTGCTAAGCTTTGTTCCTGTTCACACACATACACTAGTAAGTTGAAGCTGGTAGACTTTTAGAATGTTGTAAGTAATTAGAAAGACATGAATATGTGCAAGATGATTTGGTTTGCATGCTTTGAGTACAAGTAGGTGCGTTAAAGAGAATTTTCCTTGGGATTGATTATGCTTTACCACCAAGTGAGCTTTTGAGCCTATATGTATATCTTTTGCATTTTATATTCGTTTGCTTGAGTGTCCACATGTTGTTTTCATTGCTAGCACTTGTTTGAAACTTTTCTTGAAACGCATGACATTATTTGATGATAATATGATAAAGGCATTTAGGGATAACCTCATGTTCCCTATATTACCACACCATTTATACATGATCAATTAGTTAACCCGTTGAGCTTAATCCTATTTTTTTCGATGACACACCACATTACTTGCCTAGACCTTTTTCTTGTATTGGCCTTACTTTAACTTGAACCTAAATTGTCAAAGGCTAGTAGGGTGCTTGAGGGAGTGATATGGTGTGCAAGGGGGATTTTATTGATGGTCATTACTTTGGGAAAATATGGGGTTTGGTTGTTTGCTTGTTAGTTGAACTATATAAGAATATGGGGGATCATTATTCTTGTTTATATATTAGTTCTTTAGCTCTCGAAAAAAAATGATGAAAAAAAAAGACAAAAAAAATATTATTTATACGAGAGCATACTTATGTTTCTATGATCCTTCTTCATTCGACTAAGTAAGTTTTGTTGAAAGAGAATAAATAAAAACCAAAGTGGGGGATGATAGATAGGGAGTTTAGTCATTTATTTTGTTGGGTACTAGCCTTTGACACTTCACCATGTTTGGCTTTACTTGACATACCTTGTCCCTAGCCCCATTACAACCCGAATAAAGACCTTTTGATTATCATCATTGATGTATGTTGTGTTAAAGTTTGGTTGATATCAAATTTCAAGCATGCTTATGATTTTATTGGAATGGAGTGATACACTTACCATTGTTCTTGAGTGAATATTCTTTTGTGAGTGAAAGGTGAGTTATTATTTGCTTTTGCATATGAGATCCCAAGTTTTGACTCAAATATGTATTTTTGTGAGCTTAGCATGGTTACCAACTTATTCTTACACCTGACATGGATTTTTGATGACTTATGCATATTCTTTGAGTAGACTATGTGAATACTTGCACCTTCGACACCAAGGCATTGCGTTATTCACTTTGATTCTTAAGTTGATGTGACATGAGAGGATTTGTGTGTGTGGTGCTGTGTTGGCTTTTGATCTTTTACATGAGTTAGATGGATTTTGTGGGTACATTCACTATAGGCCCTCACGAGACCTCACTCGTCCACTAGGGCTACCTAGGGGTTTAAAGGGCTTGTTGCATATGCCAAATGCAACTGTGATCACCTACGGAAGTGGTACTAGCTAGTTGTAAATAGTTACATTATATTAGTTTTACTCGAGGACGAGCAAATGTTAAGTTGGGAGGTATTTGATGTATGGTTAAAATATAGATATTTTGCTTCATATTAATCCTCATTTAACCTTGTTTTTGATGCTTCAGTCCTATATGAATAATGTTAGTTGTTATTTAACTTGGACGGATGCTAAGTGGATTTTTTTATGTTTGTAGGAAATTCCAGAGGAGCAAGGTGTAAGGGACAAAAAGACACGTTGGAAGAAGACAAGAATTGGAGAAAATAGGTCCTGAGCCTTGGCTCAAAGGCCTTGAACAAACCAGAATTTTTAGTATTTGGAGCGTCAGGACCTGAGCATCAAGCTCAGGGGCCCTGAGCAGATTAGAAACTTCACTTTTTGGGGTCATGGGCCCTGAGCCTCGCACTCAGGGGCCTTGAGGGAAGCTGCAGCAAGCTCAGGGGGCCTGAGCATCGCATTCAGGGGTCTTGAGCTGAATAAAAATAGATTTATTTATTCTATTGTAATTAGATTTTAGTTACCTTGTATGACTTTGAAAGTATTGGGGTCGTATATTAGAGATTAGAATTAGGGTTTTCTTGCGTGTAGTATTATTTACGAGAGAATAGAGAGGAGAGAGCTCAAGCAAGGATTGAAGGGATTTCATCCAAACTTTACGAGATTCTTCAAGTTGTATTTTTCTTGACTCTATACTCTTGTAAACATGGTTTTGGTTATTAATATATGTTTGTTTTCTTCATTCATTATGAGTAACTAATTCCCTAATCCGGGAATTAGGTAGTATTCAATGGTTAATATGCTTGTGTAGTTATATTGTGATTTATCTGCCTTGCTAATCTGTTGTTGAGCACTTAACACAATTGAGGGAGTCGCAAACCCTTGATTGTATCTTTAGGAATTGTAATGAATCGGGAGAGGATTTATAGTTCTAGTTTATGATACAACAGACGTAATTCAAGTATTTAATTGGGAGATTAATATGCGAGTTACGAGACTAAAATTCCTTAGGCTTAAACAGTTCGTAATTATGTGTTGCTTGCTCATGGGAGTGACATCAATGTGTAGTTGTGGGCATTATATTGTAACTTGGGAGAGAACAATATAAACATTAGTGGAACGTTTTTAGCAAGAGCAAGAGACTTGAATATCACAAACTTAGACACATTCATTAATTCCATTGAAGAACCCTAGTTTCTGGATTGTTTTCTTATCATTGTTAAATTGTAATTCTTATTTGCTCTTTAGTTTAAGTTAGTTTACAACAAACACACCAATTATTTCTCACACTTCTAGATATTAAGAGATTAAAACTTGAACTTGAATCAATAGTCCTTCCATGCGAATGAACTTGACAAAAATTACATCAACAGCATGCATGAGTTAAATGATTGGTACTGAAACAGTTTTGACTGGTTTTCCTAGGGGCATTAGGCATAAAAGCATAGTTATTATCTTTGTTAATCCCTAGTTTTCCATTTCTGTCCTGTTTCTTCTTAGCCACTTTCTTCTCAGATTCATTCTTCCCAGCTGATACAAACTTAACAAACTTCTCAGTTCTAGGTCTACCTTCTACAGGCTTCTTGGCTTTTGGCTTGACACTCTCACTCTTAGAGGATGCTGGTTGTTCACTAGACTGTGCCTCATCTTCATCATTCAACATTTGCTTGATGAGTAAGGCATCCTCATCAATTTCAAAGGTTGATTCTTTAAAAATTGGAGACTTAACCTTTTTCAATATGTGAGGCACTTCCTTCCGAACAACTATGTCATCTTCAATGACAGCATAGCCTTTCCTCTGTTTAAGAGCGCCACAGTCAAGTCCAATGGTAGCCTTGGGTTTAGCTTGAATTTTCTCATGATAGGATTGTAGTAGACTAGATGAGTTCTTAAAGGTTTTCAGTTTGAATTCCTTTTCAGCTAGTTCATCCCTAAGAGCCTTTTCAATTTGACTAGCACTGAGAACCTTATTCTGTAGATATTCAACTTCTTTCTTAAGGTTTTCTACTTGCATGGCAGTTAGCTCAAGTTCCTCATTCTTTTTGATTAATAATTCATTTCTAGCAGACAGTTTAGCAATTTCCTCATTAGCAGCAGTCATACTAGTATGAATATTAAACATTTCAACAGATAGTTGTTCAATCATATTCTTGTACTCAGAAACAGACATGTCTATGGTAGTGAGAGATGGTACCTAAGAATTTGATAAAGATGTGTCATCCTTGGAATTGGCCATCAAGGCATAGTTACAGAATCCTTGCTCTTCTTCATCACTATCAGTATCATCCCAACACTTCCCTTCAGCTATGTAGGCCTTGCCTGGTGTTTGATTTTTAAGAAGGGCCTCATACTTAGCTTCAAGCTCTAGAAACTCTTTATCCTTCTTTTTAGGCTTCTTGCATTCACTAGCAAAATGCCCTAGGTCATTGCATCTATAACATCTCACAGATGACCTATCCACATAGCCAGTTTTGAATTTACTCTTGTTTGGCTTCACAGGTGCTTTACTCTTGTTGAATGAATGGTTTTGGGTTTTAGGTTTGAAGGGTTGGTTCCTCTTGAATCTGATGTTTGGAAATTTTCTGGCCATGAATGCATATGAAGTGTTTTCCATGCCATCTAGCTCTTCAAGAGTATATAACTCTTCTTCTTCCTTCTCTTCAACAGGTTCACTCACTTCAGCTTCAGTTTCTTCATCATCTACTATCTCCTCTATCCTTAGCTGACTTGTAGATGCTTCTAGGTCTTGAATAGATTTGTTGACAATTAAGGCACATGATGTATTTATCATTCTGCCTTGGTTGGCTTGGATAGACCTTTTCTGAAGCAACTCAAGCTCATGAGTCTTTAAAACCCCATAGAGCACATCATATGTGATTTTGTTCAAATCTCTTTCCCTTAGAGAAATGACCCTTTGCTCTATGTGGTTTGGAGAGGACAATAGAAACTTCATATTTAGTTCTTTAGTGATGTAAACCTTTCCATTCATCTGCAACTCAGTAACTAGCTTGTGAAATCTCTCAAACATCTCAGTGATGCTTTTCTTGGGCTGTGCCATGAAAGCTTCATACCGTGTGACCAGTATCTGTTTCTTGTATTCCTTGACCTTATCAGTTCCTTCACATAACACCTCAATGTGATCCCACATTTCTTTGGCAGATGTACACGATGCAATGTTTGCAAACATTGACATATCCATGGAATCTATAATTAGCAACATGAGGTGACTGTCAAGAGCAACCATCTCCTTTTCTGATTCTGTCCATTTGGATGGTTCCTTGGCCACATAAGATCTTGGAACAGTTATGGTTCCAATAAAGGGACCATTCTTGAGAATCTCAGGATATAAAGGATGAGAGGCTTTGATGAACAACATCATTTTCATCTTCCAGAGGTTGTAATTTTCTTTGTCAAACTTAGGGACCTTCACCGTTCCTGTTGTCTTTGGTGTATTCGAACTCATGATCATTTTCTGTTTAGATCAACAGCCTGCTCTGATACCACTTGTTGAGTATTGAATACAGTAAAAGAATACGGGGGGTGAATGGATTCTTGAACATTTTCTTGTTCTTGAATCTTTGCAGCACAATATGTGTTTGTGTGTGTAGATTTACTAGTGCGGATAATGAACAACACAAGACACGATATCACTTTAATCTAATATTTTATTAGATAAAGATTTGTTACAATCTCTTAATATAAATGATAGTATTCTCAGTTTCGTTTTTCTCAGAGAGATATGCTCTTACAGCGTGTATGAAAAACTTGACCAACTAAAGAAGTGAGATTGTATTCTTATAGAACATGAATACAACTCACTTACTACAAATAAGGTTATAGGATAAATTACTTTCTTGTATGTCTATCCTTTTTGAGTAAACATCCAAACGGCTATAGATTTGACTTTGCAAAGTTCTGTTCAGATCCACTTCTTTAGCTCTTTGTCTCTTCTACATCTCTCCAAGCTTCTTTGTAGGCTTTACAGAACACGTTACAGATTGTGGTCCATAAAGTGCGTTGGCTTGTTGCAGGTTTCTGACTTGTACAATTTCTCCAATATTTTTTCTCCAAGAATGTATTCGAGTGGCTAAGTGATTGATTCGAGAACTAGGATTAGATAACTCTGAGTTCTCGAATACTGTATGATTGACATATCGAATCACTTCTCGAATAACACTTTTCTCCAGGGTTCCTTGAGTTGTCGAATAGAACACTTGACTTATCGAATCCCTGAGATGTCGAATAGCTTTCTGAGTCCTTGAGATATCAAATGGAACTTTGACTTGTTGACTCTTTGAGAACTCGAATACCACTTTGACTTGTTGACTTCTTGAGTTCTCGAATAGAGTATTAGACATGTCGAATCTCTGAGATATCGAATGAGATATCGAATAGTTCATTCAGAGATATCGAACAATGTCTTCTCAGATATCGAATCTCTGACTTCTCGAACGCTAGACTTCTCGAATAGACAAATGTACTTCTCGAATTGGTACTTAGGCAAATTTCTCATTTCTTCAAATCCCAACTGTGATTATTTGACAGTCTTTATCTCCTTGCTTGAGGCATGAACCTTGGAACTTTTTTCAAGCATTATTCTTGACTTTATAAGTACAGTTACACAACTAGGATTTGATGCCTATTACAAGTACAAAACAAATAAAAACTCTACAACTAGAGGTTCCCTCAGTTAAGAGGTCATGTAAATAATGCATAACATTACACATACTTAGGCTTGTTATATTATGAGTACATGCATGTCTCTGTGACTAACATAAATTAATCATATTACTTTTAGTAAACCAAAAAATGAGATGAGATTCTCAGTGATTAAATAAAAATGTGTATCGTGGTAAGATCAAAATAGGATGAGATCCCCATGTAATAATTAAAATTGAATCAAATATCAGACTCAAAAAGAATGAAAAATACCTAACGATATACTTTTTAAAATTGAATAAATGGATTTTTGAAAAAATATCTTAAAACATGAAAGATCATGGTAAAAACAACTCTCGAACATGCGTACTGCTAACTTAACACTAAGACAATGTTTTATTTTCAAAAGAAAAGCTTTTGTTGATAAATTATATTCAGATATATGTATGGTTGTTCCTTCGCTTGACTAGTGGACGACTAGTCGAGCAGTCGGTTAGGAGAGAGATCGACTTGAAAACTCGACTTATGTTTTGTTACTCTTTCGAGCGACTGGGACTTGTCTGATTGACTGGGTCGACTGGTCAGGTCGACTAGTCGACCCAATAATTCTGATTATTGTAGAAATAAAAAAAATTGACCTAGTTGCACATTAAGTAACATAATCGTGACGAGTTGTCTTTTTTCATCTTTAAATCGTCATTTTGAGCCACAAGTCATCTTCAAGTCTCCCCAATCGTCTCCAATCACCTCTAACTTCGATTTTTTATAGATAATCTTCATCTTCTATATATGCACACTTATATATACACACACACACACACACACACATAGAGACACACAATACACACGCATCGTTATATCTCGATTTCTTAGCTAAAAAATTTGGCAACGTTGATCATTTTTTATTTTTTTGGCAACAAAGGCTAAGAAGTGCGAACGCAACTAAAAAGGAAATTCATAAAGTCTAAGCAGTGCAAACGCAACTTAAAAAGGGAATTTGTAGAATATTTTCCAAATTAATGAGTTATTTTATTAATATATCCTATTTTATTCATTAATTATAAATATGTTCTGTAATTATCTTTTAATTCATGTATAATTAATTGGGCTTTTTTGAAAAATAAATTGATAAAAGTAAATTTTTGCACATTTACTTTTGTTAAGAATAGCTATTTGCAAAAATACCATCTTAGAGCATCTCTAACGGTAATAGCTAAAATCATTAGTTATATAATGATTATCTAAAAATTTGCTGAACTGTAAGATGTTTTACTCCAATGGTATTAGCTATAATGAATAGCTATATTTTAAAAATAGTATTTTATTATTATTTTAATAATAATATATGATGTGTCACGATATGAGTGGATAATGTGGATTTTAGATATTATCTATAATTTATAGACATTAGCCAAATATAGAAGATGTGAAATCCATTATATAAAAATTTACCTAACAGTGTGCATGGTTGGAGAAGAAAAAAAAAACCTATTAGTTAAAAATATTGCCACGTCACTTTTATAGCTAACAGATTGTTAGCCTTGGAGATGCTCTTACTTGCAAAAATACTTTTTTATTTACAAAAATACTATCTTTTGTATTCAATTGCATATGCAACTTTTTTTACTTTTTTTTAAAGTGGGGTGATTTTGGTGGATTTGGGTTGCAAGGCCCCGCCATGGGCCATATTCAACTTAATGCAACCACATGCAACTGAAAAACGAAAGTTGCAACTTTCAGTTTTGAGTTGAATATCACTACAAGAAAAACGTCTATCTGAGACCAAATTTTTCAGCGACCGCAAATTCCGTCGCAAAAGAAAAGTTTCAGCGACCGTCATCAGCGACAGATACAAATGTCGTCGCTAAAACAAGTTAGCGACCGTCTCCGGTAGCTGATCGGTCGCTGGGGCTATTTTCCCGCCAAAGCAAAAAACACAAAACCCCGGCGCTAAATCTTCGGCGACAAACTTTTATCAGCGACCGTCATCCGTCACAAATAGTTCCACGTAAGCAAAATGTTAGCGACCGAATGCAGTAGCGGATCTGTAGCTATTGTAAGATTTAGCGACTGACGATTATCAGCGACCGAAGGGAGTAGCTAAATATTTTAGCTACCGACTCCGGTAGCTAATCTGTGGTTATTGTAAAACCCCCCCAAATTTTTTTGGCGCAAAAAAATCGCTGAGTTTTAGCGACGAAATCTTATTAGCGACCGAATGTGGTAGCAGAAGATGCCACGTCAGTGTTTTGCTACTAATTCTGTCGCAAAATGCGGTCGCTATTAATATTTTTTTTTCTTTTTAGATTTAAAAAGTTATTTTAATTATTGATTACAATTATACTAAAAAAATAATTAAGGTCAATTTTTAGATTTTTAATTATTTATTACAATTATACTAAAAAAATAATTTCCGGGAGCTTTATTCTTACCAATCTTATAAAAATAAGTGAAATACCTGTGTTTACAATAAAATTCCTAAAATATTATGAATAAATAATAAAAATACCTGTTGGTACAAGAAAATTCCTAAAATATTAGGAATAAATAAGGAAAATATCCGTGGATACAAGAAAATTCCTAAAATATTAGGAATAAATAAGAAAAATACCTGTGGGTACAAGAAAATTTCTAAAATATTAGGAATAAATAAGAAAAATACCTGTGGGTACAAGAAAATTCCTAACATATTTGGAATAAATAAGAAAAATCACTACAAGAAATATACATATTAAAAAGCACCTCAAACAATTTCATGTAAAACAACTTAGTCAATCTGCTAGTCAAAACAGTTAACTCAATTCGCTAGTCAAAATAACTAACTTAATCCGCTAACAGTTTTCGAAGTAGGGCCTAAATCTTTGTTAGTATATGTTATAAATATGTGTTATATACATGTTCCATTTGGTTACAAACCGTATTTTTGTAAATATTTTGAGAAGATAGTCGTAGTATCGCAATTTTTTTAAAAAAATAGAATTTCTTCTTGTAATATTCATTTTCGGGTGAGTATCAAAAACGAAAAAAAAACGATTTTCACCATAACTGAATGGGAAAATAGTTTTTAATTCCCCAAATTTTATATATTTAAAGAAAAAAGGTCCCCGAGATTGATCTCAGGAAACTTTCCTGAAATACTTAAAAAATACACTTTAAATTTGATTGAACCCGTAAGGCTAATTAAAAAAATTCTGATTTTACAAAATATGACCGATCAAAATATGACAACTCACCTTTTTGAAATTTTTTGGGACCTCTAAAATTACTCATATATTAATCCCTGATTAATTTTTATAAAATAATTGATCGATTAAATTTTAAATGAGTCGTTATAAATTATTAAAATTTTTATTATGCTTGGTGTGTGTATAATTAGCAAAAAAAAGTTGCAATTTCTAATTTTAGGAATTCACAAACAAAACAAAACCCCACTTTACCCGATCAGTTCAACAAGCAGGGCAGTTCATTCATCTCCACGGAGAAGAAGCAGGGCAGTTCAATCAGTTCAATAATCTCTACGTACCAAGCAGGGTCGATTGCAAACCTAGGTAATCATCTCTTTAATCGTGGTCATCATCATCATCTACGATTTTACAAGTGTAATCCTCTTTACATCTAATAGTGTTTTTAACCTGGGTATTCCAAATATATGTGTGAATTACATGTAATATATTATATTCAATATGTTTAATTTGTTTGATCTTGATTAATTGAATGTATAAAGAATCAAAGATTGTGTATTTGTGTTTAATTGGATTATTTGATTGTGTCTATTTAATTGGTTTTTGTATTCTATGTATAAAAGAAGAAACTATTAAATACTGGGTATGTTCTGGTACGATCCCTTTGTATAGCTTTCAAGTTTGTGCATTAGTAGTTAGCCTGATGCTTTGAGATTATTAAGAATGGATAATAGTTGGATATTTGCTGGTTTGTTAAATTTAGACTCGTAATGAATATATTAATAAATGTAAATCAACGAGGTTAACAATGGACCTAGATCTTTTTAATTTATTCAAATTGGTATATTGCAGTTCATTTTAATAAATATATTGAAAGTATATTATGCCAACATTTATTACCTCTGTAAAAGGATTGTAAGGCACCAAGGATGTTTATACTTACTCTAGCTTCTTAAACTTTAATTTACTTATTCTCTTCTCAGCTCGTGCATCTTTATAATTGGTTCATAGAAAGATATACTACATAACTCGTTTATGTGTGTTTAGAGTTTGCAATTTTGGAACGAGTAATGATTTTTCGGTAATTAGAGGGGTTATGTACATTTTTTAGGTAAAATTCTTACTATGGTTCTTCACTTTAAATTCTATGCAAGCTGTAGGGGCAGAGTCCTAGTCATTTTCTTGTCAAAGATTGTCTTATGGACTCTTTAAAATCTCAAATCACACTGTCACAGCAAGACGACACCTTGTCTGCTGAGTAAAGATCCAATGTCTGCACCCATTCTACAGTCCTTTTGTTGATGATATGTATTAATTTCATTATTAATGCATTAAATATTTGATTATTAGTTAAGTATGTTATATAATCTGTCTTGACTTTGGTTTGTAGATCAGAATCCTAATCTTGCGTAATTTGATATATTTGTCATATCATCAAAAGCTTAACTACTTTTAGATCTCCTCAATATTTCATGTAAAGATTAATCTCTGCCCCCCTCTATAATTACTACTGTATTTAATTAGTTATATAATGTGGTCTTCATAATAGTAAAATAGAAGCATAATAAACAATTAAAAAACAATTAATGTATTTAACTTACTAATAGTAAAATAGAAGCATAATAAACAATTAAATATTGATTAAATTTTAATTAAATGATTGTAGATTAATCGGAATCATAATAGTATAATTTTAATCTAATTGTAATACTTAATGTATTTAACTTACTAATAGTAAAATTGAAGCATAAATATAGGATATGTTCAATGATTTTTAAATAAGAGTAGATACAACTACAGGATTAAAAATAATAAAATAAACCGAAAAAGGAGCCGTAGGATATGTTTATTTACCTGTAGAAATACCTTTTCATTTATTTGTGAAATTCAGGTATCGCGGTAACATGAATTTCTTAGTGGACCGTAGTTGGATGGCACGGCGAAAGTCAAGTACTGAGATAGGTGCTACTGCTGAATTTAGAGATGGTTGTAAAGCGTTCTTGGATTATGCGTATAGCCACCCGGAATGTGTGAGATGTGTGAATGGTAAGAACCAGATACGGTGTCCATGTTGGAAGTGTAAAAATGTAAATTATCTGGAAAGAGACGTGGTAAACTACCATTTACTTGTTAACGGTTTCATGAGGAATTATGAAGAATATTGGTGGGCACATTGGCAAAAAAGAGGTGGTGACACCACAGTAAACAATCCGGGCAGTGGTACTTATCGTATGAATGAGATGGTTCATGATTTTGCAGGGCCAGATTTTGATTGGGACCAAGCCAGGGAGCAACCCATGAATGCTGATGCCAAAGAATTTTCTAAATTATTAGACGAAGGTAACGAGCCATTATGGGATGGTTGCACCAAACAAAGTAAATTATCTGCAGTGGCGACATTACTTAACATCAAGGCTGATCACAACATGAGCCATGAGTGTTTTGAGTCTCTCTTGAAGGCCATTAAGAGTATGTTGCCCGAAAGTGAAAAATTACCTGATAATTATTACCATTGCAAGAAAATGGTGAAGAAATTGGGTCTTGGATACCAAAAGATCGATGCATGTCCCAATGATTGCATGTTATTTTATAAGGAGAATGAAAAAAAAACAAAGTGCACAGTTTGCGGTCATGATCGGTTTAGACCTAATAAAGACGGGTTGATTAAAAAAAACAACTATACCGTTTAAGATTCTGAGGTATTTTCCATTAATAGATCGGCTGAAGAGATTGTACATGTCCTCAAGAACAGCCGGACATATGACTTGGCATGCGAAATCTCCGGCTAAAGATGGAGAATTAAATCATCCTGCAGATGGGAAGGCTTGGAAAGATTTCAACTTAACACATCCTGGGTTTGCATCGGACCCTAGAAATGTGAGGCTTGGACTGTCCACTGATGGTTTTAACCCTTTTGGCCACTTCGCTGTTCCGTACTCATGTTGGCCTGTGATTGCTACTCCGTATAACTTACCTCCTTGGATGTGTATGAAACAGCCATACTTGTTTCTTTCACTGATGATTCCTGGTCCTAAGAGTCCTGGAAAGAACTTAGATGTTTACTTGAGACCTCTTGTAGATGAGTTGAAGGTATTGTGGGAAGTCGGAGTACAAACTTGGGATGTTGCGACGAAAACAAATTTTAACCTTAGGGCAGCGCTTATGTGGACTATTAGCGATTTCCCAGCTTACGGTATGTTATCTGGATGGAGTACACATGGTAAGTTGGCTTGTCCATATTGTATGGAACGTACAAAGTCTTTCACTCTGCCAAAAGGTCGAAATCCTTGTTGGTTTGACTGTCATCGACGATTCTTGCCCGTGGATCACCCATTTCGAAGAAATAGAGAAAACTTCAGGAAAGGGAAAGTGGAAAATGATATGCCTGCACCAAGATTGTCGGGAATGGAGATGCGATCTCGTGTGATGAGATTGCCAGCAGTCCCATTTGGTAATAATGACCACTGAAGAAGAATGCACTAAGTGGGTGGGCGCAGAGCTGATTGAAAACTCTGAATCAGTCTCCAAATGCCTGGCTGAAGCATTCATCCGCCAAGCCTCGCATCTGAGAGAATTGAAATGTGTTGTCTCTGCAAATGATAAGCTTGAAAAGGAGGTGAAGTCCCTCAAGCTCAGGGCCGAGGAAGAAAGGAGGACATTGATGGACACCTACACTAGTACAGAACTATCTTTTAGCGTCGCACTTTTAGCGTCGGTTATTTAGAGAATCGTGGCCTAAACCTACTTTAAGTGTCGATTGTTAGCTTAACCGACGCTTAATGTCATTTGTGTTGGACCTTTTGCGTCGGTTATAAAACAACCGACGCCTAAAATTGACCCTTTAGCGTCGCTCTTTACTTAACCGACGCCTAAAATGGACCTTTAGCATCGGTCATAAACAACCGACGCCTAAAACTAACCCTTTAGCGTCGGTCTTTACATAACCGACGCCTAAAACTGACTCTTTAGTGTCGGTCTTAACTTAGTGTGATTAGATTGCCAGCAGTCCCATTTGGTAATAATGACCAAAAAATCAACGGGTTTGGCGAAACTCATAATTGGGTTCGAAAAAGCATCTTCTGGGAATTGCCTTATTGGTCTACAAATTTAATTCGTCATAATCTAGATGTGATGCATGTTGAGAAGAATGTGTTTGACAATTTATTTAATACCGTGATGAATGTTGCCGGGAAGACAAAAGATAATGATAATGCACGACTGGACATGAAAGATATTTGTAAGCGTCCTAATTTAGAAATTTATGATTCTTCTAATGGCAAGAAAGTCAAACCGTAAGCAAGATACACATTATCCAAAAAGCAGGTTGAAGAAGTGTGTACATGGATTAGGTCTTTGAAACTACCAGATGGATATGCGTCAAACATTGCAAGGTGTGTTTCAGATAAGAAACCGAATGAAAAATTGAAAGGGATGAAAAGTCACGATTGTCATGTGTTCTTGGAAAGACTCCTGCCTATAGCATTTCGGGACCTGCTTTATAAACCAATATGGGATGCTGTGACAGAACTTAGTCATTTCTTTAATGACTTATGTTCAAAAACCTTGAATGAGAAGGACATGTCCATACTTGAGAAGAACATCATAGAGATCACATGCAAACTGGAAAAAATCTTCCCACCAGGTTTTTTCGACTCTATGGAGCATTTGACAATACATCTTCCTTATGAAGCTCGTGTTGGGGGTCCAGTTCAATATAGATGGATGTACCCTTTCGAGAGGCTGATGGGAATGCTTAAGAGGGCAGTGAAGAACAGAGCCTATATTGAGGGGTCGATTTGTGAAGCCTATAGTTTCAATGAGATATCTACTTTTGTCTCAGACTATTTTCTGGATGAAGTCTTGACAAAGGCCAATCGAGTCTCGAGGAATGATGATGGGGGAAATGTTGAATTAAATGGCCGCCTTTCTGTATTTGGTCTACCGGGTCGCGCTTATGGAAAAGGGAAGCGAATATTTCTTTCCGATAAGGAATTGCATGCTGTACATACTTATATTCTTCTCAATTGTGACGATATTGACAAATATGTGAGGTACATATATGTTATAACTAACTTAGATAAGAGTTAAACTATAATATATAATTGACTGCATATTATAATTAATAATATATATAATATGACAATATGTTTTGTAGATTGTATGATGATGAGTTAAGAGTGAAGCATCCCGGTATAGCTGACAAAGATATTGAAATTATTCGTAATAAAGAATTTGCACTTTGGATAAAGGAAAAAGTAAGTTTAATTTATTAAGCAGAATATACACATATGCACTCTATATTAACCACTGATTTATATTCATGTACTGAGATGGAATTTTTGTAGGCTTTAACTGTAGAATCAACGATTCCAGCGAACGTTATCCCCCTAGCTATGGGACCAGACAGAGACCAAGTCAGCCGTAATGGTTACAAAGTAAATGGTTATGATTTTCATACCAAGGCATATGGTCTCACTAAAAGAACAACGAACTCTGGTGTGTGCTTCCAAGGAGATTGTTATAATGAGCTTAATCGTGCCTTTTATGGCGAGTTGGAGGAAATCATAGAGTTGTCGTACAAGGGAACTTATGGGGGTCATATTAACCTGTTTAAGTGTCGTTGGTTTGATTCAGAAAGAGGGATCCGTGTTGATAAACATAAAATTATCGATATTGACCTTCACAGGTCTACGTACTCTGACGAACCATTTGTTTTACCTACTCAAACAACACAAGTATATTACACTCCGAGTCCTGGTAGAAAAAGGGATAGGCCACCTGCTGATTGGCAAGTTGTAATTCATACTCCCGCACGTAGACGTGAAGAAGTAGTTGATGGGGAAATTTACCAAGAGCAGATGCTTCATAGTCCAACTGTAATACATGTTGATGACGGTGAAATAATCGAGTTAGACGGTGGAGATGATCCACAAGAAATAGATCCTGAGTTATTACTTGTGTTGGACAATGATGAAGAGGAAGAGTTATTGACCGACACTGATACCGAGTCAGAAAAAGAGGAAGATGATGGTTATGAATCTGCAAGAGAAGATGATTCTGACTCGGACAGCAACACTTAAACATTCTGACTTGTTTCTATGTTAGGGGTTATCTGCAATACATTAATAGTTTATGAGTCAGAGATTTGAAAGCATTGTTGATTTATTAAATTAAACTATCTATCCATTCAGTGTAAAATTTTCTGTTTCATGCTTGTAACCCCTAAATATACTTATTGAATGAAAATGCTTTTATGGATTCTAATAATATACATATATATATACCTGGCACACTAGCATGGCTTCCATAATGCACACATCATATACATATATATTTAGATGGCTTTCTGTTTGTCCTTTGTTCTTATGTCTTAACTCCTCATTTATATATATATATATATATATATATATATATATATATATATATATATATATATATATGTATAGATGGCTTCTGAAGCAACAGCATCAAGAAAGCGGGGATTGGGTAGGGGGCCCAATAGCATCCCAAGGGCTCCTACTAACCCAGATGAGCGGACCCTTATTCAGATTCGTCCTGGGCCTAATACCAGGTACGTATCTATTCTTGCAAGCATTTTGGATTCTGTTTCAAAAATTATAGATTATTTACATCTTTAATGTGCATATGTTGTATATTGCAGTGATTTTGCAGATCCTAAAATTGTAAAATGCATCTCTCAGCTGTGCCTTCAAAATTGGCCTACTGCTGCGATTACATGGGTTAGCACGCCTGCTGCCCACAAGGATGCAGTATGGGCAGAATTTAAGGTATTATCTAATACCGAATTTCAATAAAAATTATTGAAAATTTAGAAATACAATTAACAGGTCCATTATCTAATATCTATACATGAAAATTAAGTTTTTAAAACACAACAGAGTGTTATATTCTCCTGTAATAGCTAATGCTAGTCTGATACTGAGAGTTCTGATCCATGAACCTATCCATTACAGTTCTTGCATGTACACTACAATTAACTGATTGTTTCTTCTATTAACTGAGTATTTCTTGGCTAAAGATGGAGTTTTAAGAAAGTGATGGTTGGTCTCTCTTTTCCAACATCCAATGGTGAAACAAGAACCAAATGCCAAATAGTAAAAAGGTGGTTTTCAAGAGGTTGGGTGATATGTTGTATGAGAGGACAAGTTTATTAGCACAAATGAAGGAGATTTAAAAATTATTAAAAATTAATATTGATCATGTTGGCTAGTCCGCACTAAATGATCAGTTTGACATTTATTTCTTGCCTTGTCTACGCACTACTTAGAATGGTAAGAATGCTGATGGTGTCTTTTGTCTTTCATTACATCTAGTCATTGTTCATTAGATGTCTGCGTATCTTGTACTTAATTGGACTAGAACAAGTGGCACGCTGGAAGGCAGTGCCGTTAATTGTTGTGCATAGTTTACATTTATATAATCAGATTTTTAATTGTTTATTTATGCAGAAACGTTATAGGTGGGCGGACGAGGATGGTCCGGCGATATCTACTCTTTTCTAGCAGAAGTGTGCTGATCGCACAAAAGATAATCTTGCAAAAGAATGCCAGAAAGCCATTGACAATGCTAACATCGACCATATAGATAGTGGAGTGTTGTACATGCACGAGTATAGATAGTGCAGCGCCGATATATGGGGTCAGATGTGTGACCAGTGGAGAGATGAGAAGTGGGTGAAGAAGCGCTGCATAGCCGCCAGTAACCGATCCGCAGGAGCACCTGATGGCGGGAAGGCCAAAGGTACCTATAGGGGTGGCAGTATTTCTCAACTGCAACATATCACTAATAAGGTACTTTTGAATAATTGATTTTATTTCTACTTTTGAATATTAATTTTAATATTGTGGATATTAATTTAACTTGCATATCGCTAATAAGGCACATAAATAATTTTGATTTTATTTCTACAATCTTGAATTATCATAGAATTTCACATGTTTACCTGGAACTAAAGATATAATGTTTTTTTATAGGAGTCTGAGTCTGAGGGCACTCCTATCGACTGGTTGGAGGTGTATGTGTCCACTCGTGATGGTATCCCCGAAGCGCAGAAAATAGCGGTATAAATTTAACATTTTTTTATTAAGTTCAACATCAGTCTCTAGGATTTTATATAAGGTATTTTATATTTTTTAAGGTAAAAACTACAAGGTATTTCAGACACTTCACCTTTTCAATTTAGATTATGAACTTGCAGTAAGAAAAGTCAGGTATATTTGAATATCTTGGGATGACCATCTGCCACCTGCGGTTTTTCAAAATCATAACCACTAGGCTAAGACTCCATGTCGAACCAATCCCTCAAACCAGACTCGTTGCTATCAGTCTTTCCAATCTATTTTTGCCGCTGATTCACCCTGGTTATCAGATTCTTCCAAATTTTCTTCTTACCAGTTTCAGTACCTTTCATTGTACTCCATTGAGCATCATCATTGACAGCTATCTCAGGCCCTTTGTCTAAGAGACAATGATTTCTAAAGCATCCTGTAGCATTGGACCAAATCTGCTACATGTCGCTTTTGTCCCTGTATGGATTGAAAATCTGTCGTCTCTGTCAAATACCTTTGCCTAGATAGATCCATTCCTCGCAGGAGGAAATAAATCATTCACATCAAATTACTCCTATTGTTTCATTGATTTATTATAAAAACTAAACATATTAATAGTTAGTCTTGTTGTATATGTGGGTGGCCTAAAGAGAAGAAACAGGTAAAACACTGAAAGCACGGAAAACTTGACATTGTAATCCTGGGTAAGAGTGAATATTATTCTGGAAGGGTAGAACCATGACTAGCGGGCTTCTTTGTTGCCCTACATGGTTACATCAATAAAGGCTTTATCGTAATACACAGGGATGCTTGGTTGCTTAATTATTCAGTTGAAGTCGTTTAGGAAAATTCAATCTTCAACTTCACTGTTTTAGTATTTTACAAATTTATATTCTGTCATGTATATCGGACAGTTTTCAATGTTAGTTAAATCATAATGGTTAACATCAAGAATGTAAAGACCGTGACTCTAGATACGTTTCAGTATATTAAGCTTCCTCCAATGTTCATTCTTCGGATATGTGTCCAGCAAAACATCAGTCTGTTTCCTTTTTCTTGGTCCTGAAAAAGACTAGAATATGCAGGTGGCAGATGGTCATCCCAAGATATTTAAATATACCTGAGTTTTCTTATTGCAAGTTGATAGTCTAAACTGAAAAGGTGAAGTGTCTGAAATACCTTATAGTTTTTACCTTAAAAAATATAAAATACCTTATACTTTTGTCCCTGTATGGATTGTTGGTATACTCTAAGCAACAATATCTTTTTCAAGAATACGTTTCGATAAATAACTTTATGATCATTGTGACCTTATTTTTAACTATTTAACTGTTATGATAGGATGATTATCGACGTTTACTTAATGAACGCTATCCTGAGGGCACCGAGCGTCCACAAATTGACCAGGAGTTGTGGGAGAGAGCTTCTAATGTGAAGAAGAATTATGTAAAAGCTCAGGGGCAACGACGGAGATCATCGTTCAGTGGGTCATTCAATGGCTCGGGCAGCTCTCAGTCGTCACAGTCGTCGAGTCATCCACTTAGCCATAGTCCAGCTGACTATGTAAGAGCTATATGTCAAGATCGTGAGCTTCTTCGTACACTTGCCGAACATCTTGTGGCTTTGGGTCCTGACGAGTTAGCTCGTGCAGTGGCGGAGGCTGCAGCATCTTCACAGCGAGATGATGGCAGCCAGGTATATTGTTTAGTTACTTGAGATCCCTGTATTTCAAATCTTGAATTTGCTTATTTAGTTTGTCATTAATATACCATGTATAGGTAACCTGTTCTATTGTTTTGTTAATTATAGGGATCAAATCATACACATCATGACGGGGATGGCGAGTCTTGAAGATCTTAGTTTATTTTTTGTTGCACTTGTGTTTTTATTGTAATTTCGTACTTGAACGATACTCGAACTTATGGTTGTGGTTGTTAAGGATAAAATGTTGGATATTTTGGATGTGGTTAAGCAAATATTTATATTTATTATGTTTGTGTTGCGACAATTGTTTTATTAAATTTATTATGTTTTAAATTTTTTAGAAATTGGCAAAAACAGGTGTAATATTGTATGCTGGAAATAATGTATCGCGACCACATGCAGTAGCTAATACAATGCACTAATTAGCTACGAAATAATGTATCTGCGACCGCATGCAGTAGCTGATACTATGCATAAACTGGCTACGAAAATCCATAGCTGATGCCAGTCGCTGAAACTAGCGACAGAGTACCGTAGCTGATGCTGGTCGCTACCAAAAGCGACAGATTTCCGTAGCTGAAAATGGTAGCTAAAAATAGCGACAACAAAAGGTAGCTAAAGCTCGTCGCTAATAATAGCGATCGAATTCCGTAGCGAAATCCGGTAGCTAATACTAGCGACCGAATTCCGTAGCTGACATCGTCGCTGGCACGTGTAATGGTGGCAGATTAAAGCTGACTAGGATTAGCGACCGCCTGGTCGCTGATGGTGGTCGCTAACAATGCGGTCGCTGGTATTCGTCGCAAAATTGCCTTTCAGCTACCAGTTTTTGTGCGAATAAACTCGGCTACCGCATTCGGTCGCTGATGTTCATTAGCTACGGCAGACGGTCGCTGATATGCGGTCGCTGATATGCGTTTTTCTTGTAGTGTATGGCCCCTAGCGGGGTCTTGCAACCCAAATCCACCCAAATCACCCCACCTTAAAAAAAAATTGCATGTGGTTGCATTCAGTTGCATGTGGTTGCATTGAGTTGAATGTGGCCCCTGGCGGAGCCTTGCAACCCAAATCCACCAAAATCACCCCACCTTTAAAAATAAAATAAAATATAGTCGGTGAACAGTAACGTGCCACGTGGCAGGTTACTGTTCATCCGAATTATTATTTTTTAAAAAAAGATTTTTTGAAAAAATAATTAAAATTGGGTTGAAAGAGGAAAGATAGTATTTTTGCAATTAAGATAGTAAATATGCAAAGAATTAAAGGAAATGGTATTTTTGCAAAGACAAACTTTAAACCTAGTATTTTTTTTAAATATTCTAATTAATTTTCAATAGTAAATATGTGATTATGTCCGCAAAACTAAAATGTCATTCTCATTCTCATGATAAAGATAGATTAGACATTAACAAAACTATCACATTGGAGTCTTGAAAAAGTGATCATATAATAATTTTCCTATCCTTTTTTTTGTTATCAAAGCCAAGCTAATTCATTACTAGAAACTAGCTTTGTAGCCCGTGTAAGGCACGGGCATACTCTAGATTACAAATATTTATGAATTATTCGTGATCATGCAGTATTGGATTGTTGATATCTTCGATTGTTCATATCTTCGCAGCAATTGTTGTGAGTAAATAGAATTTATGCAATACCCGATCGTGACATGCAAATGATAATTCTGGTTAAATTAAATCTGTTTATATTTTACGCTATGTTTTGTTTTGTTAAAGCAAACTTGAACCATATGTAATAAATTGGTCAATGTTAAGATCAAAATCGTACTTCGAAATATAAATATATAGAGTTAACATGAATGGATACAGAGATACATACAAGTATTAATTACATAATAATAAATGCATATTAGTTCATATCAGTTATTATTATGTAATAAATATGTTAGTGTTCCAATACCCAAATTGTCCCCAGAAATATAACATAGATATAATTAGTAGGGGTAAATATAACTTTTTATATGAATAAATTTGCTCATGGAACCCTCCCCCCATTTGCTCTATTACATAAATGTGTGTGTGTGTGTGTGTTTTTATTATATTGTTTTGTGCGTTTACGTATTAAAGATGTGATTCGTGAGTTTTACGATAGTTAATGTTAATACAAGTTTGTATTATGTATACTTATATATACGCATGAAGGTTCTTTTTTTGTATTGTGATATATTTTTATAATATTTAATTCGTAAATAATTATAGTAGATCTAAAATGATTAATAAGATATGGTACATGTTGGTGAATATTATAGTACATTATTACATATCCACAAAAATTTATATATGTATGTATTTATGTTTGTACATGTGTATGTATGTATAAATATGCATATTAATTATACAATAATTAATAGATTACAAATAATGAAATATTAATAGATTATAAAACATAAATGTATGTATGTATGTATGTCTGCTATATAGTATGTATATAATATTATAGTACATTATTATATATCTACAAAAATTTATATATGTATGTATTTATGTTTGTACATGTGTATGTATGTATAAATATGCATAATAATCATACAACAATTAATAGATTACAAATAATGAAATACTAATAGATTGTACAACATAAATGTATGTATATATTGTATGTATGTACGTATGTATGTACAAATGCATGTATAATTAATAATTATACATTAATAAATAATTATCTACAAATATACCTTATAATTAATAATTATACATTATCTGAGGTAAGCCAATTGAAATTTATCTACAAATTAATATATATAAACAAAAAGATATAGTATGCATGTATGTATATAATATTATAGTATATTATTATATATCCATAGAAATTTGGATATGTATATGTATGTATAAATATGCATATTAATTAGGGGTGGCAATTTGGCCCCAAACCCAATTAACCAAACCAATCCAATCCAATTTTTGGGTATTTGGATTACCCAAAAATCACATTTAATAAAATCGAATGAGAAAATGACCAAAATACACCACTTTTGGGAACCCATTGCCCAAAATGCCTGTAGGCGGTGACAACCGCCCAAAATACCCACCAAATACGCATTTGTGACATGCTAGTCAAACTTTCTGAAGAACACGCATATTAGCTATGCGTATAGGATTTTAAAAAAAAATTATACAGCAACACGCATAACAGTTATGCGCATGCACAACCTATACGCATATAGGTTATGCGTATTTCTCATTTCTGTTGGGCCGCAGGGACACCTCCTCCTCATTTTTTTTTTAAATTTCAGGGAGCTATACACATGGTTAATATGCGTAATCTTTAGAAATTTTAACTACACGCATAATCCAAATGCGTGGTCTGTTTTTAAAAAAAAATAAAATAAAATGAATACGCATGTTAGTAATGCGTGGCCTGCTTCTTAAAAAAAAGGAAGAATACGCATGTGTGTAATGCGTGGTCCGTGGGTATTTTGGGCGAATGTTTCCGCAGATGGGTATTTTGGGCACCCAGAATTAAATGGTGGATATTTTGGTTTTTCACCCTAAAATGGATGAGGTTGGGTTTGAATCACACATTTGGCTTTTAAATATAAGCTGAAAACTATGACATCCAAATTACACCCATATTACCTAGCGGTGACTTGGAGGTAAGTCGGTGACGACAGTTCAAATCGAAGTTACAGTATGTAGGCTAATGTATATGCTATTATATGTATATCTAGCAATTTTCTTATTTAATTGTTGGACAAAGGGTAATAAATGGAGAAGAGTACTCCAGTACTTTAGTTTACTGATAAATCAGGGGAGTTATTCAACCTTGCGGGAGTTATTTATTCCTTTTTTTTTTCTTTTAAGGATTTTAGATGGTAATTACCTCTAATCAAAATAATTAGTCGAAAATTGTATTCTATGTTTCTTACAAAAAGAATAATAATTGGTATATTATAATAATTATTATTATGATATATAATAATAATAATAATATCACAAGATTTATTAAAATATTATTTACATGTTTAAAAACAAATTTTTAGAATAAAGTACATTTTATAATTATATAACAATATGTAGAAGAAAACAAAAAAAATTAAATAACATGTATATTTTAATCAAATTAGAAAAATTCGAAAAAAGTGGGTTACTTATATTTTGACCCGAAACCATTATAACCCAAACCAAATTTTACCCATATTTTAGTTAAATATGGGTAAAATATGGTTTTGGGTCAAAACCCAATCCAAAACCAAATTTATTGACCCAAATTCGACCCAAACCCATTTTTTGCCACCCCTATATTAATTATACAACAATTAATAGATTACAAATAATGAAATATTAATAGATTATACAACATAAATATATGTATGTATGTATGTATCTATGTATGTATCTATGTATGTATGTTATATAGTATATATGTATGTATGTATTTATGTTTGTACATGTGTATGTATGTATAAATATGCATATTAATTATACAACAATTAATAGATTACAAATAATGAAATATTAATAGATTTTTTTAACATAAATGTATGTATGTACGTATGCATGTATATATATATGTATGTATGTAAGTATGTATGTATGTATGTATGTATGTATGTATGTATGTATGTAAGTATTCATGTATAATTATTTATGTATGTATGTATGTATGTATGTATGTATGTATGTATGTGTGTATGTATGTATGTATGTATGTATATGTGTATGTATAATTATTGGGATTATACATTATACAAATATTTATGTATGTTGCTAATGATTTTTAATATTAACTCAAATGCTCACACAGCTCAATTGGTTATGGTGTTGCATTTAGTTATGCAAGATCATGGGTCCAAACCCTTTGAATAGCATTATTTTTTACAAATATTTGGAGTGAGGTTCGGAGGGACTGAGCCTATGAATTAATTTAGAGAAAATGACCAAACTACATCATTTTTCTAAGGAAACTGCCCGAAATACCCATTTGCGGGAGAAGCCGCCCTTTTTACCCACGGAATACGCATGCTGGTCATGCGTCGCTTGGAATACGCATTTCTAGGATGCGTATCTTAAGACACGCATGACCAGCATGCGTATTGACGTCAGCTGACGTCATTTCTTCACAAACATGAACGGAGCTCAGACGACCAAAAAAGCGACTGAAAATCGCCTCCAACCGTCCAGCCGATTCAGGCCACCTCCACAAAAAATAAGCACATCAAAATGATGCCCAATCATGTCTCTACATATTGACAAATTCAGTTGAAGAGTTTTGGTCCCACAGGGGCTTGGATGAGCTAATCGGAAAATAAATCGAAAAAATTGGATTGAAACGGGGCTTTCAAATCCGAGGAAATAAATGTAAATCTACAATTATAGAGTTGTAGAGGAAGTGAACACGAGTTGTTTGGTATATAGTATGGTACTGGAAGAAGCCGGAAGAAGACGGAACTGATTGGTCAAATATTTCGCCGGAAAAACGACGACAATGGAGATAGACTCTCGACTACGCATCTTCAGAATGCGTCTCCAGTCCCACGCATTTGTATCATGCTTATTCTTGGTTACTATTGACGATCCTAATTCAATTTAACAAAGGTCACGCATTGTTGGAATGCGTATACCCTATACCCTATACCCCATACGATGAAACTTGCATTTTTATTGACAATAATATAAATTTACAAATGAATATCTGAATCCACAAATGAATCGACAAATGATATACCCTTAACCACTTGGCTATCAATGAACTTGTATTTATTTGACGTAAAGTATTTGAAAACGATTTGTTTATATCAAAAGAACGAAGTACTTCTGTACTTGGGCAGAAAAGAAAAAGAAAGAAAGAAGCAAATGGGTAAGGTTACTTGGGATCTAAAAGAAGCGGCCCAAAACGTAAGAGGATCGTCAAAACATACACCTATTTGGCTGGGCAGCTAAGTGGATCTGTATGATGCACTTATTGACTGGTCCAAAGCTTTTGGGCCTTGTCTATTTTATTGTTGGTACTCGTTTTTCTATAGCTGGATGAGATGAGGACTCAGGAGTTGGGCTTAACTCTAATCATATAAACTATTACACGGAAGAGCATAGAGTCTCTCAAGTTATTTTTAAATATCATATAAAATATTAATTTTTTATAATTTAATGTGAATTTATCTTTAAAATAATTTTTATATATTTTTTATAATATTAAGAACGAATTGAATCCATAAAATTACAAAAGAAAGTGGATAGGAAAAAAAATTGTTTTCATATAAATTTATTATATAATATAAGTTAAGAGTGATAATAACTTTTAAAATTAAGGACGGAAAAAAGAATTTTAATAAATTTAAGAATAATTAAAACAATTTTGAGTAAAAAGATGACCTCCCTTTTTATTTTCAAATTAAGAGTCGTTATCATGGTTATAAAAATTGGTAATCGGTATAAATCGGTAGAGCTAGCGATTTAAGATTAATAAGGTAATCGGGGATTAATCGGAAGAACTAATCGAAGTATTAATCGAATATTATAATAATATTTCATATATTAATCTAATTACAATTAAACATACCATTTTAAATAAATTCATAGGATTAATCAGATTTAAAAAATCAAATCAAAAAATTAATCGGGAATTAATTGGCTGAATCGGAAATTTTTAGAACCATGATCGTTATAACGATACTCTAACGCGTTGGTCAAAAAAACTATACATGTGTGTACGCAGTACTCTCTCCGTCCCAAAATATATGTCCCTTTTCTAAAAAATACACATATCAAGGTAAAGGTTAGTTGAACAATTTTTTCTAACTAATACCTTTAATTAATATATTGGAAAATGAAAATGGTGTTAAGTTTAAAAAAAGTCAAATTTTATATATAATAAATATAGGAATAGTTTTGGAAAAGGGTAAAGGCCAAAAATACCATTTTTTTTAAATTTTATTTCACAAATACCAATTTTAAATTTTTTGGCCAAAAATACAAACATATTACGCATTTACAAAATTGGTATCATGTAAGAATTTAAAACAAAATGAAAAAAAAAAAAAAAAAAAGTGTGTCACGCATTCTAGAAATGCGTAACACCTTAACAATGGAGGTGTTACGCATTCCTGTAATGCGTGACACACTTAAATTTCTATTTTTTTTAATAATTTATATGCATTACCCATTTGACAAATGCATAATTCTATTATCCATTTTTGAAATGCGTAATAAACTGTATTTTTGGCCAAAAAATTTAGAAGTGATATTTTTGTCAAAAAGTTAAAAAAAATGGTAAAAATGTCATTATTTCTTTTGAAAAATGATCTTAAAATTGTATTCAAAAAAGAAAAAAATGGGACAAATTCATTTTTAAAAGGACATTGTCACATTCGGACGGAGGGAGTAACATTTTATGTTAAAATCCGAGTCCGACACATTGTACAAATGCTAATCAACCTGGTAAATACGATGTTTCAAGTTTAACCAATTTTTATTACACAACACAAAAACCAGATACACGCACAAGTCTCTTCTGTGTCCCCTTTATTCTGTAAGTCGTCTCTTGCCCTAACTTTTTAATCTCTCTCCCCCAGCTTTCAAATCGCTTCCATCCTCTTGGCTCTACAGGTGATTACGCCCTTCTTTTCTCTTTATCATTTTCTTCTTCTTCTTTTATTTATTATTTTATTGATGGATTTTGTAGCCTGCGTTTTCTTGATATTCTGGTTGTCTGTTTGATAAAAGTCCTCTCAAGAATTAATATCTTAGGATTTTTTGATTAATAAGTTTAAATGAGCAAATGTTGTTACTTATCTTTGATCATTACTTTACCATGAATTTTCTGCTTCCGCTTTTGTTATGAAGAATTCATCTGACTATTCATAGCTTATTTGCGGCTTGTTTTAAAGGATGAATTACTTTTTTCTAAGAGACTATACTAGAGGCCTTCTGATAGTTTTATGCTTGCAAGGCCACGGGTTTGATTGACATGAGCATTTAGTCTTTTACAATTGTTAAGAGTAAGCATGTCGTATTACTTTTTTTGGGGCAGAAATATGCACTTTGTTTACCTCTAGCTAAAGAATTTGGTACATAAACTTAAGATGTACTTAGTGTGAGACCAACTCTGGCAATTTTTGTTGACAAATATGCCATTTTTATTGTCATCATAATCTTTGCAGTAAACTGAAATTCTATCCCGGGCTTGGCTATTCTTAAAAGATCATGTTTCTGTTTTCCAAACATCCTAAGCATAGTAGAGCAAAATCTTAGAGTCGCCCTGTTCGTAGACTTGGACGTTTTGCCAATCGTCATTATTTCTTACATCTCTCGTGGTAAAGTTGGGTTGTTTGCTAGGTGTAAAAATGTCCAGTTCCATGGTTGAATCTAACTTGCAAACCAGCTCTTCTAACACAAAGTGTGATAATATATAAGATGTGAATATCACTTATTGCCAATATTCATCTAAAAAAAATCTTACATGTGCAGTGTATGTCTCAATCGTCTGCTGCTGTAGATTATAAACTAGTTTTTATGTGATGACCACAGTATAATGTGGTTGAGTGATTCCATAATTTAATAAAAGAAAAATTGATGTGCATAAAATGCTACAATAATTAGTATATCAAATGTAGCCCTACAATCTCATTTCAAATTCTAGCAATGGGAATCACTTTCCCTTATCACCTAATGATAAATTCTTTAGTCTCTATCTTATCACCTAACAGTTACTGGAGTTCGTGACCAGCTTCACCTTATTGGATCCATACCTCGAGCACTTGCTCAGAACTCCTAACCCTATGTATCCCACAAAAGAACAACCATGGTTGTTTATCTAGTAAGATTTTAGTTTAAAAAAATAGATAACTATTTGTGGTATTTATAGAAATTGGGACTCAGGCTAATTTCCTTTTTACCGGTTAATGATGGGAGAATGAACCATTGAATAAACGAAGAAGTACCAAATAGTCAATTAGTAGATATGATCCTTGATGATACATGAGATACCAACAAAATAGAGAAAGAAGATTTAAGAAATCATTGCTACCTTCTGTATAACTCGACGATGGTGGAAAGAGAAGAGACTGAGAGTTGTTATACTTAAGTTACTGCCTCATCATATTACCCACACCACACATACTTTAAGTTACTGCCCCTTTCAAAGCTTAAAAGCCTAAAACTCTTCTACCGGCTCTCTCTAAAACCAATGTGTAGCTTCTTTTTTCTTTATACTCTGTTCTATTTTAATCCTTTCATGTACCACTAAATTATGAATTGAAATATGTATATGAACACAAAGCACTTATTTTCATTTTTAATAAACACCTTGATTCACTTGCACAGACACACTAGTATACATGGGTTTTCAATAATCGTATGTTTGTTTCACCAGTAAATATAACAGTAAACTGCCATTGTTATTTGAATTTTATTATGGAGGTACATTATAGTGAATTATTGCTTATGCTTATAGTTCTAGGCTATAGTGTGATGACTTTTTAACTGATGCATTTGTACAATTTACATGACATTATTAGGCCTAGTAGAAACGCTATATGATGGAACTTGTTGGCGTAGTAACATTATTTCTGAGCTAAATCTTTATTTATCTGCTATAGACATGATGCAAACTTGGATGCTGTTGTGGACTTGTGGTCCCGGGGATTTTTTTTTTTTGGAAGGAGGGGGGGGGGGGGTTTGGGGTTTAACAGGCTATGGTAGAATATATGATTCAGAAGGCGATGCAGATTTCAGAGGATATTTCGTTTTGGAGATTAGTTTTTTTCTTACACATGCACTTACTGTTCTTGTGCTATGATCTATATACACTTCTTATGTTTTATAATTTTTAGGTTTTATAATATAGAAGGCGATGCAGATATCAGAAATATTTTGTTATGGTCTAGATTAGTTTTTTTCTTACACATGCACATACTGTTGTGCCATATACACTTCTTATGCTTTATAATTTTTCAAATTTCAAACACATATAATACCATCTATTTTTTTATTTTTTTTGGCTGCTCTTTTTCAATTGTATTTTGTTAGACACTAATCACCCAACCCCTTTATATTCTATGTTCTTCAGTTGTGCTGCCATATTCGTCACTTCAGCAATGCAAGATCAGAGAATGCTGCCAGTTGATGAAACAACAGTTCCTAAGCCACGGGTAAAAAAACCCTCAACCAAAAAGTCCAAAATTCAAGCAGAAGGAAATGGTGTAAGAATGGTTCAGGAGCATGTCAAACCAGGTCAAAAGGCTCCCAAGAAAGGCTTGATGAATGATACCTCTTCATTTCCACAACCCGAGAGATCAACATCAGACTCATTACCAGATTCATCATCATCAGGAAATGAGTATAGAGTTTTGAGACGAAAATATTTACTGCTGGAGGAGGAGAGCTTTGGTTTGGACAGTGAGTTGAGAGAAGCTGAAAACGAGGTTACGGACCTTGAAAAGGAAAAGCTTGCTCTCTTGGATAAGCTTGTTGTATTAGAAGGATTGGTTGATCCTTCGGAATTTCAGGGCGGATATAAGTAAATCCAATGACAATCAGGCCGGCCATTAAGAATTTACATGTTAAAATAATTTTTATATGGAGTTCTTTTCCTATATATAAGGTACAACGGGCTTGTTATACTTTTGATTTGAAATCCTTAATTCATTGTCAATTAAATCTTGTAACCAATACAAATCTGGAATTTGTATAATTTACAAAACCTATTCCCAGAACATGAAATTTGATCCCACAATAATGTTGCGTTTAGTTGGAATAGAATGGCAATATGGGTAGACAGAGAAAATTAGAGGGGTTGGATGGAATGTTTGTAGTTGGTGTAGAGAGTATAGTTTGTAGTTACTGATGTCCTTGAGCTTGAGTACTGAGTAGGCTTTGCAGCTGCTAAATGAGATACGGAAGTTCGTTCATCACATTAATACGGGGATGGCCGGGATGGGGTTGTTACGAGTCTTTTTGTTTTTGCTCTTGTTTGCTCCGTTTGGTCGGAAAGAATGTAGTGGCATAGAAATTTCTCCTTCAGGTCGTAAATGGTCGGAAAAAATGCAGGGATCAAGAAATTGACCTACAACCTATTTGTCATATCTTTATAAATATCTTTTTTAATAAATAATTAAAATAATTATTTATAAATAATTATAAATAACATACAAACTAAAATAATTTATAAAATTTATCATTTAGGTAAATATATAAAAATTTACTATCATACTATGAAGGTATGCTGTCGGTAGGCTAAAAAAAACACCGAGGTATGATAGGCACGTGTAATTCATTTTAGTTTGTCCTAGTGAGTATTTACAGAAAAGAAAGGCGATGATTATGATGTTTTTGTAATCTAATCTCAAGTCTCATAAAAGTTGACACATGATACACTTTTTTCCTCTTGATCTCGTGAAATGAAGGTCCCGAGTGAATAATCACACACACATAAAGTGATGCAGGAAGTTATAATATTTAGCTCATTTCATATGAATGTTCTAACGCAGTGCACCAAGAAATTCAAGATTGGACTGCTGCAACATATGCTAATTCACATCGAAAACCGTGAAACCAATCATGTTGCCATACTGGCTGGCTAACCACGTAGTGGGAGAGATGTAAGCTTGTTACAAAAATATGCAAGTAGCTAAACGTATCTAGATGATATCTAAAAATCGCTATACGGATGTAGACATGATAATGTCGATGTTTTAGAAATCGTAATCAATGTCGTAAAAATCGCTTAACAATCATTGTAATCAATGTCGTAAAAATCGCTTAACAATCATTCAACGGATCTAGACATGCACTTGGTACATTCTAACAAATATTAGTATAATTTTAATGGAGGACAAAAGAAATGTATATAAACTATTTTCTCCATTTTCCTTTTTAAGATTAGGCCAACATGAAATCAGCAATTTATTTTATTTGTACAGCATTACGGTATTAGCTAGTGAAGAACTAATATTTTGTTTCCATGCGCTCTACTTCCAAATAAAATGTATGGTTGTGTATTCTTTCCAGCTTCCGCATTGACATTTGCAAGTAAAGAATCTGAATCCCTTCACCCCCTATTTCAACCACTGAAATTTCATAACCTACAACTTGTATCTTTAGTATTATATCAATCGCCCCATGGTCGAAGGAGTGACTTGAGCAACCAGTGGCATGGTCACTTTGGACTTCCTGTTTCTCCAGGTCAAGAATCCAAATACATAGCCCTGTGCTGGAGCAGCAACTTGAAAATTAACTCTAAAACTTATTCTCTGGCCGTACCTATCAAAGACAATCCGTGAGGGTTCGACAGTGACATTAATTCCCCTCGGTGGATAAACTACTGCTCGGTAGATATTTTTTGCATAGCCAACGTTTGTCAAAGTTCGGGTAACTGTGTAGGTATTGTTCAGATTTGGCACTGCAATTGATGGATAGTTAAGATCTGACGGTGCAGCAAATGTTTGCTCTTGGCAAGTGCTCCTGTCCCTTGTGATCAGACGCAGTGATTTCTCGTTGTAACCGATGGAACAAAGAAAGGCTTTATAATCTGCCGGAGATGCGTCATAGACCAGACCAGGGTCCAGTACTCTCGTCGGACTCACAAATCCAGCGCCATAATCAAAGGCATTGCCTCTTCTTCCTTGGGGATCCACTGTCATTGGTCGGCGATGCTTATTTCTCACAGTAGCTGCATTTTACTTTGTGTATCAGGTAATAAGAGCTACTTATGCCAAGTCAAAATCTTACATCAAAGTTCACAATGTCTTCAGTAATAAAGACATCATGAAATTATCATAAAAGCATTTTGATTTGTGATTACTTTGAAAATTATGCATTATCAGAGCAGAAGATGTGTGATTAATTATCTGAAGAATTCTGAGTTATTAGCAAGATCAAGATGTTTAAGCTGAATGACTAACTAGATCTGAAGACTGGCATTTTTAGCTGCTTAATTTTACCAGTTGTCATGATTGCAGATTTGATGGCGGAGGGCGACCATAAAGGATGCACAGACTTGATCAGTGCTACAATTCCTGTTATATGTGGTGCAGCCATGGAAGTTCCGGATAAAATGTTGAAATCCTTTTTGGAAGCTGCTGGAGACCAGGCTGCAAGGATATTTAAACCTGGAGCTGTGACATCAGGCTGCAAGGCCAACAATTTAGCATCCATACTAAACGATATTAAGTAGAAAGTCGCAACTCGCAAGAGAATTCAAACTCCCTAGAAAAATTACCTTCAGAATCTGCGGGGTCAAGGCGTTTGGACCTTTTGAAGAGAATGAAGCTATACGAGGAGCTTGCCGAGATCCTATTACTGTCTTTGCAGAGAAGATCCTCGAAGTTGGTTTGCTGTTAATATGAAAGTCAAATCTTAAAGACAGAGATATACGTTTAAAGGTCAAGGTTGTTTACTTGTTGTCATTTAGAGAACAAACCGAGTACGATTGACGTAAGTTAAGATCAAATTTCCTGTCCGTCTGCCAACCATAGCTGCAGGAATTACAAAAGGAATGGCAACATCCTTATCTGCTTCATCGACAAGAATCATCCCAGCTCCTCCAGCTTCTTTAACTACAACACTTTTTTGCAACTTTGATTCAGTTGAACTCTCTGCATGTCTGCATACAAGAACCCTCCCTCGGGCCTTTGTCCTGTTCAAGGAACTCTCTAAACAGAAACTGGAGGAGGGGTGCAAAGCAGGAGCAGGAAAATACTTTAAAATCTCGTAATAATGGCAATATATCTATATTTTACTTGTAACAGATACCTTCTGCTTCACCTGGATTGATAGGGAGTGAAATATCCTGCAAATGCTTCCGAAGCAGATATGATTCTGGTGGAGGTCTTCATATCCAGTAGACTGAGACTTTCACCCTATTCAAATGGGTAGAGTGTAAAGAATTTGTAAACATTGAAGAATGAACATTATCAAATACGTGAAAATTACCGCAATTTTAGCTCCATTTCCCAGCATGATATCAGATGTGAAATCTCTGTCAGTGGAACTAGCAGCAACTGTGATCAACCATGGAGCAAGATTTGTTGCAGAACCCTGTTGTCCTTCATTTCCAGCAGAGGAGACTACCACTACTCCATGGCTAGCAGCATGGAATGAGCCAATTGATATGGCATCAGTAAAATATTCTCCCTGAGGAGCCTCAGGACCAAGAGATAGAGACAATATGTGAACCCCATCTCTAATTGCATCATCAAAAGCAGCCAACAGGTCGACATCATAGCAACCAGAGTCCCAACAAGTCTTGTAGACGGCAATTCTAGACATTGGTGAACCCCCTCTAGCTCCTCCTGCTGCTAATCCTTTGTAACTCATGTCTGCTACATAGCGTCCAGCAGCTGTCGAGGCAGTATGGCTGCCATGACCATTACTATCCCTCGGGGATCTATATGACACTGGTTCCACAGAATCTTCTTCAGCTTCATACCCGCTCAAGTAGTATCGTGCTCCTATCACTTTCCTACACAAATAAAATCAAATCCAAATCATCAAAAACAGTAAAAATCCAATAATTGTTAAAAATGTGGGCTAATAAAGACTAAAAGAAACCTGTTGCATGTTGATACATTGAATGCTTCCCCTGATTGGCACTCACCCTTCCATCCAGCTGGCACAGGAGGCATGTCCACATCACTAAAACTAGGGGATTCAGGCCAAATTCCTGTCTTACATAACTTTTTAATCAGTACATTGTCACCAATAATGATGAAGATAAAAGTCAAGTTTAACAGTTCTTTGTGCACCATCTTATCATGATTGTTACTGTCTTATTTTACTTACAGTGAATATAGGATCTCCAAACTATAACAAATCTAATATCTATAAATAAAATATCTGCAACAGAAACATGGGAAAGTTGAGATCAAATAAACATGTTTAAGAAAAATAGTGGAAAATTCTGCACCCCATCTCAAACATTAATAATGTCTTCAAGTAAACAACATTAATAAACACAAAAAAAAATCTTAAATTACATACTTCCATTCCCAAAGATAGCATGTGAATGTAATTAATGTTTCGAAAGAGTTGGCAACAACACAGAGTGGAACACAAGAAAGGTAAGCTGCTACATGTGTACAATTCTCAAACAATTTAATGTTTAGAGTACTGTCCAATCTACCAACACGAAAATATATAAAATCCAAGAAATTAAGTTTGTGGGAGGACAAGTTACCCGTGTCAATAAATCCAATGATGACATTGACTTGATTCTTGGTGGAAAAGCCAGGGATTTCCATGGTTTCTTCACTTGAAAGTCCCATGAAATCCCATGAATGAGTAGTGTGTAATTTTCGCTTTACATTTGGAAATACTGATACTACCCCTGGCATTTCTGTTACAAAATAGTATTACCATTTAGTTGCACATCTATTAGAGAAAACAACTGCTACAGAAACACACAAACACATATATAATATTAAAAGGGATGGTGAGGAATAATAATCTTGGAAAATGAGAACCAGTCAGAAGTAAAATCTAAAATGAAGAACTATTGGAGCATGTAATAGAAATAAGGTGAGGCTTACTAGCCATTTGAGAAGCTTGGTCATGTGTCAACTTGGCAGCAAAGCCTCTAAAACCATGAACATAGCTATACAAGTGAGAATCTTGGGCTTTTTCAACACTGCAAACATACCATTTATAGTAACAAGTCAAACCCTCCGAAAATAAACTAATTGAATCCACCAAAAATTTCCAAAAATGTAAAACCCATTACAGAGAGAGGGAGGGAGAGAGAGAGAGAGAGAGAGAGAGGGAGGGAGAGGGAGAGAAACAGAGAGAGTGAGAGAGACAGAGGGAGAGGGAGAGAGAGAGAGAGGGGGAGGGAGAGAAACAGAGAGGGAGGGGGATAGAGAGAGAGACTAGTTTAAAACTAACCTTCCTTGATGAATAGAAGCAAGCATTTGATGATTTTGCCTGAAAATCTCATCTGGGTCATCTTCACTATCCCTGCTACCCATGTACACTACATACACCTGCAAAACCCACAACTTGAATATATTCAAATCTTGACCGTATTTAAGGAAGGGATAATACAAGTACTAAAAAATGAATACCATTTGTACCTTAGAAGAAGAAACAGAAAGAGTAAAGTGGGAAAGAAACAAAAAAGTAGCAAGAAAAAGAACAATAGCAAACCCAGAAACCATTTTCAAGATTATGTATATATGGTCTTAACTCTTAACTGTATTAGAAGAAGAAGGAAACTGTTACTGATACTGTGTGTGTGTGTGTGTGGAAAAAGATATGGATAAATAAATAAAAGGGGTGAGTAGAAAATGAAGGGAAGTGACACAGAAAGAATGTAGAGCAGAGGAAGAGGGTATATATAGTGGAATAGACAGAAAGGAACAGGTGGGTTGTAAAATGTGTAATGGTATTGAGGGGTGCAGAATACAGGGGAATGGAGATGAAGATCCGCATGATTAATTTGTTACTCACTCCATTTTTTTTAATTTCAATTTAAGCATCATTTTTACATTTTCAAGATAAATAAATTTTCTTTTTGCCTACATATTCTTGATTATAATTATAATATTAAATGTTTCATTTTTTCAAATATTATTAAGGATTTTTTTCATGAATATCCTTGCCTAGCCTAGATTTTTTTTTTTGCAAAAATACTTTTCTTTAAAAAAATAATTTTCAAAAATATCATCTTATTTGCAAAAATAACATCTTATTTGTAAAAATATTATCTTTTTGTAATGGTTGCGAAACATGTTGCATTCAATTGCATATGCGATTGCATATGCAACCTCATGTGCAACTAAAAATTGCAAATTGAATTTTCATTTTTTACCAACTTCCAGTGGTATATAAGAATTGCGCAACAGTAAAAATGGAAATTTAACTTTCAATTTTCAGTTGCATTCATTTGCATACTGAATGCAACTGAAAACTGAAAGTTGAATTTTCATTTTTTCATTTTTTACTACTTCGCAATCTTTATATATAACTAGAAATTGGCAAAAACTGGAAATTCAATTTTCAATTTTTAGTTACATTCAGTTGCATAGGTTGGATATATAACTGAATGCAACTGAAAACTGGAAGTTAGATTCTCATTTTTTGTTGTTGCGTAGCCCTTATATATAATTAGAAGTTGGTAAAAAATGGAGATTCAATTTTTAGTTGCATAGTACAATTGAATGCAATTGAAAATTGAAAGTTGAATCTCCATTTTTTGCTATATAAGTGAAAGTTGGCAAAAAAATGGAAAATAAACGTTTAGTTTTCAGTTGCTAGCTAGGTTGCATGTAACCTAGGTATTTTTGCAAATAAATTGATATTTTTGCAAATAAATTGATATTTTTGCAAATAAATTGAGAAGATAGTAAAATTGTAAAAAAAATTTAAAAATATATTTTTGATAAATATCCAATTATTAAATAAGGGTAGATGAAAAATTGAAAATAAAATTACATTAATAATAAAAAAACCTACTAGTAATAAATATAATTTTAATTAAATATGCATGATCAAAAAACGATACTTAAAAAGAATTGAAGGAAGTAATTTTTATTCTTTGGTAAATAGTTGATACTTTTTTCCACACATTGCAATATGTTCGGAAATTGTGTTGTAAATAATATATTTTTAAATTTTTTACTTATATGAAAATAGAAGATTTTTATTTTCATATAAAATAAAAAATTTGAAAAATAGTATTTATAATTATATTATCGAATATATTAAAATGCGTGCAATAATGAATAATTCTTTTTATTTTTTTACATGTAGGTAGTAGTTTGTTTAGTTTTACTGAATGTTGGGCAAGTTTTTTTATTTTTTTACTTTGAATATGAATATAAAAGATTTTATTCAACCTTATTGTGTCTTGGATGCATTTTAAATGGTTTAGTAATTTTGTGTGAATTATGTAGAAAATATTATAATTATGGGGTCCGGTTAGGTGCATACGTATGCACCGGACTGTTTATAGAACATACGACTTTAACACCGTTGGATCAACAATCCAATGGCTCGGATTAAAAAAAAATTAACATCGTATTGCAGAAACTTTTCACGGTACGGAAAAATTACAAAAATGTTCCTACTGTTCACGTACCGCAGAAAGTATTTGCGAAACGGTGAACAGTAAATTTTTGATGTGAAAACATGGAAGTATTTTGGTAATTGACCCGTACCACGAAAACTTTCTGCAGTACGGTGTTAATTTTTTTTAAATCAAGATCATTGGATAATTGATCCAACAATGTAGAAGCCTTCTGTAAACACTCGCATACGTATGCACATGACCGGGAGCCTATAATTATATGCTCAGATATGAGCTGTTGTATACTTGTATCTGTTTACACTTTACATGCTTTGTTTACAACCTAGTCACTACCCCTGTGAAGAATTGGAAAAAGATGGTCAGAAAGTCTGGAATGAAACGTGAAACGTGAACCCGTGAGGCGTGAAGTGTTCAATTTTCTGATTTTTATACATTTTTTTGCTAAGATGATTTTTATATCTTCTAGTAAGTAGTAACTATCAATTAAAAGTTCGTTTTTAAAGTGTGATGGGAATATGGGATAGCCAAAGCCAAGTCGGCAAAATTTATATCATCTATTAATATGTGATATCTGGATTCAATTTGTTTATGAGCATCTTATGTAGATCTCAGCTTCCTCAATTTCTAATTAAATCAATACTTTTTATAAATATAATGATTAATGAGGCGCATTTATTCTATAACTAATACACCAACAGGGGTTTTCCTGAGCAAATTTATTCATAGGTTCGGTCCATCCGAACCTCCAAACTAGTTTTTGTACAACCACTACACCAAATCCCTTTTAGGGACAAATTTTAAGATCATTAACTACATTCTTGAATAACTCCTAACTATATTTTATGCAATTTTTATGCAATTTTTATTTATTATCACATATACAAAAACTAAACCAAATCACATTTTGTAACACATTTTAAAATCATTGACTACATGCTCGCTATATTCTATGCAATTTTTATTTATTATCACATATACAAAAACTAAACCAAATCACATTTTGTAACACATTTTAAAATCGTTGACTACATGCTCGAATAATCCACTTACCGCTATCAATGTAATATTTATTTTATAACTTATTCATTGACTATAATTTTGATTTTGAGGGGAATTAAACCCATAACACCCGATCTAATCTCAAGGAGAGATGGAGAGAGAGAGAAAGAGAGAGAGAAACCAAAAAGCTTCAAATTTCAATTTCTCAACGGTCATTTCCAGTTCAAGCTTGCAAGATGAAGATGGTAATCAGAATAGTATTGAAGAGGCTCTAAGGTATTGGTTCCTACTCGATAAGGAATTAAAAGATGCGCTGGCTAAGGGTAGGTCGGATTTGTTGGATTTAGCATGGGCAAGGATCAACTTTCTCAAAAAAGTGGTAGATCCGCAACTGCTTCAGTTAGGGCTCGATGGGGATGAAGAGGCTTTATGCCAAATTCATTGGTTCTTCATGAACCAAGGTTGGTGGGAGAAAGCTCGGAATTTGAATCTCAAATCTGTAGGTTACTACTATGGTGAAGAACATGAGCAAAGAGTGAAGAATGAAGAGGATGATTTAGTTAATTTCATTTTAAGCAAAAAGCACATGATACATCCTAATGTGATCAGGATGGTGTATAGAAGAGATGGAGAGGGGTTAAGAATGGCTCTTAACCAAATCCACTATGGCTCCCTCAAGATGTCCTGAGACTTGAAGTCTTTAAAGCCTGATCATATCATGGACACGGCATCTCGAGCAAACAAGGTGGAAAAGGACCAGGGATGGGTAAAAGTATTAAATAGGAAAAGCAGGAAGAGATCATCCAAGATACCTGAGGTCACTTCTTTCGGTGATGGAAGTGAGCGATTTGGATCGTCCAACCTTCATCTGAAAGATCGCTCTAATGATAAGTCGCGAAAGTCTCGTATTGAGTTGGATTTCATCTTCAACAATAAACACTTAGTGGACAGATGGATTTGGGAGGAAGCGATTAAAGGTATAGACTTTTACATCAACAGAGCTCTATTTCAAATCCATTCCAGATCGCTAGATGGTACTCAAGCGCTATCTCATTTCTCTGAGCATCCAATTCCCGCTTCCCCTGTAGTTAGCATTGTTTCGGGTAAATCCTTTAAAGAGGTACTCCTTGAAAATCCCACTTCTGAGCCAATTAAGTCTTCTGAGCCTATTAAGTTGGCCTCTCCATCTGCTAGAAGTGAGAGTAGAAACAAGGAGCATAAGGTGGTTTTTATATCAAACTTGCCGGTTAACGCTCAAACAAGAGATATTTGGTCTTTTTTCAAAAATAATTGTAGGGTCAGAGATATAACTCTACCAAATAAACTGGACAAGTTCGGCAAACGGTTTGGTTTTGTCAAACTACAGTCGGGACTAGCGGCATCTAAACTGATTCGTAGGCTATCAGGCAAAAGCTTTCAAGGTCACATTTTAAGACTGGATTTTGCCTTGAATAAGAAGAAGAGCAGAGCACCCTCCTCTTTGGAGGCTAAGGGCCAAAGAAGTGCTAAAGCTGGAGTACCCTTGCCTAAATCTCAACATCATAGGGAGAAGGAGAGGGCATCTAATTTAGTTATCAACTTAGAAAAAGATGATGTTAGAAATAAGGTATCCACTAATAAGGAGTTGAGCAAGGATTTGGAAAGCAGCGTGGTTGTTCAAACGCTTAACCCGAACACGGTGACAGAGGTAATGTCACAACTAGATGCCCTGGGGTTTGATAATATCTTGGTTAGAGGCCTTTCTAGATACAAGTTCTTGCTGACCTTTATGGACAAGATGGAGTATGATAAATTAGACATGGATCTGCTGGGACTTGGCTTTATAAGCTGCAATCAGGTATGTCAGGAAGACTTATTCATTCAACGTGTTTCCTGGGTAGAAATTGCGGGTCTCCCTATCTCTTGTTGGTGTTTGGAGACGTTTAAGGAATTAACTAAGGATTGGGGTGATATTGTGGGATCGTCAGATATGCTTGATGATGATTTTCTCTTCCAAAACCCGATAGTAGGAATCCGTACTTCTATCATAGAAAAGTTACACTCTAAGATTAAGGTACGATTTAATCTTAAAGACATTGATATATGCTTATCGGAGGTGGATAAGCATGGAATGAATTTGACGGTTAGTAATGACTACGGTGAACTGAGAAATCATGAAGATATTGCAAGTGAAGAGATTCATCCAATTAATATGCAAATTAGAGAGGAAGGATACCATAGTGAAGAGACCTACGAGTCGTCTATTATATCAAACTCCCCAGGCAAAGGACAAGAGGTTGTAAGTCAACAACCAATTATAGAACCTGGCCTAAAACTTCCCTCAGAAGGCAGTCCAAGCACAGAGGACCACATGACACAGCATGTTTCCACTGCAGCCTGGAAAGTTAGGGATCTTTCAGATCCTTCCTTTTCTTCGTTTAGTAAAGAAGGAGTCATCCAATCTACTTCCTTGGACACAAACACATGTATCAATTCTGGCAACTCTTTAGGCTCTGTTTTGCAAAACTTTGATAAACTCAAGGTTATCAAAAAAAGAGGGAGACCTAGGAAGTATCAGAACAAGTTGGTGAAGGCTTTTCAACTGCCCAAAAGAATTAGCAGAAGGTTGGTTAAGAATCAAGTTGCCAAGAACCAGTACCAGGAGGCAGAACGGGTGTTAGAGTCAAGTTTGCTAATGGGTTTGTCAGTAGACTGTGGCAGAGAAGAAGCTCTAGAATGCATTGCTAAAAGGTTGCAGTAAGAACCTCTTCTTTTTCATCTCTCACTCTGTTAGTATCATGAATTGGTTAACAATTTTAAACTGGAATGTCCGAGGCTTGGCTTCTAGTCAAAATAGATCTAATGTAAGGAACTTTGTAAAAATGTACAAGCCGGGGATAGTCTGTCTACAAGAATCAATGTGTAAGGATCTCAGTACAACAGCTAAAGGATCATTGGGAGTGTATAATGACTCTTGTTGGGCAGAGGTGGCAGCAGATGGTCTCTCGGGTGGCATTATATCCTTTTGGGATCCATCCATCATATCAATCTCATGCAAACAGTCAGGGAAAAACTGGTTGGGATTGAAAGGCAATTATGTGCCAAACGGTAAGAGCCTCTATATCCTGGTTATCTATGCACCCCAGGAATTTAATGAAAAAGTGCTGTTGTTGAATATGTTAAGTGCTAGAATTCAAGAATGTTCAGAGGAACCTATATGCATTCTGGGGGATTTTAATTGTATTAGAACCATGTCAGAAAGATCCAACTGTTTGTATAGGGAGTCAGAGTCAGTAGCATTTAACGACTTCATCGACAGTAATGAACTTCTAGACATTAAATTCATGAACTCCAACTTCACTTGGTGTGGAAGAGAGGGCAAGCAAAGTAAGTTAGACCGAGTGCTAGTAAACTGGCAGTGGTTCGAATTCGGACCATAGAGCATTGCTTCTCACAACAAGTAAAGAAAATTGGGGACCAAGACCGTTTAAAGTATTTGACTGTTGGCTAGATGACACTGCACTGAAATCGTCTCTGAGTGAATGCTGGTTAGAACTTGGGAGTTTAAATTTTCATTCGAAGTTGAAGGAAATTCGCCAAAAAATCAAACAATGGAATATTCAAGTGAATGGCAATGTTGACCACAACATTAAAAGGCTGGAAAATGAGCAGTTCAGAGCGGATGAAATGGGTTTGTCAGATATTAGAAAAGTTGAGATTGCTCAAAATTTGGAAACTCAATACAGATTGAGAAATGACATGCTCAGACAAAAGGCTAGATTACAGTGGTCTCTCCTTGGTGATAAGAATACCAATTTCTTCCACAATATAGTCAAGTACAAATGGAAAAAAAACCAAATCTTGGGGATATTCTGGAAAGAAAATTGGGTCTCTACTCCGGATCATATTAAAGATGCTTTCTTTAGCCACTTTCAATCCTTTTTGGACGAGAATTCAGGAGTTAGTTGTCTTAGTTTAGGCGACTTAACCTTACCCGCTTTATCCATGGAGGTCTCAGAATCTTTAGTTAAAGATTTTTCTCTACTGGAATTAGATGAGGTTCTAAAGATCAGTCCATCTGAGAAAGCACCCGGTCCGGACGGATTGAGTATGGGAGCTTTGAAGAAATTATGGTCGTTTCTCAGATCAGATGTGTTCTCGTTCATTAATAATTTCCATAAAAATGGGCATATTCCTAAAGGAATGAACTCTTCCTTCATTACTCTTATCCCCAAAGGCACTAATCCTGTTAAGGTCTCAGACTTTCGACCGATTAGCTTGATCAACTCTTGTATGAATCTGGTTACCAAGTTGTTGGCCGAAAGACTGAAAAAGACTTTGCCAACTTTAATTTCGGAACAACAATCTGGCTTTATGCAAGGACGTAACATCTCAGATAGTATCTTGGTTGCAAGTGAAGTGGTGAGTAGCATTAAAAGTAAACAAAGCAAAGGTCTAATCTTCAAAGTCGACTTTGAGAAGGCTTTTGACTCCGTAAATTGGTCTTTCCTCTTTCTCTTATTAGAGAAAATAAATTTTCCACAAAAATGGATTGACTGGCTAACATCTATCTTTCACTCAACAAGAATTTCAGTTCTAGTTAACGGATCTCCAACAAGAGAATTCTCACCAAGTCGAGGTCTGCGACAAGGTGACCCCTTATCTCCACTCTTGTTTAATATTGTAATGGAAGTACTGCATGTTATGCTTAACAAAGCGGAGGATTCAGGTATTTTTAGGGGTGTGTCAATAGGGAATAGAGGTGCTTCTATCTCCCATATGCAATATGCAGACGATATCATAATTTTTCTTAACAATGACACCAAGTCAGTTGAGGGAGTGAAGAGTGTTCTCCAGAGTTTCTTTATACTCTCCGGTCTAAAAGTAAACTTTCAGAAAAGTAAGTTGTATGGATTCCGTGAGGACAGCAATGACATGAACTTCTGGGCTTCAATTCTAGGGTGTGAGGTTGGAGATAATGACATTTTCTACCTTGGTGCTAATATTAGCTCTTCCCCCAGATATGTAAAAAATTCTGGGAACCACTTTTGATCAAAATTCGTAGGAAATTGGCCTTGTGGAAGGGTAAATATATGAACCAAGCTGGAAAGAGGATTCTTCTACAAGCTACTTTGGACAGTATGCCGATTTACTGGTTCAGTTTGTTTCTCATGCCTCAGACGGTGATGAACCAAATTGATCGTATTCGTAAGAGATTTTTCTGGGGGGGGTCAATTTGTATAATGATAGAGAGACCTCTAAACTGCACTTAATAAGCTGGGAAAAAATTTGCAGGCCTAAAGAGATGGGCGGTCTAGGTATCTCTTCTTTAAAGAATCGCAATTCAGCACTCCTTCTCAAATGGTGGTGGAGATGTAGTGAGGATAGAGACAAGTTTTGGAACGTTTTTCTACAAAATAAATATGGTTTAGATTTTTCGGTTAATCTTTCTAGTCTCCACTCGAATTTAGCTGCATCCTACATCATTAGAGGTATAGTCGAATCCGGTTTAGAATTGGCTGCTAGTGGGAGAATCAATCTTAAATTTTGATGGCAGGTTGGTCAGGGCTCCCAGATTTTGTTTTGGGAAGATTTCTGGACTGGATCAAGACCATTAAAGGAGGAATTTCCTAGACTTTATGCTCTATCCTCACTCAAGTTCTCATCCATTCAGACTTTTAAATCTTTCTGGTCTTCTGCAAATGGCCATTGGGAAGGTCTATGGAGCCGTCCGTTCAGAGCATGGGAGGAAGCTGCTGCACAGTCACTTGGCAGTGTGGCACAATTAGACCTTAACATCAACAGAGACAAACTGGTTTGGCTTCATAATAATCAGGTTTTTACTTCTAAAGAATGTTATCGCTCTCTAATCCCCTCTTCAAATCCCTCAAAAGTTTGGTCTCTAATTTGGAATATTCAAGTGCCTCCCAAGGTTCAGGTTTTTTTATGGAAATTAGAACATAAAGTGTTGCCTACCAATTCCTTTTTGGGTTCTCGTTTGCATTTAACCGATTTTGAATCCAACTGCAAGTGGTGTGGAGGTCATGAGGAATCTTTGGATCATTTATTCATCTCATGTGAGCTAGCAAATTGGAGCTGGTCGTTTATTAACAATTTGTGCGATGTGAGTATTTCTCGAGACAGATTCCCTCTATCACTCGAGTATCTCTTATCTCATGACTGCAAATCTTTTGGCAAAAAGGTATGGCACATATTGATTACAGTTGTGCTATGGACTATTTGGTTGGGACGAAATGAGTTTGTATTTCATGGCAAGAAACTCAAAAAGGAAGTTTGTCATAAATTAATCTTTCACCGATCTTTTAAATGGTTGGAAGCAGTGGGCCTCTTGAGCAATAAATATGGCAACTTCTGGGAAGTTAATCCAATTGGTGCTTTAAGACTCAGTTCAATTGAAAGGATCTCGGATTTCTGGCACAATCTCTTTAACAAGTACGATTTGGTTTGCTCTGTTGATGGATCATTTGCTCAAACAGTTAATAATGTTAAAGCTGGTATAGGAGGTATGGTATGGGACAACATAGGTACACTGAAATATATTTTCTCTGGGCCAGGACATGTGGATAGTGTATTAGAAGCGGAGGTTAAAGCACTTGAGCATTTAGTGACTACAGTTCATTTAGTGCAGCAAAACAGGTCCAAAATCTTGTTTTGCTCTGACTCTTTATCTACAGTAAATCTCTTTATTAAAAGGAGGTTGTATGGAGACTTGCAACACCTTTTCCCTTTGAATAGTTTTGTCAACTTTATGCATGTACCTAGGGATTTTGATGCTGAGGCTGACAGATTAGCTAAAGAAGGGGCTAAGAGGTTTCATTTACTTGGAGCATGGATATAGGTACGATATTGTTTAGTATTACCCTAGCTGCAACAGAGATTTTTGGCGAATGGCATTTAGTGCCCTTCTGGTCAGATGGCTGGGGTTTCTCTTGCTATTTAAGAATGGTCCCCCATCACCTCTTTCTGATAGTTTGCTGCTTCTCCTCCCTGCATTTCTCCCCCTTGTTCGACATGCATAACCTTTGGTTTCCTCCCTCCAGAAATGTTGTTAAAATAAATGTCCATGGAGTTTTTGATGAACACCCTTTGGAGAATGGTAATAGCAATGGGATTGGCTTAGTTGCCCGAGACCATGATGGTCGCTATCTCTGGGGTATTATGGGTCCACTTGTTGGTTTGGAGGGTTTTCAATCTCAAGTATGGGCAATTCACTTAGCCATGAGGCAGGCTTTTACTAGGAATATCCCCCATGTGCGCATCGAGTATGACAACGTCCAAGCCTTTGATCTGATTGTCGAGCAGGATCAAGAAATATTGGAGGGACTTAACTTAGTTGCAGCTGTTCAGCAAATCAACACTCTTCACGCCGAGTTCAACAAGAAAAGAGATGTTTCCTCTCTTCAAAGAAGTTGCAAAATCATTTCTGTTTTTGCTACCAGAAACAGTGCACCTGCGTTCATGGCAGAGTATGGCCTTCGACACTGCAGCGAACTAGTGGAGGTTCCGTCCCCATTTGGTAGGCTAGCTGAACTACTGGACTTGGACAATGGCTTGGGACCACACTCAAATGCCTTTGAAATTCTCCCAAACTTTGGTCATGGTGAATTTTGTCACCCCCTTCCAAGGCCTAACACTGTTCCCCTCTCGACGCCTTCCGGTGTTGTCACACACATGGCAAACCCACATCAGTTCTTGCCTTCGAGACATGCCAACTCTCTGATCTCAGGGCATGACCCAGCACCTGCCTCTCTGCCTTTGTTTCTGCCACCTCAAAATGATAAAGGCAAGGAGAAATGTTCTGCTCAGCAAATTGCCTATCCAAGGTTTTCATTTTCTACTAAGTTTGAGTCAGGTGGTCCGTCAAATGTTCCAAAGGAGGGTGACGAGCTTCCCCCAGAAGTGGAGTAGAAGCTGAGTAGGACATTTCATAGGTCATCTAGCAATGTTATACCTTGTCACCTATGTCAATTTTCAAAAATCAGTCATAGTTGGTAGTGGGTTGACTATTGTTAGTCCTGTTAGTACATGAACAAGGTGTTCAACCCATGTTGTAGGTTCCTTTTGCTGTTGAGCAACTCTTTAATGTTGCTATCTCTTGTAACCTTCCCCAGTTTTCTAATATATTTCTGCTTATCCAAAAAAAAAACCCATAACACCCACATACTCAAATTTATTATGGATAAAATCATCGGAATATTTTTTACTCTAATATATTGTTAGATAATATCCTTTATATTAATTATAATGTCGTTTTATAGCCCAATTATGTATACATAATTCTTTAATCGATAAACGATAGAAGTATCTAAAACTCATTCAAAAATTCTGTAATATTTAATTAATAATATTTTATTAATATCACACACATACATATTGTATGTATGATTTAAAATACATGTGAATGTGTGGTCTAATGATATGAAGATGCAAAATTTAACTCGATGTTCCAACTTCCAAGTTCAATCACCATTGAAAATAATAATTCTATATATAAATAGGAACTTAGGGGTCAATTGGTGTTTTCAAATCATGAATTAAATACATTATTCATTTCACATTTTTCCTATATATAAAACCAAATATTGTCCCGCTTAAGCGTTAAACACAGAGATATCATGTGTATTATCAATATTCAATATTCAAGATAATTATGTTTTTTGGTATATATAGAGCAAATGAGGGGGGTGCCCTGAGCAAATTTATTCATATAAAAAGTCATATTTACCCCTACTAATTCTATATATGTTATATTTTCGGGGGCTATTTAAGTATTACAACACTAATATATTTATTACATAATAATAACTAATAGTATGAACTAATATGCATTTATTATTATGTAATTAATACTTGTATGTATCACTGTATCCATTCATGTTAACTCTATATATTTATATTTCGAAGTAAGGTTTTGATCTTAACCTTGACCTATTTATTATATATGGTTCAAGTTTATTTTAACAAAACAAAGCATAACAACCTGAATTATAATTTGAATGTCACGATCGGATATTGCATAAATTTTATTTACTCACAACAATTGCTGTGAAGATATGAACAATCGAAGATATCAACAATCTAACCCTACGTGATCATGAGTAATTCATAAATATGTAATATAGAGCATGCCCGTGCCTTGCACGAGCTACAAAGCTAATTAGTGTTAAATTGTTAAAGTATCAAAATATTAAATTTGATTATCATTAAATTTGGATTTAATTGCTTGAAACTACATAATTATAGAAAATTTATTAACTTTAATTTCTTTAACTTAATTTGGGGTTCATTTCCTTGCAACTATATAATCATATAAAATTTATTTACGTTAATTTTTTTAGTTTAATCTCAGATTGGATTATGTATAACTACTTAATTAACTAGTATTTATTGATTTTAGATTTGATTTTCCATAAGTACATATTTTATAATACTTATTTATTTATTAATATTAATAATTTAATCTCAACTCGTGTTCAATATGTGTCCATTCGTACGGATTATCAACTATTAGTAAAATTAATTATAAAAATATAACAATTTCTAGTAATATTTGTTACTCGGAACAATATTATTAAACTTTCAAAATTAAGCCAAAATATACTCCCTCTATCTCATATTATGTGTCTTGTTTGATTTTTTTGTAGTCAATTTGACAAAAGTTTGACCGAAAATTACATATGCTATATAATTGAAAAAAGTAATAAAAATTATATCTTTGAAAAGTATTTTTAATTTACTTTAAAATGTATTTTTCAGTTTTTTGAAATTTTAAGAAAATAATTTTTAATTATCAATCAAAGTTATGTCAATTTGACTACAAAAAAGTCAAACAGCACACATAAAATGAGATGGAGGGAATATAAATTACCCTCGTTTGTTAGCCCTGTTTTTTTTTGGGGCTCGACATAACAAATGCTAGTAATATTTGTTACTCGGAACAATATTATTAAACTTTCAAAATTAAGCCAAAATATGTAAATTATCCTCGTTTGTTAGCCCCGTTTTTATTTGGGGCTCGACATAAAATAGGATATCAAATTATATCCATAACTTAAAGTAATAAGATTTTCTTCCCTTAAACAAAAAGAAGAAAAGCTAATGAGATTTTCCGAAACTGTAATGTTACGTCATATTTTCGGTTGCCTCAATTATCTCCCAAATTTCCAAATATGAATCTAATAATAATATACTTAACCCCCAAGTTAATTATTTCCTCTCTCTGAAACGAGGAATTATCTCCAATTAATGATAGAAAATATCTCCAAACGATATCCTTCAAATCAGGAAGGTATCCCAACGAGAATATAATTTAAAGAGATAAAATCTACTAATTCCCAAAATACATCCCTTAATAATTCGATTCATAATGAAATTTGGAATATTATATGGTCGGCCAAGGTTCCCCCAAAAATAAGGATTTTTTATGGAAATTGCAGTCAAATATTATTCCAATAGCCTCGTTTCTTAGTCAGAGAATACAAAATTTTATTCATGGCGATCTATGCTCTTGGTGTAGGGTGGAGAAGAATCCAGTCAGCATCTATTTTGGGATTGTGCATTAGCAAGGTGGGCATGGGAGTATGTTGGTAAATGGTGGAGCATCTCAAATAAACTCAATTTAATTCATTCGTTCTCTCTCCTGAATATTTTCAAACTTCAAAGGAATAAACAGCTGGGGAAAATTTGGATAACTGTGGTGGCTGCAACGTGCTGGACAATCTGGCTTGCGAGAAATGAGAATTTATTTAAAAGCTCGAGATTGAACAGAGTGACTATGGAATTCTTGATCTTTACTAGAGTCAACAAATGGGGTGCAGCTTCTGGTCTTATAACTTTTAGCAATGATGAACTGTGGAAAGTAAATCCTCAAGGTTCTACAGCCATTCACTATCATACTCTCTTCAACTCTTTTTGGAATTATAAATTCTTGCAGTTCGATCTGGTTTGCGCAGTGGATGGAGCTTGGGGTCCAAACCCTAAAGGTTTTCTTGGAGGGGGGATAGGTGGGAATATAAAAGATAATAAGGGATCTCTCCGTTATATTTTTTTAGGACCTTGTAAAGTTGCTTCAAGTACAGAGGCAGAATTGGCGGCAATCTTGCATTTAGTGGAGATTTGGCTACAGGGAACCTCTCTTCCAAGAACATAGTAATTTGTTCGGACTCTAGAGAAGCAATAAACATATGTAAGATGGGTTATTTTAAGGGCTTCCCAATTATAATTCAAAATCGTAATGTTCTCTCCATCTTAGAAGAGAATGTTCATTTAGAATTTGTTCATATGGAACTAAATACTGAAGCAGACAGCCTAGCAACCAATGGAATTAATAATCAAGTCATGCAATCGGTTTGGGTATAAAAGCAGGAATTCTGATTCAGCTCAGAGTCTTGGCAGCTTTAGTATCACAGTTCACAGGGTATATTTTCTTATTCCTGTTGAACAAGAATCCTTCAGTTTGGTCAGAGATGCACTGCAAAGCCTATTCGTCCTAGTTTCTCAGTAATAGTTCAGAGTCTGGGAAGATTCCTTCGCTTTTCATGGGATGCTTTTGTCACATCAGAAGCATAATGGCTTTTGCACTACTAGTGGTACCTTAGATTTCTTCATTGCTCACGCTCCTGAATTCCCCTTCATCAAAATAAGTGTGCACCCGATTCGTATGCAAGATCATGCCTTCATTGAACCAGATTTGGAGGAAGCAATGTTTCAAATAAACTTCCTGCATCGTAACTTTTACAAACCTGGTATTACGGATAGAGATATATCTCTAATTTCTATTCGTATGAACAGATCTGCGGAGTTCCTAGCTCAATACGGAATGAATAACCTCAAAGCTTTCGACAAAATCCCAAGTATGCTTGGCTCACTTCAAGATACCTTAAATAGAGATTTGGGACTTGGAAGGCCTTTCCCAGAAAGGGACATGCAGGATAACTTCGGTATGGGTGAAGTGTTGGACCTTTCTCCTCCTAGTCAAGATCTTTGATTTTCCTGGGGTGTCTGTAGTGTTTCCAGAATTTTGATTCAGTCTTTTCTTCTTCTGGTCGAACTCCCAGGCTTTCTCCATAATGTAGTAATTTGTTTCAGCTAATTGTTAGGTCCTTACCCCCTACTCTCCTGCCAAGTCACCTCCTGCCATGTTAGTGTAGGATGTTAGTTGAAGGCTGAGAGAATAAAGGCTGGCTTCTGTATTTCTTTTCCAGGCTTTTGCCATGTGTGTCGTAATGGAACTTCTTGGTTTTTCCAAAAAAAAAATCATAGGGATTAAAAACCAATCCTTAACAGAACTGCGTTGGCTTGATCTCTATAAATATAGAGTACGCAGGCATCTTGGAAAAGGATCCGACACATCTAACAAGTCGAGACACCTCTCAAGTCCAGCCCCAAATATCCAAAAACCCAAATCCCCCTATTTTCATGATTTCGTTATTCCAGCAACCTCCGAAATCTGTTATCACCAAATTCCTCTGTTAACAATTGGCGCTAGAAGGAGGGGATATAATTTTTGATTGTGGAGGACAATCAATTCATACGCATGGGGGATTATCATGGATCTGGAGCTGATTTAATGGAGGAGCTAAACGATGAAGACGGTGGCTCTATTCTTAATTAAGATAAGTTTTCCTATGATTTTATCCATACAAGTTAGCTATCTTATAAAATTCGTAGTAAATTCAATACATATCGGATTTTGATGATTTTTAATGATTCGGAAAGCTTTTTAAATTGTCTATAACTTTCGTTCTTTGAGTTTTCTCAGATCATATCTTGATCTATTCTCGAAATCACAAAAAACAATCAGATCTCGTTTTTGAGCATCAAGAAGTAAATCAACAGACGTTTTATTTGATTCCCGATTCGTTATAAGTCCGTTTTTTATGAGCCATATATTGTCGGAAAGATCTTTTCGTTATCTACAACTTTCGTGTTTTTTGTTTTTCAAGAATTTTTTTTAGATGGTCAAAAAGGCTAAAAACAGATCTGGGCAGAATGTGAATCGTGAAGCTATTCAAGATTTGAGATGCAATATTCGTGGTACATGAAGAACAAGTAGAAGCTTGGGAAATCGAATTTAACAGAAGCAAAAATTGAATATTTGTTCAAAATTACAAAAGAAGACCCTCCGGTATATTATTTTTGAAGGCCCTTTTTCTAGGGATAAATTTTGAAGGGCTTTTGTTCAAAGAGTTTATTATTTTGGAAGGCCCTCCTTTGCTGGGGTAATATTTTGGAAGGCTCTTGTTCGAAGAGTTTATTATTTCGGAAGGTCCTCCTTTACAGGAGTAATATTTTGGAAGGCTCTTATTCGAAGAGTTGATTATTTTGGAAGACCATATTTTGATAAGGATAATATTTTGAAAGATATCTCCTCTAAGGAGAGTTTTAATAAAACTATAACAGGTTTCAGGAACATTATCTCCCGGGAGAAGAGTGTTTTTGGAATTTGGATATGACCTCCCGAGAGGAGGGTATCACCCGAAAATTTAAATCCTTGCAAAAACCTTACTTCCGGGGGGATGTCCGTACTTCCGGCGCCATATCAAGATACGAGCTCTAGGAATATGACCTCCCGTGAGGAGGGTATTCTTTGGAAGCATTTATGGAAATTCTGGTGGATATGACCTTCTTTGAGGAGGATATTTTCCGGAATACGTTATGGAAACTCTAGAATACGTCCTTCTTTGAGGAGGGTGTTTCGGAATGCTTAATGGAGGATATTTCTTTGAATATTTGCTTTTTTAGGATATTACTCGGAATGCTTTGGATGACTTTATGGAATAATGCTTGGATGATCCTACAAGATACATTCTCTCACACCTACAAAACTTATTCTTTTTTACATCTCGCTTATTGTCTCGTTTACATCTACATGCATATTACGGGCACCTATGTGCTCCATATTTTTTACCAATCTTTATCTTAGGCCTGTAATCCGAGTCGGGCTGCTCGCGAGCAGCTCGAGCTCGAGCTCGTTTAGACAGACCCGACTCGGCTCGAACTCGTAAACGAGTCGAGCTCGGACACGGTTTCAAACTCGTTTATATAAACGAGTCGGGCCGGGTATGTGCCGAACTCGAATAAAACCCGGCTCGAAAACTCGAACTCGACCCGGCTCGAACTCGAACTCGAGCTCGTTTAAAAAACATAGCCACACAGCAAAGCACAAGCACACAACTGAATTAGACCCCCATCATCTAACCAGAATCCGACCATCACACACACAACCGTAGTCACACCCACACAGCCACAAACCTTTTACGCAGCAAGCACACACAAAAAAGAAAAACAGGGGAGGAGGAGTATATCAATTCGCATAAACAAAATCGACACCAGCCATCACGTAGGCTTACCCCAAACACAACAACACCGACTTACACTCCTTTAAACTCGCAGCCATTGTATACACGCACACACACGAACCTCCGCACACACGCACCCAATTCGTCGAACACACCAAATCAGGGGAAACAGAGGAGAAGGGGCTTTACCCAAAAGAACTGAACAGAAGGGAGAGCCGAGAGGGGTTAATCGGCCAAGAAAAATGATTTAAGTCGCCAAGATCAAGAAAGGTCGCGAGAGATAAGAAAGGGAGAGAGCAGCTGTCAAAATAAGAAAGAAATGGGGGTCGGTGATGTTATAGCCCTAAGGAAAATTCATAATAATGCTCAAAAAGTCAAAATCTTTTAAAACAATTCTGTTTTTAATCATTTTAAATTCGAAATAAATCTTAAAATTTGGGGAAAATAATTTCTAAAATTCTAAAATAAAATTTATGAAATTAGGAGCATCCTCATATTTTTAAAAGAATTTCTGGATCAAAAATGAATTTTATACGAATTTTTAAAATATTGAACCTTTAAATGAAATAAAGGTTTTTAAATCATTTAAAAATAGTTAAACATAAAATTAAATGCTCCCACCAAGATTTCGTCTTGATCTTGGCGGCTGCCTCTTGAATAAAATTAAGGGATAATTTCGTAACTTCACCTCGCTGAAAACTAATTAAAAGCAATCTAAATTGCTTCTAAAAATAGTAATGGAAAATGGGTGAAATATTACACTTTAAAATTTTTAAACGTAGAGTACAAAATTACGAACACCGACATATTTTTAAAATATTTTTAGGATAAAAAATGAATTAAATACGGATTTTACAAGTTTTGATCCTTTAAATATAGTAAAACTCTTAAAATCATTTTCAAATACTTAAACACCCAAATTATTGTTTCAAGATATATCTAATTAAATGATATTCCCAAATTTTGAAAAAATAAAAAATTAATTTGGTTGGAGATTTTAATAGAACACTACTATATTGTCTAGTACTCGTAACTAGTGATTCGTCCCAGATTATTGTTTCTATTTTTTTAAAAATATTTTTTAACGATCCAACCGTACGGATGTCAAGATATATCTAATTAAATGATATTCCAAAATTTTGAAAAAATAAAAAATTAATTTGGTTGGAGATCTTAATAGAACACTACTATATTGTCTAGTACTCGTAACTAGTGCTTCGTCCCAGATTATTGTTCCTATTTTTTTAAAAATATTTTTCGACGATCCAACCGTACGGATGTCAAGATATATCTAATTAAATGATATTCCCAAATTTTGAAAAAATAAAAAATTAATTTGGTTGGAGATCTTAATAGAACACTACTATATTGTCTAGTACTCGTAACTAGTGCTTCGTCCCAGATTATTGTTTCTATTTTTTAAAAAATAATTTTCGACGATCCAACCGTACGAATGTCAAAATATATCTAATTAAATGATATTCCCAAATTTTGAAAAAATAAAAAATTAATTTGGTTGGAGATCTTAATAGAACATTACTACATTGTCTAGTACTCGTAACTAGTGCTTTATCCCAAATTATTGTTTCTATTTTTTTAAAAATATTTTTCGACGATCCAACCGTACTGATGTCAAGATATATATAATTAAATGATATTCCCAAATTTTGAAAAAATAAAAAATTAATTTGGTTGGAGATTTTAACAAACAAAATAAGTAATTTTCAAAAACTCGTTAGGCTCGTTTAACAGCTCGTTAGGCTCGGCTCGTTTAACAGCTCGTTAGGCTCGGCTCGTATAACAGAAACTCGACCCGACTCGTATAACAGAACTCGACTCGACTCGTGAGGGGCTCGCGAGTAGCTCGACCCGACTCGTATAACAAACGAGCCGAGTTCGGCGGAGATTTTCGGCTCGTTTAATAAACGAGCCCGGCTCGACTCGTCAAAAAAAGCTCGGCTCGATTTAAAGCTCGGCTCGAACTCGCCCGGCTCGACTCGAATTACAGCCCTACTTTATCTCCTAGTTGTTTCAGTGACTCAGGAAATTTGGAAGATCGAAGCATTTTTAGTTCTCCACTGCAGCAAGCTACACTGAAGAACGGAGGGTAGTTGTTACGCCATATTTTCGGTTGCCTCAATTATCTCATTAATTTCCAAATATAAATCTAATAATAATAATTAACTTAACCCCCACGTTAATTATTTCCTCTATCTCTGAAACGAGGAATTATCTCCAATTAATGATAGAAAATATCTCCAATCGATATCTTTCAAATCAGGAAGGTATCCCAACGCGAATATAATTTAAAGAGATAAAATCTACTTATTCCCAAAATACATCCCTTAACAATCATGGGGATTAAAAACCAATCCTTAACAGAACTGCGTTGGCTTGATCTTTATAAATATTGAGTAGGCAGGTATCTTGGAAAAGGATCCGACACATCTAACAAGTCGAGACACCTCTCAAGTCCAGTCCCAAACATCCAAAAACCCAAATCCCCCTATTTTCATGATTTCGTTATTCCAACAATCTCCGAAATCTGTTATCGCCAAATTTCTCCGTTAACAGTATCAGAGAAAAATTAATCGACCATTATTAATTTGGCCCTCACAAAAATAATAAAAACAACAATCATGTCAATATATTATGCGGGTAAATTAAATATTTGGCTTTTTAATGTTACATGTGTTTTGTACCACTATTGAGCCACTTACTTACGTTGTATGTTTCTGACAAATTTCCCTCCACCCAACTCTCATTTATATTTTTCTAATTTTCCATTCATTCTTTACCAGAAATTGTTTTTCTTTATTTACATGTTTGTTTCTTCATTTTCTGATGTACTACCTGCTTCTTCTTTTTGGATCTTGTTACATCCTATTATTACTTTTTACAAAATAAAATAAGTTGGCCATTGGATTGAAATTCCTCATTTGAGCCAAGATCATCACTAACTTTTCTAGTCAAGTGTACTGTCTCCTTCAATATTAGAAAGACATCCATCTTTCGGGTTTTGAGAAATGACAAATTTAATGGACCTAGGACACGAGAGTGTGCTTTTTTCGATAGAGACTTATGCCCCGTATTTACTTTCCTCACGCAATTCTTTTTTTGTTTTTATAAAAAGGGAAATGCTAATCATAGCCCTAATGATTAAGCAGAATATTCTCATATTGTCAACATTGACTTTAGTTATTTAATTATTTTTGGTTTTTCAATGCTCTTTTACAACATTAATTTAATTTTCCAAGTAATAATAGTGGACCCCCTGCATTCAAATTAATTTTCACTAATTAAAACATCCCAAATTCCTGAATAATTGTATTGAAATTCGTGCAAACTTGATGTATTAAGTGCAAAATTTACATTTTAAATACATTTATCCACTTACATTAATGCTTAACCATAGCCTAAGGGCTATGTTTAGCATTACACTTATAAAAAATAGGTAGATTTGAATGACTTATAAATTATAAATGAGTATTTATTCATGTAATAAATTTCGGAAATTAACAAGAATCCTACCAGTAAGATGATAAGTGACGAAATTTTATCACGTCACTTGATTTTTCACATAGTGTTTTATGTAGTTGTGCTTTATTTTTAAGAGAAAAATTGATCTTTTTCTGTGGAGATGGTTATATTTAGTTGTATAGTAGTACTTTTTTTTAGAGGAGTTTATTTTGATAATTATAAAAAAATTGCACATCTTATAATGTAAATTTCTCATATGTTTGTTTTACCGTTCCTGTAATGTATATTTTAAACACAATTATATTTTAATTACCTCGGATTTATCTTTTTGTTGTTACTATTAAACTCAAGTCATGATTAAAGTTCATCTGTGCAATAAGGTGACCTAAGAAAAATGGATAATGTGACCATTTTTAGGATTGTAAAACATCACCGTTATCCTTTTGGATTAAAGTTTCAACTTAAAGTCTTGATTAGTTGTAAAAGTTTTAAAGTCTTTGATTAGTTGCTAAAGTTTAAAAGGTAAAAGAATACATTCACTTATTGCAAACGGGAAGAAACAAAATGTCATGACCCCAAAAATATGGTTCGGTAGCTGACCAAATATTTTTGGCATTGCGTCCAAGATATATTTACTTGTAGCTAGTGTGGACCATTAATAAATTAAATTAATAAAATGAATTTTATGTTTTTTTTTATGTAGTACTTTTTATTTTTTTCGAATTTTTTACATTTCCAACTTTCCAAAAAGAATAAAAACTTAGTAATTAAACTGGATTCACCACTTCCTACCATTTTCCACAACTTATCTAGTGTATACAAATAAATGTTTTTTATAACAAGTGAGCCATGATCAAAACTTGAACAAAAAAAAATAATTGAGTTATCTCGCGCTCTTTATAGTCTATTATTTATATTAATGAATTCTATAATAATCAATATTTCACTCATTTTTTTCTTCCTTTTCTAACATACATACACAATTTAAATGATAAGAATTGGATGAAAGGAAGTATATGAAGTACTGTAATATATATCGAATATTGTATATATTGCTTCAGATCTGGGTCTGTCAATCAAGGGATGCAATTATGCATGTTCACATACAATAAATAAATTAAACATTGTAGACTTGTAGTAGTGTTTGTTTGATGGGTTGCATGTTTTAGGATTTTGTGCTCTTTTCTTAGACTACACATCTAGAATCACAAGCAAATTATGGCCCTAGTTTTCTGCATAAATAGGCCCTTTTGTATTGTTGCTTATTGTGTTCCAAAACTACATTGTGTATTTTACAAGCGAGCTGGTCATCTAAAAAAATTTAACGTATTCAATAATATGTCCAAATTAATTATAAAAAGTGTTACAATGTGAAGATCGAAAAAATTTAGTCCCCTGCCACATATATATTTGCAATTATATAGCATTTTTTTCAACATTTGCATAACATTTTTGAGCGTTATGTGAAAGTCATTAATACAAAAATATAATCTGTACAACATTTTTTGGATCTATGCAAGTATTATAGCACTTAAATTATATTTTTTTTTTCTAGCACGCTATATAAATAAGTGATATGTCTAAGTGCAGTGTTTGGCAAAGCGCTTTTATGTGTTATACAAATAACATGTTTGATTTTTTATATCATTCTTATAGCACTTTAAAAAATGCCTTCGAAATTAAATATTTTTCAAAAATAATAATATAATTCTCATTTTTTCTAAAATTGAGAACTTTAGGAGGGATATTATATTTTAGGAAGATGAGAAGTATAAATAGTTTTAATTTCCTATGAAAACTTTCTAACGTTTTATTAAGTTGGAGGAATGTTTTTCTTACCGGTAGAAATTGCACTTGATAATAAACTACAATCACTGTTCTAAAAATCCCCGATTCAACCGATTAATCCCCGATTAATCTTCTGGAAGGTAGCTAACCGATTCGATTTTTGAAATCCGATTAATCCTATTAATTTATTTAAAATGATATGTTTAATTGTAAATTAGACTAATATATTAAATATTATTATAATATCCGATTAATGCTCCGATTAATCCATCCGATTAATCTCCGCCTACCCGATTAGACGCTAGACGGTACCCCAACCGCCTAGCAATTTCTGGAACGCCGACTACAATTAAGTAAAAAATTAACATGATTGAGTCGAGGCTACTCCAAACTCACAAACAAAAAACGAAAACACTGTTCGAAAGTAGCTCGAAGAAGGTCAGGATCCACCATGTACATTCATGCACCCGTTGGAAAGTGTGTGTGTTTTGTGTTGATGTGATTCACGTCTAATATTAAAACTTCCTTTGTTTTTTTATTTATCGTTTGATTTTTTTGCACACATTTGTCAGTGCATTGATTACATAGTTAAAAAATTATTTTTAACTTTTTTTGTAAATTAAAGTTTTAAGTAATATTTTTATGCATAAGAACAAAATTTTAAATTATTATTTTAATTATGTAATCAAAGAATTAAGAAATGTGCGAAAAAAGTGTCAAATAAAAAGAAATACTGATCTATGATGATCTTAATTACTCCACTAGTTTAATACTACCGTTGGAAAAGGAATGACAGTTGAGGTGATGAAGCTTAAAGTAATGAACAAAAGAGAATGTCTTTATAGAATGGCAGACATTGGGTGAACATTCTCTCATGAAGTGCGTGCACCGTGCAGTTCCTGCATGCTTTTCCTCCTCTCTTTTTTCTACATCTCCGTCGTGCAGGCAACGGTTCTTACTTTTGGGTGGTAAAAGTAAACAAGAAGTGTGTGTATGTAATTTGATTATTGTTCCAAAAATCAGTTTGATTCGATCAACTGATTTTTCGAATGAGTATTCGAAAATACGAGATCAATCGACTCGAATAGCACTCAACTTAGTAATGAGATGTTGAAAACGAATATCTGAAAAATTGATCGATTATTTGGATTTTGAAAATGCTGTTAGAAAATGTGGCTTCGCAAATCATGGAATTTCGAGGAAAAATTCTTGGCTTCGCAAACCTTCGGGTTTTCCGCGTGTACGATCTGCGGACACCCGCGTGTGCGACCTGCGGACACGAATGCAGCGCCTTAGGATTATTCATTCGAAAACACGTCATCTTTTCATACATAGCCTCTTCTCCTTCGGTGATATTCTTGCTCGCTGAGAGTGACGCTTTTATAGCTTCGCTGCAATCCGTTTTATTCTGGGAGGCGATTCGCTCGCACATACGGTGAGGGCTAATACGCTTTAAGGAGACAGTCACGCACTGGACTCGGATTTTTCTGTTCCTGCCTTCTCTTTATTTGTTTCGATTATTCTATTATTCACACACACGATTGCTACTATTTTCACATATTGTCTAACAAATGCAACGAAATAAATGGACTTTGCCAAATTTTACAAATCAATTATGTGCAACTGCGTAAATTCATGTTATAAAGCCTATCTCTCTCCTCATCTTTTTCACGAGTACAAGTCAGGGAAAGTCTAGCAGTAGCTGCAATAAAAATTTACAAGTTTACAACAGACATGAGTAGTGAAAACAGAGAAGAACTTTCAGAGGTTCATTATTTTTCTCTCTTTATATCTAAGAGAATATAATATTATATTATCCACTCAATTTCCCACTCAATATAATCATGATAATTAGCCCGTGACCATAAAAAGAATACCAGAAAAAGGCATTTTCCAACAAAAGATAACACTATAAACATAGGAAAATGTTAAATTTACAGCAAATTTTTTATTTTCAGAGCAAATTTTTGTGAAAAGACAAAACTGTCCTTATTTTAAACCAAGTTTAGCCCCTACATTCATAAAAACAAGAACAATTAGATTTTTTCACATAAACATACTCTGAAAATAAAAATTTTGCTCTAAATTTAACATTTCCCATAGAAGTTCCTACTCTAGTGCACTCATATCCATTTTCCTTATTTTTGCTTACACAAAATGAAGCACAAAAGTAATATAAATTTGATTTTTTCATCATAATCCATTTATATATCTTAGTCTTCGAGCTTGTTTGGATTAAATTCAAATTATTTTTTGTGATTTAAAGTTGCTTAGAATAATCGGTGAAAAATGAATATTTTATGTCAATATATGTTTAATAATTTTGTATTATGAATAACTTATGATTATTAAACAGGAAAAAGTATAAATAAATGTAATAAATTGTTTACTTAAATCATGATATTAATTTTTATCAAATAAATTTTTCAAAATAAAAAATGTTATTTAATAAAAACCTAATAATTTTCAAATTATAAAAATTCACTTAAAATAATACAAAAATATACAACTTTTTCATTTTTTATACAAAATATACAAAAAATAATCATTTTCAAAATTTTGGCCAATTTTAACCCACGGGATAGTATCCACTTTATATAAGATACCCAGCTGTCAATGGAGTATCCATATATGGGATATGGGATACGGGATACCCATTTGTTAGTGGAGCATCCCTTATCTAGTATTTGGGATAACCAAATACCCAATTATATCTTATACAAATTGGTATACCCAACTGACACTGTAGTATCCATACAGCTAAAATTGGTCACTTTTTTCAAAATGATTATTTTTATAAAAAAATGGTTATTTTTGTAATTTTTTCCCAAACAGACTCTTACTTAGAGGGTGTTTGACATTACTTAAAATAAGTTACTTTTGAGTTAATGTAGATGTTTTTAACTTAAAGGAGAAAGTAAAGTTGTTTACTTTAAGCTGAATGAATGTGTTTGGGTAATTTTACTTAAAGTTAAATGAGGTTTTAATAATTTTGACTTAAAATGAAATTTGACTTAAAAAAATTTTAAATTCATAATATTTAAACTTTACAAGAATCGTGAAAAAAAAAACTTCATAAGTCATAAGTCAAAAGTACCTAAATGGAACTTATGACTTAAAGCAGTTTTTTAACTTAAAGCCGGTTTAAAGCCGATGTACACAAACAGGACAAAAACGACTTAAAGCCTTTTTTAGCTTTAAGCCGTTGTTGCCAAACGGGCTCTTAATATGTTACTTAGAGCATCTCCAAGAGTCTATTAAATCACTTTTAAATATGTTATAAAATAATAGCTCTTAGTGATTTAATGTGCATTCATCTTCAACAATGTTTCTTATTTTCACTCCTCATTTCATTTTATATTATTAAAAGTAAGCTACATCCATAAAAGTAGAGCTGGCAATTCGTTTCGTGTCGTGTACTTTCGTGTTTCGTATACCAAGAGATCAAAACGAAAACGAAACGAAATAAATTCGTGTACTCAAATTCTAAAACGAACATGAAACGAAATATTTCGTGTAAACACGAAACGAAACGAAAAGTACACGAAATATTTCCGTTTACAGGAAAATGAAACGAAAAGCGTGTACTTTCGTGTATTTTTCGTGTACTTTAGTGTACTTTTCGTGTATTTTCTATTTATTTTGTAAAAAGGTTAAATATCTAATATTTATTTATAATATATATTTATATAATTTAAAATATTTATTTAAATATTTATTTATTTCGTGTATTTTCGTTTCGTGTCGTGTACCCAAGGGTAAACCCAAAACCGACACTAAATTCATCCGTGTAATTTCGTGTTCGTGTACTTTCGTGTTCATGTACCGCAAAGGTCAACCCAAACCCGTAATTTTCGTGTCGTTTTCGTGTTGTGTTTTCGTGTCGTGTACGAAATTGCCGGCTCTACATAAAAGTATAAAAGCAAATGGATAGAGAGAGAATGTTGCCTTATAAATTTATAATATAATATTAGTTAAGAGTTGCTAGTAGCTCTTAAAATTGAGGAGAGAGAATAAAATTTTAGTGAATTTAAGAGTCACTAGGAGTCTCTTGGAGTAAATAAATTTCATCTCTCTCCTCAAATCTCAAGTTAAGAGCTATTTTAAGAGTCTCTTATAGATGCTCTTAGAGCATCTCCAAGAGACTCTCTACTCAAGCTCTTAACTCAAAAAATGAGGAGAGAGAATGAAAATGTTGCTCCAAAAGACTCTTAGTGGCTCTTAAAAACACTAAGAGCCTATTCTCTCTCCTAATTTCTAAGAGCAACTAGTAGCTCTTAACTTGTATTTAAATAATAAAATATACATGCCCACCAATTCTTGCACAACTTTTGGTTATAGTGGGATTAATTTATGAATAAATTATAGACAAAGAGCCAATATAAAGAGGATTGTTGGAGTTTGACACATAAACCAATGTAATACTCCCTCCGTCCCGTTGAATTGTTAACATTTCAAAAAGGGGTGTTTGGCACGTATTTTAAGGTGGATTTTAAGGATAGTTCCCTAACTTATTTTTGAAATTTTCTTTTTTTTGTATAAAAATAGAACAATCCTATTTTTATACAAAAAAAAAAAAATTAAAAATAAGTTAGGAAACTATCCTTAAAATTCACCTTAAAATGCGTGCCAGAAAGTGACAAAAAAAATGTTAAGAATTGGATGGGACAGAGGGAATAACTTACTAAGAGCCATTTATTTATATTATTTTGAAGAATGAATTTAGGAGTCTCTTGGAGATGCTCTTAATATGTCAAATGAAAACACAAAATTTTGAGCGGAAAAATTTGGACAAGAACAACTTATCATTTGTGGGCCGAACCCAATTGGGAGCACTCATCTCCATGGGCCGAAAAGGAAGCCCAACAAGCAAACTTCTCCAACCTTTCAACTATCAATTTCCCTTCACCTTTCTCTACCAGTTTACCTTTCATGTCTACTTGCTTCAAATTACTGCCCTTGATTCTAGCAATTTTTATTGTTTTTAGAATATTATGTGGGTGCCAGGCCAGAGTAGGCCTTGGCTGTGCTGAAACTTTAGAGCTTCTTATATTGAAAAAACTGTTGTTGGAGCGTGTGTTTGATGCTTCTCTATTTTTCATTTTCAGAATTGTGTTTATGAAAATGAAAATGAAAAAAATTGCACTTTGATTCTCCTCCGACACATAATTAAAAGATAGGAATATGTAAAAATCGGCTTGGTGTGCTGTAAATTAATCTAAAATATGTGCAGTTTGTTCCATGGATTTGCTAGTGCTATCATCCCAATATAAACCTTGTACTAAAACTAAATATATTACTCCCTCCTCTGTCCCATCCATTTCTTTACAATTTCCTTTTTGGGCCGTCCCACCATTTCTTTACATTACCCAAAATAGTAAGTTTTAACACTATTACACTCACTACTTCACTTATTTTAACAATACTTTACACTATTTCACCCACTACTTAACTTATTTTAACAATAAAATCACTATTACACCCATTACTTCACTTATTTTAACAATAAAATCAATATTACACCCACTACTTCATTTATTTTAACAATATTACACTTACTTTACACCCACTATCCTTGACCTCCGTGCCCAGCCGCCATGTAAAGAACCGGCCGGGACGGAGGGAGTATTTTTTTGAGATTGAAGGCCCTGAGGTCACCCTCAGGTACCAACTCTGAGATTAATACAAAATACATACAAGGCCAGGATTACTATTGTAAATATAAGAGGGAGTGTTACATTATTACAAAATTGCCACCAATCATTTTATACTAAAAATGACCTAACCTCAGGTAGGGATGGCAACGGGTCGGGTTCGGCTCGGGTTTTGCAAAATCCAAATCCAAATCCAAATATTTTCGGGTTTCGGGTTTCGGATCGTATCGGGTTTCGGATCCAAAACTCAATATCCAAATCCAAATCCATCGGGTTTCGGATCGGATCGGGTTTTTTCGGGTATTAAAAATTAAAAATAGTGTAAATAAGTTGCTTAACAAAAAAATAAAAAAAAATTGTGTAAGTAAGTTAAAAAATACGGCTACATCCATGACAATTTATTTTCTCGATCTTTCCATATCTTATGTCTCAAAGATATGTGTATGTATAATATGTATTTATAATATACATTTATATAATATATATATATAAGTGTATGTATAATATGTATTTATAATATACATTTATATATAATATATAATACATAAAATATATAATATAGAAAATATAATAAATAAAATTCGGGTATTTTTCGGGTTTCGGGTTCGGCTCGGGTTTTGATCGGGTTTCGGGTTTCGGATCGGGTTTCGGATCGGTATACATGAAATCCATATCCATATCCAAAAAATTTCGGGTTTGAAATTCAAATCCATATCCATATCCATATCCAAAAAGTCGGGTTTTGGATATCCAAAAAGTCGGGTTTTGGATCGGGTATCCGTCGGTTCGGATTGTTTTGCCATCCCTAACCTCAGGTAGGATCCCTGAGGTCAACCTCAAGGACATTATTCTCTATTTTTTTTGTAGTGTTTAAAACTAAAGGTTTTTTTTTTTTTTTTTGCAAACAAGAAACAGCGTAGCCTGAAAAAGGACAAGGATGCAAGAACAGAATTACGACTCTTATTACAACTGTTTAGCAAAAAAATTATACAAGATAAATCTTCAAAAGTAATGAGAGAAGCATTGTCTTGGCTTTTATTAGGTTCTCTCTGCTTCGACTCCCTGGTCTCTTTAATGGAATCTGCTTAGGAGAATATATGAAGATGTTGTAGTCTAAAGTTGGAAAGATACACTCCTCCTCACTCCATTGTGATCGTCCCATATAAAACGGTTTCTCTACCAGCACACCACCATATTTGGTCTTTGTCAACACCCAAAATAAGTATTAAAAATGCTGAAAAATGTTACCACAAGATTTAAGTCAACACTTTCGTCAATTTGAAGGTGTTGGAAATTTGCTGACAGTTGAGACTCGTGCCAAGTATGCTAAGGGAGGGACGCAAAAGAGTCTTCACACTGACTGATACTCGAATCTGTTAATGTGTTTTGTTTCGCTATAAATACGTTATAGTACCAGATAATAGCAGTGCCACAAATTTCATTATTAGGGCCTGTTTGGGAACTCATATCGCAGTGAGCTTATGGTTTATAAGGCCATAAGCACTTATGGGGGGTGTTTGCCAAAATAAGTTTTGGCTCAACTTATAACTTATAAGCCCATAAGTTGAATGTTAGGATATCCTAACATTATAACTTATTTCTCGATATACGCAATATATAATATCCTTCAAATTTTCAAAATCATATATCTCTCGATCCATTCATTAGAAAATTGATATGTATATCTCAAATTTCTCTACTCATCGAGATCTATCCATTAACATCCATTGATATATATTAAAAAACAAATATTTTGAAAATAATAAAAAAATTAACTTATAAGTTCTGATTTACCAAACACTCTAATGATTTATAAGTTCTGAGTTACCAAACACTCTACTGACTTATAATCTCTGCTCTACTTATCACTTATATGATATAAGTGATTATAAGCAATAAGCTACTCATTTTAAGATACTCCAAACATACACTATGCTTGATGTTGTATACTGCAGGATGATATATGTTATTCGTCCTGAGTTCATAATCACAAGATAATTTAACTTAGTTGCAACCGAAAACTGTCCCTAAATTGGCGAAACGCAAAAGGATGTTTTTGCAGAACTTAAATGTCACATTTTTTTTAAGACGTATGTCTTACTTTCTTGATATCACAACAGCATGAGAAACTCAGAAACCTTTTAATGAGAGGTCTGGGCCTTCTGGAGACTTGTCAAATACGATTAAGCTATGTCTTTACGGAAGTGGTACATACTATATGTTCGGCTAGGTTCGGTTCAGCTTCCTTTGGTTGTAAAAATCGAAAATTAGACCAACTCGGTTTTGGTCCAAAAAAATGAGTAATCGGAAATTCGGCGAGTACTCGGATTACTAATCGGATATTATTTTTTTTAAAACTTTTTTTCTCATAATTTATATGTATTTATTCTAATTTTAGTGTACATGTGTTAAACTTAAAACTTAACAATAATATTAATATTACTAATAATATTATTACAACCCTGCTAACAAGTAATAATATTAATATTACGAATAATATTTATTCTAATTTTAGTGTACATGTGTCCAAGTAATAATATTAATATTACTAATAATATTAAAACGTGATATAAGTGTATGTATAGAATCTTTGAGAGAGAACACTTTTAATTGGACCGAATCTAGATTATAAGTATAGTCTATAAGTTGAGCAATAAAAATTATATTTTAATACTTAGCAAAAAAAATATATTTTTTAGTCAAACCCGAGATTGACCCCGATTATTTGGAGTCAACCCGAGTCTTGACCGAGTTATAGCAAAAACCGGTTTTTGGTCCAATTAGTCACTACTCGAATCGGTTTAGGGATTCAAAACGAGTACTCGGCCCGAATTACCGATTTTTACAACCCTGGTGAACGCATAACGTTTGTTTAATGTCAAAGTGTCGGCTATCATAACCAAGAGATAGAAATTTTGTTGAGATAAGATAGGGTTGAAATCCGGAGTATTATAATATGGTTTATAAGGAAAGTCGTGTGAAGATTGTATAGTGACAATATATGTATGGTGTGAAGATTGTATAGTGAATATATGTATGGTGAGGTGGTTACAATTTATTACATTTTGAAGTGTCATCTTATATGGTGTCAAAAAAAAAAAAAAAAAAAGTGTCATCTTATATGTAACAGCCTCTGTTATAGAAATCGGCCGATTTTTGAAAAATCGCCGATAAATCGGCCAAAAATCGGTCGAAATTTTAGAACCGATTTGGTCGATTTTGCAAAAATCGCCGATAAATCGCCGATTTTTCAACCAAATCACCCGATAAATCGTAAATCGGTACCTCAACCAAATAGTTCCGATTTCCGAAATCTGGTAACAGCTTAGCTTCTTAAATAACCTGGAGGAAAGCTACCACTTGAAAACAAGAGCTGCTGCTGTAATCTTTGACACACAAAAAACTAAAACTGCACACCAGGGTCTGCAAAATTATGGAAATAATGAACGAAGAAGGGAAGCAAGAGCCGAGTTTAGCACCCATGCCAGTTCTTCCGAGACTCGATCGCCTTGATCGCCTGGTACCACTTTCTTGATCTCTCTGTTTTATAACTGTCCGTAAAATTACAAGCAAAAGTATTATATTTCATTGTAAACCCCCCCCCCCCCCCTCCCTCCCTCCCTCCCTCCCCCGCGGACTCGCGGACCACTGGTTCTGTATGTTTGTGAGCTTTACCTCACCAGGCCCTGCGAGAATCTTTTGCAACGAGTAGGATATCGTTGTGATTAATCAGGCAAAAAATATGAGACTCTGAGAGCCAAAGTTTGCTTTAGATCTCTTACAATAAAATGAGTAAATTGCCTTGACAACATGATTTTGTTGATTACCCTGATGGAAAACTTGTCCATAATTAAGTCACCTTTGGTTGTCTTGTGCAGCTACAACTTCTGGAAGAGAAGCATGGCACATCAGGGAGACATTTAACCAGTTCCGTTACTAGAGAAACAGAAACAGAAGACATCCACAGCAAACCTCTCTCTTTTGCTCTCGAGGAAGTTCGACAAAAAGGCACAGTAATGGACCGTCTTGCCATACTCGAAAATCGAGTTTTACAGGTTTGGGAACAAATTCTGAAAAATCAAAATACGTTATTCGTAATTCATACGTTGTTCATTAGTCCAATCTATTGTAGCCTGTGTTCTCGCCTAAACTACTTTTTGTTTCCATCAGTTGAGCCTAGTAATAGATGAGAGGAACTCGTCAAGATCAAGCTCAACAACCAATGGTCACATTGTTTCTGAAATTTCAGATGCACAAAATGTTGCAGAGCAGAAAAAAGGTGAAGCTGCAACTAGTCTTGAGAAACAAGACTCTCTCCAAAATCAGGCAAGTCAAACTACGGGCCTGTTTGGCAAACCCGCTGCCCAACTTATAAGTAACTTTATTTCGGAAAAAATTTCGTATTTACATACTTTTTTTTAAAAGAAAAACTAGTCGATAAAGCCGCGCTTCGCGGCGGCGTTATAAATTTTTTTTTAAAAAATTAATACATTTACGTTATATTGTAATATTAATTTTAAATTTTATTAATTAAATATCCTTTTCTAATGAATCGATTTCTTGTTAAACACGATTCTTTCGATTGAGCCGCTCTCTCATTAAAATCAAAATCTCAACTTTAACATATATTATAAAGACTTATATAATATTTTTTATTCATAAAATCGAACAATAAAAAAAATTATGACATCAATATCAAATTCTAATAGCTAATACAATCTTTTCTAGTGAGTCGTCTTCTCGTTAAATACGTTTTGAGTCGCTCTTATTTGGAACCAAAATTCTAACTAATTATATAAAGAAAGTAAATTCCAATTTTTATATTCTTTAAACTTTCTAATATTTATAGAGTTTTAAAAATGAAAATACATCTTATTTTTTCTGTATATTATAGATATTCATGTACTTATTTACAACTTCTGCATGAGAATGTCTTTCTGTTATGTTAACATATTAAAAAAATTAAATTCGAAGACTTTTCGTTACGGGAATAATATTAAATTTATGGATATATTTTTCTAATGCAAGTATAATTAACTTGTATAAAAAAGATAAAATAAAGGATTTCTAGGAAAAAAGATATATAATTTTAAAAATCGTGTAAGACGTCTCCACCGTCCTCGTATTCTACTTCTATTAATAAAACATTTTTATTTTATGTATTCCTTATATATTCAAACATTTTTATACGGTCTTCTCTAATGAATCGCTTTCTCGTTAAACACGGTTATTACTATTTATCTGCTCCCTAGTTAAGACCAAAAACCTAACTTTTACATGTATCACTTGTATGATAATGTTTATCCATAAAAATCAAATCCTAAAAATAAAATAAAATTTATAACATCAAAATGATATTTTAATAGTTAATACAATCTTTTATAGTGAGCCGTCTTCCTGTTAAACACGTTTTGAGCCGCTCTCGTTTGGGTCGAAATTCCAAATTCATTACATATTAATATTATTGATACTTATCTTACACAACAACTTTTTTCCTTAAAATTAAAACCTAAAAAATAGAGTAAATTCCAATTTATACTTTATCTAGACTTTCTAAAATTTATGGAGTTTTAGAAAATGAAAGCACTTCTTATTTTCTCTTTATATTATAGATACTCCTATTTTTATTTAGGATTCCTGCATGAGAATGTTCTTTTATAATGTTAACACATCAATTCTTTTCTTTTAAATACGATGACTTTTTTATGATAATAGTATTGGATTTATGAATAAATTTTCCTAATAGAAGTATAATTAACTTATATAAAAAATATATAATTTAAGAAGATCGTACTTTCTATAAAATATTTAGTTATATGGATGCTCTATATATTCAAACACATATTCTACTTCTAATAGAACTTTTATTTATATGTTTTTCTATAAATTCAAACTCTTATTATCTATAAATTCAAACTCCTATTCTACTTCCAATAGAACTTTTAATCGTATGCTTTATAAAATACTTATTCTACTTCCAATAGAAACTTTTATTTATATGTTTTTTCTATAAATTTGAACTCTTATCTCTATAAATTCGAACTCCTATATTCTACTTTCAATAGAACTTTTAATATGTCTTCCTATAAATTCGAACTCTTCACCACTATAAATTCGAACACCTATTCTACTTCTAATATGTTAAATGATATGTTTATATTTATTAGTGTTTAAAATTCTAAAATTCTAGAAAATTAGAAAAATAGATTGAGACGATCTTAGAGCGCCACCTAAACTCCCGCGTACCCTCCTTTATATATATATACTAGTTGATAAAGCCGCGCTTCGCGACGGCGTTACAATATTTTTAAAAAAATTCAATACATTTACGTTATATTATAATATTAATATTAAATTTTAATAATTAAATAATATTCTTTAATGAATCAAGAAAATTTTTTTGTTAAACATAATTTTTTCGATTGAGCCGCTCTCTCGTTAAAACCGAAATCCCATCTTTAACATATATAGTATAAAGACTTATATAATAATTTTTATCCATAAAATCGAACCGTAAAAATAAAAAAAATTATGACATAAGTATCAAATTCTATAATCTAGTCTAATGAGCCGTCTTCCCGTTAAATACGTTTCGAGCCACTCTTATTTGGAACCGAAATTCTAACTTTATTATATGAAGAGAGTAAATTCCAATTTTTATATTCTTTAAACTTTCTAATATTTATGGAATTTTAAAATATGAAAATACATCTTTTATTTTCTGTATATTATAGATATTCTTGTATTTATTTACAACTTCCGTATGAAAATGTCTTTATGTTATGTTAATATATATATATATATAAATACGAAGACTTTTTGTTACGGGAATAATATAAAATTTGTGGATATATTTTTATAATGCAAGTATAATTAACTTGTATAAAAAAGTTAAAATAAAGGATTTCTAGGAAAAAAGATAAAAAATTTTAAAAAATTGTATAAGACGTCTCAACCGTCCTCGTATTCTACTTCCAATAAAACATTTTATTTTATGTATTCCTTATATATTCAAACATTTTTATATGATCTTCTCTAATAAACCGCTTTCTCATTAAACACAGTTATTATTATTGATACGCTCTCTCGTTAAGATAAAAAATCTAACTTTAACATATATCACTTGTATGATAATATTTATCCATAAAAATCAAATCCTAAAAATAAAATAAAATTTATAACATCAATATACTATTTTAATAGTTTATACAATCTTTTATTGTAAGTCATCTTCCCGTTAAACACGTTTCAAGTCACTCTTATTTGGGATCAAAATTTCAACTTCATTACTGGGGTGTTTGGAGAAACTTATTTCCAGAATAAGTCAACTTATTTTAAGACAAAGTTAGAGATTCCTAACTTTCCAACTTATTTTTCAACTTATTTTTGCAACTTATTGAATCTCAAACTTACATTAAATACTTTTATAAAAAAATATTATCAAAATATAAAATTTTTACCCGAAAATAAGTCCATAAGTACCTAAAAAAAGCTGAGCCAAACACACACTACATATTATTGATAATACTTATCTTACACAACAACTTTTTTCTTGAAATCAAAATTTAAAAAATAGGGTGAATTCCAATTTATACTTTCGCTAAACTTTCTAAAATTTATGGAATTTTAAAAAATGAAAACACATCTTATTTTCTCTTTATATTATAGATACTCCTGTATTTATTTTATTCAAACATCTTATATACGGTCTTCTCTAATGAACCGCTTTTTCGTTAAACACGTACGGTTATTACTATTGATCTGCTATCTCGTTAAGACCAAAAATCTAACTTTTACATATATCACTTGTATGATAATATTTATCCATAAAAATCAAATCCTAAAAATAAAATAAAATTTATAACATTAATATGATATTTTAATAGCTAATACAATATTTTATAGTGAGCCGTTTTCCCGTTTATTCTCTATAAATTCGAACTTCTATTCTACTTCGAATAGAACTTTTAATCATATGTCTAATAAATACTTATTCTACTTCCAATAGAACTTCTAATCATATGTCTTCCTTATAAATTCGAACTTTTCTTCTCTATAAATTCGAACACCTATTCTACTTCTAATATGTTAAATGATATTTTTATATTTATTAGTGTTTAAATTCTAAAATTCTAGAAAATTAGAAAAATAGATTGAGACGATTTTAGAGCGCCACCTAAACTCCTGTGTATCCTCCTTTATATATATATATTGATTGATTGATGTGTATGGGGAGTTCAATATTCGTTATTTTGCAAAAATAAGTTACTTATTTTAGAAAAAAGTACATATTTCCTAATTTTTTTCCAGAATAAGTAACTTATTTTTGAAAAATAAGATTTCCCAAACGGTCCCTACATTTCTTAATAAACTTCCAATTTATTTGAGAAATATTTTATGTGAATAATCAATTAAGTAAAGAATTTGGTAATGCGATGAAATAAGTGGTAAATACTTGTCTCTCGTCATCTTGAGTTAGATTCTTTTAATCGGATATTTTATTTTATTTTTGTGAAACCAGGAAATCGAAAGCGGGGAAAGAAAAAAGATGCGATCAAGAAGTAGAAAATGGAGAGGGTGGTTTCGTATGGGTTGTTAGTACGTATATATCTCTCAGTTTATCCTCATTTTAATTAAGCATCTAATTGTAATTCCATGCAATTTTCGGATTTGTAAATAAATTGGATAAATTAGAAATGATTCCCATTCATACTCCAGAAAAAGCATCTTTTTTTTAAACCAAAAAAACAGCTTTTTAAATAATATTTGGTGTTTTTTATACTTAAAAAAGATTATTAGTCATAATTTTCAGGTTTAATTTATACTCCTAAATTTTAATTGAAGAAAAATAGTTGACATCATCTTCCAAAATAATTTTTCTAGTTATTATCACATTGAATCGAGTTGTGCTAGAAATTCAGATTTTCTATTTTTCAACATACCAAATTCGAATACCGCTTAATTCAAATTATGCAAGTTTTTCATTTTAAATCATCACCAATATTAGTTATTAAATCACCATTTTTTGAAATAATAATCTTTATCAGTTCGATTATTAATTTTATATTATTAATTTGAGCAATAACATCAGATAAAGTTCTTCTTATTATTTATTAAAAAAATACTTATTACGAAAAATCTTGTAACCCAAGTGGCCAAAGTACGTGGTAATTAATGACATACTTGTCACACTAAAATTTAATATTCTCCGGATCACTATAATTGAACAAATTATAAAAATAAAAAGCTCTACAAATATGAAAATAAAATCTTAGTAGATTTTTTGGTTGATGGTTTTTTTTTTTTTTTTTGAAAATTGGTTGATGGTTAGTGGTTAACTGTAATCAAAATCTCAATTCTCAGCTCATCACCTTATGTATTGATGTTTTAGTTTTTTTTTGATATATTACAAATTATATTTTAGGTTATAATTATCTTATTAAATAATAATTATTTTTAATAATTATTTTAATTTTAATTTAATATAAATTAACTAGTGACATGCATGATTTAAATCTCATATTATAAATTTTTAAATTAAATATATTATTAATGACATTCAAACCTTAGAGTAATATAAAAACATAATATATCTTATCATCATATTTAACGGTTTTTATTTATTTATTAAAAATATAACGATCATTATTCGTTATATCGTTGAACTGTTGAATTTTTGAACTAAAATACAAACAATTATACTCGTATTTCCTTATTATAAATACTAGTTTTTCGCCCGGATTCTTTTAATATATTATAAGTATTTTTAATTGTAATTACTTTTAATTTTTGTTAGTAATTTTAATTTTAACTTAATAGATATATTAATTATCTTTTATTACAGTATTGGTATGAATAATTTGGGGTGATGGTCCAAAATAATCACCTGGCAAACTGGATGGTCCTTTTTACTGACGAGACACGGTACATCGTGTATCGTGATAGGGGATGTGATGCAGAGGAGCGTCCTCCGTAACAGGACATGATACGGAGCTCCGTCTTCCGTGTTATGCATGATACGGTGGACGGTGTTCCGTGACAGTGCTGCGCACCCACCTAACACGGAACACCGTGTACCGTATCATGCATAACACGGAAGACCGTGTTCCGTATCATGCATAATACGGTACACGGTGTACCGTATTAGGGTAATACGGAGGCCGAAACTCCGTATCCTGTCGATATTTCGGGCCATTTTTTTCAAAATCTGTATTTTGGGCAAAAACTTAGGAAAAATAGGCATTTTGGTAATTCTCTCAATAATTTTTTGGTATAAAGAATGTATATTTATGAGATTATAATATTATTAAGATATAATTAGTAATAACAATAGTTGTTTAATTTTTAATATCTATTGTTTCGAACGAATAATACAAAATTTTAATGTAAATCCGTAATTGACGGAATTTAAATCTTGAATCATTAGAAGATCGATGATTTTAAATATAGAATATTCATTTTTATTTGATCAAGCGATTATCTTTTATTTACTAAATATCCAACGATCACTATTCTTTTAACACGATTAAACCATTGAACCAAACTATTATACCCGGTCATGTTTACTTATTACGGTTTAGTATCGATATCGGGTTTTTAATACATTTTATTATTGATGAAAAGATTTATATTAAATTAAAAGGTAACGTCTTTTAATTATAAAAAAACATTAATGATCGAAAGATACGATACAATTGACGTTTTTAGATATTTATTAAATGTAATATTTTCAATTAAAAATAAATATATTTTAATTAAAAAAGACGTTCGACTAATTATCATTAATCATATTATTTTATTATTTATTAATTAATAAAAAGTCAAAAAATGGTCGAAAACCAATTTTTAATATTTCAATTTTAAAAAAATAGTATAGTTTAGTTGTATAAGTTATGTTTTTCTTAAAAAATTCAAACTATATCATTCTCATTTTCTTTGCAATTTTCTGAAATGATAGTTTGTTAAAAAAATAATTAAGAAATTGTTAATTTTTTTTTTAAAAAGGACATAGTTATAATGATAATTGTATATATTTTTTCTAATGGAAATTTTGGTTCGACAAATATAATCAATTGACTACAATTATCTATAATTTTTACTAAGAAAAATTATAAATTGAAATGCTACTTTTTTACACATTATTTATACTAGATGATAACCCGTGCGAAGCACGGGCTCAGAAATTTATGTTAAATAATTACTAATTTTTATTTAATTAAATTTTTATAAAATTATATTACAAAAATTATAAAAAGAACTATGTTATTTGCTTGCATAAAAAATTTATGCGATTAACAAACTATAAACTTAGATTGTTTAATAGAAGTGCATGGAAACAGGTTTCGGTTGTTCTAGAGTAGTGTATGGAAACATGTTCTAGTTGTTCTCCTTGAAAAATCTTTTGGAGAATTGATCGTATTATTTTTTTATTTTAAATTATGACAAAAAATTGTATTATAATTATAACAGGATTTCAATTTTATTATTTTCTTTAAAAAATAACATAGAATTGTAAGGGAATATAATTCTAGTGATGAAATTATTATTTTTATTTAAAGTAGTAATAAAAGAATTATAATTACAATAAGATTTCTGTTTTATTAAAAAAACAACATAGAATTATAGCAAAAATAGGATTATAGGGTTGAAATCAAAATACGGTGCGAACCAAAAGTAGTACCGTTAAAGGGGTGTTCTTTGAAAAATCTTTTGAAGAATTGATCGTATTATTTTCTGATTCTAAATTATGATCAAAAAATTGTATTATAATTATAATATGATTTCAATTTTATTATTTTCTTTAAAAAATAACACAGAATTATAAGGGAATATGATTCTAGGGATGAAACTATTTTTTTATTTAAAGTTGTAATAAAAGAATTATAATTATAATAGAATTTCTATTTTATTAAAAAACATCATAGAATTATAGTAAAAATAGAATTATAGGGTGAAACCAAAATATGGGTGAAACCAAAATAGAGGTGAAACAAAAAGTGTTACCGTTAAAAGGATGTTTCGCTTATTAATAAAGGTCATAGATTATTTGACATCTAAAATTTTATTCCTAAAGGTTTTTTTCCATGGGAGATACTACAAGACTACAAGAGACTAATGTTTTATTTAGTTGGGGTGATTGTAATAGAATAAAATGGAACAAGATTTGTAGTATAAAATATTGATTCATTTCATTACAAGTCCCCTACATCATAATTTAAACATCCAAATTAAGAGGGAATGTTTCACTCTTTCATTTTCTTCACGATTTTTATTATAGCAATTTTACATTCTATCATTTTTTTTTCAAATCTTACATTTAACTTCCATTATTTTTCTTTAATTTCTTTAATTTCATTTCATTCACCCAACCAAAAAACAACCATAAAAGTATTTTTAAAAAATTTCAAAAATCTTTAAAAGACAACGCTAGCTATCCAGTAGTATCTACCATCTAAGTACTTAAATCACAATTTGTCGCTTTACGCATGAGTCAGAATTGCATGCAGAGAGGATGGGTGCCACGTGCATATACATCTACGTAACAGTCCATTATTAGTATCTCTCAAGTATCATCAGTTCATCACCATCTTTCTTCTCTTTTTAGCTGTACAACACTTACAATAATTTATACACACACGATTTACAGCTGAGGAAGAGCCAGCTCGTTCATTATCTGATTTCATGGCGAAAGAGGCTGTGCTACCCAACGGAACCTTGCCGGAAAATGAGGAAAAGCCTGCTATATTCACCGGAAAAGAAGAATCAAGATTTCACTCTATACTGACAATGGCGTTGTGGCTTGGACCACTTTACTTTAATGCCTTTGCTGTTTTGGCTTCTCTTCTCTTCCTCTCCACTTTCAATGCCTCCATGTTTGTTCTTTCCTCCTCTCTTTCCTTTCTTTTCTCGGACAGTGACGGAACTAAGATTTTAAAAATCTTTAATTTAAGTTGTCAAAAAAAAAATCTTTAATTTAATAAAAAAACAAAAGGTGTTAATTTTTTCTTAGTTATTGATTTCCGAAGGTTAGCAGAGTGATTGCACTAGGCCAGGTTTATTAAGTGATTCACTGGTTGTTACAGGGTACTGGGATTGCTGCTGATACTTGCTTTAATTCCAGTTGATGGTGAAAGCAAATTGGGACGCAGATTAGCCAGGTTTCTTGACCATTTTAGCTTTTCGATTATTTTTAAAAAATGGGTTTTCTTTTTATCGGAATTTAAAGATTATCGTAGTGTATGATCATGACTAATTCAGGTATCTGTGCAAACATGTCTGCGGTTATTTTCCGGTGACTTTACATGTTGAGGATATGAATGCATTTGATCCCAATCGGGCATATGGTAATATATTTCTATTCAAATTTAGTTCTCTACTTTTGTTCAATAAGTATTAAAATTATTTTAACTAATAAATAGAGTTCATTTTTTTAACTCTTGCATACCTGTTATTGGTCTAACAGCTTCTTTGGTGTTAATGCACTTATGCACATTGTAAAATATAACTGTTCTTGGCATTTCCTGATATGAAGTGAAATTAGACTAGTTAGATATTACCAAGATTTGAGCACATACATTTGTATTTATACACTATCAGAATATTGGAACAATGGCACTGAACATTTCTGCCCACCTTCTGCGAATCAGATAGATTGAGCTCGAATGGATATTAAATATCTACATTTATCGAAATTGGGGTTCCGTGATTTTATACTCCACATTGGAGTAAACTTTTTGGCTAGTGAGCAGTTTCCCTTGGCATGTGAAAGACTACATGGCTCCCTTGTTTAGAACTAATGATGTACGTCAATCTTGTTTTGTGCAGTTTTTGGCTACGAGCCGCATTCTGTTTTACCAATCGGCTCTGTTTCACTTTTCGACGTAACAGGTTTCATGCCTATCCCAAAAGTGAAGGTCCTCGCAAGCACTGCTGTAATACTTCTTACTCTTTGATTTTTCCCCCTAACTCTTTGGTGCTTCACTTATCAATTTGATTAAACTTATGACAAGACACTGAAATATGAATGTTTAGGTGTTTTGTACTCCAATACTGAGGCATATCTGGACTTGGTTGGGGATGATACCCGCATCAAGGAAAAACTTCATTTCCCACTTGTCATCGGGTTATAGCTGCATTGTAGTGCCAGGAGGAGTGCAAGAGTTGTTTTACATGGAGCATGGCTCTGAGGTTAAAACTTGTAATTCTTATGTTTGATATCTAGATATAGAACCAACAGGAAATTCCATATCCCTGTTTTTTTGTTGCTTCTATGCTAGAGACTCAATCGATTAAACTGTATAAATAAGTGAAAACGAAATAACAACCACCAATAAGTTTATCACCCCTCCGATTACAATCAAGAACATAAATACTAAATACGATTACAACGAGAAATAGATAATCCCACTTTCGAGAGGTGGGTCTCTCCAACACAACGACTCCAAAACAATAAACTCGATAAACTACAATCTCCCGTCTCCAACCCTAATATGCCCCCTCTTGTGAATTGACCTTTCTGCCCTCCTCTTGTTGAATGACTTCTTTGCCCCTGTCTTTCTCCTGCTGAGACTGTTCTGTCCTTTTCCCCTTTCTCCTAGCATACGATATAACATTTGTTGTCTTATTTTGCTGGGCCATAACAATACCCGGGGCCAAAATAGCCACCTTGTCCTCAAGGTGGAACTCAGGAAATCGCAGTTGTATGTCTTCATAATCCTCCCAAGTTGCTTCCCATGTGGGTAAGTCCTTCCATTCAATGAGCACTTCTGGTAGAGACCCTTCTTGCTGTTGCTTGTTTCGAATGTCTATCACCCTTTCTGGGGTGGCTTCCATGACCAGTTCCGGGGATATTTGAGTAGGAATTGATTGTACCCCATGCACATTGCCTTCGGCCTTCTTCAACTGGGAAACGTGAAACACGTTATGGATCCTAGCTGAGGACGGTAGCTGCAGTTTGTAAGATACGAGCCCAACACGTTCCAGAATAGGGAAGGGACCATAAAACCGTGGAGACAACTTGTCGTTGGAACGCCTGGCCAGGGAATGTTGCCTATACAGTTGCAACTTAACATACACATACTCCCCTGGTTGTAGTTCACTGAACAACCTCTTATATGTCTTAATTTCCCCCGAGTGTCCGCTTATAGGAGAGTCGTGGTACTCTGAGAGCAGTTTGTCAACCAGCACCGAGTTTGAGGCAATTACTATACGTCCCTTGTACCTCAAAACCCCATGAACTATCTCATACCCATTGGTTTGAGGCCTTCCACTCAATATGTCAGTTTTCACCCGCTGCACAAAGTCATCTCCCTCCAGGGCTGCTTGTATTTCTGGCCAAGACACTCCCCCAACTGATATCATACTTCCCAACAAAATGGGTTCTAGGTCCACACGAGATAGAGCATCAGCTGCGTTGTTCATTTTTCTCAGCTTGTACATGATTGTGAAGTTATTTCCCAGCAACTTGCTAACCCATTTCTGGTATTCCCCTCCTACTTCTCTCTGCTCTAACAGGAATTTGAGACTCTGTTGATCAGTTCGAATCGTGAATGGGTTCCCTAGCAAATAATGCCTCCATTTTTGCACCGCTAGCACTATGGCCATTAGTTCTTTTTCATATATAGATTTAGACTTCGCCCTTTGTCCCATCATCTTGCTAAAATAAGCAATTGGGTGCTCGAATTGCAACAAGACTGCTCCCAACCCGTACCCAGATGCGTCGGTCTCGATAACGAAGGGTGAACAAAAGTCTAGCAGGTTTAACACCGGAGCTGTGACTAGTGCTTCTTTCAGAGTCTCAAATGCCATAGTAGCCTCTTCTGTCCACCTAAAGCAATCTCTCTTCAGTTGATCTGTGAGTGGCTTAGCTATATTGGCATAATTCCGTATGAACTTCCTGTAGTAACCCGACAACCCGAGAAACCCACGCAAACTTTTCAAGCATTTGGGGCTGGGCCAATCCATTACCGAACGGACCTTTGATGGGTCGACTGCCACCCCATCCTTTGAAATTAAGTGGCCAAGGTATGCAACTTGTGGCTGTCCGAATTCACACTTCTTAAAGTTTGCATATAACTGTTGTTCTCGTAACAAACCCAGTACTACTTCAACATGTCTTTTGTGTTCCCCAACATTAGAGCTATAAACAAGTATATCATCGAAAAAGACAAGTACAAATTTGCGAAGATACGGTCGAAATACCTCGTTCATGATTGACTGAAAGGTGGCAGGAGCATTCATAAGCCCGAAGGGCATGACCAAAAACTCGTAATGCCCTTCATGTGTCTTAAACGCCGTCTTATAAGTATCTTCCTGCTTAACCCTCACCTGATGATACCCGGACTTGAGATCGAATTTTGAAAATACAGTTGCTCCATGTAGTTCATCTAGCAGCTCGTCAATCACGGGAATCGGAAATTTATTTGGCACTGTAGCCTTGTTAACTGCCCGGTAATCGACACAGAACCTCCATGAGCCGTCTTTCTTTTTAACAAGCAAAACCGGACTCGAAAATGGGCTATCTGAGAGTTTGATTATGCCTGCAGTAAGCATATCCCGAATGAGTCGTTCAATTTCGTTCTTTTGGGAATGGAAGTACCTGTACGGTCTCACACTGATGGGATCAGTGCCTTCTTTGAGCACTATACCATGGTCCTGTACTCTCTCTGGTGGCAATCCGTGAGGTTGATTGAAGACATCTTCGTACTTCTGGATTAATGGAAACAGAAACTGAGGAATCTTCGTCTTCTCAATAGACCCTTCGACCTCATTACTGGTTGCCCCTAGATGATTGAACTCCACCAGGAACCCATGTTTCTCTTTTCGCAATGTTTTCAGCATGGCCTTAAGTGTTATTCCGGTTCTCCCTAAGGAAGCATCTCCTGTCAATACTACGGTCTCCTTGCCCATCTTGAATGACAGCCTTTGCAGTTTCCAGTTGGCCGTCATTGTGCCCAGTTTTTCGAGCCATTGTAACCCTAGGATCAGATCCGAGTTGCCCAACGAAATGGGTAGATAGTTCTCTACAATTGTCAGCCCTTGCATTTCTAAGACAACAGACTTACACTCCCCACAACTTTCAACCATATCCCCTGTCCCTAACGAAACTCCAAATGTTTTTGAAGGTTGACATTCCACCCCCAACTTCTCCACCGCGTGCAATGCAATGAAATTATGCATTGCACCGGGATCAATCATTACGATAACAGGCACACCATTTACCTCTCCTCGTACCTTGAAGGTTTTTGGACTAGTGATTCCTATAACCGAGTTCAAAGAAATTTCCGGATGCACGTCTTCCTCAGGCCCTGCCTCTATCTCTGTATCTACCTCCCCCATTCCACCTTCGTCTTCCACTGTACTATCCTCCTGAGTAAGTAGTACACTCAGTTCCTTCCTGTGACACTTATGTCCCGCACTCCACTTGCCATCGCAGCGGAAACACAAGCCCTTAGACCTCTTTTCTTGCAGCTCCTTGTCACTTAGCCTTCGAACTTCACCACTTGGCTTTGGGCTACTACCCGTAGAGATGCTTGACTGTGCATAGCCTGAATACGCCTTTGGGCTATATGACTTTGGGCTGGTTGTATAACCAGTGATAGAAGAACGTGGTGAGGATATTAAAGACGCTCCCCCATAAGATTGTGGCTTTGAGAATGCAGCATACCCTGTTTTCACCTCTCCCTTCTGCTTAGAACATTTAATTTTTTCTTCCACCATATGGGCCAGTTCCATGGCATGGTCCACCGTGAGGGGCCCCAATAGCTTCACTTTCGCCCTTATATCCTCCCGAAGGCCATTAAGAAATTGCCCCAAAGTTAATTCTTCCGATACATTATCCAAAGGAGCTAGTAATTCAATGAACTTGAGGCGATAATCGGAAACATTACCTCCTTGCCTATGCGCCAACCACTGCTCTTGCAAGGATCCTGTAGAGTTTGAGCGAAAATGTCTCCTTAATAATCCCTTGGCTTGCTCCCACGTCTCGATGGGATGTCTTCTATGTTCCCATTGGAACCATAGTAATGCTTGCCCTTCAAGTGCCACAACCGTAGCCTCCACCTTCTCCTTCTCCGTTAACCCATAAAAATTGAAGAAGCGTTCCGCCCGTAGTATCCAACCATCCGGGTTAACCCCATCAAACAAGGGCATGTCCAATTTCTTTTGACGCCATGAGTTATGGTTGTATCCCTGTTGAACTTCATTATTTGCACCACAACCCGTGACACCCGACCCGCGTCGCACACCCGACCCGAGTTGCAACCCTGACCCATTTATTGCTCCATGCCCTAATCCCACTCCGTGACCCGGCCCACCTCCAGAACCCGATCCGCTCCCTACAAACCCTCCCCCCTTTTTCGCCGCCGCACTACTGCTACCTTCACCAAACCCTAATCCCCCATCCACCTGTACCACCGTGGGAGATTTGCCCTGACTCAACTGGAGGGTGGTCAATGTCGATCGGACTTCTGCTTGGAATTTTAGCTGGTCATCTCTCATTGTTGAGATGAGTGTCTCCTGGGTATCCCTAGATCTGGTTACTCTCCCTTCCAGCTTAGTTTCCATCGCCGCCAACCTCTCATCTTGCTGATTTGCTATCTCATCCAACGTCGTATTCAAGCGATTCACCAGAATTTGTTGCATCGCCGCCACTGCGCTTTTCACAGCGGCGCTCACCTCATGTGTAATTGTTTCCCTCAACTCCTTATTGCTCGCCTCTAGCCTTTCCTCCAGTTTACTCAGACGTTCATTCTCCGCCTTGCCGTGTGCCATGGATCTTAAGGATGCTCTGATACCACTTGCTAGAGACTCAATCGATTAAACTGTATAAATAAGTGAAAACGAAATAACAACCACCAATAAGTTTATCACCCCTCCGATTACAATCAAGAACATAAATACTAAATACGATTACAACGAGAAATAGATAATCCCACTTTCGAGAGGTGGGTCTCTCCAACACAACGACTCCAAAACAATAAACTCGATAAACCACAATCTCCCGTCTCCAACCCTAATATGCCCCCTCTTGTGAATTGACCTTTCTGCCCTCCTCTTGTTGAATGACTTCTTTGCCCATGTCTTTCTCCTGCTGAGACTGTTCTGCCCTTTTCCCCTTTCTCCTAGCATACTATATAACATTTGTTGTCTTATTTTGCTGGGCCATAGCATTCTACTAATAAGTCGCATCTCTCCCCTAATTCTTCCATGGACTGAAGCAATGAAAATTATAATGTAAATGGCAATAGCTCAGTATACTCAAACTCGACACTTTTGTCGCAAACTTGTTGTCCTGCAAATTATGCCTGAACAGTTGAGACTTTCTACTGTGGTGCTACTAGTCTTTACGTCTTATGGTTTTCTTCTTGATTTAATGTGCCTTTCCACCTAGTTAAAGTTCAAGACCTTTAAAAATAATTTTCATTTTGTGGACAGGCTAGCATCTCCGGTGCCTCTATCTATGCATTGTCTGGCTTGTTTAGATGTTTAATCTAACATCTTGTAGTCTTTCGTTTGTATAGAGAATACTCTTTTCTTCAAATTTTTTTCTACTGTGCGACTCATGCTTTTATTTGATTGTAGGTAGCATTCCTCAAGTCAAGACGGGGATTTGTTCACATAGCTATGGAGAAGGGATGTCCTATAGTGCCAGTTTTTGGTTTTGGTCAGGTATTGATTAGTTTTTTCTTGTGCTTCTTTACGAGTCCTTTTTAAGTATTTAAAGTTTATAGCTAGCAAAATCGGTGCCTTCTAATTGTCAACGTACCTTGTTAAATAATAGAACTCTAACTGTTTATATTGTCTAATACATATCTGTTATACTGTGTTAATCTTATCATGCATCTCTGTTTATATTAAAGCTAATATTCTGTCCATTAAATTGCTTCAGACTGATGTCTTCAAATGGTGGAAGCCAAATGGAATTTTTTTTCAGCAAATTGGTAGAGCAGTAAGGGCTGCGCCAATCATCTTCTGGGGCATCTACGGGTGTGTCTAAAGTTTGTAGTTCAAGCATCTCCTTCATATGGAATTCTTTTATTTTATATTTACATTCTATCTAGTGATTCTTCTGTCCACATCCCCTTACAAGAAAATATATTATTTATAATAGGGAAATGTCATATATTTTTAATGTAGAGAATTGGTGAAAGATTGAGTTCATTGTGGGTACCAAATCGCCTATCCCAAACTAGGAATGAGTTCATTATAGTCTTAACCGCTGCCTTCACTGACTTGTTTGTAGTTTCTTTAGCTGTTGCTGACAATGTCATGTCATTTGTTGCAGATCTCCTCTACCATTTCGCAATCCAATACATGTGGTGGTTGGTAAACCAATTGAGTTAAAGAGAAATCCGCAACCCACCACTCAAGAGGTATGTTCACTGTCATCTATCTCTTTGATTTTATTATCATCTGTTTTTGAATAAGTATAACATCTATGTCAAAAAGAATTACATCAAGTATGCAGAGTACATATGTTTAAGTGGTATGTCAAAAGAAATCCCACAAGATGTTATTTCGGCAAGATTTTTTGCATCCTTATGGTTGGATTATTGAAAAAACGAATAAATTACATGATTTAGGTGCTCTCGTAGAGAACCTTTAAAAAAATCTCATTTACAATTGTTCGTGAAAAATCTAAAGAACAGAGGGGGTATGTGTTAAGTTGTAATAGTGTCCTTCGATTAATAAACAAGCGTCCATCATTTTTTGTACTCTCAGTTTGGTGTTCGTTTGGGGTGCACAAGTTAAAGTAATTTATGCAATTTGACTAGATATAGGGGGAATGGGATGTGCATAAAAGTTATAGAAGATGATACTGCATTACATTTACTCGTATGACACTCTGCTGCAGACCTGCAGCTGTAATTCTGATGATATTTCCATTATCACTTCTGTCCATATATTAAGTTACTGGTCTAATTCTGTTAGACGAAACATTATGCTATGTTTTTACTGGTGGAACTTGTGTGATACAAATTACCATAAAGATATGGAGATGTATGTTATTTTAGGATTAATACGCAGTTCAGTAGTTTTTCTTCCCCTAGATGGCTGGTAAACTCATTAAAACTTCTCTAACATTTTCCATATGTTTCCTCACATGTATCTTGCTTCAACTCCACAAAAGGTTGCTGACGTACAAAACCAATATATTGAAGCAATTCGAGATCTGTTTGAACGCCACAAAGCAAGTGTTGGTCATGCGGATCTTCAGCTGCGGATTCTTTGAAAATGGATGTATCTCCGCCCCAGAGTATCAATCTCGCTTATTTTAGATGTTGGCTACTTTTTTTATTTCTTCATGAATGTCATGGATGATCCAGCAACGATATCATGTATCAGCTGTCGGCAAATTTTGCTTAAGAACTGTCGCTTAAATGTCCAATTCGCCCATGAAAACAATTGTTAAATGTCAAGATCTGATATTGAAAAAGTTCAGCAGTGTTACAACACCTCTTTAATGCCAGCAATTGTGGTAAAGATACAAATTCAATTGGTAATGACTATATTTCTCAATGCGAGAAATAATTTGTTGCAAATGCGAAACTTATTTCTGTATGTGTAAGATTTTACTGTGATCGAAATGACAAACGGGTAAACACAAGTGTTAATAACTAACAACCACTAGTTGACTGTGTGTCGCAGCAGCATAACTGCATAACTGCTTGTTGGAGTTACATGAACAAAATTTAGTCAAGTCAACTTATAAATAGTTAACGATGCAATAGTCAACGAAGTCAAACTGTTAGTTAGTTTTTGTAACAAACTTTCCCGGCTATTTGTAACTTATAAATAGTTAGCTTTGTACAATTGTACATACAGAAGATACAATCTGTAACATACATTCTACATACATTCTGAGCTTTTCTCTCTCGAGTTTTAATGTATCAACACGTGTTGCAACTCTTTTAGGTCTAGTAAATTTAAAATCAGCAGGGAACCATGTAATTTGTAGCATTTGTCAATAGTATGTCCAGGCTTCTTGCAGTATGTAATAGACTGATATACGATTTAACTGAATAATCTGATAACAACTCAAATTAAACAAGCATCGATTAATTACACGATTTGATAAACTGGCTTTCGAGCGGCCAGGGCACTCCTACCGAAAGATAAAATAAAGTAAACAATACAATTCAATTCCACGATGAAACCCTAAAAGATATTTTGCTCCATATATCGATCCCCTTCTCTACAACTGTGCATTATCCTTTTCACCCCTTGACTCTGATGTTGACTTCAAGTTAATTATCTGCAGCTGTAATGACCCTTTTACCCTTTGCTCCTTTTCTTGAGTACGTTAATAATTTCCTTGCATTATCTTGGTTCATCACAATATCCCCTCCCCAAACATGCACCTTGTCCTCAAGGTGGAAACCTGGAAACCTGGAAACTGGTGATTTACAGTAGCAACATTCTCCCAGGTAGCCTCGAATAAAGGCAGCCCTTTCCATTTAATCAAAGCTTCGAGCTTAGTAGATTTCCCCTCCTTTACTTGTCTCACTTCCAGCAGCTCCTCTGGCTCCACGTTTAACTCCAAATCTGCTAACAACTGTGGTGGTATAACAGTAGACACTCCAGCCTGACCCACATATTTTTTCAACTGTGATACATGAAACACAGAATGAATTTTGGTTGAATCTGGGAGATCCAGTTTGTATGCCACTTTCCCCACCTTTTGAACAATCTAAAAGGGTCCATAATATCTTGGAGATAATTTTTCAAACGGTCTTCGGGCTAGTGACTTTTGACGATATGGCTGTAACTTTAAGAATACAAAATCACCCACTGTATATTCCACATCCCGTCATTTGACATCTGCTACAGCTTTCATCACTTGCTGGGCTCTAATTAAGTTAAAATGGAGGTCATCTAACAAAGCATCTCGCTCTTGTAACATTTCTTCAACATTGTTGACAGGGGTGTGCCCTGCTCCCACCCTTAGCAGATGTGGTGGCTCACGACCATAAACGACCTTGAAAGGACTGAGCTTAGTGGAACAATGCGGGGCTGTGTTGTACGAAAACTCCACCCATGCCAGCCATTTAGCCCAAGTAGTAGGTTTATTGCCCACAAAACAACGAAGATAAGTCTCTAAGCCCTTGTTCACGATCTCCGTTTGCCCGTCGGTTTGCGGGTGGTACGAAGTACTCTTTTTTAAACTGGTTCCATGGAGCTTGAAGATTTCTTTCCAAAAAGTGCTAAGAAAAATACGGTCCCTATCCGAGACGATAGAGGTTGGGAACCCATGTAACCTTACCACTTCCTTTATAAAGACTGAAGCCACAGTAAAAGCATCAAATGGGTGTCGTATCCCTACAAAATGGGCATACTTGGATAATCTATCCACAACCACAAAAATAGTGTTGACGCCTTGGGACATTGGCAAACCTTCGACGAAGTCCATTGATAAATCCTCCCACACCATCTTTGGAATTGGCAAAGGCTGTAAAAGTCTTGCGGGTGATTGTTGGGACGTCTTTTGCTGTTGGCAAACTGCACAGTTCTGCACGTATTTAGCAACATCCCGTCTCATGCCAACCCAATACCAGTCTTGAGCAAGTCGAAGGTAGGTTTTCAATTCTCCTGAATGTCCCCCATTACTGAGTCATGGTACTCCTTCAACAAGGTTGGTTTTAGTGTCGAGGTCTGGGGTATCACCGTGCGTTCATTAAACAACAACCTTTTGTTAATGACAGTGAACCCTTCGTGCACCTTTTCCCCAGACAATATCTCGGTCATCATACGTTGGAGAACACCATCTGCTTCCAGTTCTTTATCTAAAATTTCCCAGGAAATAACAAGAGCAGACACCATAGTATTCAGTACTGTTTCTCCCACATGTTTACGAGACAGGGCATCAGCAACACGATTCGAGGTCCCTGGTTTAAATTGTATCTCAAAATCAAATCCCAATAGCTTTGTCACCCACTTTTGGTAATCTGCATTGACCTCCCTCTGCTGTGTTAAGAATCTCAGACTTTGCTGATCAGAGCGCACAATAAAGTGTCGTCCCAGCAAATACGGTTTCCACTTATGAATGGCCAGGCAGATGGCAATCAATTCCTTCTCATATATAGACTTTTGCTGCGCTCTAACCCCCAAAAGTTTGCTGAAATAATCCACTGGACGATTTTGTTGCATTAGGACTACCCCGATCCCATACCCAAATGCAGCCGTCTCGATAACAAAAGGCAGGTGAAAATTTGGCATGGCAAGCACATGTGGCCTTGACATGGCCAATTTCAACTTCTCAAAAGCTTCGGTTGCTTCATTATTCCAGCCAAAATTATCCTTCTTCAGTTGTTCGGTGAGGGGCCTAGCTATTTGAGCATATCCCGAGACAAACTTACGGTAGTAGCCCGTAAGGCCAAGAAACCCCCTGAGCTCTCTTAGATTCCGTGGTTGTGGCCATTCATTCATTGCCCTCACCTTCTCTTGATCAACTTCCACACCTGCTCTAGAGACCACGTGACCCAAATATGTGATCACTGACCTACCCAGTTCATATTTCTTTCCATTTACAAACAAGGAGTGGGTGACCAATATTTCCAGTACCTGTTGCAAATGGCTTTGATGCTCTTCTGGACTGCTGCTATATATTAGAATGTCGTCAAAAAAAACCAAAACGAACCTCCTCAGCAATGGTCTGAAAATTTCATTCATCAACGACTGAAACGTTGCTGGTGCGTTCATCAAACCGAACGGCATGACTAAAAACTCGTAATGCTCGTCATGCGTTCGGAATGCTGTTTTGTGGGTGTCCTCGGGACGAACAAGAATCTGGTGATACCCTGCTCGTAGATCTAGCTTGGAAAAAATGACCGCCCCATGGAGCTCATCCAACAACTCATCGATCACAGGTATCAGATATTTGTCCGGGACTGTTTCTTTATTTAAAGCTCGATAGTCCACGCAAAAGCGCCAGAACCCGTCTTTTTTTTTAACCAGCAGAACAGGGCTCGAGAAGGAACTTGTGGAGGGTTTAATTATGCCTGCTGCTAACATCTCCGCAATCAACCTCTCTATTTCATCCTTCTGATGTTGGGGATAGCGATAAGGTCGCACTCCCACCGGATTGCTGCCATCCTTGAGCACTATAGAATGCTCATGGTTCCTGATTGGGGGTAAACCCGTAGATTCTGCAAACACTTGGGCATATCGTTGTATAGTCGGCTCCAAAAACGTGGGAACAGTTGGGATATCCCTTACAGTAGATTCCAACATAGCTGGCCCTCTTTCCATTCGATTACATTCAACCCAATAGCATTCGTTCCCTTTCCGTAATACCCTTCTCATGGATTTTAGTGATATTTGAGAATGAACCAAAGACGGATCCCCAACTAGCGTTATTGGCTCCCCCTTAATTTCAAACTTCATGACTTCTGTTTTCCAATTAGTTAACACCATGCCCAGCTTCTCCAACCACTAGATTCCCAGAATTACATCCGAACTCCCCAATTTAAGTGGCAACAGATCCTCCATGACTTCTAATCCCCCATCAAGATGTATCCTCACATTCTTACACACTCCTTCCCCTCGTATAGCCTCCCCATTACCTAAGGAAACCCCAAACGCTCCTGAATTTGAAATTTGTATACCAGCCCTGTCGACCGCACTAAGCGATATAAAATTATGAGTGGCCCCTGGGTCAATCATTACGACCTCATGATCCCCTATTAACCCTTTTAATTTCATTATTTTAGGATTCGAAATACCAATGACAGAGTTCAAGGATACCTCGGTTAGCACTTCATCAGTTGGGGATGGAGGAGCTTCACTATCTTCGACATCTGTTTCTCCCCCCTTTTCAGCGATGAGCATTACACTTAGCTCTTTTTTCTTGCATCTTTGACCCATTGTCCACTTAGCGTCGCACCTATAGCATAAACCCTTTGCTCTTTACTCTTGTAACTCCTTTTCAGTCATTCGTTTAACATCATTGGTCACAGGAGTCGAAGCTGCTGTCGAGATGATTGAGGATTGTGAATCAGGAGATTTCGCACCCCAACTTCGACTTATAGGAGGGCTGGTGGGAATACCAAAAGAATATGAGCTCACAGTAGATGGTCCCTTGCTGTACATTGAATATCCCCCTGTTTTTATCGAACCCATACTTGATTTCTTTAGTGTAGAGACCTTGTGTTTTTCTTCCACCCTTATTGCCAACTCCATGGCGTGCTCCAAACTGATGGGATTTAACAGTCGGACCTCTGCCTTGACTTCTTCTTTAATCCCATTAACAAAATGCCCCAATAGCATATCCTCCGAGATTTGGCCCAATGGTGCAGCTATTTCAATAAACTTTTGTCGGTACTTGTTGACAGTGGTAACCTGTGTTGTCGACAGCCATTGCTCGTATAACGAACCTCCATTCAATGATCTAAACTGGCGAAGAACAAACAGCTTCAAGTCTGCCCATCTGCGAATAGGGTGTCTATTATTTTCCCACTGATACCACCTTAAAGCATCCCCCTCCATAGCTACTGCTGCTGCATCCAACATTTCACCTTCGTTCATTCGATAAAATTGAAAATATCGTTCCACCCTTAAGAGCCAGCCATCAGGGTCAGTGCCATCAAAACCTGGAATGTCCAATTTCTGGTAATGCCAGTTGGAATTCCCCAAACAAGGTCCTCCACCAGATCCCCCACTAACATAGTTTCCATTGTTTACATTCGTGTACCCAGGTCCTGTAACATTCTCATCAACTCCCCCAGGACCCAAGTTGAGACTGCCAGATCGACCCCAAGTGATTTACGCTCTTATCAAACCTCTCTGGGTTTGGTATATGCAAGGTTTGTATCCCCGTAATAGTTGCCTTCATCTCCGTCTAAAATTTCATTTGATCAGCCCTCAGCATATTTATCAACGACTCATGATACTCTCGAGTACGGTTAAATCGCCCCTCTAACCTCGTGGTCATGGCCTCCATCTCTACCCCCAATTCCTTCGTAGCTCGGCCTTGACCTTCCAACAAAACCTGGGTTAAAGAGTGACGCATCGCGTTCATCGCTGTATCCACCGCCTTGGCAACCATCGCTGTCATGCCTTCCTCCATATTAATCAACTTCTCTTCGATCAGATCCAGACGTTGAGCGTTTGATGGCAGACCCATTAGATCTAGCGGCTCTGATACCAATTGTAATAGACTGATATACGATTTAACTGAATAATCTGATAACAACTCAAATTAAACAAGCATCGACACAATCTGATTACACGATTTGATAAACTGGCTTTCGAGCGGCCAGGGCACTCCTACTGAAAGATAAAATAAAGTAAACAATACAATTCAATTCCACGATGAAACCCTAAAAGATATTTTGCTCCATATATCGATCCCCTTCTCTACAACTGTGCATTCTCCTTTTCACCCCTTGACTCTGATGTTGACTTCAAGTTAATTATTTACAGCTGTAATGACCCTTTTGCCCTTTGCTCCTTTTCTTGAGTACGTTAATAATTTTCTTGCATTATCTTGGTTCATCACACAGTAATTGCAGTGAAGAGATTTTCTAGAATCAGGATTTGTTTTTCTTCCCTGAGTCTGAGCTGAACCTGGAAACCTTGGAGTGTTGACATTGAGTGAAGTAGAGTCAGATAGAAAATGACCAGATGAGTGTATTTCTCTTTGAGATTCCTCCTGAAGAATTAAACTGTTCTTTTGCTCGTCCTCGAGTAAAACAAAATGAAAAATGCAGAATAAAAACCTATACTCACTGTCGTAGGAATCACGGGTAGTTTTAGGTTTACCAACCCGTTAAACCCATAGATGATCTCTACAGGAGGAGTGCTGTCTCCTAAGGGTTTACAGAAGATATACCCATAAAATCTTTGAGATAGATTAGCAAGTATCCGACTTTCCTCTTTCAATCTAGCTTTCATTGGTGTCAACAAAAACAATTTTGTAGGAAAATACATGCCTTATAGATTATTCTAATAATAGCCAGGTTATAGGTTCACACAATCCACTTGAATAGACTCAAAAATTTTACAAAAAATCCCAAGGTGTGTAGTGAATTTAAGGCCTATGATGGATAAAGTGCATACGAATATTTTCTCTTTTTCAACCAATATTGACCTGACCCAATCTCTATTAAAACAAGTATCTAGCCAAACTTCAAGTTCTTAGTAGTTAGACCGACTGTGCAATGGTTGAGGTCCCAAAAGACTTTTGCATCAATACCCATTTAGCGAGTTTTAGGTCAGCAATCCCAGATCACAAAGGACCTTAGGTTGCTAGGCATAAAGTCCCCTCAGACTTACTTACTCGGGTTATCAATGAGCCCAACCTAGTCGATTTCCCTACTAAGAATTTATTATTATTACACTAGCACTCTATGACTACAAATATTTATTGACTTTTTTTTTTCTTTTATTTATTTTTTTAGACACTATAGGAGCAAAATCTCGCGAAGGTATGATTCGACATTGTTCTAACATGTGGGTTCTCTCTCAGGTATCGAATAACATTCCTATACAATTTTCCCACCAAAGGTCTTGTGCAAATGTGTCGTCTTGGACTTTTAAGCAAAAATTTGTTCGACACAAGTTTCATGAGTGAAACCTTACTTGACTACATTCAAATCATCTAAAGGCATTATACATATAATTTTTGAAAAAAAATAGTTAACACCAACTAGTTCTATAGTTAAAGAGTGGGAAGGACAACTATGCTAAAATATCTCTATTTTTGGATTTTTAAAAAAAATTTCAATTTTTTTGGATTTTTCAATTTTTATGTATTTACACTAAACCCTCCCTCATACCTAAATCATGCATTGTCCTCAATGTATGCAAATGCAGGATAAACGAAGAGAATGAGGAGATAATACCTGATAAGGGATGACGGAGACTGAAAACTTCAAAAAAATTACGAAAGAAAAACAACTCACGCACACAACAAATACAAGAAAAACACACACACACACACACACACACAATGTAACTCCCCCATACCTACATTCTACTATGGGAGGTACAAAACAAATATTTACTAACCAATACCTGCTCTCGGAAAAACTATTTTTGTTATACAACCCACATATTTTAGAAACTCACCCACAAAAATATCATAAACCACTCGAACGATCCGATTAGACGCAAGAATTAAACTCATTTTCCTAACTTCATCCATAGACCATGAAGATGCTTCTTTTTGTTGTTTAAGCAAATTAATTACGATAAGATGTTGGTCATGAATATCATGAGTTTCGATGAAAGATGGAGCACGAGTGGAAAATGAAGAAATAGAAACGGGTGGGGGTGGCTCTTCGAAAAATGTTTTACCAACAGAATTAGGATCACAAGAACTATCCATATGTTGGGTTTCCCATTTGGAACAAATATTCTTCATCTCTCTAAACATCTCTTCCGAGGTCAAATCTTTAAAAGATTCGTGAAGCTCTCGATTGGTCTCATAATGCAATTGAAAATCTTGTTTAAGAAGAGACTCAATCTCACGATCGTCCAAATTTGACATTGAAACAACCTCCTTAACTAGATTAGCTCCTATTGGTTGAGTATGCAGTTCTTTGGGTTTTTCGGGAAGAGGTTTGGAAGATGAAAGGAAAAGTTCACTGGAAGAAGATGATGGTTGTCTAGGTGAAGCCACAAACTCAGAATCATCGGGGTTCTTCGTTTGACCTAGAGAAAGAATGATGTCAGCTTTAGAATCTTCTTCGTGTGAATCACCACCGAAAGGAGTGTCAACTTGAACATTAGACCTAGGAGAAATGATATCATCGAAAGTATCGATAGGTCTTTGAGTGATAAGAAATTCAGGGTTGACCTCGGGTGGATTCGGGGTGGTTATCGTCTCACGCTCGCACATGGTGGCTAATTGATTCACTTGACATTCTAACTTAGATAAGGCTTGAGCATTAGAGTTCAAAATTTGCCTATCAGAAGTTATGGTTCGCATGAAGTTTGCTTGAGAAATCAATAAAGCCTCGATACTCTTTTCTAAGGTGTCAAGTTTCCTACTCGAATCATGAAATCCGGGTGGGTGGGCGTTTGTTTGAATTGAACTCGAATACGGAACTTGACTTGGAATTGGATAAGATTTCGGTTCTTGAAAATGTGGAGGCGGAGTTTGATAGCTATGACCTTGGTTCCATGAGAGATCGGGATAATCTCTCCAACCGGAATTAGAAGACGATGTAAAATGGTCATTTCGAAAGGTTGGTTGAAACATGGCGTTGACTTGTTGAGAGTCGGGGCCATATTGAAAATCGAGACTCGAAGAGTTGAAATTTGGGTGCCAAGACGTGTGTGAAGGGCCACTAAGGGTTTCTAAAGCTTCGAGTCGTCTAGTAAGAGCATCTATTTCAGAGTCGATTGCAATATCGTTTTCACTATAATGCAAATCACTAAAAGTACTAGACAACTCGTTATATACACTAGGTTCCCTAGTTGACTCCCACCACATCGTATTATCCGCTAACTCCTCGTCAAAATTCCAACCTTGGTAATAACGTTCCCTAAATGCTACGGACATGGTAAAGATTGATCAAGGATAAAACCACGTAGCAAGTAAGTGCGAAAATGAAACACACAAAATAAATGGTGAAAAATCAAAAGAAAAATCTAACCTAGGTTCCCTAAATAAAATAACTAGACATTGCTCATAATGTTAAGACACGCTAAAAATTCCGTAAATTAAGAATTATTCAGACCGATTCGGCCAGATTAGAGCAGGCATTGCCAAGAGGCCAAACTCGTCACTTAGACACCGAATCTTAACAGCCAGGCGAACCTTAGACACTGAAGGTCGTGAATAAGTCTTAATTACGTTTATTTTTAGGCATCTTTCTAATTGAGCGCGAAATCCTAGGGCAAATGTCTAATTAATTTTATTAAAAAGCTAGGGGATGCAAAATGTTGAAAATTAATGATGCAACAAACAACGAGGTATATACAAAAATTATAAACAAATATGGATGCTTATACTACGTGTTTTAATCTAAGGAAAGAAAGAAATTTAACGCACCTTTGGGTCCTCCAGCGATCACCATAATTAAACAGGTACGAAAAATTAAAAACGAGAAAATAAAAATCTAGATGATGTGCTCCTAAGTGATTAAATGCATGATGCAACAATTATGTATTTACAACTAAATTTTTTTATTTTTCAATTTTCAATTTTTTTGTGATTTTTGATTTTTTTTGTGATTTTCTAAAAAAAATAAAAAGGCGAAAAGAGTGAGACACGGGTTACCGAAGCATGCTTCCAAAAATTCCGATTTATTCCAAGCTCCGTGAGAAGATTCCCGAAATTTCAAACTTTCCTAAAAAAAACGAAATAAGACAAGAAGTAAAACTAATCCGAAAAATTAAAAATTAAGCCGCGAAAAATAATTAGTCCCCGGCAGCGGCGCCAAAAACTTGATGTGCTAAAAATATGACAATTAAAATCGCAAGCGCACGATCTCGTTTTAATATTTTAGATTCGATCCACAGGGACTAATTTTTTTCGCGATCCTTAATTAATTAATTTAATCGAACTAGACAATTTTTAATATTTGGATTTTTTTACTAGTTAATTTTTAAAAGAAAACTCTAATTTTAAACTAGCTAATTAAAAGTGAAAAGAATGAAAACTAAATTATTCTAAAAAAAAAAATAATCTAAATCTGAATTAAAACTAGATTTTATTCTAAGAAATTAATTACATAAATTTTAGAAAAATTTCAACATGAGAAATTCGTAAATTAAACTAGCCAAATCACAACTCGGCAAATTAACAAACAGAACAGAGAAATTATTCAAAACTCAGACTGCACTATGCAATAAAACCGAGACAACCTGGCCACACTGCAACTTAGTACTAAACAACACTACAAACAGCAGAAATTCGATCATAGTATCTGTAAACCAAAACTCGCGACTCGACTAGCTACTCGCAGAAGACTCAGAACTCGGACAACAAAACGACAGCAACTCCAGTGAAACCAGCGAATCAATATTACAAACTCAGCACAGAAATTCGGGCTCAAACAATACAAACTCGCAGGACAAGAAACTCAGAAAACCAACTCGTCTCAAACAACTCTTATGACACATCAACAAAAACCAATCTCGGACTCGAACTCGGAACTCGCTAATACTAAACAAAATTCAGACTTAACCCGTAGCTGCGAATTTACGAAACGTTACAATAACTCGTTACAAACATCAAAACTCACCGCCAAAACTCCTAATACAGGCAACAAACTGACTCGACAGCCACTACAACTCAACAAAGCAGAAAATCAAGAACAATTTTAACCATAATTGAAAACAACACCTAGAGGGGGGGTGAATAGGTGTTTATGGCTAACAATGCTTATTTATGACCTGTTTTGAAAATAACTGAAAACAGCTTGCTGTTTGTAATAACACAGTTCACAAACAGCACGCTGTTTGCATCAAAAATGCAATGCAGAAAGAATATAAACAGTAAGTACAAGAGACACACAATCTTTTAGCCAGGTTCGACCCCTAATCCCCTATGGTCTACGTCCTGGTCCCTTACCAAACTTGGTAAGAGAATATATTATTGATCAACTATAAAACCGATTACAAGATCCAACAATATATCTCCCTTACACCCTGCTGTTTACAAATGGCTTGCTGTTTGCTGTGCTGAACTAACTCTCTAAGCAATACTTCCCAAGTATCCTTCTCTAGCCTAGTTCGACCCACCCAAAACCTTAAGCCAACCTTGTACAACAGCAAATCAATTACAACTTGAACAATACAATGATTTGAATAAATACAACTCAACCTATGAACCCTCTGAATATATATATACGTGTATATAGGGGTTTGAAAGGTTTAGAAAGATTTTGCAATGTAAGCTTGGTGGTTGTGTATAGTTTCTTGTTTCTGCACTTGATAGATATTCAATGATAGATGATAAGAACTGAGAAAGACCAGCCCTTATATAGGTAAACAAGAATATTTAAAATCAAGCTTCAAGATGCTCCAACGGTATGAAAATAGAATGAGGCCGTTAGAGATGTTTTGATATCAAGAAGTGGAGGAGCTTGAATAATCTGCAAAATCAGAAGATATGGAACGTGTATAGAGTCAAAAACATGGAGAGAATATTTGCTATGATGAGTCCCATGTGTTGTCTTTGAGTGGAGGTATGGTGGGTATGAAAAGTAGATCTTACTTTTCTTATTTTAAGACAAGGAATAAATTTGTCTCCCAATATGTATAGAATATGAGTGTTGGCATGTTAAACAATATTCAGAGGGCCCTTACACGTTTCTAACATCATTCACACTTGATGCTCTTTGAAGAACCGAAAGGTTCTTTAATTCTGGCAGACACAAACAGCTTGCTGTTTGTGAAAATAGCTTGCTGTTTGTCCATGCATTTGGCTTGCTGTTTGAGTCTTTGCCCTTTCATATCATCAACCAAGTTTCCTGAGAGTATAGATATGTATAGTTGATCTTATCTACAGGAATTCTGAACAGTTGGAAATAGCTTGCTGTTTGTGAGAATGTGTACAAATGGCTTGCCAAACTGTCACTTTTGTAACACCAATTGGCTTGCTGTTAGATAGACTGATTATACAATCAGTAAGCTAGAATATCCTGCAAAACCAAGTTAGTACATATACAAATAGCATGCTGTTTTATATCTACTAAAAGGACAAATAGCTTACTGTTTGTGATCATCAAAACTTAAGGAGTATCAATCTCCCCCTTTTTGATGATTACAACTAATTTAGGAGAATTAGAATAACTCCCCATAAATCCCTGCATCTCAAAATTAGATATAAAACGATGATCTAACATATAAGAAATATAACACTAAAGATCATAAAGATCATATGTTAAAACATGCATGTTCAGAATAATTAGAAGCCATTCTCCTAAAGTGTCATTCTGCCATTCTCCTAAAGTTCTCCCCCTTAATCCATCAAAAAACTAAAAATCTTAAGAAATTACCTTCCAGCGTGCTGATTTACATAGAGCACATACCAAGTTGCATTCGAATGACTGAAAATCTTTCTTCTGCAAGAGGCTTTTTGAAAATATCAGCTAGTTGGAATTCAGTTGGAACAAAGAGCAACTCTATCTTGCCCTTAGCAACATTATCTCTCAAGAAATGGTGTCGAACATCAATATGCTTCGTTCTTGAGTGATTCACCGGATTTTTAGAAATGCTAATGGTGCTAGTGTTGTCACAGTTTATTGGAACCTTTCTACATTTGATATCAAAGTCCCTTAGGGTTTGAATCATCCATAGTAGCTGAGAACAACAGCTTCCTGCTGCTAGATATTCCCCTTCTGCAGTGGATAAAGCAACCGAAGTTTGTTTCTTGCATTGCCATGAAACTAGGCTTTGTCCAAGGAATGTACAAACACCACTAGTACTCTTTCTATCAACTAGACAACCTGCATAATCTGCATCACTATACCCAACAAGATCAAAAGTATTTGTGATAGGATAGAACAAACCAAGAGAAATGGTACCACTTAAATATCGAAATATTCTTTTAATAGCATTTAAGTGAGACTCTTTAGGGTTTGATTGAAACCTTGCACAAACACATACACTATACATTATGTCAGGTCTAGAAGCAGTTAAATATAGTAAACTTCCAATCATACCTCGATATCTTTTAATATCAACATCCTTACCACTTTCATCTGCAAACGGCTTGCTGTTTTGGATCATAGGTGTTGATTTTGATTTAACATCTTCATAACCGAATCTCTTGAGTAGATTCTTTGTGTACTTGGATTGATGTATAAAAATTCCATCCTTAGATTGCTTGATTTGAAGACCCAAGAAATAATTGAGCTCACCCATCATGCTCATTTCGAACTCACTATGCATACACTTGGAAAACCACTTACACATAGATTCATTAGTAGCTCCAAAAATAATATCATCCACATATATTTGAACAATAAGAATGTCTTTACCATCTTGCTTAATAAATAATGTGGGATCGATTTTACCTCGAATAAATCTATTTTTGATAAGAAACTTACTAAGCCTTTTGTACCAAGCCCTTGGAGCCTGCTTTAATCCATAAAGAGCCTTCTTTAGTTTGAAAACATAGTCTGGATACTGTTCATGTTCGAATCCAGGAGGCTGTTTTACATAAACTTCCTCTTCCAGCAAGCCATTTAGAAACGCACTCTTTACGTCCATTTGATATAGCTTGAATTTCTTGAAACATGCATAGGCAAGAAGCATCCTTATTGATTCCAAACGAGCAACAGGAGCATAAGTTTGATCAAAGTCAATGCCTTCTTGTTGATTATATCCTTGAGCCACAAGCCTTGCTTTATTTCGAGTAACGGTGCCAAATTCATCAACTTTGTTCTTAAACACCCATTTTGTTCCAATGATTGAAGCATCTTCTGGTGGCTTAACAAGTTCCCAAACTTCACATCTTTCAAACTGATTTAATTCTTCTTGCATAGCCATGATCCAATTCTCATCTTCTAATGCTTCATTGATATTTTTGGGTTCTTCTTGAGCTAGGAAAGCTGCATGAGCACAATAATTTGCCTTCCCTCTTCTTGTAGTAATTCCATCAGTAATATCCCCAATGACCAACTCTGGTGGATGATTCTTGACCGTTCTTGTTGCCCTCGGTAAAGAATGTTGAGCTATTTCTTCATGAGTTGTCTTTCTCATCTTTGATGGTGGTGGTTGTTCTTCTCCATCATATAGAGGCAATTTTTCAGCAGCCCTAGAGCCTCTAGAACCTTCAAAAGTCATTTTTGCTATTTTTGTGATTGTATCTTCCACTTCAGCTTGCTGTTTTGAACTTCCAGCTTGCTGTTTGTCAGAGTCTGCATCCTATTTGGCTTGCTGACTTTCAATGTCACTTTCATCTTCAGCTTGCTTATTTGAACTTCCACCTTGCTGATTTGCACTTCCAGCTTGCTGATTAGCACTTACAGCTTGCTGATTTGCACTTCCAGCTTGCTGGTTGTCAGTGATTTGAGGTTGCACATTTTCTTCTTCACCTGCAAATCCTTCCTCATCTCTTGGTAGATCATTGTTAGGTTCTTGAAAAGTAACATCAATAGATTCTTCAACAATATGTTTATTAACATTATAAACTCTATAAGCTCTACTTGTTAAAGAATAACCAAGAAATATAGCCTCATAGGATTTAGCATCGAATTTACCATCTTTACCAATTGTTTTGAGAACAAAACACTTAGAACCAAAAATCTTGAAGTAACTGATATTTGGCTTCTTGTTTCTTAACAATTGATAAGGAGTTTTGTCCAACATAGGCCTGATTATGATTCGATTCAACAAATAGCATGCTGTATTCACAGCTTCGGCCCAAAAACTTCTAGGCAGCTTGCTTTCTTGCAGTAGAGTCCTTGCTGTTTCTTGAAGTGACCTATTCTTCCTTTCCACCACTCCATTTTGTTGTGGAGTCCTTGGAGCAGAAAATTCATGGGAGATTCCTCTTTCTTCACAATATGCAATAAAGTTCTCATTGATAAATTCACCTCCTCTATCACTTCTTATACCTACAAGTCTTGTATCAAGCTTGTTCTCAAGTAGTTTAATCAGTTTCTCAAACTCCTTAAAAGCACAATTTTTAGTACGAAGAAATAATACCCAAGTAAATCTAGAATAATCATCTACAATTACAAAACCGTATTGTTTACCTCCAATACTCTTATAAGACTCTGGACCAAAAAGATCTAGATGCAGTAGCTCTAAAGGTTTAGAAGTGGATACCATTTTCTTTGCTTTGTGAGTACTTCGAATTTGCTTACCCAATTGGCATGCCGAACATACTTCAACCTTAGAATATTTCAGTTTTGGTAGCCCTCTTACTAGATTCTTGCTTGATAATTTATTAAGCAGGTCCATGTGTGCATGTCCCAACCTCCTATGCCATATATATGGATCATTGTCAATTGCAGCCAAACAGCATGCTGTTTCCTGCATTTCGAAATCTAATACATATATATTTCCTTCCCTTCTAGCAACTAGGGGGATTTTGTTAGCACCAATAGTAATAACAGTTTTATCTATGCCAAACTTAACAAAATGTCCATCATCAAATAATTGAGTGACACTAAGTAAATTATATGAAAGACCTTTGACATATTGCACTTTATCAATCGAAATATTACTATTTCCAATGGAACCAATACCAAGTATTCGAAGAGTCTTGCTATTGCCAATTGTAACTCTTCCTCCTTTCTTCATTTTGAGATTCATGAACTGAGTTTTATCTCCACACATATGTCTAGTGCATCCGCTATCCAAAATCCATTGATTTGACTTTACTTTAGCGGTAAGACATATCTACAAAACAAACAAACACCAATTTAATGTTTTGGAACCCATATAGGTTTGGGTCCAAGTTGGTTAGAAGCAAGGATATATAAAACATTTAAATCAGCTTTCTTGATCCACATTTGGATCACTTTTGGTGACTGTTGATAGGCTGTTTGTCTTCTGTCAGGAGCATTCCAGCGTGCTGTTTGTCTTCTGACTAGCCTCTTCTGGTAAGCTGTTTTCCCTTTAGGGTTTACTTGAACTACACAGTGTTTTTCCAGATGGCCTTTTCCTCCACACTTGTTGCATATCTTCCATGGCATAGTATAGTTGTATGGTATGCCATTTCTTCCATCATATTTGAGTGCACCAAGATTATTATTTGATTTCATGCCAACTCCTTCTCTAAACAAAGGGACATTTGCCTTCTTCATCATTGTCTTTAAGCTGTCTTCACCTTGAACAAATGTTTCCATCCCTTTCTGAAGGTCTTTGACTTCTTTTTCTAGAAGAGAAATCAATTCAGCTTGCTGTTTGACAAGTTCAGCTTGCTGTTTTCTCTTCTCAGCAGTTTTTGAGGATTCGGCTTGGCTTGACTCTTTGTGCTTGAATGATTGTATACATTCATTCTTTTCTTCAATCTCTGACTTCAATCTTCTAAGTTCTTTCATGAGAGCCTCATTTCTTTGAAGAATCACTTTGTTGACTCCTTCGAATTGAACTAGTTTCTCCTTTAAATCAGTAATGAGATCATTATGGTTTGTTTCTGAATTCTTCTCAGTCATTAACTCAGCAATAATCTTCTTTAACTGATTGTTGTTCTTTTCCAGCTTGCTATTCTTATTCTTTAGTTCCATAAACTCAATTATGGACACATGATTTGGTACCTGCATGGTTAGTTCTTCTAGCATATTATGAGATGAAGGTAAATCAGAATTAATTGAGTTTACCTCACTTGCATCATCTTCTGAATTCGAATAATTACTATCCACAAAGTCTTCCTTTATGGATCCTAGTGAGCTTTCTTCATCATTTAGACCTACAAGAGCCAAATTCACCATGTTTTCACTTGAGTCATCACTAGAGTCTGAATCATCATCACTCCAAGTCAGTAAGGCCTTTGATTTTCTCTTATCTTTGAAAGCAGCTTGCTGTTTGGACTTTAGCTTAAAACAGTCCTTCTTAAAATGGCCTGGCTTGCCACATTCGAAACAAGTTTGCTCCTTGGCTTTCTTTTTGGAGAAATCACCTCTTTCCCTTTTCATTCTATTTTTCTTTTCAATCAGCCTCTTGATCTTTTGTGAGATGAGTGCCATTTCTTCGTCAGATTCTTCATCAGATTCAAACAGCTTGCTGTTTGTAGCAACTGGCTTGCTGTTTGTAGAATGAAGAGCCAAATTCTTCATTTTGGCTACAGGAACCTGAACACCTTCAATCTGACTTTTGTTTATCTTACTTTCAAACTGTTCTAGCTCAGCAAAAATAGCTAGGTGATCCATGGTGTCGATTGTTGAGGACGATTCCAAGGCCGTGACCTTAGCTTCATAGATAAATGGTACCGCACTTAACACTTTCATGTTAATTTCATCTTGTGGAATATCTTTTCCAAGTCTCTTTAATGAGTTTATAGTGACTTGAAATCTTGCTTGACCTTCTTTGATAGTCTCATCATCTTTGAGCTTGAAGTTTCCGAAATCATTCATTAATTTGCTAAGCTTCACTTTTCTCAAGGTTGTAGAGCCTTCATGATAAGTTTCCAAGGCATCCCACATTTCTTTTGCCGTCTTTAGAGAAGAGACTTTATCATACTCAGCTTGATCTAGAGCATTCATTATAGAATTTCTAGCTTCTCCATTATAACCACATTTGATAATCTCTTCCATAGTGAGATCATCTACATCTTTTGGTTGATTCTTTTCATTCAAGAATTGATAATCTCCTTTCTTTACAACTCTTAACACCAGTGGCCTCTTGGATAAGAATGTTTCCATTCTACATTTCCACCAGTTGTAATTTTCTGATCCAGTGAGGAGAGGAGCTCTATAATCGGCTTTTGCTTCAAGATAATGCTCGGCCATGATCGATACTTTCCTGTTACAGAATTGTTAGTATACCTCGCTCTGATACCAATTGAAAACAACACCTAGAGGGGGGGTGAATAGGTGTTTATGGCTAACAATGCTTATTTATGACCTGTTTTGAAAATAACTGAAAACAGCTTGCTGTTTGTAATAACACAGTTCACAAACAGCACGCTGTTTGCATCAAAAATGCAATGCAGAAAGAATATAAACAGTAAGTACAAGAGACACACAATCTTTTAGCCAGGTTCGACCCCTAATCCCCTATGGTCTACGTCCTGGTCCCTTACCAAACTTGGTAAGAGAATATATTATTGATCAACTATAAAACCGATTACAAGATCCAACAATATATCTCCCTTACACCCTGCTGTTTACAAATGGCTTGCTGTTTGCTGTGCTGAACTAACTCTCTAAGCAATACTTCCCAAGTATCCTTCTCTAGCCTAGTTCGACCCACCCAAAACCTTAAGCCAACCTTGTACAACAGCAAATCAATTACAACTTGAACAATACAATGATTTGAATAAATACAACTCAACCTATGAACCCTCTGAATATATATATACGTGTATATAGGGGTTTGAAAGGTTTAGAAAGATTTTGCAATGTAAGCTTGGTGGTTGTGTATAGTTTCTTGTTTCTGCACTTGATAGATATTCAATGATAGATGATAAGAACTGAGAAAGACCAGCCCTTATATAGGTAAACAAGAATATTTAAAATCAAGCTTCAAGATGCTCCAACGGTATGAAAATAGAATGAGGCCGTTAGAGATGTTTTGATATCAAGAAGTGGAGGAGCTTGAATAATCTGCAAAATCAGAAGATATGGAACGTGTATAGAGTCAAAAACATGGAGAGAATATTTGCTATGATGAGTCCCATGTGTTGTCTTTGAGTGGAGGTATGGTGGGTATGAAAAGTAGATCTTACTTTTCTTATTTTAAGACAAGGAATAAATTTGTCTCCCAATATGTATAGAATATGAGTGTTGGCATGTTAAACAATATTCAGAGGGCCCTTACACGTTTCTAACATCATTCACACTTGATGCTCTTTGAAGAACCGAAAGGTTCTTTAATTCTGGCAGACACAAACAGCTTGCTGTTTGTGAAAATAGCTTGCTGTTTGTCCATGCATTTGGCTTGCTGTTTGAGTCTTTGCCCTTTCATATCATCAACCAAGTTTCCTGAGAGTATAGATATGTATAGTTGATCTTATCTACAGGAATTCTGAACAGTTGGAAATAGCTTGCTGTTTGTGAGAATGTGTACAAATGGCTTGCCAAACTGTCACTTTTGTAACACCAATTGGCTTGCTGTTAGACAGACTGATTATACAATCAGTAAGCTAGAATATCCTGCAAAACCAAGTTAGTACATATACAAATAGCATGCTGTTTTATATCTACTAAAAGGACAAATAGCTTACTGTTTGTGATCATCAAAACTTAAGGAGTATCAATAATTAGTAAACAGCAACGAAGAGGACAAAAAGAGACAGCATTTCTAATACAAACATTAATACGACAATAATAAACTCGACCATGAACGCAGACACGAACAACTCGAAAAATCACAACGAATTTAATCAACCAAACTCCAATTTGACCGAAATCTATAAACTAAAATAGCAGCAAGCTAGCTTGAAGAACCCATTCAAATCGGTGAAGGAACGAAAGCGGAACAGTAACATTACAACTCGCAAAAACCGCAGTAAAACTCGACTTAGCAAAGCATCACAAAGAACACGATGAACTCAACACTGGACTACAAAGAAACAAAGGAAAAATAGATGGGTTTGTTTGAAAGGGGAAAGAACAGGGGAGAGAGGCGACGGAGATTGAAGAAGGAGAGGAGAAAGGGGGTAACTGGTGATCGCGGCTTGAAGAAAAAGAGAGGCGGGAGAGATGTGATTGTGGTGTGTTTTGTTTGAAGAGGAATTAATGACAAGTGCTGGGTTCGTTGGAGAATAAAGGAAAACAGGGGAGAAACTGCTTTAATTCTGAGATGTAACTGAAAACAGAGCAATTGATTTGAGCTTCGAATTAAACAAATTAAAACGTACTGAAAAATATGCTTACAAGGACTGAAAAATTATAACTACTAACTATCGGCTGTCCTAATACTACTCTAATCTAAGGGGCTATTCCCCGGGTGTGTTCTTCTCCTGCATAGCTCTTCATTTTATGGCATTTGATAGGCATCCTTCTCTGACCAACCAATTCAACTTGCTCACACAATTTGTCAAAAATTCGGTGCCTAACATAATTTTTTAGGAAAGGGCTCCGTAGAAATGCTTTTTAACTCGCATAACTTATAATCTTTAATTAATAAATTATTAATTTAATTCACAAATTATAAAAATAAATATCTAATATTATTAGATATTTATAAATATAATTTTCTAATTTAAATAAAATATTTATTAACAAAAATAAATTCTTAAGTTCTGAGCTGCGGTCTACTGAGGGTCTGGAACCGGACTTCTTAAGCTTTCCCTTTTGCACCAAACTCCTAATTCTTTTGCCTTTTTGCATTTTGGTCATTTTCTTCTCTTTTTGGCCCTTCCTTGCTCTTTATTCTTTTATTTTGCCATTTCTTTATTTTTCTTCAAATTTTCCTGAAATGCAACAAAATAAATTATTAAAATACGAATTCAAGCAATAAATAGGCAATAAAAATATGCAAAATTATGCACTAATCAACTGTATACTTGACTTATAGTTGGCAAAGGAGATTTCATAAGGATAGATCCTCTCATAACAGCATAGGTATCATTCAAACCCATCAGAAATTGAATAACACATTGATCTTGTTGAAATTTTGATCATTTCTGAGATGCTCCACATTTGCATCCACACAAACAAGTTGGAATTAAAGCTAAAGAATCAATATCATCCCATAAGACTTTCATTTTAATAAAATAGTCAGCAATGCAAGTGTTGCCTTGAGATGTGTCACTGAGATCCTTTTGTAATCCAAATAATTGAGTGCCACTGGAAACACCATATCTCTCCTCTAATTCTGTCCACATTTGATAAGCTGAATTACAGTAAATGACACTCCTTCTTGTAAATTTGGATAAAGCTTCCAAAATCCAAGAAATAACCATGTTGTTACAACGTGATCAGCTTTTAAACGAAGAGGAAGTAGATACATGCTTAGGGAGAGATCCGTCAATGAAACCTAGTTTATTTCGAGTTGATAAGGCAATTGTCATAGAGCGTTTCCAATTGCTAAAACCAGATCCATCAAAAGGATCACTGACTAATTTCATACCAGGATTATCAGATGAATGTAGGTGAAGAGGATTATCTTGTTCTAAAGATGAATTAGACAATTCATATTGAGGCCTTGCAGTTGAAGTTCGATAACATGAGATGATATTATGTTTCATATAAATGCAAGTCTATCTTGTGTGTTCAGTAAAACACAATTTCAAGTAATGTTTTCAGTTTTTTTCTTTTTGCAAAAAATATTTTTATAAAAGTTGTGTGAAGAATCGCGACAGGAGTTTGCATTTTGGACAAATACATCTGTAGGTTTCATTTTGGAGTGCTATTTGGAACCATATTTCTTCAAATTGTGCCATAAAGGATAACATCCCTAAAATTTGGGGATTTGGGGTTTGGAAAAGAGCATGAGCCAAACAGATAACTCTCATGTAGTAATATTGAAAATTCATAAAGATAGGTGATTAATTACAGAATTGAACATGAAAAGTTGATCTTAAAAAATTACATTGAAACATTTAGATGCAAATTTCTTTTCATAATCTGCAGACCAAGTCGATCAGTTCTCATATTAGCCAACTTCTTGTATATCTCATTGACCCACCAAATATACTATTGACAAAGTCTAATCAAGTAAAAGTATGAATATGTGTTTTTTCTAATTGAACGTTAACGTTTATAGTCAATTAAAAAAATTGTTAGAAATTATATCAAAGAAGTAGTACAGTAAAATTAATAATTACCAATAAATCTATACTATATATTATAATAAGCGAAAGGGATATAATTTGTAGTTTGGTTACCCCTATTTTTGGTTATCCCCCTTCACAATTGTTAGATCTTCAACTCAAATAGATCATAACCGTTAGATAGAACAATACTAAAAGTTGGAGGTCTAAGGTTCGAATCCGCCAACAACATTTTAATGTAAAATTAATATTTAGATTATATTATATAGAAAGGTTGAAAGTTCGATTCCCACCAACAGCATATTAATTTAGATTTAATACTAAAAATTAATTATATACAAAGGTCTAAAATTTGAATTCTCCCAACATATTAAAGGTAATGTTTATAATATCAATATCAATATATATATATATATATATATATATATATATATATATATATATATATATATAAAGGAGGATACACGTGCGCTTAGGTGGCGTTCTAAGATTTTCTCAATCTATTTTTTCTAATTTTTTAGAATTTTAGGATTTTTAAAAATAATAGGATTTTTGATAGAATAGATGTTCGAATTTATAAGGGAGAAGAGTTCAAATTTATAGGAAAACGTATAATTAAAAAGTTCTATTAAAATAGAATAGGTCGAATTTATAAGGTAGAAAAGTTCAAATTTTTGAAAAAACAGATAAATAAAAAATTTATTGAAAGTAGAATAGGTGTTTGTAAGTCATATATATAAATAAAATTTCTATTTTTCTAAATTTTTTATAGTTTTACAATTTTAAATATTTATAGCTAAAATATCATTTCTTAACCTATTAGAAGTAGAAAAGCTATTCACATGTATAGATGAAAAGAGTTAGAATTTATGAATGAAAAGAGTTTGAATTTATATATGATCAAATAATTTTATATAAATCGATTTTCACATCAAAAAAACAATACGTTTATGTTTTGATTTTTATGATCCAGTTTGTGAGCTTTAATGAAAAAAAGTTCATGCATTGAAAAATCATATATTTCATCTTCTTATAGTTAAGTATAAAATCCTCTTACAATCTAAGTACAAGTTATATATGTTTATATGATTATTTTGTCGATATCAATTTTGTGAAGGTGTTTGGATGCACTACGTCAAATTTTGGCTTCCGTCACATCAAATATGTGTGGCTAAGAACTTTCCGTCACGTTTTAATTTTTCAGCCAAGTGTGACCTAAGGTCTCGTCATTTTATGCCCCCATACGGCCACACCCCAGCTGTGTGGCTGTAACTCAAAACAGAGTGACTAAAGCATACCACCCCTTGGGTCTGACAGCCCCCATTTTAAGCTCAAAAGTGTGACTAAATACCAGCTTGCAGCCACAGGATGTGTCGTGGCTAAAGAGAAATAATAACGTGGCTAAATACCAACAATCATCAAAGGCTTAGTTTTGGTCGCACTATTTATTGGTAAATCGTGGCAAAAAACTTGGGTATGGCCACATTTTATAATTTTTGTGTGGCCGTTTCTATGTTTTATATACTATTAAACAACTGCTTTTAGTCACTAATAATTGTAGTAACTATCCCCGAATATAATATAATATGTAGTGTGGCTGAAGTGTGGTACTAACCATACATACTTAACCACATTACAAAGAGGTTTCATTTGTAATATAAATGACCACGACCGTACCAAAAGGCCGATACAAATGACAATACCAAAAGGCCACAATCCAATCCAAAAAGGCCACAATATATGCAAACAACTAAAATGCCAAAATACAAGTAAAAAAAATGCCAAAATACAAACTAGTCCATATTAATCCATAAAATCCATACTAAATCCATGATCCATAACAACGATATGGAGTATAACTCCACATATGGAGTATAACTCCACAATCCATAAAAACCACATACCATAACCAGAGTACAGAAAATTAACAACTTATCGAAAAGTTCAGAACCAGAAAACCACATTAACATGAGTAAAATTCAGTTTACAATTACACCACGGCCAGCTTCCGCTTCTTCCTCAGCTTGTCTGCCTTGTTCCCCTTAGCCTTTGAACGTGTTACTGGGGAACCAGTAATGGTATTACATCTCTTCCCCTTCTTAGCTTGATCCGCGCTACGTTCCTCCTTAGCTTGAGCTGCGCTATGTTCTTTCCCTTCCCCATTGGCAGTTGGAGTAATTGGTACCTAGAGTAAAATAGGAAAACAAATACGATGATCATTTCAACAGCACTCAAGTTACGACCATTTAACACAAGTAATGTAATTCTATAGATAAGAAAGTTAAGACCGTTGGACAAGTAATGTTATTTAATTAAAGCTCCATCAGTTTAAACAAAATTATAAAGCGGGAGAATAAATGCACACAACCAAAATGGAATGCAAAGTAAGAAACGTACTTGATGATCAATTATCTTGATATGGTTTTTGGGCCAAGCCACAAAAGAACCCAAAGCATCCTCAACTGTCTGCATATCACCGGCTTCATACGGTAAGAATGTTACCCCCTTAACAACTTCATCAACAGAAACTCTATAGCAATCATCTTGTAGGGGGACTCCATGAATGGTTTGTCCTTGCTGGTCTGAAAGGAAAGCCGTACCATGTGCAACCAGGTTGTTCAAATTCAACGTATACAGAGTACACTTCATTGCCTACAAAAGTTAGTGGCGTAATTAACATCATAAAGGTAAAGTGAATTAATATAGGTACGCATTTAGAAATATAATGCATACCACTTGGACAATAGTTGAGGTTTGATTTGACTGAGATGGCATTTGACCAGAGATAGTGCTAGGCTGAGATAAACTAATCTTCTTCCTGGTTCCGGATCTAATCACCTTTTCCTACAAAAGTAGTAGCATAATTTCCAACATATTAAAGTTGGAAATTAATCTCAATATACATGTGCATTTAGCAATATTGTAAATATATACCTGGTGCACAATTGTTGGATCTTCTTGTGATTTAGTGGTACGCGGAGATATATAAACTTTCCTCCTGGTGGTGATCACCTTTTGCGCCATTATGGATGTGTCGGCAGTAGGAGTCACTTGCTTTTCCACAGATTTAACCTACAATTTAAGAAATTTGGACAAGAAATCAGCAATTACTTAGAAAAATTTAAAAAGAAATTAAATTAGCCATTACTTACAGGTGTTAAAAACTCTTTCGATGCTGGGATGGTAACATTAATGCAGCTGTCCCTCGAACCATTCCCACTTATCGGTGTTCCCTACAGAATGTAACGTCAAATGGGAAAGTCAAGCGATAACACAAGTTTTGTAAACTATGTTTTGGAATATAGACACAAGATAACTAAATTCAAACACAAAAAACTCCAACAATTTACGTAGTGCTTACATCTTGTTTTGTTGCTGAAAGCAGTCCTTACGAATCCAATTGAGCCATGACTTTATTCAGTTTATTGTTCGTTGCCTCCATCTGCAACGACAGGTTCTTCAGTTCTTCATCCTTCTTCTCACGCAGCAGTTTCTCATTTTCCAATTGAAGCTCCAGAATCTTGATTTTATCTTTTCCTGATGTCCTTTGCCGAGGACAATGCCAGTACGTACTGGGAGTGACTCCACAACCAACACCTCGCAAGTATGAACCCTGCTCCCTACCAAAAACCACTGTAAGGGCATCCTCGTCCGGCCCAATCTTGATTGTTCCGTCCTTTATCTGTGCTTCAATATCCATCTGTAAAGAAAAAAGTGAAGAAAATTAGTAACAAGGACATGTTCTTCACTTTAGGATATACTAAGTCTCATATTTAAACCTACTAAATAATATGCCATTTTCTTCACTTTAGGATCTACCAACTCTCCATCTTTGTTTTCCCTCCCCTTCCTCCACATAAAAGCACGGGTGGGGACGTCATCAACTGCAATTTCTTTTTTTGAAACCTTGCATAATGCAACGATGACACAATCAGACAGGGAAAAACCAAAATAATCACTAGTAACACAAAAAAACACATCTGAATTACCAATTTTTCTTTGAGACGAGGGTATCCTCCTCGTCCCAAGCGATGATCAAAATGGGACCGTGATCGCGCTATTTTCGTAGTTTTGGAGACATCCTTCCAATAGTCAAAAGAATTATTTCAGCAAAGTGCATTGGAAAAATACGTTAATTCAAACGATGATTCGTATATTAAAGTATTACAACCTTGAATTTATCCGTTTGCGTGTGGGCTACGAACCTATCCCAATCAGCTTGCTCTACCAGTGTACTATACAGCCTGGGAACTTTTGCAAGTTTTGCTGGTTTTTTTAGGTTAGGTTGTATGAATTTTGCATACATCTTTCTTCTGAAATTGCGAAGCAGCCCACCAAGCCGAGTCATTACAAACTTTCGACGACAAAATTCTAGATCAAAATAATGCTGCAATATATAATACATGGTGTTAATACACATATAAGGCAAGCAGATAAGTTGAACAATAGTGTTTCATATTGAAAATGTAAAATATATTTAGAGTAGCTGATTTACCGTTGCTTGATCCCACAGCTTAGCCTTCACTTCTTTTGGCACCTCCTTCCATGTTAACCATCTTAAGCCCACATGCTCCCTGACCGTGTCTCCCAAAAAGCTCGTAAATTCTGATCTGTATTCCCCCATTAACCTACCAAGTGAGTCAAATTCAACCTCATGTTTTTTTCCACCAGAGTTTGTAAACCTGGTATGCAGCTTTGGCAACCTGGTTAGCCCCCTCTTAGCTTTGACATCATTCTTTTGTTGCACCTGTTTGTATTCTTTTTCTGCTCCGTCTTGTTCTTCTGCGCTTTCTCCTTCGTCTTCTCCTTCTGTGCCTTCTTCTTCTTCGCTACACTCTTCCGTTGAATATTGATCCTCAAGTTCCTCATTTTCCACACCTACAACCAGTACAAGAACCCTTAGCAATTACGGGATTGATCTGTTCAATAAACATACACATGAATAAATATGAGAAGTCAAAAATGAGTCTACCTAGGTATTCTTCTTCAACGCAAACTGGTGCAATAGCTGTGGACCAGGAATGGAAGACATGAATCTTGCAGACTCCAGTCATGTTAGAAGCAATAGCCAACTCTTTTAAGTCACTGTCTCCAAGCAATAAACCATATCCATTATCCGGGGTCACCCCATCTTTCATGAAATAAAGCTTATCATCATCCGAAACTACATCCGCTACCAAATCCCTAACTTGTTTAACGGTCATGTTGTAGACTTCCATTCCTTCGAACACCTTTGACTTAGGACCAGTGTATTGCCACTTAACACATGTCATGAACTCACCCCCATAGTAAACAACCAACCTATACCTCTTTCCCATGGTACTCAAATTAGCTGTAGACAAAAGCACAACAATGTCAGCTATTAATACATCAACATTAAAGCAAAAGTACCCACACAGAGTAACTCATATGACACACATAACACAAATATTACTCGAGTAACTGAAATAAGTATACCCACACAGAGTGTATCATAGAAAAGGGATGGAAGTGTCAAATAATTACAAGTCAAATAGTCTCAATCTCGATCTAAAATACAACTCAAACATACAATCTCTCCAACCATATATCTTATTCTCAAACTAACTCACACATACACTCACTCAAATAGTCTGTGGAAAGAATGGTTTACCTGCGATAAGCAAGGTGATTTAAACGCCTTTGGAAAAACCCTAATTTCAAGAACATAAACCAGATTGGGTCACCAGATTTCACCGACGGTGTAACCTAATTTCACCGATTGAAAGTTGTGGGGAGATTATGGTGCACAGAGAGGGAGAATTTGAAAGTGAATTGAGGAAGAATTTGAAAGTGAATTGAGGGTTAAGCGATGTTGAAAGTGAAGTGGGGGGAAGTTTGAGTTTTTTGGGAAAGTTTAGCCGCCACGGATCTGTAACTGTTTCACAATTTTCGGACAAGTTGCAAAATAAATATCAGTATATCGGTATATGTGTTGTATCATTAATATAAAAAATTATATATAAAGATATTTATTGTATTTTTAAGATTAATATTTGTAATTCTTTATTTCATTAAAATTAATTAAGGTGAATGAATTTATTATTAAAATTAAGAATTATTTTTCGCTTTTTCGATTGAAACGTCGTACAAGATAAATTATTATTACGATAAATTCCTTGTAAAAACGTCGTACAAGATAAATTCCTGATTTTTCGATTATTTTTCCCCAACATCACAATGCGTATCTGTTAACATCCGTATGGTTGGATCGTCAAAAATTGAATTAAAAAAAATTATTTCCACTCTCGGGATCGATTCTCGTTTCTCGGAGTAGTACTTTGGCCAGATCCTTATAAAAACGCCGTACAAGATAAATTCCTGATTTTTCGATTATTTTTCCCCAACATTACAATGCGCATCTGTTAACATCCGTACGATTGGATCGTCAAAAATTGAATTTAAAAAAATTATTTCCACTCTCGGGATCGATTCTCGTTTCTCGGAGTAGTACTTTGGCCAGATCCTTGTAAAAACGCCGTACAAGATAAATTCCTGATTTTTCGATTATTTTTCCCCAACATCACAATGCGTATCTGTTAACATCCGTACGGTTGGATCGTCAAAAATTGAATTTAAAAAAATTATTTCCACTCTCGGGATCGATTCTCGTTTCTCGGAGTAGTACTTTGGCCAGATCCTTGTAAAAACGCCGTACAAGATAAATTCCTGATTTTTCGATTATTTTTCCCCAACATCACAATGCGTATCTGTTAACATCTGTACGGTTGGATCGTCAAAAATTGAATTTAAAAAAATTATTTCCACTCTCGGGATCGATTCTCGTTTCTCGGAGTAGTACTTTGGCCAGATCCTTGTAAAAACGCCGTACAAGATAAATTCCTGATTTTTCGATTATTTTTCCCCAACATCACAATGCGTATCTGTTAACATCCGTACGGTTGGATCGTCAAAAATTGAATTTAAAAAAATTATTTCCACTCTCGGGATCGATTCTCGTTTCTCGGAGTAGTACTTTGGCCAGATCCTTGTAAAAACGCCGTACAAGATAAATTCCTGATTTTTCGATTATTTTTCCCCAACATCAAAATGCGTATCTGTTAACATCCGTACGGTTGGATCGTCAAAAATTGAATTTAAAAAAATTATTTCCACTCTCGAGATCGATTCTCGTTTCTCGGATTAGTACTTTGGCCAGATCCTTGTAAAAACGCCGTACAAGATAAATTCCTGATTTTTCGATTATTTTTCCCCAACATCACAATGCGTATATGCTAACATCCGTACGGTTGGATTGTCAAAAATTGAATTTAAAAAAATTATTTCCACTCTTGGGATCGATTCTCGTTTCTCGGAGTAGTACTTTGGCCAGATCCTTGTAAAAACGCCGTACAAGATAAATTCCTGATTTTTCGATTATTTTTCCCCAACATCACAATGCGTATCTGTTAACATCCGTACGGTTGGATCGTCAAAAATTGAATTTAAAAAAATTATTTCCACTCTCGGGATCGATTCTCGTTTCTCGGAGTAGTACTTTGGCCAGATCCTTGTAAAAACGCCGTACAAGATAAATTCCTGATTTTTCGATTATTTTTCCCCAACATCACAATGCGTATCTGTTAACATCTGTACGGTTGGATCGTCAAAAATTGAATTTAAAAAAATTATTTCCACTCTCGGGATCGATTCTCGTTTCTCGGAGTAGTACTTTGGCCAGATCCTTGTAAAAACGCCGTACAAGATAAATTCCTGATTTTTCGATTATTTTTCCCCAACATCACAATGCGTATTTGTTAACATCCGTACGGTTGGATCGTCAAAAATTGAATTTAAAAAAATTATTTCCACTCTCGGGATCGATTCTCGTTTCTCGGAGTAGTACTTTGGCCAGATCCTTGTAAAAACGCCGTACAAGATAAATTCCTGATTTTTCGATTATTTTTCCCCAACATCAAAATGCGTATCTGTTAACATCCGTACGGTTGGATCGTCAAAAATTGAATTTAAAAAAATTATTTCCACTCTCGAGATCGATTCTCGTTTCTCGGATTAGTACTTTGGCCAGATCCTTGTAAAAACGCCGTACAAGATAAATTCCTGATTTTTTGATTATTTTTCCCCAACATCACAATGCGTATATGCTAACATCCGTACGGTTGGATTGTCAAAAATTGAATTTAAAAAAATTATTTCCACTCTTGGGATCGATTCTCGTTTCTCGGAGTAGTACTTTGGCCAGATCCTTGTAAAAACGCCGTACAAGATAAATTCCTGATTTTTTTGATTATTTTTCCCCAACATCACAATGCGTATCTGTTAACATCCGTACGGTTGGATCGTCAAAAATTGAATTTAAAAAAATTATTTCCACTCTCGGGATCCATTCTCGTTTCTCGGAGTAGTACTTTGGCCAGATCCTTAGAAAAACGCCGTACAAGATAAATTCAGATAAATTCCTGATTTTTCGATTATTTTTCCCCAACATCATAATGCGTATCTTTTAACATCCGTACGGTTGGATCGTCAAAAATTGAATTTAAAAAAATTATTTCCACTCTCGGGATCGATTCTCGTTTCTCGGAGTAGTACTTTGGCCAGATCCTTGTAAAAACGCCGTACAAGATAAATTCTTGATTTTACGATTATTTTTCCCCAACATCACAATGTGTATCTTTTAACATCCGTATGGTTGGATCGTCAAAAATTGAATTAAAAAAAATTATTTCCACTCTCGGGATCGATTCTCATTTCTCGGAGTAGTACTTTGGCCAGATCCTTGTAAAAACGCCGTACAAGATAAATTCCTGATTTTTCGATTATTTTTCCCCAACATCACAATGCGTATCTGTTAACATCCGTACGGTTGGATCGTTAAAAATTGAATTTAAAAAAATTATTTCCACTCTCGGGATCGATTCTCGTTTCTCGGAGTAGTACTTTTGCCAGATCCTTGTAAAAATGCCGTACAAGATAAATTCCTGATTTTTCGATTATTTTTCCCCAACATCGCATTGCATATCTGTTAACATCCGTACGGTTGGATCGTTAAAAATTGAATTAAAAAAAATTATTTCCACTCTCGGGATCGATTCTCGTTTCTCGGAGTAGTACTTTGGCCAGATCCTTATAAAAACGCCGTACAAGATAAATTCCTGATTTTTCGATTATTTTTCCCCAACATCACAATGCGTATCTGTTAACATCCGTATGGTTGGATCGTCAAAAATTGAATTAAAAAAAATTATTTCCACTCTCGGGATCGATTATCAATTCTATTTGGGCCAACACTATTCTATTTGGGCCAACAATATTCTAATAATTGCCCAACACTATTCTAATTGGGCCTTAAACAAGTACAGTCCAGAGCGAGTAAATGGTGGTCAAATACCTAAATGGAAAGTTCATTCTCTCAATTGGAAACCACAGTATCGGATTCAAACCACTGCTACTCAATTGGCCGCTTCTCATTTCATCCATAACGATTTCATCCACAACGATTTCATCCCTAATTCCGTCCCTAAGTTCATTAGGCTTCACACCCTTCTACTCTTAATCACTCCTGCTCCTCTCTCCTAGTAAGTCATGTGTTAAATATATGATAATTTCTTAATGTTATGCTTTAATATATGCTCGTAATTGCTGTAGTTATGCTGTAATATGCTCGTAATTGCTTTAGTTTATATGTATTAAAGTTGTAGTTATGGATAAGTCTTGGATGTTAACCGATAGAAACAGTGAACCATATATGGATGGAGTTGTAGCATTTATCGATTTTGCGGTTTCTAATTTGAAGATGTCAACGAAAACTATTCCATGTCCATGTGTAACCTGTTTAAACCACTGCTCTCTTTCTGTGGATGAGGTCCATTACCACTTACTCGTTAAGGGATTCGATCGGTATTATACAAGGTGGATTAAACATGGAGAGAAAGACAAGCCAACAACTTCCAACCAATTTGATGCAGTAGAATTTCCCACAGATGCTGCAGAAACAATAGAAATGGTAAAAGCTATGGAAGACAATTTTATAGATGACATTGACAAGTTTCAAGAACTACTTGCAGATGCGGAGAAGCCCTTGTATAAATATTGTCCTAACTTCACAAAGTTGTCTGCAACAGTAGAACTACTAAACTTGAAGAGTAAGCATGGAATGACAAATAAGTGCTTTACTGAAATGCTACTTAAATCACATGATTACCATATGCTTATGCAACATTTCTTACCAATTGCAATACGGTCTATCATGCCTGAACCCACAAGATATGCTATTATTAGACTTTGTTTTTTTTTTCAAATCAATATGTAGCAAAGAAATCAATGTAGAAGAACTCGATAAATTGCATGAGGAGCTTTGTGTTACACTGTGCTTGATGGAGAAATACTTTACCCCATCCTTTCTTGATGTTATGCTTCATCTAACTGTGCACCTTGTTAGAGAGGTAAAATTATGTGGCCCAATATGCTTTCGGTGGATGTATCCCTTTGAGAGGATGATGAAAGTTATTAAAGGGCATGTGCGGAACAAAGCTTACCCAGAAGGATGCATTGCTGAGGAGCATATTGCAGAAGAAACAATTGCGTTCTTCAACGAATACAAAAAATGCATGACCTCTATTGATATTCCAGAACACCAGCACAACGCATCTGAAAATGGTAACGGAGAGGGAATTCCCTTGTTAGCTGGTAAACCAGTTGAAGTTTCTCAAGATCTCTACATGAAAGCACATTTCTATGTATTGCAAAATACGCCTGAAGTTGTGCCGTATATCGAGTAAGGACTCCTACTGAACATGTTTATTTGTGTTTTTGTTTTATTTAACAGTAGGATCATATTTGATACTTATTTTTGTACTTGCAGACAACACATGACATTTTTGAAAAACAAGCATCCTGGTAAACGACAAGCATGGCTGGAGAAAGAGCATAGCACAACGTTTGGTCACTGGTTACGCAACAAGGTAATATTTAAATCAGCACGATCTTAGTTTTTTCTCAATTGTAATTGCTGCAAGATGAATCTCATCCTTGTTATTGTGTAATTTAGGTTGAAAGCGAGTTATCGATCTCCCAAGAAAGTGTATCAGAAACAGTGAAGTGGATCTCACATGGAGCACGCAGAATCGTGAACAAATACGATGTATATGACATCAATGGCTATACATTTCGTACAAAAATCCGTGATGGCAGAATTCACCAGAACAGTGGGGTTTGTGTTGAGGCAACTGAGATGCACATTTCTAAAGAAGTAGTAACCTATGGAAACAACTTTTATTATGGGGTTCTACGAGAGATATGGGTACTTGATTATCATAGTAGGAAAATTCCTCTTTTCATGTGCGACTGGGTTGACAATAGAAATGGTGTCAAACAAGATGGCATGGGTTACACGTTGGTCGAACTTAACAGATTAGGCCACAAGGATGATCCGTTCATATTGGCCTCACAAGCACGACAGGTGTTTTATGTAGTAGACTAGCTGGATAAAAAGATGTCTATTGTCCTGATGACACCTCCCAAGAATTATAGAGATCTGTACGATGATGTCAATGAGGATTTCAGTACTGTAATTCTTCCTCACAATGATAATATATTACCACCTGTAGATCCACGTGACTTGGGTAATGAATCTCGTGATGATTACTTTAGACAGGACTATAAGGGTATTATTATACGTAATGGTAACTGAATCCGGTAAATATTATCATTATGTTTGTCAGTTTCCACATTTTTTATGTAATGCTAAATTCTATTTGTTTGGTTAAATTTTATGCTCCATTTTAATTCCTGTTTTTTTCTCCAGGTGTGTGCAAAGAAAAAGGCCTGATCATGATGTCGTCTTCAAATTCCTACAGCTCAAACCAAACTCGAAGTGATCTCTGCTACTGTGGTCTTCCTGCTCAGATTAGAACATCAAATACACTTGACAACCCTGGAAGAAGATTTCGGGTGTGCCATAGATCAAATTCATTGGTAAGCTCATGTTTATCAGTTTCATCTGTTTAATTTAATTAACAGCTTTTAATTTGAATTCCCTTTTCAAGTCTTCTGGACCCAAATGTTCGTTTTGGGAATGGATTGATCTTGAACCAGTTGTCATGAAGATCAAGATCCAGAAAGAACTTGATGATGTGAAGACTGAGCTGCAAAACTACATGTCAACAGTTGAAGATCTTCGAAAGGAGGTTGATGTCATACGTGGGAAGTTGTATAATGTTATCATTGTCTTGGTCATTTTCTTTGTTTTTTATTTGATGAAGAATTAATATGTAATGGTGAATTTGAATGTTGGCCGAAGGGCATGGAATTTTTAAGGTCATCTGGTATGCAACTTGGATATATCAAGTTTGTGTTGGTCATCTGTGGTATATCAGTTTGTGTTTGTCATTAGTTGGTTAATCTGCTATACACTTCATGCATGTCCAGTTGGTTAAATATTTAGCCACACACAAATGTAATAATGTGACAGAAATGTTGCTGAAAACAGAGTACGTACTCTGCTTCAAGGTATTCCTGAAAACAGAGTACCTTTTAGTCACACAATAATACAGTCACTAGTTTTTTGGTTCCTTAAGCAAACAAAGGTCAGACAAATGCAGAAAACTCTACTTTTTAGTCACAATACACCTGTAGTGACCATAGGTTATTTCCCATTTAGCCACATCACATAACATAACAATGACCGTTTCCAAACATTTAGACACAGGAAATAAGCGTCACTAATTTTTGTCACACTGCTATCTCTCAAGTATGACTATAACTCCTGGATTTGGTCAAAGTCAACAAAAAACATTCTGTTTTATCTCTCAATTGTCACACATTTTTAAAGTTGTGACTGAATCTTACAAAATTTGTATTTCTGGTCACTCGAAAAAGTATTGTGTGGCTAAAACTTGAGAAGATGACCTTTAGTCACTCGTTTTTCCCAAAGTGTCACAGCCCTTACTGTACAAAAGAGTGACGGAAGCCCAAATTTGACGTAGTGATGACTAGGTTCTGAAACTTGGCATGTTAAATCCAAATTATCCCAGAGGTGTGACGAAGTATATCAAATTGTAAAACTTTTCTTTTGCTGTCTTAATAGTGGTTACAAAAGTAAATTGGTGATCTGCATAAACATAAAAATTGCAATCACTCTATTTGTAAGAACCCAGATTTCTGGTAGAATTAAAACTTTTCTTATTTGGATTAAGTGTATCAGTGAATAGTGTTTCCATACGTGAATAGTATTTTTCATGGATGAATAGTGATTTTGGGAACCAAGAAATTTTACACGCCACCCTATGTACGAGACATGGTATGGATATTTCGAAGTCATATTAGTGATTCACGGAGAAAATAAGTGTATGTAAAGACGATCAGAATTCAGAAATTCCAATTTCTATTTTGGTGTAATATTTGACCGGGCACTGAATTATATATTATTATATTCAAGAAATGAGATATTAAATTTGAGGATTTAATATTTTAGAATTTTATTATATTTGATTTGGGGATTTGGAACGAAAACCACAGAGATAGTGAAGCGAGCGTTCTAGAAACCGCTGAAACTTTTCAACGAGATTAAAAGATAAAGCGAACGAATTATGGAATTTGGATTGAGTTCATTACAAGATTAAATATCCTACATGATCATCAAGAGAATTATATCGAGTAGATTGGATGATTTAATCAAAGATTAAATCAAGAGCAATTAGGAATTTAAGTGATTAAAACACTTAAATCATTTCAAGAAACAAAACAATTAGCAAAGCTTCCCCAAGACTCTTTGCACAAGTCCCAACAAAGCCATACACATCTATAATATCTAGATATTATCCAAGGCAATCACTTTATGCATTATTGTCCAAGAACAAAGCTAAGCAACTCCATTTCTCTCCATTCTTCTAAACTGCACAACAGAAATACTCTCAAGAAGAAAAATCATATCTCCCTTTCTAGCCATGATAAAATCACCAAACTTTAACCACAGCTCCCTCATATCATGGAGAACATTCGCTCAAAATCTCATGGCCATCTAATGAGTGTAGCCTAGTGAAATCACCTCCCCAAGTTGAAGAAACAAACTGTCCAGATTCATGACAGTTTCTGTGACGATTTTAAAATGGCCATATCTCCTTCGTTTCTCAATGGAATTTCGTGTTCTTTATATGGTTGGAAATCTGTAAAGATGATCTACAACTCTCCTTTAGGAGCCTCGTTCAGAAAAGGTCGGTAAGGGCCTCGTTTTTCATGTTCTTTCAACTGAGTTCTAACAGATCCGAAAAACTCTAATCATGTTCTTGTTGATTCTTGTTAGTTTAAGATTTCTAAGGCTATACAAGGACTAGATCAAGCTTAGCAAGGCTATCACACTCTCCAAGGAAGGTATAATTCTCTTGAAACCCTAGCTCTTAGTTTAAGTTTTGATGATTGTTGAATGGTTTCGAGATTAGTTAGGAGTATGATGTTAATACAAACATGAAAGCATGATTATGTAGTGGTTTCTTGATTTAAGAGTTATGATGAATATGAGGATGAAGTAGATGTTCTTGGATAGTTGAGGATGTATAATATGTGTATAAATTGTATGGATGCCCGGTGTGGCTTGGTTTGATGATTACGATTTTTGGAACGTCCGATTTATAGCCGTCGTAATGCCGAATTTTCCTTAGCACTTAAGAAAACGTGTTTGACAGTAGCTTTAACTCACTGTCTAGTTTCGTCTTCTGCCATTACAAGATAGATTACGTTATAAGCTTCGTTTTGATATAACGCTCGTGTGAAATGGACTTACGGTTTAGGAGTTATGATAAAAATCGTAAAGGTGGTTCGAAACCGTAAACGAAAGTTCGTAACTGAAATTGAACCCCATAAATAGTACGAATTCAGTGGCAAATCTTAATAATTAAATATTAGAGATAAAAAGGAAGGTGTGGGAGAAAACCTCATGTCAATCGGATCGTTTTCCGATTTTATAAAATATTCGAATCAAGGTTAAACGCGAACGAACCCCTAAAAGCATGCTTGGTTATGACTTTGATAAACGACTTAGAAAACGGGCGATAAAACTCGTAGTACAATCTTGATTCGTAAATGATCGATCTTAAAACTTACATGGCTTAAGTATATATCAAGTGTGGGTATGATGATGTGTCATAATAGCGAACATATGTCGAACCGCATCGGTGATAAAAGAGAGTTACACTAAGAGGTGTATAACGAGATGATTCGAAAACGTGTTTTGACTTAAGTAGAGTTTATATTTAACCTTTGTAAAGTGTTAAGTGATTAATCCCGAATGCCTTGGCTATTTATAGATCACCAGGCTGACCCGAGACACGCTACCCCTACCCGCACTCGATTCCCAGGCAAGTTTCAAAACTCCCTTTTTAAAGGCTGTTGTTGTGATAATATGTATATATATATGAATTGATTCTGTTATACATATGCCATAGCATGCATGCCTACCTTCAAAGTCATATTGATATACTTGTTCCCTGAATTATTGTTGGCTTATAAGCCAGATAGTTATTATATCTGTTATAAGCCGGATATTACTAAGACCCTTAAGCGAAGGGCAGTTGAATCTCATTCTTTGATTATAGACCGGGAGTCGTTATTTCTTGATATATTGATATTATTTTCAGAGGAAAGTATTTAAGTAAATATTTTCCATTTATTATCTGGCGAATATTATTGGAATATTCCTTTGAGATTATTTGATAAATATTATTCGGATTATTCATCAGATATTCATCAGATATTTATCCTTAATATTCATCTAAAGTCGATTTAATATTCGAATATTATTTCGAACCCTCAGTTAAGTTATTCACTTAAAGAATATTCATTCTTATTTACTCAATAGATATTATTTTGAATATTCATTCGAGTTTATTTATTTAACGAATATTATTTTTAATATTCATTCGAGCCTTATTTATTTAAATGAATATTATTTCGAATATTCATTCAATCTCTATTTATTTTATAAATATTAGTTGAACATTGATTCGAACTCCAGTTATTCGATAAATATTATTTTGAATATTTCCTTGAGGCGATAAATATTATCTCCGACATTCATTTAAAGTCGATTCAATTATTGAACATAATTTCAAATATTCATTCGATAATCATTTCTTCGATAAATCTTATTGAGTTGAATAATCATTAATTATTTATTGAATATTGTCTCAAATATTCAGTCGATGATTATTTCATCAATAAGTATCCTTCTTAAGTTAAATATCCATTGCTTATTCAATGATTATTACCTCGAATATCCATTTGATAATTATTTCTTCAATAAATATTATTATTAATTTGAAGATTCACTAATTGTCCAGTGAATATTGTTTCGAATACTCATTTGGTAATTATTCCTTCAATCAGTATTATTAATTCGAATATTCATTATTTATTCAATGAATATTCTTTCGAACATTCACTTGATAATTACTTCTTCGATAAGTATTATTATTTGGAATATTCACTATTTGTTCAGTGAATATTAATTCGAATAATCGTTCGAATTTTATTTAATCGATAAGTTTATTTAATCTGAGTATTCACTATTTATTCAGTGAATATTATTTCGACTATCCAGTCGAGTTATAATTATTTGATTAAGTGCAATTTATAATAATATTCATTAATTATTTAATGAATATCATTTGTGAATATTTATTCGAGGATTATTCCGAGTAATATTTTATATTAGGATTATTCCTTCAATATTTTGACTTAATAAATATTCTTTAGAATATTCATTTAATTCTTCTAACTCGTTTCAAAGACACTTGGTTTCATTCACATAGTATCATCGACCCTCGAACATTATATATAAATTATTTCAGAGTCTTATTTTTATTATTATATTATCGAGGAATGTTCTCAGTAATTCCATCCCTCCTTCGATTCTATCATAAGGGAACCTTACTTGAGGAATGTTATTTTATCTTGTGATTGCCCGGTCATAAATAGTTCGTTTCACTCGCAACTTGGTTGCTATTATTCTTGGAATTGTGCGTACCCTCTCATCATTCGAGGGGTAGAATGTTGGAACAAGTTGGTATCCATTAACAAGCAACAGCTTGGGAAATAGAGGTAAATTTTCCTTTCCACATTAGATACGACTACCTTGTGGAGTCTTATCAACAGGTATCATACCTGGGGAAAAGGGGAACGAACATTGCATTTCACAATGATGGATGTTAAATGAACTAGGAGACGCGTAAGTGGCCGAGTGGCGCCGGTCCAGCAATAGCCCAACCGTTGGCTTAGGAGTTCCAGAGGGCGGTAGACAAGTAAATCCGTCGGAGCTACCTTCTACATGTAGAGAACGACTGATGAGATGCATGACATACGACTGATCATCGTAAACGTCAGGGCATCTGGCGCGGCAATGCTCCCGTATTAGTTCATCTTTCAAGATTCGAAATCTTCTGCAACACCATCTGTGTTGGCAGTGTTGAAACATGTTGAAAACTGGAATTGCACTATATTTCTGCAAGTTCCTCTTTTATGAAAATGATGCTATCTTGCTCATCTTGAGATAGCAGATATTTCCACATAATTTACATACTTTGAGTTACCTTGTAACTTCATCCTTTATATTGAGCTGGAACTCTTTTCATTAAGGCATGGCATATGATTTCAAAATATAACTTTGAACTGTCATATATATCACTGTCAGTTATATTATTTTTGATGGGCTATCGCTCACCCTTGCGTTATTATTATTATATCACAACAACAGATAGATCTGACGGCCAGCACAAGGAGTACTCGGTGTAAGCAGGGACAGCGGTTAGGGTTGCCTACTGATGTCATGGACGACATTGCTGAGGTAGAAGCTACTAGTAGGCTAGACTGTCAGCTTTTGGTTTATCAGATGTATTTATGTAAATGGATGGCAAAGAGTATGTATTAATAAATTGTAATTCTTTGGGTTGTGAGAACTCAAACTTGTGATTAATAATATTGATGGTAACTCTGATTTCATCTCTGGGACTATAACGGGTGTGTTTTATGTTGTGGTTTTGGGTCACAAGGTTGTAATTTAAATTATGTTGGTTTTGTGGATGGATATTGAGACCTTAACGACCAGATCCCTGACCCTGGATCTGGGGGTGTTACAGAAATGGTATTAGAGAGTTACGTTATAAATCCCAGAGATGGTGCGACGTTAAAACAATAAATTCACTATGATAATAAGAACTCTTGCCAAGTTCACAGTCGGACTACTTAATGTAGTATTGACATATAAAACCCTTATGGGAACTCTTAAGTATCATGATAGTAACTTAGGGCGTTCTCGTATCGACTTGTAAGGCGACAGACCTTGAGGCGTTCGAGCAGCAGCACAGTGATGCTTTATTATATGTTGACAATCGGCTTGAAGACTCGGTAGAGTACCCTACTGAGGACCTTAAGGAGGTTCCAACTAAGAAGGAGAATCCTGTTAAGGACAAAAAAAGTTTACCCTTGAGTAAATGAGGGCTACAGCCAGAGAGACTGTAAGAGTTAAGGTATATTGCTCAGAGGAGTGAGCATAAAGATCTGAGGTATTATTAAGAGAACTAAAGATGCAATATGGGATTCATAGTCGGACTACCGGATGTAGAACCAGCAAGTAAGACGGATTGGAAGAATAACTTGAGATCTTATATAGGGATAGATAAGAGTCCCTAGAGACTTTCAGATTAATGAGAAAAGAGTAGAATGTTGTGTGATTATTAAAGACATCGATATATGTCAGGGGAGCAGAGTCTCCAGGAGCAGTTGAAATAGAGGCAGCAAGTGCCATAACATGTGATGAATGGAATAGTGTGAATATTGTTAATGGTAATTCGCCGTGAGAAGGCAGATTTCATAGGTTATAATTTATAAGTCAAACTGAGATTGATGAGGTGGTTGGGTTCAGGGAAATGATCATTTGAAGAAGGGATCAACTTAGAAAAATAAAGACATTGGAAAGTGATGGCATGATTGGATAAAGTTATATAAGGAAGTAGTAAGCGAGACGATGATCTCAGAACCTACACGAGGAAAAGACCAGTGAGTCTACGATGTACTAGTAATGAGACTATTGTCAGGAACCAAGTATAAGTTTAGTTCAACTCAGTGAAATGATGAACCAAAAACATTAGATGCATGTGATTCAGAGGAATATTAAATTCTTCCTTTTCCTTGAATGGATTATAGTAGTTACCTTAAGTTATTCCAACACTGAATCGTAAATGGATCAAGTAAGGCGATCAGTGGTTAAGATGTGATTGAGAATGATTTTAAATGAAACTTGAAGGAACAATGTAGGCCAAGTTCTCGAGGTACGAGTCTGGCAAAATGAAGTTCAGTTATTAGGACACACGATCAATAGTGAGTGGTGTTGGTTGACCCTACCGAGTTAAAGACAGTTTCAAATGGAAAAAGGCCAACCACGCCAACAAAGGTGAGAAATTTCATAAGGTTCACAATGTATTACCAAAGATTGGTTCAGGACTTGACAAAGATTGCGGTCCCGTAACCGGACTTATTTATAAGACTAAAAAGTGGAACTGGAGCGAACCCTGTGGATTGGTTGAGGTAGCCGCTATACGGATTGGTAGACAGATCCCGATTATTTCGATTGATTCTAGAAATAAACTGATGAAGTCGAGATTGGATGGTAAAAAGGGAAATGTAATTAAGAAACAAGCCGGACTGAGAAATTCCGGGATTGACTCAAATGAAAAGGTTGTATGCCAGAAGTGTTAAGCTTACGTGGCACGTGGAATTAATAAGAATAGTTGAAAAGATAAAAGTAAAGGAAGGTGACCAGAGACGGTACCGAGAAGTCGATTGAGACTTATATGGAGTAAAGTTTTGAAAAGATCAAAAGGTATCAAAGAAGAAGGCACTATTCCGGAAATTGCTAGAAAAGTAATTCTATTAGCCAACCCCTAAACTCACATATTTAGTGTGACCAGGGGAGGCCAAGTCACAAAGGATTAGCAAGTGACTTAACCAGCACTGTAAGGACAAAGCGGGGTGCTTCTAATTAAGCGCCAATCGCGAGGACTTGTGATATAAAATGAATTGAGATGCAGGATGATGAGTTTTATATATACCAGGGACATAGTATGACTGAGGAAAGTGACCAATAAAAGGTAGGATGCATAATTGTTATTTGAAACTTAGTATCTTTAATAAGTAGGACAAGTACTAAAAGATTCACGTTGAATACGACCAATATCTTCTAGAACATCCTTACTACCATCACCAAATTCTGTAAGAAGAGCGGATAGACATGTGTTGTCTTGTGTAAGGTCATGAAGACTGACGTTCATTTGAGAGAAAAAGTGAGCATTAAGCTACCGATAGATTATCAAGATAGAATGATTGAAAAGAGACACTTATTAAGGATATATGATTGGTTGTCACTTAAAGGATGTAAGTATTTCTTGAAAATAGAATTGAGGATAAAATATCCATAAATTAAGATGAACCTTGGGAATGCATAAAGGATAGCATTACCCCTAATAAAGACGTTATGAACTCAGATGGTATAAGTTGAATCGACCAAGGTAACAATAACCTGTAAGGATTTGTTGAAAGGAGTCTTGAAAAGTACATAGGCAGAATTGTTGTAGGATTGATCAATGATACTGTGAGATACCATGTACCTAGAAAATACAGGAGGAATGATGAGGATGACCTAAGAAATCTTATAATGAAAAAGGTAATATTATGGATTTCAAAATGGATATTTGGTAGGAACATATATGACATAATAATGCCAAGTGGGGCATGTATAAAACTATGAGAAAATGGATTAAACCAATCAGGTTGAGATTGTGTTAAAGCAAGAAAGGCCTGAGTCAAAGATATCCTAGACCTGATGAGAAATTAGCTGTGAATAAAAGTCACACTTAAGGATTAAGGCAATAACTTATGGAAAAAGACTGATATATATTTCTCTCCTTCAACAGAGTCTAAGGAAGAATACTTTCACCCAACAGTGAGAGGAATGAGGTAGAAAATTTTGACTTAAATAGATCCAGAAAACACCGATTACAAGAAATTATTATCAGGAAAGGCCAATGAGGTGGCCGACACTTTAAGTGTTGAGGAGTAATTATAAATGCTCATACCAAAGAAACGGAATGGTATTGAAAAGGACTTTGAAGGTTAGAATGTGGTGGAGGAATTTACATTCCCTCTAATAATTGTACAAGAATCAACCATAAGAGTAGCTTAAGTAAATATTCGATTCATGATATCGTCATAAGTATATTACCTGTGTTAGGAGGTCCTATTTTGAGGTAAACCAGGACCATGATTCAAACTCGACTAAGTAAACCGTTCAGTTTCCAGTCTTCTACTGAAGATATAAGATTCATAATTTCTTCAACCTGGCTTAGCTACGATGCTTGAAGCTCTTCTGTAATTTTATCTGCTTCGTGTATTGTCTATGTCAAGTTCAGGAAGTATTCCTCATGGATAGGGGATGGCGATTATTTTGTCTTCCTAAAGGATTTTGACCCGACGATTAGGGAACCCGTATGATTAGCTATTAAAGCACTACAGCAAACGATGGTGATTCAACAAAGGGCTACGTTAATATAGGGGCGATTCTTCTAAGAAATGCGAGAACACTGCAAAGATAAAGATAATAATGCCATTGATAAGCTAAATGACATGTTGATGAATGACAAGCCGTTTATGTTGGCGTATTTCTACGCAAACAAGATAGAGAACATGAGGTTGGAGATTCATAATGCTAAGAGGCAAGTTTGGCAGGAATAGATTATATTGGATCTAAGTTAGAGAAATAAGCAAGATTTATTTCAGACTGTATAAGTTGGAATGATATGATGTTTGAAATAAATGAGAATGCTATGAAAGCTCATAAGGAGATTATAGTCGAAATAGAAACAAGACGGTTGATATAAATGAAATAGAGTTGAGGATCAATAAGGGAGTTAGATAAGCGGACTCTTGGGAAACCCCAATAATGAAGTAAGAAAAGTATGAAATGGACATGGCAAGCTATTTGATAAACAGAAAGTTGAAATTGAAAGCATAAATGACATACAGATTAACTCTCTTTAAGTAGAGAGAACTCGAGGAATTTTGGAATAGACTAATTGATTAATAAAGAGATACATGGATCGAGAAATTAAGAAATTAGATGGATGATCAAAGAAAGTTTGACCCCAAAGATGTGATGCTTATCGAATAAAAGGTGACGGGATACCAATAAGAAGGTGTCAATTACAAAGGATGTCTTACAGAAACGAATAAGAATCAGAAAGCGAGAAGGATGTGATTGATAAAGAAAAGGTTGGGAAAATAATTATGGAATGTGAGGCAAGGAATGTTATGAATGGAGTGATGAATGGATTTTCCAAACGAACTCTCGGGACGACCACCTGATGATGTTAAGTATTGTGAATATGAAAAAGCTAGTAATGTGGCATGGAATGCCAGTAATGATGATGTCAAGCAAGGAATCCAAGATCTAACCCGAAAGGGACGAAGGATTTTCCAAAAGTGAGTAATGCTAAGATCGAGCAAGAGTATTGGTCCATAGAATGATGGACAGAGCAGCAAGGACATGCGACACGTGAGATTACGATAAAGTAGTATTTGATACGAATAAGATTATTTTCTTCCCTAATGAACCTGTAACGCCCCAAATCCGGGGTCAGGGATTTGGTCGTCACGCGGAAATCCTTAACCTCTGTTTAACAACATTAAACCATCTGTAATCATTAAAACTGAAATATAACTCTGTGACCCCAACCACCAAGCATCTTTTAGGTCATAGGGCTAGAAACAAGAACTAAAATCTTTACATCTTTATTACATCCATTCTATTACATCGCACTATGTCTTAAAAATCTTATACTACTAGTATAGCTTCGTTGGGAAGTACACCAGCAACTAGTACTACTCAGTACAAAGTAATATATATTACACATCAATGTACTTACATATAACTTATTCCAGCTATAACTTTTCTAGATCATATCATCATCATAAGGGCGTACTGCCTGCTTCTTCTGAGCCATGCAGATAAGCCTCAATCATCTACCTTCCTCTGAAAGGTTAATATTTAAAACAAGCAAGTATGAGCGAAAGAATTGCCCAGCAAGTATTAATAGAGCACAACAATATATATCAATATACACATGGAGTTTTTGAAATATAACGATACTTAATATCAATTTCCAAATATTCATAATAATGAAACCTCAGTAGGGGATATATGACATTTCGAGTAACATCAGATAAATAAAGTAAGTTCATGTCAACAATAGTAATCCTCATACCTTATCCACATACCATACTCATAGTATTGATAACCTCTTAGGGAGCTTTTCAAAATATGCAGTTCAATATGCTGCTAAGATAGTTATTACCACCCTTCATAAACCAAACCATTATAAAGTTCCCTTTTTAATACTCCTCAAGTTTGTAAGTATATACACATGAGTATATCATTATCATCAAAACACCTTACAGTTCAAGATTCTGTACAGGATATAAGTTCGTTACCACTTGATAAGTTAAACTCAGAAATAACTGATACGAAGAGAGTCAAAGCTCTTGAAGCAAAACATTTGGGATTTAACATCAATAACCGATGAACCATCTTTCATCTTTTGAATAATTGCAAAAGTGCACAAGCACGTGCCATTATTGTTAGAATAATCTTGCAGTTCTAGATACTGCATGAATTCATCATCTTTCAAAATTGAAAACAACACTATCGGCTACTTGGCACTTAGGCCTAAGAAGCAGTGTTTGAGTATTTTTCCAAAGTGGAGGATGGGACTTAAAGAAAACATAAAAACCTGACAAGGATTGACGATGATCAGTCGCCACATCCAAGTCCAATAATCCGCGGGTCTTCTCTACCGGTAGAAGGATAGAAACTACATCCGTAACTATCCTTGGGTGAAAACTACATCCGTAATCACCCTCGATGAAAACTACATCCGTAATCATCCTTCGGCAACACCTGGGCCGGAATAATAATTGATGGGCCGCCTGGCTCACGGCCGCTTACACATCCCGGGAATCGTTCGTCAACGATTCCCACACCTGCCAGAGTCCCCTTTTTCTTTTCTTGTCAAAATCATTTTGATAGAAAACTTGAGTAGTTGAAGTTCGACTTCAGTCGACCGATAATTTCTTGAAAAACGAGCAAGAGAGTAAAACCTGACCGGGGGTTTTCGAAAATGTTTTGAGTTCAAAAGAGTTCAAGTATAGATATACACTTGTACCGATATCAATCTCGACACAGGGTTTTGTGATCACACATGGAAAATGGTACGCATAAAGCTTGTAACCACAACAGGGTAACTCCATATATATATAAGTTCTTGAAAAGTAACTTACCTAGATAGATTCAAAATATAATATTTTAAATGACTATGAAAGTCCTTAGACAACCTTTAAATAGTGTTTTATAACCTTCAAAACACTTAGAGTATTTAATAAATATTGACTACTATGTAACAAATAATAACCATTCAATAATCCCTTTTTAAAAGAATACTCAAATTAATATTCATTTATTAAGTAATATTCAAATAATATTTATTATTAATACTGGAATATTTAATAACCTCAAAACACCCAAATACAACTCTTGGAATATTTCTAATCAAAATCAAGACACAATCTCTCTAGCAGACTCCAAACTTTAGCCACTTTATCAAATAACTACTACTGACTCTCGATCAATAAGAAATAATTAATAAGCATGAAAATCCTTCTTCTCTTTTTTTTTTGTTTCTTAATGAATATTATAATTAATATTCATCGAATTAAATAAGCATTCAAATAACATATATCGATATCAATCTAGCTATTTTAAGCTGAAAGTAACCAATTTATAACCATTGGAATATCTTTAATCCGTATTGAAAATAAACTATCTCCGATAAATAATATACTAGATAGAATCACTCCATTAAATTGTTTTATTATTTCTCCGGGACAAAGTGATTTTAAGAAAGCGTTTGAAAATGATATTCATCTAATTAAATAAATTTAATTAGGCGAATGAGATTTATTTAATTAGTAAATGCTTTTAGGAGCATCTATTAATTAAATAAACACTGGTTTATTGGTGATGTTGCCTTTAGGTTAATTATTGCGAAATTCTTTTTAAAAGCTTTGCCCGGGTTTTCGAAAACATACAATACGAAATAGCCCCAACACGCGGCTAAGTTCTAAAACTCAATACATGCCCTACCCTCTGAGCCTTTCTTATTCCGATACATAAATATATACCTCATAACATATAGTCCAATACCATAGTACGAAAAGTTTATAGATATATATATATATACCGTATAAATCAAGATATAGAGCCATAAAAATATCACTGCCCATCAACAGTATTATAAGCCATGGGGTTTTGGTTATTGCACGAGCAGGATTTAATATTGTTGGCAAAGCAAGGAATACAATGATTTGGGAGAAGAAGTACAAGGTTGGAAAAACTCGCGATTATGAATTGAAAACTTGTTTAACACATTTCATATATTTAAAATAAATATACTCTGAACAATAGAGCATGCATAGTAAACTTGCCTCTGGTCCTTAGCAGAAAATAGAAACCGCGAACAAATGCTTCGCACCTCGTCCAAGTAATTCCATGGACCTTACCTGACGTCTCGATCTTCCTTTTTGGATGCACGTCGCTCCAATTTGATTTCGCCCTAATGGTACTGAAATGGTTACGAGTACGTGTCAGTCATGCCTCGTATCTCGAGTAGACACCACGCAGAATTACCACTAAGTCACCTAAAGTCGAACTATAGGTGTCCTCCCTATAGCTGACTACTTAAATACCAATTAATACCCATAACACATTTAGTAGAGAAAAGACATGAAAGAGTCCCCTTTTTAAAGTAGACATTTCCTGGTGCTAACACATCATAACACTACACAGTTATAACACTTAGTCAAAACTCCACTTAACACTTTTGACCATAATACTATTGACATACTCTTGTCACAAGTTAATTAACAAGTAATCCTCAAAACATACTTAGCCCTCGATAAAGATTCATAATACCCATTTAATCTTCAAGACACATTTAATCCTCGAATTAGCACATAATCCTCGAATTAATTCACTTAACACATATACACATAAACAGTTAACACCCAAATCATACCTTTAAACCCTTGAAACCAATAAGTTAAATAAATTAAAACGCAGGGGATTTTTAGAAAATTTCGGCATGTAGTATTCGTTTATCGGACTATGGGCTCAGCCCCTCCATGCCAATCAAAACATTTCAACCCTGTTTTAAATAAAAATAAAGCTGCCTCAACTTGCAGCAAAGTAAACAAGTAAGAAAAGTACCCGCCCAGACATGCGGCAACTAGCACATAAGGAAAAGTACCCGCCCAGACATGCGGCAACTAGCACGTAAGGAAAGTAAACTAAGTTTATCCACATTTAAGCCAACACCACGTAGTTGGCACTTATACTATCAACATATACTATAACTTGATTCATACCATCTAGCACATAGACATTTACAAGTTATCCAACTCTTATGACTACTTTATATGGCGATAACAATTAGCACTTAGCACTTAGCAATTAACAATTTCAATTGGAAACTAACAATTAGCAATTAGCACTTAACAATTACTTGACAACTAACCCGAATATATTATCCGACAATTAATAATTACTCACTAACAATTAACAATTAGCAATTTAACAATTAACAATCACTAACCCGAACCTTTAATCGGACTCATAATTAAACTCAACAATTATAATTACAAACATACCTTCCGAATTAAATATCGGAAATTCAACCATTAATCATAATCTTACAATTTTAGTCTAATTATACCCATTACCACATTAAGCTTTCCATTTAAACTAATTAAACCACCATAATTAACCTCGCAATTTAAACTAACTAATTACCACCACAATTAACCTCGCAATTAAATCTAATTTAATTACCACAATTTAAAACTAATTAAATTACAACCATTAATAATCAAACTCAAAATTTACCACGAAGATTAAATAATTAAAACGCGAAAAGAATTATACCTTTTCGTTTCCAATTCCGAAAAATCTCTCCCCCCTCTCTCTCTCCCACAATCTCTCTCTCTCTCTCTCTCTCTCTCTCTCTCTCTCTCTCTCTCTCTCTCTCTCTCTCTCTCTCTCTCTCTCTACCGCGCACGCCACCAGCCTGCTGCCAGTCCGACCACCAGGAGCTCGCCGGAACCGCTGCTGTGCCGCCGTGACCCACCGGAAACCTCCAGCCACGCGCGCCTCCTCCCTTTGCTGCACACACCACTCGTATATACACACACCCACGCAATTATACACGCATATACATACATATATATATGAGATTTAAACCCCCATTTCAATTTCTTCTCTAAATCCCTAATTTCTTTCCCCCCAATCTCACTTTCTCTCTCCCCGCTGTGTTTTCTTGTGCGGCGCCTCTGTGTGTGTTTGTGTGTGTATCGTGTGTGTATAATATGTACTGGGTGTTGTGTTTTGTTTAACCCTAATGGGCTCAAGCCCAATAACTTATTAAAACAATACAATTAATCACTACATACTCTAAATAATATTTAGAGTTAAAAACTCTAATTTGTAAAAATAAAATTTCTAGCATAATTAAATACTAAAATATTTTTAAAGACTTTTGGCGAAAGAAATAGAATTAAATCTCAATTTTCTAAATTGATATGCATTTTACAAATCAATAATAATTTATAAAAACAATTCATAGAAATAATAATTGTGATTCATAATTCACAATTTACAGGGCTTTATAAAAATACTACAAACACTATTGTTTTAGTAAAATCTCAAATTCTTGATTTTATATATTAATCAAGTAATTTCTACAAATCCTCAAATAATTAAAATAAACATTTTCTAAGGATTTTAAAATCTCTAAATTATTCAATAATTTAAAATAAAATCTTTACTGAATAAACATTCCAAAATTAATCTTTGCACAAATAAACTATTGACTCGAGGTATCTACTCAGTCAATAAAATTTTAAATAGGAGCACCAGGCCCCACTTAAACGAAAATAATTAAATAATTGAATAAAAAAAAAAATTACTCCTCATTTTAGGAAAACAATATTATTATTATTGAAATAATAATATAATCATTTCTTGAAAAATCCGGGTTATTACAGAACCTTTATAGTTCAGAGGTAAATCATAAATATGATATTTTTCAATCATGAGAATTTTGTATAATTCTTTGAAATTCTTTTCTTTTCTTCTCTTTTATTCATCTTCTTTTTGAATTGAGAAGAACAACCCTTTAAGGAGGGGAGGTACTTCTACGTGACTATCTGTCTGTGTGATAGAAGTCTAGGTGGAATACCGTAACTTGTTTAATTGCTTGTCAAGTACTAAAGGCTGGCCCCCTTCTGTACTAACTATGCAATATGACAAATGTTCATGGATCATAGTGATCTCTCAATAAATTCTTCTGTTTTTATACATTGATCGAGATTGCGAAGATTAAAGCAATCAGGAAATGCATAGTACGAGTGAGGATATCTCCGAATTCACGGCGAGATAGTGATACCAAAGTCACTGCAGATACCAATAAGGTTAATAATATATGACTGGGTAAGAGCATAGCCCGGATAGTGTGTTGTACGAAAAGTAGCAAAGTTGACGAAAAAGGATAAGAGGAGTATTGTAGCACTGGTGAGAAGTGTTGTAAAAGGATTGGAATGATTACGGATGGATCGGAGAACTAGCTTACGAACTAGCATTACCCCCAAATCTGCAACAAGTGCACAATTTGTTTTATGTTTCGATGTTGAGAAATTACAATCCGGGCGCTAAGTATATAGTAGAATACGAGCACGTAGACATGCAACTAAATCTAACCTATGTGGAGCAGCCTGTGGAAACCATAGATCGAAAAGAGCAAGTGCTCCGAAACAAGGTCATCGAGCTAGTCAGAGTCTTGTGGCAAAATCACACTGTGGAAGAATCAACTTGGGAATTGAAAAGCACGATGCTGGAAAAGTACCCCCATTTGTTCTCGGACTGATTCCGGGACGGAATCCTTTTAAGGAGGGGAGACTGTAAGAACCCAAATTTCTGGTAGAATTAAAACTTTTCTTATTTGGATTAAGTGTATCAGTGAATAGTGTTTCCATACGTAAATAGTGTTTTTCATGGATGAATAGTGATTTTGGGAACCAAGAAATTTTACACGCCACCCTATGTACGAGACATGGTATGGATATTTCGAAGTCATATTAGTGATTCACGGAGAAAATAAGTGTATGTAAAGACGATCAGAATTCAGAAATTCCAATTTCTATTTTGGTGTAATATTTGACCGGGCACTGAATTATATATTATTATATTCAAGAAATGAGATATTAAATTTAAGGATTTGAGGATTTAATATTTTAGAATTTTATTATATTTGATTTGGGGATTTGGAACGAAAAGCACAGAGATAGTGAAGCGAGCGTTCTAGAAACCGCTGAAAATTTTCAACGAGATTAAAAGATAAAGCGAACGAATTATGGAATTTGGATTGAGTTCATTACAAGATTAAATATCCTACATGATCATCAAGAGAATTATATCGAGTAGATTGGATGATTTAATCAAAGATTAAATCAAGAGCAATTAGGAATTTAAGTGATTAAAACACTTAAATCATTTCAAGAAACAAAACAATTAGCAAAGCTTCCCCAAGACTCTTTGCACAAGTCCCAACACAGCCATACACATCTATAATATCTAGATATTATCCAAGGCAATCACTTTATGCATTATTGTCCAAGAACAAAGCTAAGCAACTCCATTTCTCTCCATTCTTCTAAACTGCACAACAGAAATACTCTCAAGAAGAAAAATCATATCTCCCTTTCTAGCCATGATAAAATCACCAAACTTTAACCACAGCTCCCTCATATCATGGAGAACATTCGCTCAAAATCTCATGGCCATCTAATGAGTGTAGCCTAGTGAAATCACCTCCCCAAGTTGAAGAAACAAACTGTCCAGATTCATGACAGTTTCTGTGACGATTTTAAAATGGCCATATCTCCTTCGTTTCTCAATGGAATTTCGTGTTCTTTATATGGTTGGAAAGCTGTAAAGATGATCTACAACTCTCCTTTAGGAGCCTCGTTCAGAAATGTAATAACCCTAACTTCAGTAATGCTACAGTGGTCACATGAATAGTAAATTTCGAGGATTTAGAGAAATGGTACGTAGGTACCCTATAATGGAAACAGAAAATGAATAAACAAAAACCATATTAATATTATACACTGAAATTAAGTGACTCGAAATGACGATAGATTTCAGAAATTCCTGAATATGGATTTTGAGGATTTTGATTTCGAATAAGCTTCTATTGGATATTGAGGAGCATGGAAATATTATAAGAATGACAAATTGAGGGATTAGTGAATTTAGATTAAACCAAGGGATTATTAAGTTAAGAGAATACCAAAGGAAATTGGATTCGTAAATGATTTCGAAAACCACTGAGATAATGAGGTTTACTCGAAACGAACCACAATTAGACGAGTATGGAAACCAAGCAACCAAGATTAGTAATATAACAAGGATACATACCATATTATTTACCAATGTGATGGGCATTTTACTTAGAAAACTTAGAAAATAAGAGATTAGAAAATCCAAGTGGTATCACTTTCCATTAACTTGTTTTAAGGGGGTAAATTAGTAACTTTGCAAGCTTTTAATCACTAAATATCTTCCAAGGCTTCTAGGACAAGCTAAAGCTAACAAATATTAACAAGATTAAAGAGGGATAAGATCAAAACAAAGAACAAAACTCTCTCCCCCATCCATATTACAATTTTCGGCCAAAACAAGAACAGCCCAGTAAAATGACCATAACTTCTTCGTTTCTCAGCCAAATTTTGCGTTCTATAGCTTTTTAGAAAGCCCATGAGATAACCTACAAGTCGTATTTCACAAGAGTTTTCCAGAAAAGCAAGGTAAAGGGGTCGTTTTTCATGTTCTTTCAGCTGATGAATAGTAATTCCGAATTGTTAACTTTGTTTTCATGGTTTCTTTAGTTGATTCAAGTTAATCTAAGGTTGTTTAAGGAGTGCCCAAGGTTTATCAAGGATTTTTAAGGGTTATCAAAGCTTCAAGAAGGTATAATCATGCTTGCTCTTTTATGTTTATGATGGATATAGTTGTGTTTAGTGATTAAGTGGTATAAATGTTATGATTATGATGTTATAAGTGTTTGTAAGTGATTAAAGTTGATTTTGGAAGGAGTATGTGCTTGTAACCATGGTTGGTAAGATGACCACATGGTGTAGGTGATGGTGTATAAGGTGGATGATTGATTTGGAGGAGTTTGATTTTGGAAAGTATGAAATTACAGCAGTTATAATGTCCGATTTTCGTTAGAACGAAAACTGCCCTGTTTTGTGACCCCTGCATTCATACGGTACCTCACTGCCTAGGTTACCAATTGACCATGAAATGATAGAGCTTAGTTCATAGATCGTTTTGATATAAGGTGTGTTAAAATCTGATGAACGGTTTAGGAGAAAAGTCAGTTTTAGTGAAAGACGTTCGATAACCGAAAAAACGTAATTGTATCAACTTTGAGGCTAAAGTTACCATACTTGGACATTTTTATAAGCCACGAAATTTTGGGATAAGGTAGTAGGGTGGTCAGAGGACCCTTGACAGTTGACCTTACATTAAAATTCGAAATCAATATTTTCTGAGAATTTTTACAGTTAAGTGTGGTCGTTAGGGAAAATGGTGAAAAACCACTGAAACTTCGTTTGAGCTTATAAATGGTTAAGTTCTTGAACCTTTGGGGTAATAGTGATACGTTAGGCATATATTGAAGTATCAAGGGTAATGTTATACAAGAGTGTAGTGAGTAAGAGATGTGATATTCTAATGACGGTCCTTTTGTGTTTATAGAAACTCCGGAAGAGGGACCAGCCTTACTGTCAGGATACAGGAACCGAGGCAAGATCTTTTCTATCCCTACTTGGAAATTATTTATCTTCGAAGAAACTTGATTTCATGAAATATATATATGAGATGCTATTGTTACTATATTGTTAAGAAATGGTTTTTCTCGATTATTGATGTAAAAAGGGAAGGTATATGAGTATGGTATGAATATGGATATGAGTATGAGTATGAGATGGATATGAATATACATAGAGATGATTATGCATGAAGTGAACATGCCTTATGATTAAGGGAATATGAAAGAATGGTATCAGTTGTTATCCAGGGTTATATGGTTTATAATACTATATTAAAAATATTCTTTTTGGTGTTAGTGGTATTATAAATATTATTTGATTATTAATTACTACTTTTTAACTAGATGGAATATGTTATGGATATAAAAGCATATTTAAATTCTTGAATATAAAAGAGATGTCTGAATCATAATCAAAGTATTATGTTATGAATATATTTTATAGAAATAATGTGCGAGAATGAAAATGATATGAGTGAATGATAATTGATAATGGAAGTGATATACGGAAATGAAAATGTGAAATGGTGTTGATAAATTGAATGATGATCTTATAAAAAGGGGAATTTACAATAATAAGCGTAAGAGGCCATGTGGAAGTTGCACAGTCCAGCACTTAATAAGCGTAAGAGGCCGTGTGGAAGTTGCACAGTCCAGCACTTAATAAGCGTAAGAGGCCGTGTGGAAGTTGCACAGTCCAGCACTTAATGTTTCATTTCGGCCCAAGAGTTGCCGAAGGAGGATGTAGTGGTAGACCTTCCTCCAGGAGGATGTTAGCAAGTGGCCTTCCTCCAGGGATGATGTTAGCAGGTGGCCTTCATTCCTTCTACCGGTAGTAAAAAGGGACGGATACGGAGGGCGACTGATCATCGAGCCTCACGTATTCGGCAACAGTGAAAACCCCTACAATATGTGAATAAAGAATAAATGATAAAGTCAGATTGGTATACTGGAAAGGGAAAATGATATGAAAGGTGGAATTATTGTTATAGATGAAGAGAAACTGATTTTATATTAATTTATAAAAATTGTTACATAAGAAGGAAATGAGATGATGATAGTAAGAGATTTAAGTAAGTATTCATATTATCCTGAAATATTACACTGAAAGATTATATTGATTGTTATATTATTTAAGAAGAGAAACTGATACTGTATTATTCTAGATTTCTTTCTTATAAAAGTAAGTGGATGATGTATTATTAAATAAGAGTTTTAATCTCCCTTGAAGTTTATAATTGGTTACTACTTACATATGTATACATGTATATTTGGTTACATTTTAAATTCCAGTTTACAATATTATCTTGCTGAGCTATTATAGCTCACTCTTGCTACTTATCTATATACAGCTAGGTACGCCGATACTCCGTACTACACCCCGCAAGAGGGTACGGGAAAGACGAACTTTTGAGAGAGTGTTGGAAACGCTTTCTGAGGTAGCTAGCGGACGGTTGGGTATTGATAGATTGTGTACATTAAGTGTGTAAGTTGGTGTAATAACTTTTGATTGTTGAAATGCTTCATGTCGAAGTATTATTCAGCAATGTGTTTAAGTATGATTCTGGGTTTGTAATAACTGTTTAACTCTAAACTTTTATTATGGTGAATGTTGTTCTCTGAGCATATGACTGGTGTGTGTGTGTGTATTACTGTGGGGTCAATTGCATAAGTATTAAATAAAAAAAAAAATCCCAAGAGATATTGATTTTGAATGGAAGTTGGTCCGTGATGGCCCAGATTCATGACCCCGGATTTGGGGCTGTCACAGTTTGGTATCAGAGCTTAGAGTCATAATGCTCAGGAACAAGAGTGATAATAATAAATATATTATTAATAATAGAAATTTTGAACTCACATCGAGTTCAAGGAGGGGTTTATCGAACGAAGCGTTTATTCTAAGTAGTGATTATAATTTTATAGATTATTGCTAATAAAGGTTATTATGCCAAAAGTGTTAAGTTTATGTAGCACACGAGATCGATATGAAAAAGGGGAATACTTGATGTATCGGGAAGTGTACGTTAGATAACCTCGTGAGTAATTCCAGGGTGATTCATCATCTCTTATTCAAAAGGGGCCGGTATCTTTTCAAAACTTTTTGGTATCCTTGAAATGTGTTTCAAAATTGTATTAGTCAAAATATTCCTCTAAGGTTATTTTTGGAAGATGGTATTTATCATTGTGATTTAAATTTTCCTCTATATTTCTTACTCCAACTAAGAGGAACAACCATATATGTATACACAAGGACAATCTGTCTGTGTGATAGAAAGTCGGAGGGGACGCCCTCACTTGTGTGACGTACGGTTCTTCCATCATATTGATTTCTCAAATATCCTTTTGTTTCAAATAAAAGTTATTTAAAACTCTTAATTTTATAAATTATTGTGGAACCCTTGCTTGTTTCTGGGTTCGTTTCAATTCAAAGTTTCCTAAATTCTATCAATTGTTTTGAATATAGAAGATTTCAGTAAAGGATGGGATAATGGAAGCAAAGTTTAGAGTATACGTGATTATATGAGGAAACTCGAGATTTCAAGGGAAATTTCAATAAGAGATAATTAGAGCTAGAAGCGTTTTGATATAAAAGAGGAAGGAATTTCTTGAGAAGAAATGGGTATATTTGAGGATTATTGAGATAAAAGAATATTAGGAATTTTAAGGTATAATTGAGATTTACTATTGAGAGTAAGGTGTATTTTGAGGGAAAAGTTAGAATAAGGATAAACAAAGGAAGTGGGGATAATTAATGAAGTTTGTGTATTCTGTCTAAATTCTATTGTATTTTGATATTAAATGTTGAGATTCAAGGATATTGATGTATATAAGGTGATTGACTTAAATGAAAAGGTTATTGTGCTAAAGGTGATACGCTTAATTACTAAAGTTGAGTTGAGAATATTATGGTATATAAATGAGTTAACTAGTGATATAATTGTGTATATGAGAATGTGTATATAGAAATGATGTATATTATACCCTAAATTTGGGTGATTAATGAAGAATATTGTTATATACAGAATCATGCCGCCTAAGCGTAATAATAGAATGAATGCAAGGGAAAATGAGAGAGAGGAAGGAAGTCATAATAGGCAGGGTGAAAACGCTCATAATGAACAAGATCATGAGGAAGAAGAAGATGAATCAACTGGTCAACAGGGAAATCAGGGTGGTAACCCTTTTAACCAATTTATGGAACTATTGAGGCAGAATTTAGCTAATCCACAGAATCCGCCACAACCACCTGTTCTTCCCAACCAGACAGCTAACTCTTTTCGTGCTTTTAAGTCATTAAAACCCCCAGAATTTGAGGGAACCACTAACCCAGTAGCAGCCAGGGCATGGCTGAAAGAGATGGAGAAGGCTTTTGAGATACTGAGGGTAGAGGAAGATCAGAAGTCAGTCTTTGCAGCCTATCTCCTAAAGGGAGAGGCAAATTATTGGTGGGAAGCTAAGAAAAATCTCGAGGGAGCGGGAGTGATAACTTGGGAGCGTTTCACTAGGGTGTTTCTAGACAAATATTCCCCTAGGTACTTAGAGAACCAGATGGAAATAAAATTTTTGGAGCTAAAGCAGGAAAATCTAACAGTGGCTGAGTATGAAACGAAATTTACCGAACTGTCTAGGTTTGTTCCAGAATTTGTGCGTACTGAGGAACAACGAGCGAAAAGGTTTCAACAAGGATTGAAACCATGGCTACGGACAAGAGTGGCACCATTTGAGTTGACTGATTATGCTGCGGTGGTTCAGAAGGCATCTATTATCGAGGCCGAGAGTGAACAAAACCAATTAGGTCGAGAGAACAAGAAAAGAAAATTTGAGGGTCCAAAAGGAGGTTCAAGTGAGGGAAGCTACTTTAATAAATTTGGTAAAGGACAAAAACCCCAGTTTGGAAAGTCAGGGAATAATAAGACTAACAGTGAGACGGTGAATCAAGGTGGTAGATCCACAGGAACCTTTCAGTCTAATCAATCGCGACCACCATTGCCAGATTGTAACACGTGTGGTAAGAAGCATTCAGGAGTGTGTAGAGTGTTAGGAATAACTTGCTTTAGGTGTGGACAAAAGGGGCATTTTCTAGACAAGTGTCCATTAGTCGATATGAGTGACATGAAGTGTTACCAGTGTGGGAAATTAGGACACTTTGCCAGAGATTGCCGTTCCGGTGAGTCGTCCGCACCAGGACAAAGTATGACTGCTTCAAATAGACCTACTGCCAGGGTGTACAATATGACTTTAGGAGAGGCATTGAGAAAGCCGGATACAGATACAGGTGAACATTTTTCTAGTATTTAAATTTTTAGTGTAAATGTTTGGTTAGGAATCAATGTGGTCAATGAATGGTATAGGTAGGTTGATAATCTAGATAAGGAAAATCAGTATCTGTTAGGGGTTAGAAATTCTATGAAAAGGAGAATAATAGTATTTTGGGGGTAAACCACAGACTTGTTTATATACGAACAGGAAATATATATTATAGGTAATATTTTCTTACAATTGTTTCAAAGAATCTTATTCTAGTCGGATTTCTGGAAGATTTTACAGAGACAAGATATAATAAGATCGAAGTGTGTATATTTTATGTCATGATAGAGATCAACATAGGGATAAACCATAAGTGAGATATACTACCATTCAGGGGAGGCCAATGTGGTGGCCGATACCCATAACCAAAAGAGGAATGTTGATGAATGACAAGCAAGTTTATGTTGGTGTATTTTTGCGCAAACAAGATAGAGATATTATGAAGGAAAAAGGATGGAGAAAGTGGTATAGAAGTTATAAGGTGTAGATGAAAAGGTATCTATGGACATTTCTGACGTGATTCCGGGACGGAATCCTTTTAAGGGGGGAAGGATGTAATAACCCTAACTTCAGTAATGCTACAGTGGTCACATGAATAGTAAATTTCGAGGATTTAGAGAAATGGTACGTAGGTACCCTATAATGGAAACAGAAAATGAATAAACAAAAACCATATTAATATTATACACTGAAATTAAGTGACTCGAAATGACGATAGATTTCAGAAATTCCTGAATATGGATTTTGAGGATTTTGATTTCGAATAAGCTTCTATTGGATATTGAGGAGCATGGAAATATTATAAGAATGACAAATTGAGGGATTAGTGAATTTAGATTAAACCAAGGGATTATTAAGTTAAGAGAATACCAAAGGAAATTGGATTCGTAAATGATTTCGAAAACCACTGAGATAATGAGGTTTACTCGAAACGAACCACAATTAGACGAGTATGGAAACCAAGCAACCAAGATTAGTAATATAACAAGGATACATACCATATTATTTACCAATGTGATGGGCATTTTACTTAGAAAACTTAGAAAATAAGAGATTAGAAAATCCAAGTGGTATCACTTTCCATTAACTTGTTTTAAGGGGGTAAATTAGTAACTTTGCAAGCTTTTAATCACTAAATATCTTCCAAGGCTTCTAGGACAAGCTAAAGCTAACAAATATTAACAAGATTAAAGAGGGATAAGATCAAAACAAAGAACAAAACTCTCTCCCCCATCCATATTACAATTTTCGGCCAAAACAAGAACAGCCCAGTAAAATGACCATAACTTCTTCGTTTCTCAGCCAAATTTTGCGTTCTATAGCTTTTTAGAAAGCCCATGAGATAACCTACAAGTCGTATTTCACAAGAGTTTTCCAGAAAAGCAAGGTAAAGGGGTCGTTTTTCATGTTCTTTCAGCTGATGAATAGTAATTCCGAATTGTTAACTTTGTTTTCATGGTTTCTTTAGTTGATTCAAGTTAATCTAAGGTTGTTTAAGGAGTGCCCAAGGTTTATCAAGGATTTTTAAGGGTTATCAAAGCTTCAAGAAGGTATAATCATGCTTGCTCTTTTATGTTTATGATGGATATAGTTGTGTTTAGTGATTAAGTGGTATAAATGTTATGATTATGATGTTATAAGTGTTTGTAAGTGATTAAAGTTGATTTTGGAAGGAGTATGTGCTTGTAACCATGGTTGGTAAGATGACCACATGGTGTAGGTGATGGTGTATAAGGTGGATGATTGATTTGGAGGAGTTTGATTTTGGAAAGTATGAAATTACAGCAGTTATAATGTCCGATTTTCGTTAGAACGAAAACTGCCCTGTTTTGTGACCCCTGCATTCATACGGTACCTCACTGCCTAGGTTACCAATTGACCATGAAATGATAGAGCTTAGTTCATAGATCGTTTTGATATAAGGTGTGTTAAAATCTGATGAACGGTTTAGGAGAAAAGTCAGTTTTAGTGAAAGACGTTCGATAACCGAAAAAACGTAATTGTATCAACTTTGAGGCTAAAGTTACCATACTTGGACATTTTTATAAGCCACGAAATTTTGGGATAAGGTAGTAGGGTGGTCAGAGGACCCTTGACAGTTGACCTTACATTAAAATTCGAACTCAATATTTTCTGAGAATTTTTACAGTTAAGTGTGGTCGTTAGGGAAAATGGTGAAAAACCACTGAAACTTCGTTTGAGCTTATAAATGGTTAAGTTCTTGAACCTTTGGGGTAATAGTGATACGTTAGGCATATATTGAAGTATCAAGGGTAATGTTATACAAGAGTGTAGTGAGTAAGAGATGTGATATTCTAATGACGGTCCTTTTGTGTTTATAGAAACTCCGGAAGAGGGACCAGCCTTACTGTCAGGATACAGGAACCGAGGCAAGATCTTTTCTATCCCTACTTGGAAATTATTTATCTTCGAAGAAACTTGATTTCATGAAATATATATATGAGATGCTATTGTTACTATATTGTTAAGAAATGGTTTTTCTCGATTATTGATGTAAAAAGGGAAGGTATATGAGTATGGTATGAATATGGATATGAGTATGAGTATGAGATGGATATGAATATACATAGAGATGATTATGCATGAAGTGAACATGCCTTATGATTAAGGGAATATGAAAGAATGGTATCAGTTGTTATCCAGGGTTATATGGTTTATAATACTATATTAAAAATATTCTTTTTGGTGTTAGTGGTATTATAAATATTATTTGATTATTAATTACTACTTTTTAACTAGATGGAATATGTTATGGATATAAAAGCATATTTAAATTCTTGAATATAAAAGAGATGTCTGAATCATAATCAAAGTATTATGTTATGAATATATTTTATAGAAATAATGTGCGAGAATGAAAATGATATGAGTGAATGATAATTGATAATGGAAGTGATATACGGAAATGAAAATGTGAAATGGTGTTGATAAATTGAATGATGATCTTATAAAAAGGGGAATTTACAATAATAAGCGTAAGAGGCCGTGTGGAAGTTGCACAGTCCAGCACTTAATAAGCGTAAGAGGCCGTGTGGAAGTTGCACAGTCCAGCACTTAATAAGCGTAAGAGGCCGTGTGGAAGTTGCACAGTCCAGCACTTAATGTTTCATTTCGGCCCAAGAGTTGCCGAAGGAGGATGTAGTGGTAGACCTTCCTCCAGGAGGATGTTAGCAGGTGGCCTTCCTCCAGGGATGATGTTAGCAGGTGGCCTTCATTCCTTCTACCGGTAGTAAAAAGGGACGGATACGGAGGGCGACTGATCATCGAGCCTCACGTATTCGGCAACAGTGAAAACCCCTACAATATGTGAATAAAGAATAAATGATAAAGTCAGATTGGTATACTGGAAAGGGAAAATGATATGAAAGGTGGAATTATTGTTATAGATGAAGAGAAACTGATTTTATATTAATTTATAAAAATTGTTACATAAGAAGGAAATGAGATGATGATAGTAAGAGATTTAAGTAAGTATTCATATTATCCTGAAATATTACACTGAAAGATTATATTGATTGTTATATTATTTAAGAAGAGAAACTGATACTGTATTATTCTAGATTTCTTTCTTATAAAAGTAAGTGGATGATGTATTATTAAATAAGAGTTTTAATCTCCCTTGAAGTTTATAATTGGTTACTACTTACATATGTATACATGTATATTTGGTTACATTTTAAATTCCAGTTTACAATATTATCTTGCTGAGCTATTATAGCTCACTCTTGCTACTTATCTATATACAGCTAGGTACGCCGATACTCCGTACTACACCCCGCAAGAGGGTACGGGAAAGACGAACTTTTGAGAGAGTGTTGGAAACGCTTTCTGAGGTAGCTAGCGGACGGTTGGGTATTGATAGATTGTGTACATTAAGTGTGTAAGTTGGTGTAATAACTTTTGATTGTTGAAATGCTTCATGTCGAAGTATTATTCAGCAATGTGTTTAAGTATGATTCTGGGTTTGTAATAACTGTTTAACTCTAAACTTTTATTATGGTGAATGTTGTTCTCTGAGCATATGACTGGTGTGTGTGTGTATTACTGTGGGGTCAATTGCATAAGTATTAAATAAAAAAAAAAAATCCCAAGAGATATTGATTTTGAATGGAAGTTGGTCCGTGATGGCCCAGATTCATGACCCCGGATTTGGGGCTGTCACAAGAAAAGGTCGGTAAGGGTCTCGTTTTTCATGTTCTTTCAACTGAGTTCTAACAGATCCGAAAAACTCTAATCATGTTCTTGTTGATTCTTGTTAGTTTAAGATTTCTAAGGCTATACAAGGACTAGATCAAGCTTAGCAAGGCTAGCACACTCTCCAAGGAAGGTATAACTCTCTTGAAACCCTAGCTCTTAGTTTAAGTTTTGATGATTGTTGAATGGTTTCGAGATTAGTTAGGAGTATGATGTTAATACAAATGTTCGCACTTATTCACGCAAGAGAACGTGGTCAACAAGTAATACAGAGTAAATAAGATTCGTTCCCACAGAGACTCAAATTGTTCGTTATGTTCACTTATGCACCAGCTAATGATTTACACTCACTGCTAAGACAATCACAATTTTGGGTTGATTTAACTAATGATTGATTACCAACTAAGCCAATTACGAGAAAATAACTTAACTTAAACCTTATAATAAACAAACATGGGATTTCAACTTCAATTACTACTTCATCTAGAATCTTATGCCCTTTAGCCTAGCATGTGACCGAGTTGATTACTGATTAGATGCACTAAACTGATACATACCAACTTTCGTTGTGCATATACCATCCTACTGATCATCCACAATTGATAGAAGTCAAATAGTCACCAAATATGTGTAGTCCCTATATGTCTATAGCAATTGAACACATACCGGTTGAAAATCAAGCACCCATTAAACCACATAGTCGATGCAAGACGGTTAGAATCACATCACAAATTAATACATGTTCTTCACATGCAAAAACCTATGCTAGCATGAATTGTTCTAAACCCTAGATCCACTTTCGCATTCACTAGGATTAAACAAACAATTACAAGTGTTCGCGACGCACTTATAACGAATAAGCATAAACATACTAGGCAATCAATACATACAATCACACACCAAGGCATAAAAACACTCAATAACTAGAATCCATAGCAAAATCCATTAAAACCCCATGATAACGAATTAGCCCATAATTGACCTAATTGTCATCATGGGTTCTATGGAAAACATAATTCTAAAATCAACAAGTAAAAATAAAGAAGAAGAATAAAGTTTAGAATTGAACTCCCACAATAGAAGAATACAAAGGTTTCAAGAATAATCCTTGCTTGTCACTAGCTTGGAAGAATTCCTTCTCCTCCTCTCTCTTCTGTATAAAACTAGGTTACAATATGAACGTATGTATATGTTTTTTTACAAGGGTAGAACGTTTATACATAAAAAACGTTTCTCCCTCTTGCCTAATAAAAATATTTAATATTCTATTACAATTAGAATTTAATTAAGGTGCTAAAACCTGCCCGGAATATAATTAGAACTCGAAAAGGGCAAAACAGGAATTTCCCAGCCATGCTTCACAAAGTCTGCCTGCGCGAATTAACTCAGTACTTTACTTGCACGTGATTCCTATCCCAGGTTGTAGAAAATCTCTCAAGCTTCGCGTGGGCAGTAAGATCGCTAAAAACGGACTTACAGAACTCCAGATATGGCCAAAACAGTATAAGCTGCGCACCCTTCCCAGAAAATCCGAATTTTAATCATTTAATTCCCAAAAAATTGTAGAAGCATCCACCTTAATCAACATTCTCGTAAACCTGCACAACTAAGCAAAACACATCAAAACTACAAGAAACTTGAGTCCAAGACAATCAATTTAAGCCGATTTAGAATGTTCCAAGTGGATATAAATCCACTTATCAACAAACATGAAAGCATGATTATGTAGTGGTTTCTTGATTTAAGAGTTATGATGAATATGAGGATGAAGTAGATGTTCTTGGATAGTTGAGGATGTATAATATGTGTATAAATTGTATGGATGCCCGGTGTGGCTTGGTTTGATGATTACGATTTTTGGAACGTCCGATTTATAGCCGTCGTAATGCCGAATTTTCCTTAGCACTTAAGAAAACGTGTTTGACAGTAGCTTTAACTCACTGTCTAGTTTCGTCTTCTGCCATTACAAGATAGATTACGTTATAAGCTTCGTTTTGATATAACGCTCGTGTGAAATGGACTTACGGTTTAGGAGTTATGATAAAAATCGTAAAGGTGGTTCGAAACCGTAAACGAAAGTTCGTAACTGAAATTGAACCCCATAAATAGTACGAATTCAGTGGCAAATCTTAATAATTAAATATTAGAGATAAAAAGGAAGGTGTGGGAGAAAACCTCATGTCAATCGGATCGTTTTCCGATTTTATAAAATATTCGAATCAAGGTTAAACGCGAACGAACCCCTAAAAGCATGCTTGGTTATGACTTTGATAAACGACTTAGAAAACGGGTGATAAAACTCGTAGTACAATCTTGATTCGTAAATGATCGATCTTAAAACTTACATGGCTTAAGTATGTATCAAGTGTGGGTATGATGATGTGTCATAATAGCGAACATATGTCGAACCGCATCGGTGATAAAAGAGAGTTACACTAAGAGGTGTATAACGAGATGATTCGAAAACGTGTTTTGACTTAAGTAGAGTTTATATTTAACCTTTGTAAAGTGTTAAGTGATTAATCCCGAATGCCTTGGCTATTTATAGATCACCAGGCTGACCCGGGACACGCTACCCCTACCCGCACTCGATTCCCAGGCAAGTTTCAAAACTCCCTTTTTAAAGGCTGTTGTTGTGATAATATGTATATATATATGAATTGATTCTGTTATACATATGCCATAGCATGCATGCCTACCTTCAAAGTCATATTGATATACTTGTTCCCTGAATTATTGTTGGCTTATAAGCCAGATAGTTATTATATCTGTTATAAGCCGGATATTACTAAGACCCTTAAGCGAAGGGCAGTTGAATCTCATTCTTTGATTATAGACCGGGAGTCGTTATTTCTTGATATATTGATATTATTTTCAGAGGAAAGTATTTAAGTAAATATTTTCCATTTATTATCTGGCGAATATTATTGGAATATTCCTTTGAGATTATTTGATAAATATTATTCGAATTATTCATCAGATATTCATCAGATATTTATCCTTAATATTCATCTAAAGTCGATTTAATATTCGAATATTATTTCGAACCCTCAATTAAGTTATTCACTTAAAGAATATTCATTCTTATTTACTCAATAGATATTATTTTGAATATTCATTCGAGTTTATTTATTTAACGAATATTATTTTCAATATTCATTCGAGCCTTATTTATTTAAATGAATATTATTTCGAATATTCATTCAATCTCTATTTATTTTATAAATATTAGTTGAACATTGATTCGAACTCCAGTTATTCGATAAATATTATTTTGAATATTTCCTTGAGGCGATAAATATTATCTCCGACATTCATTTAAAGTCGATTCAATTATTGAACATAATTTCAAATATACATTCGATAATCATTTCTTCGATAAATCTTATTGAGTTGAATAATCATTAATTATTTATTGAATATTGTCTCAAATATTCAGTCGATGATTATTTCATCAATAAGTATCCTTCTTAAGTTAAATATCCATTGCTTATTCAATGAATATTACCTCGAATATCCATTTGATAATTATTTCTTCAATAAATATTATTATTAATTTGAAGATTCACTAATTGTCCAGTGAATATTGTTTCGAATACTCATTTGGTAATTATTCCTTCAATCAGTATTATTAATTCGAATATTCATTATTAATTCAATGAATATTGTTTCGAACATTCACTTGATAATTACTTCTTCGATAAGTATTATTATTTGGAATATTCACTATTTGTTCAGTGAATATTAATTCGAATATTCGTTCGAATTTTATTTAATCGATAAGTTTATTTAATCTGAGTATTCACTATTTATTCAGTGAATATTATTTCGACTATCCAGTCGAGTTATAATTATTTGATTAAGTGCAATTTATAATAATATTCATTAATTATTTAATGAATATCATTTGTGAATATTTATTCGAGGATTATTCCGAGTAATATTTTATATTAGGATTATTCCTTCAATATTTTGACTTAATAAATATTCTTTAGAATATTCATTTAATTCTTCTAACTCGTTTCAAAGACACTTGGTTTCATTCACATAGTATCATCGACCCTCGAACATTATATATAAATTATTTCAGAGTCTTATTTTTATTATTATATTATCGAGGAAGGTTCTCAGTAATTCCATCCCTCCTTCGATTCTATCATAAGGGAACCTTACTTGAGGAATGTTATTTTATCTTGTGATTGCCCGGTCATAAATAGTTCGTTTCACTCGCAACTTGGTTGCTATTATTCTTGGAATTGTGCGTACCCTCTCATCATTCGAGGGGTAGAATGTTGGAACAAGTTGGTATCCATTAACAAGCAACAGCTTGGGAAATAGAGGTAAATTTTCCTTTCCACATTAGATACGACTACCTTGTGGAGTCTTATCAACAGGTATCATACCTGGGGAAAAGGGGAACGAACATTACATTTCACAATGATGGATGTTAAATGAACTAGGAGACGCGTAAGTGGCCGAGTGGCGCCGGTCCAGCAATAGCCCAACCGTTGGCTTAGGAGTTCCAGAGGGCGGTAGACAAGTAAATCCGTCGGAGCTACCTTCTACATGTAGAGAACGACTGATGAGATGCATGACATACGACTGATCATCGTAAATGTCAGGGCATCTGGCGCGGCAATGCTCCCGTATTAGTTCATCTTTCAAGATTCGAAATCTTCTGCAACACCATCTGTGTTGGCAGTGTTGAAACATGTTGAAAACTGGAATTGCACTATATTTCTGCAAGTTCCTCTTTTATGAAAATGATGCTATCTTGCTCATCTTGAGATAGCAGATATTTCCACATAATTTACATACTTTGAGTTACCTTGTAACTTCATCCTTTATATTGAGCTGGAACTCTTTTCATTAAGGCATGGCATATGATTTCAAAATATATCTTTGAACTGTCATATATATCACTGTCAGTTATATTATTTTTGGTGGGCTATCGCTCACCCTTGCGTTATTATTATTATATCACAACAACAGATAGATCTGACGGCCAGCACAAGGAGTACTCGGTGTAAGCAGGGACAGCGGTTAGGGTTGCCTACTGATGTCATGGACGACATTGCTGAGGTAGAAGCTACTAGTAGGCTAGACTGTCAGCTTTTGGTTTATTAGATGTATTTATGTAAATGGATGGCAAAGAGTATGTATTAATAAATTGTAATTCTTTGGGTTGTGAGAACTCAAACTTGTGATTAATAATATTGATGGTAACTCTGATTTCATCTCTGGGACTATAACGGGTGTGTTTTATGTTGTGGTTTTGGGTCACAAGGTTGTAATTTAAATTATGTTGGTTTTGTGGATGGATATTGAGACCGTAACGACCAGATCCCTGACCCTGGATCTGGGGGTGTTACAGAAATGGTATCAGAGAGTTACGTTATAAATCCCAGAGATGGTGCGACGTTAAAACAATAAATTCACTATGATAATAAGAACTCTTGCCAAGTTCACAGTCGGACTACTTAATGTAGTATTGACATATGAAACCCTTATGGGAACTCTTAAGTATCATGATAGTAACTTAGGGCGTTCTCGTATCGACTTGTAAGGCGACAGACCTTGAGGCGTTCGAGCATCAGCACAGTGATGCTTTATTATATGTTGACAATCGGCTTGAAGACTCGGTAGAGTACCCTACTGAGGACCCTAAGGAGGTTCCAACTAAGAAGGAGAATCCTGTTAAGGACAAAAAAAGTTTACCCTTGAGTAAATGAGGGCTACAGCCAGAGAGACTGTAAGAGTTAAGGTATATTGCTCAGAGGAGTGAGCATAAAGATCTGAGGTATTATTAAGAGAACTAAAGATGCAATATGGGATTCATAGTCGGACTACCGGATGTAGAACCAGCAAGTAAGACGGATTGGAAGAATAACTTGAGATCTTATATAGGGATAGATAAGAGTCCCTAGAGACTTTCAGATTAATGAGAAAAGAGTAGAATGTTGTGTGATTATTAAAGACATCGATATATGTCAGGGGAGCAGAGTCTCCAGGAGCAGTTGAAATAGAGGCAGCAAGTGCCATAACATGTGATGAATGGAATAGTGTGAATATTGTTAATGGTAATTCGCCGTGAGAAGGCAGATTTCATAGGTTATAATTTATAAGTCAAACTGAGATTGATGAGGTGGTTGGGTTCAGGGAAATGATCATTTGAAGAAGGGATCAACTTAGAAAAATAAAGACATTGGAAAGTGATGGCATGATTGGATAAAGTTATATAAGGAAGTAGTAAGCGAGACGATGATCTCAGAACCTACACGAGGAAAAGACCAGTGAGTCTACGATGTACTAGTAATGAGACTATTGTCAGGAATCAAGTATAAGTTTAGTTCAACTCAGTGAAATGATGAACCAAAAACATTATATGCATGTGATTCAGAGGAATATTAAATTCTTCCTTTTCCTTGAATGGATTATAGTAGTTACCTTAAGTTATTCCAACACTGAATCGTAAATGGATCAAGTAAGGCGATCAGTGGTTAAGATGTGATTGAGAATGATTTTAAATGAAACTTGAAGGAACAATGTAGGCCAAGTTCTCGAGGTACGAGTCTGGCAAAATGAAGTTCAGTTATTAGGACACACGATCAATAGTGAGTGGTGTTGGTTGACCCTACCGAGTTAAAGACAGTTTCAAATGGAAAAAGGCCAACCACGCCAACAAAGGTGAGAAATTTAATAAGGTTCACAATGTATTACCAAAGATTGGTTCAGGACTTGACAAAGATTGCGGTCCCGTAACCGGACTTATTTATAAGACTAAAAAGTGGAACTGGAGCGAACCCTGTGGATTGGTTGAGGTAGCCGCTATACGGATTGGTAGACAGATCCCGATTATTTCGATTGATTCTAGAAATAAACTGATGAAGTCGAGATTGGATGGTAAAAAGGGAAATGTAATTAAGAAACAAGCCGGACTGAGAAATTCCGGGATTGACTCAAATGAAAAGGTTGTATGCCAGAAGTGTTAAGCTTACGTGGCACGTGGAATTAATAAGAATAGTTGAAAAGATAAAAGTAAAGTAAGGTGACCAGAGACGGTACCGAGAAGTCGATTGAGACTTATATGGAGTAAAGTTTTGAAAAGATCAAAAGGTATCAAAGAAGAAGGCACTATTCCGGAAATTGCTAGAAAAGTAATTCTATTAGCCAACCCCTAAACTCACATATTTAGTGTGACCAGGGGAGGCCAAGTCACAAAGGATTAGCAAGTGACTTAACCAGCACTGTAAGGACAAAGCGGGGTGCTTCTAATTAAGCGCCAATCGCGAGGACTTGTGATATAAAATGAATTGAGATGCAGGATGATGGGTTTTATATATACCAGGGACATAGTATGACTGAGGAAAGTGACCAATAAAAGGTAGGATGCATAATTGTTATTTGAAACTTAGTATCTTTAATAAGTAGGACAAGTACTAAAAGATTCACGTTGAATACGACCAATATCTTCTAGAACATCCTTACTACCATCACCAAATTCTGTAAGAAGAGCGGATAGACATGTGTTGTCTTGTGTAAGGTCATGAAGACTGACGTTCATTTGAGAGAAAAAGTGAGCATTAAGCTACCGATAGATTATCAAGATAGAATGATTGAAAAGAGACACTTATTAAGGATATATGATTGGTTGTCACTTAAAGGATGTAAGTATTTCTTGAAAATAGAATTGAGGATAAAATATCCATAAATTAAGATGAACCTTGGGAATGCATAAAGGATAGCATTACCCCTAATAAAGACGTTATGAACACAGATGGTATAAGTTGAATCGACCAAGGTAACAATAACCTGTAAGGATTTGTTGAAAGGAGTCTTGAAAAGTACATAGGCAGAATTGTTGTAGGATTGATCAATGATACTGTGAGATACCATGTACCTAGAAAATACAGGAGGAATGATGAGGATGACCTAAGAAATCTTATAATGAAAAAGGTAATATTATGGATTTCAAAATGGATATTTGGTAGGAACATATATGACATAATAATGCCAAGTGGGGCATGTATAAAACTATGAGAAAATGGATTAAATCAATCAGGTTGAGATTGTGTTAAAGCAAGAAAGGCCTGAGTCAAAGATATCCTAGACCTGATGAGAAATTAGCTGTGAATAAAAGTCACACTTAAGGATTAAGGCAATAACTTATGGAAAAAGACTGATATATATTTCTCTCCTTCAATAGAGTCTAAGGAAGAATACTTTCACCCAACAGTGAGAGGAATGAGGTAGAAAATTTTGACTTAAATAGATCCAGAAAACACCGATTACAAGAAATTATTATCAGGAAAGGCCAATGAGGTGGCCGACACTTTAAGTGTTGAGGAGTAATTATAAATGCTCATACCAAAGAAACGGAATGGTATTGAAAAGGACTTTGAAGGTTAGAATGTGGTGGAGGAATTTACATTCCCTCTAATAATTATACAAGAATCAACCATAAGAGTAGCTTAAGTAAATATTCGATTCATGATATCGTCATAAGTATATTACCTGCGTTAGGAGGTCCTATTTTGAGGTAAACCAGGACCATGATTCAAACTCGACTAAGTAAACCGTTCAGTTTCCAGTCTTCTACTGAAGATATAAGATTCATAATTTCTTCAACCTGGCTTAGCTACGATGCTTGAAGCTCTTCTGTAATTTTATCTGCTTCGTGTATTGTCTACGTCAAGTTCAGGAAGTATTCCTCATGGATAGGGGATGGCGATTATTTTGTCTTCCTAAAGGATTTTGACCCGACGATTAGGGAACCCGTATGATTAGCTATTAAAGCACTACAGCAAACGATGGTGATTCAACAAAGGGCTACGTTAATATAGGGGCGATTCTTCTAAGAAATGCGAGAACACTGCAAAGATAAAGATAATAATGCCATTGATAAGCTAAATGGCATGTTGATGAATGACAAGCCGTTTATGTTGGCGTATTTCTGCGCAAACAAGATAGAGAACATGAGGTTGGAGATTCATAATGCTAAGAGGCAAGTTTGGCAGGAATAGATTATATTGGATCTAAGTTAGAGAAATAAGCAAGATTTATTTCAGAGTGTATAAGTTGGAATGATATGATGTTTGAAATAAATGAGAATGCTCTGAAAGCTCATAAGGAGATTATAGTCGAAATAGAAACAAGACGGTTGATATAAATGAAATAGAGTTGAGGATCAATAAGGGAGTTAGATAAGCGGACTCTTGGGAAACCCCAATAATGAAGTAAGAAAAGTATGAAATGGACATGGCAAGCTATTTGATAAACAGAAAGTTGAAATTGAAAGCATAAATGACATACAGATTAACTCTCTTTAAGTAGAGAGAACTCGAGGAATTTTGGAATAGACTAATTGATTAATAAAGAGATACATGGATCGAGAAATTAAGAAATTAGATGGATGATCAAAGAAAGTTTGACCCCAAAGATGTGATGCTTATCGAATAAAAGGTGACGGGATACCAATAAGAAGGTGTCAATTATAAAGGATGTCTTACAGAAACGAATAAGAATCAGAAAGCGAGAAGGATGTGATTGATAAAGAAAAGGTTGGGAAAATAATTATGGAATGTGAGGCAAGGAATGTTATGAATGGAGTGATGAATGGGTTTTCCAAACGAACTCTCGGAACGACCACCTGATGATGTTAAGTATTGTGAATATGAAAAAGCTAGTAATGTGGCGTGGAATGCCAGTAATGATGATGTCAAGCAAGGAATCCAAGATCTAACCCGAAAGGGACGAAGGATTTTCCAAAAGTGAGTAATGCTAAGATCGAGCAAGAGTATTGGTCCATAGAATGATGGACAGAGCAGCAAGGACATGCGACACGTGAGATTACGATAAAGTAGTATTTGATACGAATAAGATTATTTTCTTCCCTAATGAACCTTTATAGTTCAGAGGTAAATCATAAATATGATATTTTTTAATCATGAGAATTTTGTATAATTCTTTGAAATTCTTTTCTTTTCTTCTCTTTTATTCATCTTCTTTTTGAATTGAGAAGAACAACCCTTTAAGGAGGGGAGGTACTTCTACGTGACTATCTGTCTGTGTAATAGAAGTCTAGGTGGAATACCGTAACTTGTTTAATTGCTTGTCAAGTACTAAAGGCTGGCCCCCTTCTGTACTAACTATGCAATATGACAAATGTTCATGGATCATAGTGATCTCTCAATAAATTCTTCTGTTTTTATACATTGATCGAGATTGCGAAGATTAAAGCAATCAGGAAATGCATAGTACGAGTGAGGATATCTCCGAATTCACGGCGAGATAGTGATACCAAAGTCACTGCAGATACCAATAAGGTTAATAATATATGACTGGGTAAGAGCATAGCCCGGATAGTGTGTTGTACGAAAAGTAGCAAAGTTGACGAAAAAGGATAAGAGGAGTATTGTAGCACTGGTGAGAAGTGTTGTAAAAGGATTGGAATGATTACGGATGGATCGGAGAACTAGCTTACGAACTAGCATTACCCCCAAATCTGCAACAAGTGCACAATTTGTTTTATGTTTCGATGTTGAGAAATTACAATCCGGGCGCTAAGTATATAGTAGAATACGAGCACGTAGACATGCAACTAAATCTAACCTATGTGGAGCAGCCTGTGGAAACCATAGATCGAAAAGAGCAAGTGCTCCGAAACAAGGTCATCGAGCTAGTCAGAGTCTTGTGGCAAAATCACACTGTGGAAGAATCAACTTGGGAATTGAAAAGCACGATGCTGGAAAAGTACCCCCATTTGTTCTCGGACTGATTCCGGGACGGAATCCTTTTAAGGAGGGGAGACTGTAAGAACCCAAATTTCTGGTAGAATTAAAACTTTTCTTATTTGGATTAAGTGTATCAGTGAATAGTGTTTCCATACGTAAATAGTGTTTTTCATGGATGAATAGTGATTTTGGGAACCAAGAAATTTTACACGCCACCCTATGTACGAGACATGGTATGGATATTTCGAAGTCATATTAGTGATTCACGGAGAAAATAAGTGTATGTAAAGACGATCAGAATTCAGAAATTCCAATTTCTATTTTGGTGTAATATTTGACCGGGCACTGAATTATATATTATTATATTCAAGAAATGAGATATTAAATTTAAGGATTTGAGGATTTAATATTTTAGAATTTTATTATATTTGATTTGGGGATTTGGAACGAAAAGCACAGAGATAGTGAAGCGAGCGTTCTAGAAACCGCTGAAAATTTTCAACGAGATTAAAAGATAAAGCGAACGAATTATGGAATTTGGATTGAGTTCATTACAAGATTAAATATCCTACATGATCATCAAGAGAATTATATCGAGTAGATTGGATGATTTAATCAAAGATTAAATCAAGAGCAATTAGGAATTTAAGTGATTAAAACACTTAAATCATTTCAAGAAACAAAACAATTAGCAAAGCTTCCCCAAGACTCTTTGCACAAGTCCCAACACAGCCATACACATCTATAATATCTAGATATTATCCAAGGCAATCACTTTATGCATTATTGTCCAAGAACAAAGCTAAGCAACTCCATTTCTCTCCATTCTTCTAAACTGCACAACAGAAATACTCTCAAGAAGAAAAATCATATCTCCCTTTCTAGCCATGATAAAATCACCAAACTTTAACCACAGCTCCCTCATATCATGGAGAACATTCGCTCAAAATCTCATGGCCATCTAATGAGTGTAGCCTAGTGAAATCACCTCCCCAAGTTGAAGAAACAAACTGTCCAGATTCATGACAGTTTCTGTGACGATTTTAAAATGGCCATATCTCCTTCGTTTCTCAATGGAATTTCGTGTTCTTTATATGGTTGGAAAGCTGTAAAGATGATCTACAACTCTCCTTTAGGAGCCTCGTTCAGAAATGTAATAACCCTAACTTCAGTAATGCTACAGTGGTCACATGAATAGTAAATTTCGAGGATTTAGAGAAATGGTACGTAGGTACCCTATAATGGAAACAGAAAATGAATAAACAAAAACCATATTAATATTATACACTGAAATTAAGTGACTCGAAATGACGATAGATTTCAGAAATTCCTGAATATGGATTTTGAGGATTTTGATTTCGAATAAGCTTCTATTGGATATTGAGGAGCATGGAAATATTATAAGAATGACAAATTGAGGGATTAGTGAATTTAGATTAAACCAAGGGATTATTAAGTTAAGAGAATACCAAAGGAAATTGGATTCGTAAATGATTTCGAAAACCACTGAGATAATGAGGTTTACTCGAAACGAACCACAATTAGACGAGTATGGAAACCAAGCAACCAAGATTAGTAATATAACAAGGATACATACCATATTATTTACCAATGTGATGGGCATTTTACTTAGAAAACTTAGAAAATAAGAGATTAGAAAATCCAAGTGGTATCACTTTCCATTAACTTGTTTTAAGGGGGTAAATTAGTAACTTTGCAAGCTTTTAATCACTAAATATCTTCCAAGGCTTCTAGGACAAGCTAAAGCTAACAAATATTAACAAGATTAAAGAGGGATAAGATCAAAACAAAGAACAAAACTCTCTCCCCCATCCATATTACAATTTTCGGCCAAAACAAGAACAGCCCAGTAAAATGACCATAACTTCTTCGTTTCTCAGCCAAATTTTGCGTTCTATAGCTTTTTAGAAAGCCCATGAGATAACCTACAAGTCGTATTTCACAAGAGTTTTCCAGAAAAGCAAGGTAAAGGGGTCGTTTTTCATGTTCTTTCAGCTGATGAATAGTAATTCCGAATTGTTAACTTTGTTTTCATGGTTTCTTTAGTTGATTCAAGTTAATCTAAGGTTGTTTAAGGAGTGCCCAAGGTTTATCAAGGATTTTTAAGGGTTATCAAAGCTTCAAGAAGGTATAATCATGCTTGCTCTTTTATGTTTATGATGGATATAGTTGTGTTTAGTGATTAAGTGGTATAAATGTTATGATTATGATGTTATAAGTGTTTGTAAGTGATTAAAGTTGATTTTGGAAGGAGTATGTGCTTGTAACCATGGTTGGTAAGATGACCACATGGTGTAGGTGATGGTGTATAAGGTGGATGATTGATTTGGAGGAGTTTGATTTTGGAAAGTATGAAATTACAGCAGTTATAATGTCCGATTTTCGTTAGAACGAAAACTGCCCTGTTTTGTGACCCCTGCATTCATACGGTACCTCACTGCCTAGGTTACCAATTGACCATGAAATGATAGAGCTTAGTTCATAGATCGTTTTGATATAAGGTGTGTTAAAATCTGATGAACGGTTTAGGAGAAAAGTCAGTTTTAGTGAAAGACGTTCGATAACCGAAAAAACGTAATTGTATCAACTTTGAGGCTAAAGTTACCATACTTGGACATTTTTATAAGCCACGAAATTTTGGGATAAGGTAGTAGGGTGGTCAGAGGACCCTTGACAGTTGACCTTACATTAAAATTCGAAATCAATATTTTCTGAGAATTTTTACAGTTAAGTGTGGTCGTTAGGGAAAATGGTGAAAAACCACTGAAACTTCGTTTGAGCTTATAAATGGTTAAGTTCTTGAACCTTTGGGGTAATAGTGATACGTTAGGCATATATTGAAGTATCAAGGGTAATGTTATACAAGAGTGTAGTGAGTAAGAGATGTGATATTCTAATGACGGTCCTTTTGTGTTTATAGAAACTCCGGAAGAGGGACCAGCCTTACTGTCAGGATACAGGAACCGAGGCAAGATCTTTTCTATCCCTACTTGGAAATTATTTATCTTCGAAGAAACTTGATTTCATGAAATATATATATGAGATGCTATTGTTACTATATTGTTAAGAAATGGTTTTTCTCGATTATTGATGTAAAAAGGGAAGGTATATGAGTATGGTATGAATATGGATATGAGTATGAGTATGAGATGGATATGAATATACATAGAGATGATTATGCATGAAGTGAACATGCCTTATGATTAAGGGAATATGAAAGAATGGTATCAGTTGTTATCCAGGGTTATATGGTTTATAATACTATATTAAAAATATTCTTTTTGGTGTTAGTGGTATTATAAATATTATTTGATTATTAATTACTACTTTTTAACTAGATGGAATATGTTATGGATATAAAAGCATATTTAAATTCTTGAATATAAAAGAGATGTCTGAATCATAATCAAAGTATTATGTTATGAATATATTTTATAGAAATAATGTGCGAGAATGAAAATGATATGAGTGAATGATAATTGATAATGGAAGTGATATACGGAAATGAAAATGTGAAATGGTGTTGATAAATTGAATGATGATCTTATAAAAAGGGGAATTTACAATAATAAGCGTAAGAGGCCATGTGGAAGTTGCACAGTCCAGCACTTAATAAGCGTAAGAGGCCGTGTGGAAGTTGCACAGTCCAGCACTTAATAAGCGTAAGAGGCCGTGTGGAAGTTGCACAGTCCAGCACTTAATGTTTCATTTCGGCCCAAGAGTTGCCGAAGGAGGATGTAGTGGTAGACCTTCCTCCAGGAGGATGTTAGCAAGTGGCCTTCCTCCAGGGATGATGTTAGCAGGTGGCCTTCATTCCTTCTACCGGTAGTAAAAAGGGACGGATACGGAGGGCGACTGATCATCGAGCCTCACGTATTCGGCAACAGTGAAAACCCCTACAATATGTGAATAAAGAATAAATGATAAAGTCAGATTGGTATACTGGAAAGGGAAAATGATATGAAAGGTGGAATTATTGTTATAGATGAAGAGAAACTGATTTTATATTAATTTATAAAAATTGTTACATAAGAAGGAAATGAGATGATGATAGTAAGAGATTTAAGTAAGTATTCATATTATCCTGAAATATTACACTGAAAGATTATATTGATTGTTATATTATTTAAGAAGAGAAACTGATACTGTATTATTCTAGATTTCTTTCTTATAAAAGTAAGTGGATGATGTATTATTAAATAAGAGTTTTAATCTCCCTTGAAGTTTATAATTGGTTACTACTTACATATGTATACATGTATATTTGGTTACATTTTAAATTCCAGTTTACAATATTATCTTGCTGAGCTATTATAGCTCACTCTTGCTACTTATCTATATACAGCTAGGTACGCCGATACTCCGTACTACACCCCGCAAGAGGGTACGGGAAAGACGAACTTTTGAGAGAGTGTTGGAAACGCTTTCTGAGGTAGCTAGCGGACGGTTGGGTATTGATAGATTGTGTACATTAAGTGTGTAAGTTGGTGTAATAACTTTTGATTGTTGAAATGCTTCATGTCGAAGTATTATTCAGCAATGTGTTTAAGTATGATTCTGGGTTTGTAATAACTGTTTAACTCTAAACTTTTATTATGGTGAATGTTGTTCTCTGAGCATATGACTGGTGTGTGTGTGTGTATTACTGTGGGGTCAATTGCATAAGTATTAAATAAAAAAAAAAATCCCAAGAGATATTGATTTTGAATGGAAGTTGGTCCGTGATGGCCCAGATTCATGACCCCGGATTTGGGGCTGTCACAGTTTGGTATCAGAGCTTAGAGTCATAATGCTCAGGAACAAGAGTGATAATAATAAATATATTATTAATAATAGAAATTTTGAACTCACATCGAGTTCAAGGAGGGGTTTATCGAACGAAGCGTTTATTCTAAGTAGTGATTATAATTTTATAGATTATTGCTAATAAAGGTTATTATGCCAAAAGTGTTAAGTTTATGTAGCACACGAGATCGATATGAAAAAGGGGAATACTTGATGTATCGGGAAGTGTACGTTAGATAACCTCGTGAGTAATTCCAGGGTGATTCATCATCTCTTATTCAAAAGGGGCCGGTATCTTTTCAAAACTTTTTGGTATCCTTGAAATGTGTTTCAAAATTGTATTAGTCAAAATATTCCTCTAAGGTTATTTTTGGAAGATGGTATTTATCATTGTGATTTAAATTTTCCTCTATATTTCTTACTCCAACTAAGAGGAACAACCATATATGTATACACAAGGACAATCTGTCTGTGTGATAGAAAGTCGGAGGGGACGCCCTCACTTGTGTGACGTACGGTTCTTCCATCATATTGATTTCTCAAATATCCTTTTGTTTCAAATAAAAGTTATTTAAAACTCTTAATTTTATAAATTATTGTGGAACCCTTGCTTGTTTCTGGGTTCGTTTCAATTCAAAGTTTCCTAAATTCTATCAATTGTTTTGAATATAGAAGATTTCAGTAAAGGATGGGATAATGGAAGCAAAGTTTAGAGTATACGTGATTATATGAGGAAACTCGAGATTTCAAGGGAAATTTCAATAAGAGATAATTAGAGCTAGAAGCGTTTTGATATAAAAGAGGAAGGAATTTCTTGAGAAGAAATGGGTATATTTGAGGATTATTGAGATAAAAGAATATTAGGAATTTTAAGGTATAATTGAGATTTACTATTGAGAGTAAGGTGTATTTTGAGGGAAAAGTTAGAATAAGGATAAACAAAGGAAGTGGGGATAATTAATGAAGTTTGTGTATTCTGTCTAAATTCTATTGTATTTTGATATTAAATGTTGAGATTCAAGGATATTGATGTATATAAGGTGATTGACTTAAATGAAAAGGTTATTGTGCTAAAGGTGATACGCTTAATTACTAAAGTTGAGTTGAGAATATTATGGTATATAAATGAGTTAACTAGTGATATAATTGTGTATATGAGAATGTGTATATAGAAATGATGTATATTATACCCTAAATTTGGGTGATTAATGAAGAATATTGTTATATACAGAATCATGCCGCCTAAGCGTAATAATAGAATGAATGCAAGGGAAAATGAGAGAGAGGAAGGAAGTCATAATAGGCAGGGTGAAAACGCTCATAATGAACAAGATCATGAGGAAGAAGAAGATGAATCAACTGGTCAACAGGGAAATCAGGGTGGTAACCCTTTTAACCAATTTATGGAACTATTGAGGCAGAATTTAGCTAATCCACAGAATCCGCCACAACCACCTGTTCTTCCCAACCAGACAGCTAACTCTTTTCGTGCTTTTAAGTCATTAAAACCCCCAGAATTTGAGGGAACCACTAACCCAGTAGCAGCCAGGGCATGGCTGAAAGAGATGGAGAAGGCTTTTGAGATACTGAGGGTAGAGGAAGATCAGAAGTCAGTCTTTGCAGCCTATCTCCTAAAGGGAGAGGCAAATTATTGGTGGGAAGCTAAGAAAAATCTCGAGGGAGCGGGAGTGATAACTTGGGAGCGTTTCACTAGGGTGTTTCTAGACAAATATTCCCCTAGGTACTTAGAGAACCAGATGGAAATAAAATTTTTGGAGCTAAAGCAGGAAAATCTAACAGTGGCTGAGTATGAAACGAAATTTACCGAACTGTCTAGGTTTGTTCCAGAATTTGTGCGTACTGAGGAACAACGAGCGAAAAGGTTTCAACAAGGATTGAAACCATGGCTACGGACAAGAGTGGCACCATTTGAGTTGACTGATTATGCTGCGGTGGTTCAGAAGGCATCTATTATCGAGGCCGAGAGTGAACAAAACCAATTAGGTCGAGAGAACAAGAAAAGAAAATTTGAGGGTCCAAAAGGAGGTTCAAGTGAGGGAAGCTACTTTAATAAATTTGGTAAAGGACAAAAACCCCAGTTTGGAAAGTCAGGGAATAATAAGACTAACAGTGAGACGGTGAATCAAGGTGGTAGATCCACAGGAACCTTTCAGTCTAATCAATCGCGACCACCATTGCCAGATTGTAACACGTGTGGTAAGAAGCATTCAGGAGTGTGTAGAGTGTTAGGAATAACTTGCTTTAGGTGTGGACAAAAGGGGCATTTTCTAGACAAGTGTCCATTAGTCGATATGAGTGACATGAAGTGTTACCAGTGTGGGAAATTAGGACACTTTGCCAGAGATTGCCGTTCCGGTGAGTCGTCCGCACCAGGACAAAGTATGACTGCTTCAAATAGACCTACTGCCAGGGTGTACAATATGACTTTAGGAGAGGCATTGAGAAAGCCGGATACAGATACAGGTGAACATTTTTCTAGTATTTAAATTTTTAGTGTAAATGTTTGGTTAGGAATCAATGTGGTCAATGAATGGTATAGGTAGGTTGATAATCTAGATAAGGAAAATCAGTATCTGTTAGGGGTTAGAAATTCTATGAAAAGGAGAATAATAGTATTTTGGGGGTAAACCACAGACTTGTTTATATACGAACAGGAAATATATATTATAGGTAATATTTTCTTACAATTGTTTCAAAGAATCTTATTCTAGTCGGATTTCTGGAAGATTTTACAGAGACAAGATATAATAAGATCGAAGTGTGTATATTTTATGTCATGATATAGATCAACATAGGGATAAACCATAAGTGAGATATACTACCATTCAGGGGAGGCCAATGTGGTGGCCGATACCCATAACCAAAAGAGGAATGTTGATGAATGACAAGCAAGTTTATGTTGGTGTATTTTTGCGCAAACAAGATAGAGATATTATGAAGGAAAAAGGATGGAGAAAGTGGTATAGAAGTTATAAGGTGTAGATGAAAAGGTATCTATGGACATTTCTGACGTGATTCCGGGACGGAATCCTTTTAAGGGGGGAAGGATGTAATAACCCTAACTTCAGTAATGCTACAGTGGTCACATGAATAGTAAATTTCGAGGATTTAGAGAAATGGTACGTAGGTACCCTATAATGGAAACAGAAAATGAATAAACAAAAACCATATTAATATTATACACTGAAATTAAGTGACTCGAAATGACGATAGATTTCAGAAATTCCTGAATATGGATTTTGAGGATTTTGATTTCGAATAAGCTTCTATTGGATATTGAGGAGCATGGAAATATTATAAGAATGACAAATTGAGGGATTAGTGAATTTAGATTAAACCAAGGGATTATTAAGTTAAGAGAATACCAAAGGAAATTGGATTCGTAAATGATTTCGAAAACCACTGAGATAATGAGGTTTACTCGAAACGAACCACAATTAGACGAGTATGGAAACCAAGCAACCAAGATTAGTAATATAACAAGGATACATACCATATTATTTACCAATGTGATGGGCATTTTACTTAGAAAACTTAGAAAATAAGAGATTAGAAAATCCAAGTGGTATCACTTTCCATTAACTTGTTTTAAGGGGGTAAATTAGTAACTTTGCAAGCTTTTAATCACTAAATATCTTCCAAGGCTTCTAGGACAAGCTAAAGCTAACAAATATTAACAAGATTAAAGAGGGATAAGATCAAAACAAAGAACAAAACTCTCTCCCCCATCCATATTACAATTTTCGGCCAAAACAAGAACAGCCCAGTAAAATGACCATAACTTCTTCGTTTCTCAGCCAAATTTTGCGTTCTATAGCTTTTTAGAAAGCCCATGAGATAACCTACAAGTCGTATTTCACAAGAGTTTTCCAGAAAAGCAAGGTAAAGGGGTCGTTTTTCATGTTCTTTCAGCTGATGAATAGTAATTCCGAATTGTTAACTTTGTTTTCATGGTTTCTTTAGTTGATTCAAGTTAATCTAAGGTTGTTTAAGGAGTGCCCAAGGTTTATCAAGGATTTTTAAGGGTTATCAAAGCTTCAAGAAGGTATAATCATGCTTGCTCTTTTATGTTTATGATGGATATAGTTGTGTTTAGTGATTAAGTGGTATAAATGTTATGATTATGATGTTATAAGTGTTTGTAAGTGATTAAAGTTGATTTTGGAAGGAGTATGTGCTTGTAACCATGGTTGGTAAGATGACCACATGGTGTAGGTGATGGTGTATAAGGTGGATGATTGATTTGGAGGAGTTTGATTTTGGAAAGTATGAAATTACAGCAGTTATAATGTCCGATTTTCGTTAGAACGAAAACTGCCCTGTTTTGTGACCCCTGCATTCATACGGTACCTCACTGCCTAGGTTACCAATTGACCATGAAATGATAGAGCTTAGTTCATAGATCGTTTTGATATAAGGTGTGTTAAAATCTGATGAACGGTTTAGGAGAAAAGTCAGTTTTAGTGAAAGACGTTCGATAACCGAAAAAACGTAATTGTATCAACTTTGAGGCTAAAGTTACCATACTTGGACATTTTTATAAGCCACGAAATTTTGGGATAAGGTAGTAGGGTGGTCAGAGGACCCTTGACAGTTGACCTTACATTAAAATTCGAACTCAATATTTTCTGAGAATTTTTACAGTTAAGTGTGGTCGTTAGGGAAAATGGTGAAAAACCACTGAAACTTCGTTTGAGCTTATAAATGGTTAAGTTCTTGAACCTTTGGGGTAATAGTGATACGTTAGGCATATATTGAAGTATCAAGGGTAATGTTATACAAGAGTGTAGTGAGTAAGAGATGTGATATTCTAATGACGGTCCTTTTGTGTTTATAGAAACTCCGGAAGAGGGACCAGCCTTACTGTCAGGATACAGGAACCGAGGCAAGATCTTTTCTATCCCTACTTGGAAATTATTTATCTTCGAAGAAACTTGATTTCATGAAATATATATATGAGATGCTATTGTTACTATATTGTTAAGAAATGGTTTTTCTCGATTATTGATGTAAAAAGGGAAGGTATATGAGTATGGTATGAATATGGATATGAGTATGAGTATGAGATGGATATGAATATACATAGAGATGATTATGCATGAAGTGAACATGCCTTATGATTAAGGGAATATGAAAGAATGGTATCAGTTGTTATCCAGGGTTATATGGTTTATAATACTATATTAAAAATATTCTTTTTGGTGTTAGTGGTATTATAAATATTATTTGATTATTAATTACTACTTTTTAACTAGATGGAATATGTTATGGATATAAAAGCATATTTAAATTCTTGAATATAAAAGAGATGTCTGAATCATAATCAAAGTATTATGTTATGAATATATTTTATAGAAATAATGTGCGAGAATGAAAATGATATGAGTGAATGATAATTGATAATGGAAGTGATATACGGAAATGAAAATGTGAAATGGTGTTGATAAATTGAATGATGATCTTATAAAAAGGGGAATTTACAATAATAAGCGTAAGAGGCCGTGTGGAAGTTGCACAGTCCAGCACTTAATAAGCGTAAGAGGCCGTGTGGAAGTTGCACAGTCCAGCACTTAATAAGCGTAAGAGGCCGTGTGGAAGTTGCACAGTCCAGCACTTAATGTTTCATTTCGGCCCAAGAGTTGCCGAAGGAGGATGTAGTGGTAGACCTTCCTCCAGGAGGATGTTAGCAGGTGGCCTTCCTCCAGGGATGATGTTAGCAGGTGGCCTTCATTCCTTCTACCGGTAGTAAAAAGGGACGGATACGGAGGGCGACTGATCATCGAGCCTCACGTATTCGGCAACAGTGAAAACCCCTACAATATGTGAATAAAGAATAAATGATAAAGTCAGATTGGTATACTGGAAAGGGAAAATGATATGAAAGGTGGAATTATTGTTATAGATGAAGAGAAACTGATTTTATATTAATTTATAAAAATTGTTACATAAGAAGGAAATGAGATGATGATAGTAAGAGATTTAAGTAAGTATTCATATTATCCTGAAATATTACACTGAAAGATTATATTGATTGTTATATTATTTAAGAAGAGAAACTGATACTGTATTATTCTAGATTTCTTTCTTATAAAAGTAAGTGGATGATGTATTATTAAATAAGAGTTTTAATCTCCCTTGAAGTTTATAATTGGTTACTACTTACATATGTATACATGTATATTTGGTTACATTTTAAATTCCAGTTTACAATATTATCTTGCTGAGCTATTATAGCTCACTCTTGCTACTTATCTATATACAGCTAGGTACGCCGATACTCCGTACTACACCCCGCAAGAGGGTACGGGAAAGACGAACTTTTGAGAGAGTGTTGGAAACGCTTTCTGAGGTAGCTAGCGGACGGTTGGGTATTGATAGATTGTGTACATTAAGTGTGTAAGTTGGTGTAATAACTTTTGATTGTTGAAATGCTTCATGTCGAAGTATTATTCAGCAATGTGTTTAAGTATGATTCTGGGTTTGTAATAACTGTTTAACTCTAAACTTTTATTATGGTGAATGTTGTTCTCTGAGCATATGACTGGTGTGTGTGTGTATTACTGTGGGGTCAATTGCATAAGTATTAAATAAAAAAAAAAAATCCCAAGAGATATTGATTTTGAATGGAAGTTGGTCCGTGATGGCCCAGATTCATGACCCCGGATTTGGGGCTGTCACAAGAAAAGGTCGGTAAGGGTCTCGTTTTTCATGTTCTTTCAACTGAGTTCTAACAGATCCGAAAAACTCTAATCATGTTCTTGTTGATTCTTGTTAGTTTAAGATTTCTAAGGCTATACAAGGACTAGATCAAGCTTAGCAAGGCTAGCACACTCTCCAAGGAAGGTATAACTCTCTTGAAACCCTAGCTCTTAGTTTAAGTTTTGATGATTGTTGAATGGTTTCGAGATTAGTTAGGAGTATGATGTTAATACAAATGTTCGCACTTATTCACGCAAGAGAACGTGGTCAACAAGTAATACAGAGTAAATAAGATTCGTTCCCACAGAGACTCAAATTGTTCGTTATGTTCACTTATGCACCAGCTAATGATTTACACTCACTGCTAAGACAATCACAATTTTGGGTTGATTTAACTAATGATTGATTACCAACTAAGCCAATTACGAGAAAATAACTTCACTTAAACCTTATAATAAACAAACATGGGATTTCAACTTCAATTACTACTTCATCTAGAATCTTATGCCCTTTAGCCTAGCATGTGACCGAGTTGATTACTGATTAGATGCACTAAACTGATACATACCAACTTTCGTTGTGCATATACCATCCTACTGATCATCCACAATTGATAGAAGTCAAATAGTCACCAAATATGTGTAGTCCCTATATGTCTATAGCAATTGAACACATACCGGTTGAAAATCAAGCACCCATTAAACCACATAGTCGATGCAAGACGGTTAGAATCACATCACAAATTAATACATGTTCTTCACATGCAAAAACCTATGCTAGCATGAATTGTTCTAAACCCTAGATCCACTTTCGCATTCACTAGGATTAAACAAACAATTACAAGTGTTCGCGACGCACTTATAACGAATAAGCATAAACATACTAGGCAATCAATACATACAATCACACACCAAGGCATAAAAACACTCAATAACTAGAATCCATAGCAAAATCCATTAAAACCCCATGATAACGAATTAGCCCATAATTGACCTAATTGTCATCATGGGTTCTATGGAAAACATAATTCTAAAATCAACAAGTAAAAATAAAGAAGAAGAATAAAGTTTAGAATTGAACTCCCACAATAGAAGAATACAAAGGTTTCAAGAATAATCCTTGCTTGTCACTAGCTTGGAAGAATTCCTTCTCCTTCTCTCTCTTCTGTATAAAACTAGGTTACAATATGAACGTATGTATATGTTTTTTTACAAGGGTAGAACGTTTATACATAAAAAACGTTTCTCCCTCTTGCCTAATAAAAATATTTAATATTCTATTACAATTAGAATTTAATTAAGGTGCTAAAACCTGCCCGGAATATAATTAGAACTCGAAAAGGGCAAAACAGGAATTTCCCAGCCATGCTTCACAAAGTCTGCCTGCGCGAATTAACTCAGTACTTTACTTGCACGTGATTCCTATCCCAGGTTGTAGAAAATCTCTCAAGCTTCGCGTGGGCAGTAAGATCGCTAAAAACGGACTTACAGAACTCCAGATATGGCCAAAACAGTATAAGCTGCGCACCCTTCCCAGAAAATCCGAATTTTAATCATTTAATTCCCAAAAAATTGTAGAAGCATCCACCTTAATCAACATTCTCGTAAACCTGCACAACTAAGCAAAACACATCAAAACTACAAGAAACTTGAGTCCAAGACAATCAATTTAAGCCGATTTAGAATGTTCCAAGTGGATATAAATCCACTTATCAACAAACATGAAAGCATGATTATGTAGTGGTTTCTTGATTTAAGAGTTATGATGAATATGAGGATGAAGTAGATGTTCTTGGATAGTTGAGGATGTATAATATGTGTATAAATTGTATGGATGCCCGGTGTGGCTTGGTTTGATGATTACGATTTTTGGAACGTCCGATTTATAGCCGTCGTAATGCCGAATTTTCCTTAGCACTTAAGAAAACGTGTTTGACAGTAGCTTTAACTCACTGTCTAGTTTCGTCTTCTGCCATTACAAGATAGATTACGTTATAAGCTTCGTTTTGATATAACGCTCGTGTGAAATGGACTTACGGTTTAGGAGTTATGATAAAAATCGTAAAGGTGGTTCGAAACCGTAAACGAAAGTTCGTAACTGAAATTGAACCCCATAAATAGTACGAATTCAGTGGCAAATCTTAATAATTAAATATTAGAGATAAAAAGGAAGGTGTGGGAGAAAACCTCATGTCAATCGGATCGTTTTCCGATTTTATAAAATATTCGAATCAAGGTTAAACGCGAACGAACCCCTAAAAGCATGCTTGGTTATGACTTTGATAAACGACTTAGAAAACGGGTGATAAAACTCGTAGTACAATCTTGATTCGTAAATGATCGATCTTAAAACTTACATGGCTTAAGTATGTATCAAGTGTGGGTATGATGATGTGTCATAATAGCGAACATATGTCGAACCGCATCGGTGATAAAAGAGAGTTACACTAAGAGGTGTATAACGAGATGATTCGAAAACGTGTTTTGACTTAAGTAGAGTTTATATTTAACCTTTGTAAAGTGTTAAGTGATTAATCCCGAATGCCTTGGCTATTTATAGATCACCAGGCTGACCCGGGACACGCTACCCCTACCCGCACTCGATTCCCAGGCAAGTTTCAAAACTCCCTTTTTAAAGGCTGTTGTTGTGATAATATGTATATATATATGAATTGATTCTGTTATACATATGCCATAGCATGCATGCCTACCTTCAAAGTCATATTGATATACTTGTTCCCTGAATTATTGTTGGCTTATAAGCCAGATAGTTATTATATCTGTTATAAGCCGGATATTACTAAGACCCTTAAGCGAAGGGCAGTTGAATCTCATTCTTTGATTATAGACCGGGAGTCGTTATTTCTTGATATATTGATATTATTTTCAGAGGAAAGTATTTAAGTAAATATTTTCCATTTATTATCTGGCGAATATTATTGGAATATTCCTTTGAGATTATTTGATAAATATTATTCGAATTATTCATCAGATATTCATCAGATATTTATCCTTAATATTCATCTAAAGTCGATTTAATATTCGAATATTATTTCGAACCCTCAATTAAGTTATTCACTTAAAGAATATTCATTCTTATTTACTCAATAGATATTATTTTGAATATTCATTCGAGTTTATTTATTTAACGAATATTATTTTCAATATTCATTCGAGCCTTATTTATTTAAATGAATATTATTTCGAATATTCATTCAATCTCTATTTATTTTATAAATATTAGTTGAACATTGATTCGAACTCCAGTTATTCGATAAATATTATTTTGAATATTTCCTTGAGGCGATAAATATTATCTCCGACATTCATTTAAAGTCGATTCAATTATTGAACATAATTTCAAATATACATTCGATAATCATTTCTTCGATAAATCTTATTGAGTTGAATAATCATTAATTATTTATTGAATATTGTCTCAAATATTCAGTCGATGATTATTTCATCAATAAGTATCCTTCTTAAGTTAAATATCCATTGCTTATTCAATGAATATTACCTCGAATATCCATTTGATAATTATTTCTTCAATAAATATTATTATTAATTTGAAGATTCACTAATTGTCCAGTGAATATTGTTTCGAATACTCATTTGGTAATTATTCCTTCAATCAGTATTATTAATTCGAATATTCATTATTTATTCAATGAATATTGTTTCGAACATTCACTTGATAATTACTTCTTCGATAAGTATTATTATTTGGAATATTCACTATTTGTTCAGTGAATATTAATTCGAATATTCGTTCGAATTTTATTTAATCGATAAGTTTATTTAATCTGAGTATTCACTATTTATTCAGTGAATATTATTTCGACTATCCAGTCGAGTTATAATTATTTGATTAAGTGCAATTTATAATAATATTCATTAATTATTTAATGAATATCATTTGTGAATATTTATTCGAGGATTATTCCGAGTAATATTTTATATTAGGATTATTCCTTCAATATTTTGACTTAATAAATATTCTTTAGAATATTCATTTAATTCTTCTAACTCGTTTCAAAGACACTTGGTTTCATTCACATAGTATCATCGACCCTCGAACATTATATATAAATTATTTCAGAGTCTTATTTTTATTATTATATTATCGAGGAAGGTTCTCAGTAATTCCATCCCTCCTTCGATTCTATCATAAGGGAACCTTACTTGAGGAATGTTATTTTATCTTGTGATTGCCCGGTCATAAATAGTTCGTTTCACTCGCAACTTGGTTGCTATTATTCTTGGAATTGTGCGTACCCTCTCATCATTCGAGGGGTAGAATGTTGGAACAAGTTGGTATCCATTAACAAGCAACAGCTTGGGAAATAGAGGTAAATTTTCCTTTCTACATTAGATACGACTACCTTGTGGAGTCTTATCAACAGGTATCATACCTGGGGAAAAGGGGAACGAACATTACATTTCACAATGATGGATGTTAAATGAACTAGGAGACGCGTAAGTGGCCGAGTGGCGCCGGTCCAGCAATAGCCCAACCGTTGGCTTAGGAGTTCCAGAGGGCGGTAGACAAGTAAATCCGTCGGAGCTACCTTCTACATGTAGAGAACGACTGATGAGATGCATGACATACGACTGATCATCGAAAACGTCAGGGCATCTGGCGCGGCAATGCTCCCGTATTAGTTCATCTTTCAAGATTCGAAATCTTCTGCAACACCATCTGTGTTGGCAGTGTTGAAACATGTTGAAAACTGGAATTGCACTATATTTCTGCAAGTTCCTCTTTTATGAAAATGATGCTATCTTGCTCATCTTGAGATAGCAGATATTTCCACATAATTTACATACTTTGAGTTACCTTGTAACTCCATCCTTTATATTGAGCTGGAACTCTTTTCATTAAGGCATGGCATATGATTTCAAAATATATCTTTGAACTGTCATATATATCACTGTCAGTTATATTATTTTTGGTGGGCTATCGCTCACCCTTGCGTTATTATTATTATATCACAACAACAGATAGATCTGACGGCCAGCACAAGGAGTACTCGGTGTAAGCAGGGACAGCGGTTAGGGTTGCCTACTGATGTCATGGACGACATTGCTGAGGTAGAAGCTACTAGTAGGCTAGACTGTCAGCTTTTGGTTTATCAGATGTATTTATGTAAATGGATGGCAAAGAGTATGTATTAATAAATTGTAATTCTTTGGGTTGTGAGAACTCAAACTTGTGATTAATAATATTGATGGTAACTCTGATTTCATCTCTGGGACTATAACGGGTGTGTTTTATGTTGTGGTTTTGGGTCACAAGATTGTAATTTAAATTATGTTGGTTTTGTGGATGGATATTGAGACCGTAACGACCAGATCCCTGACCCCGGATCTGGGGGTGTTACACTATTCATAGATTTTAATTTTAAGAAAAAAAAGTTATTTTATTTGATAAGTATCATCAATGATATGTAATGGAGTCGAAATTTCAGTCTCAAGCGAGAGTGACTCGAAACGTGTTTAACGGGAACACGACTCACTAGGAAATATCGTACTAACTATTAGAATTTGATGGTTGTTGTGCCCAAAATCTCCACGGGCTAGATTTAGGCCCATTAAGCTATAGGGTTTGATCCATACAAGCCAGAAGATAGATCCAGTACGAGTTGTGAAGGTCAGATAGAAGAAATGACTAAGGAAGTATGAGTATCAGGAGGTTCCCAATGGTTAGGAAGCTGAGCTGAGCACTAGAAGACCAGGTTCCTCCCAGCAGAAGAGTTCGAGTTAGCATAGCAACAGCCATAGAGATGACAAGAGCATGTGAAGAGCTATCCAGTCTAACCAGTTTGTTATTTTTGCAGGTACTAATGCCTAAAGGGAGGTCCCTAAGTGATATGCCCCGAAATAAGGAGGTTCCTGAGAAACAGGCTCCTGAGATATAGGTTCCTGAGCACCAGGTTCCTACGAGTTGCCAACAGAAGGTTCTAGAAGCCATCTATAATAGATAAACGAATTGGTATCTGAGTATAATTCTAGGGCGCAGATGATCCTAGAATGTTTCTGACCAATGAGAGAATCATGGTAGGGTACGAACTCGAGTTCTACTCTACTTAGCCAACTAGTTCGTGAAAGGCTCTAAAGGAACCTGAGTCCTACACGAACTAGGTAATCGAATACAGCTATTTCCAGCAGAGATAGAGTCACATTAGAACTACGTGAGCTTGATCCCTATATAAACAAGGGTACGTAGGCACCTCGAAGGAAAGACGCATTCAGTTCTCTAATTCTCTCTAAAGGCACTTGAGATTATTGGAGACACCCTCGAGCACAGCTCAACCCCCACAAACACAACCCAAACCTTTCACAGAACAGTTAATCGCTAGCCTATACAACTACCCGTAAACCTCTCAAAAGTTGTTACAAAATCCACTCATCAACATTGGCGCTAGAAGGAGGGGACTGTTAACATCTTAAGAGTGGAAAAGATGTCAGGCAACTCTGATAGCGAAGCAACCCGTTCTGAGGAACAAATTCATGATGGAAACGAATCTCCTCATCAAGCAAAGAAGGTTACCAAAGCAGCTATGATGGAAATCTTAAAGACTGTTGGAGAAAGACTGTCGACTTTGGAGCAGGCTTCAAGCAAAAAGAAGAAAAAGAAGGCAAAGAAAAGCAAGAAGTCGAAGGTTACTCCAAAACAGCTGAATTTCGAGGAAGAAGAACCTGGGGACGAAGAGGAGGTTTCAGAAGATGATGAAGAACCAAGGCAGGGTAATGGCGATGAAGAACCAGAAATCCTGGGAAGGATAAAACTCCTAGCAAGAAGGGACCTTCCCAAGCCCGCATAGAGTCCAAAAGAAAGAAGAAGAATAAGACTGGAGGTTCCTCACAGAAAAAGAAGAAAGACAAAGACCCATCTGTTGAGATAATTGAAGAAGAGGAAAAAGACTCAGATGAGGTTACTGAGGAGTCCAGCACTGCAGAATCAAAAGAGGAGGAAGGAACGAGCAAAAAGACAAAGGCAGAAGCTAATGGGGAGGTGACAGCATAAGATATCAAGAAAATTCTGGCTCAACTCAAGGATGAAAAAAATCTTGCTGTGAATCCCATAACTGCTTCCCCTTTCACCAAAAGGGTTCAAAAGTCGGCTCTACCTAGGTCTTTCAGACCCTCGAATGAGTTGAAATTCGATGGAACTACTGATCCCATTGAATACCTAAATCGTTTCGACACAGAGATGGATGTCTATCAAGTGAAGGAACCCACTAGATGTAGGTTACTGGCTGCAACCCTACAAGGTGGAGCTCATCAATGGTTCAAGAGGTTACCTGCTGATTCGATTGGTTCCTGGGAAAGTATGGGAAAGCTCTTCGTTACTCAATTCAGGGAATCTGTCACATTTGCACCACCTACCAATACCCTAGCCAACATCAAGCAGAGACCTAGTGAGACATTGACAGAATACTTCAAGAGATTCAATGTAGAGGTTCCGAAGGTTAGGAAAGCATCTGAGGAAACCATAAAGAATTTCTTGATTGCTGGAGTCAAAGGAGGCTTAGACTTCTGGAAAGCACTTCAAGGAAAAGAACCAGAGACGTTGGCAGATTTTTATGCTCAGGCGGAACCTTTTCGTCTCGTGGAGGAATCTCTGGCTGATTTGAAGAAGGATCCAGATTTCGTAAGGCAAAGTGGATGGTCAGGAAGCAAGAGGTCAAGGCCCAGAAGCCCCAACGGTCGTGATAGTAAGAAGGTGGTTAGTCGTACATCCCAGGTGAAGCCTGAAGCTGAAGCTGTGAATCCTACTAGACCTGTCATGAGTCAGGTCCCGCCACCAGCTTCCTACAATAACAACAAACGGGAGAGACCTGTCTACGAAACTTTTACCCCTTTGGTAGCTCCAATCGATCACATTTACGCAGTGAATGAGAAGTCCTCGTGGTTTAAGAAGCCTTTCAGAACTGGTCCTCCAGGGAATAAGAATGAGCGCCCATACTATGATTTTCATGATAACAATGGACATAATACTGCAGACTGCCGTCACCTCAGGGACTTAATTGAAACTCTAATCAGACAAGGGCAGTTAAGTGAATGGGTGGCTCAGGAAGGTAAAAAGTATAGAGATGAGAAGACTCAGAAGGCACAGACACAGGAACCTGTTGTGATGGAAGGGCCACCTAAGGCTGGGTGCATACGCACAATTATAGGAGGTCCCCACATTGGAGGAAGTAGCAGGAGCACCATGGAGAGGTACACTCGCGAGGCTAAAGAACGTCCTTTGACCAGTATTTACAATCTGTCACAGAGGTCTCCCAGGCTGTTTGAAGGAGAGGATGCAGATATCACCTTTACTGAAGGAGATGCCTCTTGGGTACACCACCCCCACACCGATGCCTTAGTGGTCGAGGCAGGAATCGGATCTTATGAGGTTCATCGAGTACTAGTGGATAATGGAAGCTCTATAAACTTGTTGTCTTACTCAGCTTTCAAGAAGATGCATTTTCTGGATAAAGACTTAACCCCAACGAAGGATACCTTGTATGGTTTTACTAACAACCAGGTCCTATCAAAGGTAAGATTCGTTTACCAGTAACTCTAGGTGATAAACCATGTTGCATTACACAACTAGCAGAATTCATCGTTATAGAGGAAGTTCCTCCTTCGTAAACTCAACAAAATCCTTTAAAAGCTTTTATAATATGATAACTTTTGATGAGGTCGCGGGCTCCTCGTAACGCCTCGCAAGATGTAATTCTAAATTTGGTTTCCATGGCCTTCGTGCCAATAACTCTTTATGCTGGTTTCCTGGGTCTTTGTACCCATAACTCTTTATGGTTTTTTTCTATAATAGCTATTTACTTTTGCTACATATCTCTTGTCCAGGGTAAGCACATACATATTTCTTTGTTCGAATCTTAACTTACTACGTACTTTTCTTCAAAACCTCATGAAATACTTCACTGTTATGCACTAGAGAATAACTCAGCTTCCTTACTCATATGTTCAAGCTTACGCGGGCTAACCCATTGTAAGAAACAGAACACACGCATATTTCCACTTGTTTATTCTCAAAATAAATGCAACAAACTACAGCTGAGTTGTAAAACCTGGAACCTCTGTTTTTACACCTTGAGTCGATAATCTAAACCGTAGCCTTCTTTAATAACTTCTTCTACATCAAAACCAGGTTCCTCGAGTATTAATCCTGCAGAATAAACATAAAACAGAAAATAGTTAACGTTAGTAAAATCTTTCTCTTGTTTAATTCGGGTCATCTCTTGGAAAGGTTGCCTGCTTGGCTCCCAATCCTTATCTCCAGGTTCCAACATGCCTCGAGGCATGTTGGTCCCTTTTTTCTCTTGGAAAGGTAACCTGCTTGGTTCCCAATCCTATTCTCTAGGTCCCAACATGCCTCGAGGCATGTTGGTTCCTTTTTTCTTTTGGAAAGGTAACCTACTTGGTTCCCAATCCTATTCTCTAGGTCCCAACATGCCTCGAGGCATGTTGGTTCCTTTTTGTGCCTCGAGGCGATTATAGGAACCTGTGCGCCGTTCTGGGAGTCCACACAGATTCCTCTTCTTCATGTGTTAGGCTAGACATCTTATGAAGGTAAATGCTAAGGATTTTATCCCTTCTTCCCATGTGCCAAAGACGGTTCCACATGAGGGAGAGCTTATTAGGCTTCTCTTTAAGAACAAGTGTGCCGGTCGAGGCTCCACATAGGTTCCTTTAGGTGCCTTTTTGTCAGGACTTTAGGTGCCTTTTATCAGGACTTTAGATGCCTTTTGTCAGGACTTTAGATGCCTTTTGTCAGGACTTTAATTCACGTGCTCAAGGAACTTGAGGCTTTTGGCAACAATGTCGTGCTCAGTCAACTGAGGCTTTTCAATCACATTTGCTCAGGAAGCTACCTGAGGCTTTCTCAATGCGTGCTTGGGAAGCTACCCAAGGCTTAATTCATGCTCAGGAAGCTGCCTGAGACTTAACTCTTGCTCAGGAAGCTGCTAGAGGCTTAATTCAATGTTTGCTCGGGAAGCTGCCTACAAGCTAATTCTGATCAATCAATCGTAGTCTGCTCATTCTGTCAATTCATACTCATACTTCGTGAATACTGTCAAAACTACAGGAACCTGTTAGTCAAGGTAACCTGCAAATACTGTCAATGCTACAGGAACCTGTTAGTCAAGGTAACCTGTTCCACAATACAAGTACTAAAACAAGCACTTAAAATTTTCAAATTGGCATATGAAAAAGGCTAATCATATCATGCACAATACTGTCTAAGTAGGAATACTACCCCCAATTCTTTTGGGTAATTATTGTTACGCAAAAGAACTATTAAGGAGCTATAGCTGCAAAGAATGCACTCAAAATATTCAACGTAGAGCTATCTATCACTCAATACTTTAAAAAGAAATCGTCTTGCAAGTAGGGAGGTTCACATCAAGTACCCCCCGAGTACATGCATAATCAAATACTGAAATCAAAATGCTGGTCAGCTATAACTAATAAGCTGCCTTTATTCCTGGCTGAAAGAGCCTTACCACCTGACTATGAAGTTCCCAACACCAAATGGAATTGGTGTAGTTCGAGGATGCCAGTATGAGTCTAGAGAGTGCTACACCAAAGCTTTGCAACATGCTGCTAAGGCTGCCAAATTGCCTGAACCAATGGACGAGGTTCCTGATGATTTTCCAGGAAAGAACCCAGACAAAATAACGCTCGACCTGCGTAGTCCGCTCTTGGAAGGTTTTGTACCAGCATCCTGTAGAGTCATAAGAATTGAAAAAATCATAGAAGCAGAACCACTTGCTAAGATTACAGCATCAAAATTGACTGAGTTCGTGTTTCGAGCCATTGTATGCTGGTTTGGCATTCCGCAGAAGCTGATTTCTGACAACGGGAAGCAGTTTGATAGCAGAGAGCTTAGAGGATTGTGTGAGCAGTTTGGAATTCAGAAAGCATTTTTAGCAGTGTATTATCCACAGAGTAATGGACAGACTGAAGCTGTGAACAAGATTATCAAGCACACTTTGAAGAAAAGGCTTGAAGATAAGAAAGGAAGCTGGCCAGAGGAGCTTCCTGGAGTCTTGTGGTCGTATAACACCACGCCTAGAACTACAACTGGTGAGTCTCCCTTTACTCTCGCTTATGGTTGTGAAGCTATGGTACCTGTAGAAGTTGGAACAGGTTCCCTGAGAAGAAAACATTTTGACCCCGAGAACAATGAGGTCAATCATAGACTGTATTTGGACATGGTCGAAGAGTTGAGAGCAGATTCGCAAGTGAAGTTGGCAGCATATCAACAGAGAGTTCGAAGGTATTACAACAAAAAGGTGAAGGCAAGACCTTTTAAAGTTGGAGACCTAGTTCTGAGGAAAGTCAAGCCAAACATCATGCCAAACACCAAGGTTCTGGCACATGGAGCTTTTGGAGCAAATTGGGAGGGACCTTACCAGATAAAGTCAGCCATTTGGGAAGGAACCTACCACTTGATGGATTTGGATGGGAACCTCATTACGAGAGCTTGGAATGCAGAACATCTCAAGAAGTATTATCAGTAACTCTTTTATATGTTTTTTCTTAGGAAAAGTAAGGCTCTTTCAGCCCAAGAATAAAGGCAGCTTATTAGCTGACCAGCATTTTGATTTCAGTATTTGATTATGCATGTACTCGGGGGGTACTTGATGTGAACCTCCCTACTTGCAAGACAGTTTCTTTTTAAGAAGTATTAAGCGATTGATAGCTCTACGTTGAATATTTTGAGTGCATTTTTTGTAGTTATAGCTCCTTAATAGTTCTTTTACGTAACAATAATTACCCAAAAGAACTGGGGGGTAGTATTCCTACTTAGACAGTATTGTGCATGATATGATTTGATATTTCATATGCCAATTTGAAACTTTTTAAGTGCTTGCTTTAGTACTTGTATTTGCAGGTTACCTAGACTAACAGGTTCCTGTAGCATTGCATAGTATTTGCAGGTTACCTCGACTGACAGGTTCCTGTAGCATTGAAAGTATGAATGTGATTTGATAGAGTATGCAGATTGAGAAAAGCCTCAGGTAGCTTCCTGAGCATGAATTAAGCCTTGGGAAGCTTCCCGAGCATGTATTGAGTTAAGCCTTGGGTAGCTTCCGAGCATGCATTGAGAAAAGCCTCAGGCAGCTTCCTAAGCACATTTGATCGAAAAGCCTCAGCTGACTGAGCAAAGCATTTTAGCCAAAAGCCTCAGGTAGCATCCTGAGCATGAATTGAAAGTCTCAAGTTCCTTGAGCACATGACCTAAAGTCCTGACACAAGGCACCTAAAGGAACCTGTATGGAGCCGAGACTGGCATACAGGAACCTGAGAGCATATGTTTAAACCCTCCGTGGAGCCGCCACTGGCACGAGAGGAAGTGGGAACCTGTGTGGAGCCTAGACCGGCACACTTGTTCTTAAAGAGAAGCCTAATAAGCTCTCCCTCATGTGGAACCGCCTTTGGCACATGGGAAGAAGGGATAAAACCCTTAGCATTTACCTTCATGAAATGTCTAGCTTGACACTTGGAGAAGAGGAAATTGTGTGGACTCCCAGAACGGCACACAGGTTCCTAGAATCACCTCGAGGCAAAGAAATAAAAGGAACCAACATACCCCGAGGTATGTTGGGACCTAGAGTTTAGGACTGGGACCCAAGCAGGGAACCTTTCCACCAGTTGACCCGAATGGAACAAGGGAAATTTTACTAACCTTAACTAGTTTCTGTTTTATGTTTATTTTGCAGGATTAATACTTGAGGAACCTGGTTTTGATGTAGAAGAAGTTATTAAAGAAGGCTACAGTTTAGATTATCGACTCAAGGTGTAAACACAGAGGTTCCAGGTTTACAAGTAAGTTGTATTTTGTTGCATTTGTTTTGAGAATAAACAAGTGGAAATATGCGTGTGTTCTGTTTCTTACAATGGGTTAGCCCGCGTAAGCTTGAACATATGAGTAAGGAAGCTGAGTTATTCTCTAATACAAAACAGTGAAGTATTTCATGAGGTTTTGAAGAAAAGTACGTAGTAAGTTAAGATTCGAACAAAGAAATATGTATGTGCTTACCCTGGACAAGAGATATGTAGCAAAAGTAAATAGCTATTATAGAGAAAAACCATAAAGAGTTATGGGTACAAAGACCCAGGAAACCAGCATAAAGAGTTATTGGCACGAAGGCCATGGAAACCAAATTTAGAATTACATCTTGCGAGGCGTTACGAGGAGCCCGCGACCTCATCAAAAGTTATCAAAAGTTATCAAAAGTTATCATATTATAAAAGCTTTAAAGGATTTTGTTGAGTTTACGAAGGAGGAACTTCATCGGAACCCTTGGTGACAACAGGAGGAGTTGGAGGGATAGGCTGAACAACTTCAGGAGTAGGAACCTCTACAGTCTTAGGGTTGGAACCTGGAGACCTCTCAACCGTTTCCACGGAAGGTACAGAGGTTGCAGCAGCAGCTTCATTCTCAAATTCCTTGATCATCCCCACTACGTCCTCGCCTAGGAGAGACCAGTTTAGCTCGGGCATTTTCTCCCACATGGACCTCATGTAGTCTCGAATGCCTTCGTCATAACCTTCATCATACCTAGCTTTCTCCTGGACGAGCATGGATGATTTGACAGCGGCGGCAACAACATTTAAAGTATCAACCTGAGTTTCTAGTTCATTGATTTTCTCTAGCATGGACAATTTCTCATCCTGCAAACTCTTCACCTGTCCCTGAAGCTCATCCCTGCTATTCTTTAGTGAGGTTTCGATGGTTTTTGCTCTTCGAACAGTAGCAGTGGCTATGTTCACCTTACCTTCCATAGCAGTCAACTCTTCCTTCAACCTTGAAACTTCTCCTTGTAACCGGAGATCATATTGAGTTTTCTCAGCAATATCATCGCAAAACCGGAGAGTAAAGAAAGGATTTTGGGCAGCCGAGAACCTCATGGCATGCATAGCTTCGGTGGTATCCATTTTAGCCCAGCTGGCAACCGCTTCTGGAAGCACGTGTGTGTCAATCAAGTCTTTGAATTGATTCTGTGCCACAGCTGATTCAATCTTCACAGCTTTCCCCTTTTTCATGGACCTGGTTTGGGAGCTTCCAGAGAGATCAAGTGTAGTCTGAGCCATCTTACGCTTGGAGGAACCAGACGGCTGGACTGAAGCTGGAGTGGGAACTTGGTTGATAGGAGTTGCAGCAAGCGAAACCTCCTTATCTTCAACCTTGAAGATCTCGTCTACGTTCTTGGTTCGTTTGATGAAAGAAGGAAAATTAGGAGCCATGCCTGTATAAGTCAATAAGATAAGATCAGTAAAGTATATATGAAACGAACAAATGTAATGGCACAGATGCAGTCAATAAAAAAAACATATCAACAAGGAAGCTCGTACCGGAAGTTGAAGGAACAAACCCTAGGGTAACGAGGTTCTCAAGTGTCAACAGAACCATACAATCTCTCATTGAGGAGGAATGTTTTAGGGCCACTTCGGCTCTTTGCAAGCAAACTCCAGAAAGAACAGTTTGTTTAGGTATTAGAGGACGGCGGTTAAACTCAAAACGGATAGAAGGACAGTCGAAGCAATAAAGGAATTGCTTTTGACATTGGTCAAAGTTCTGTTTGATGCCTTTTATACATTGGCCTTGATGACCAGGCCAGGCGGTCAGATAGAAGCAACCAGAACCCTTCCCGGTGTCTTTTAATCTAAAGAAATAATTAAGCTCGGGTGCAGATAAAGGAGTGATAAACAAGCTGGAGTACAAAACATACGTGCCAATAGCTAACCTATATGAGTTAGGTGTCAATTGAAGAGGGGCAAGGTTATAGAAATCAAGGACTTCCTGTAAGAACGGGTGGAGAGGAAAGTAAACACCAACCTTAAAGAAGGCAGCTGAGGTCACGGCATTGGGAACCCCACGATTGGGAGTTTTGATGTCAAACCTGTGAGCTCTCTCACCAGGTTCGGGGATCACAATGGAGCAGGTTGGACGGGGACATTCTTCGTACATTTTTTCTAACCTAGCCGAGGTCATAATAGAATCCACTTACTCACAATAAGGGATGATCTCTTGTTTGTACAATTCTCTCTCAACGGTTATCTCAGTGTCGAAGTCAGGTTCAGGAAGCAGTTCCTGACTAGGTTTGGATACTTCTTCATTGTCAGAGGGCCAATCCTCTCCCAAATCAATCAGGCTAAGTGGTTTGATATGGTCATTGGTGTGGAGAGGTTTCAAGAGGATATTTTGAGGTTCGGTAGTGTAGGGAATCAGGACCCTAGACCTAGTCCTATTGCTGATAGATTTGGTAAGGACAGGGTTAATTGAAGAATGATGGTCGGAATTTGTAGACTCAGAAGACATCTGCAAAGACAGACGAAGAAAGGTCAAGCTAAAGGGTATGAGAAAGAGAAATCTGGGTTATAGAAGTTCTATAGTCATATATTGGATGAGTAATCTTAAAAACGACATACACCCATATGAAGACGAACAGAAATAAAGAAAACGATGACGAGCAAAGTATTGTGGATGTTCGTGTGTGTGAAACATGGAGTGCGAAGAAATCAATACATATGCAGGCATATTCGTACCATTAAGACAACATGCAAAACATGGATGTACTGATAGTATGAAACGAAGTTGAGAATACGCAAGGACAGAAAGAAATGAATCGAAATCGTACCTTGAATCGAAGCGAACGGCGAAGAATAATTTGAATTGAGCGGAGGACCGTCGGTTTTCTTCTTCTCTCTCCAAGGGTTTTTGCAAGAATTTGGTAAAGGTAAAAATGGACCTGAGGGGGTGAGATGGTGAGTAAATAGTCAAGGTAAATGAAACAGCTCCATACACGTGGCAGAGCATTACTGGAGTGGTAAAACGAAGAGGTACACGCGTGAGAGGCGTGTGAACCTAGGGAACTCACGCATTAACTGCAGCTTCGGTAAGTGATAAGTTTGAATTTGAATTTTGAATTATCTCCTGCTTACCAACCATTATCCCCTCTTAAATTATTAAATTTAAAGAGACGTGGAGTTGAGTGACAAGTTAGATTCCCTGGGGAGCTAAATGCAAGCATCGAGTTGATTTCGAGAGCTGAAGCAAGAAGAAGAAAATAACGAGATAACAGGTTCCCTGGTATAAAGGAAGCTTACTCAAGATTATATTAAGCTGAAAATATTTTATGTCCTGTTTCCTACACCGAGTTAGCTCATGTAGGCTTGGATATAAAATGTTAAAGCGATGTATTGTTACTAGAATGGTTTAGCATTGAACCTTTGATCGTAGAATTAGAATATGTTCCTTTCATATTACATGATTTCAAGGAACCGGGGGGTACTTGTTGTGCCCAAAATCTCCATGGGCTAGATTTAGGCCCATTAAGCTATAGGGTTCGATCCATACGAGCCAGAAGATAGATCCAGTACGAGTTGTGAAGGTCAGATAGAAGAAATGACTAAGGAAGTATGAGTATCAGGAGGTTCCCAATGGTCAGGAAGCTAAGCTGAGCACTAGAAGACCAGGTTCCTCCCAGCAGAAGAGTTCGAGTTAGCATAGCAACAGCCATAGAGATGACAAGAGCATGTGAAGAGCTATCCAGTCTAACCAGTTTGTTATTTGTGAAGGTACTAATGCCTAAAGGGAGGTCCCTAAGTGATATGCCCCGAAATAAGGAGGTTCCTGAGAAACAGGCTCCTGAGATATAGGTTCCTGAGCACCAGGTTCCTACGAGTTGCCAACAGAAGGTTCTAGAAGCCATCTAGAACAGATAAACGAATTGGTATCTGAGTATAATTCTAGGGCGCAGATGATCCTAGAATGTCTCTAACCAATGAGAGAATCATGGTAGGGTACGAACTCGAGTTCTACTCTACTTAGCCAACTAGTTCGTGAAAGGCTCTAAAGGAACCTGAGTCCTACACGAACTAGGTAATCGAATACAGCTATTTCCAGCAGAGATAGAGTCACATTAGAACTACGTGAGCTTGATCCCTATATAAACAAGGGTACGTAGGCACCTCAAAGGAAAGACGCATTCAGTTCTCTAATTCTCTCTAAAGGCACTTGAGATTATTGGAGACACCCTCGAGCACAGCTCAACCCCCACAAACACAACCCAAACCTTCCACAGAACAGTTGATCGCTAGCCTATACAACTACCCGTAAACCTCTCAAAATGTTACAAAATCCACTCATCAACAATGGTTATAAATTTTATTTTATTTTTATTCATTTTTTAGGGAAAATAATTATATTCAAGTATTAATAATATATAAAAAAGTTGGGGTTTCGGTTTTAACGAGAGAACGACTCAGTAGGAAGAACCGTGTTTGACGAGAAAGTGGTTCATTATAGAAAACTATGTTAACTATTAAAATTTAATATTTATGATTTAATATAAGATAAATATATAGTATTAAAGTTTTTCAGATGTCTTAAATCTATTTTTCTAATTTTTTAGAATTTTAAATACTAATAAACAAAACAATATCCTTAAACATAATAGAATTATAATAGGTGTTCGAATTTGTAGAGGAGAAAAGTTCCATTTTATCGTAATTAAAAATTTTATTGAAAGTATAATATGCATTCGATGTTATAAAGGAATAGTTCGAATTTTTAGATAAGACATATAATTAGAATTCTATTGGAAAATAATAGGTGTTCGAATTTATTGAGAATAATATTTCGAATTTAAATGGAAAATATATAATTAGAAGTTATATTGGAAGTATAATAGATGTTTGTAGAACATATATAATTGAAAGTTCTTGTTGTGCCCAAAATCTCCATGGGCTAGATTTAGGCCCATTAGGCTTAAGGATCCAATCTGTATGAGTAATATGGGTTATGATTGAGGTCCCTTAAGTTAAATGGGGCTAAATAGCATGTGAAATGGATCTGGACAGGTTCAGGTTCCCGAGAGACAGCTTCCTGCAGACAGCTTCCCGAGAAACAGGTTCCTGCAGACAGGTTCCTGAGAGACAACTTCCTGTACGAAAACAGATTTATGCCAACAGATTTATAGTATGATTAAGCCTCCTATTCTTTAGGAGCAAGTCATGAACGCCAACTCCTTATTGGATTGTATTCCTTGGGCGCAGATGATCCTTGAATACTTCTAATAAGACTAGAACTAGTAAATATACTCCTAGTCGGATTAGAACTCGAGTTCTATTTGACTTAGGTCGCCTATTCGTGGCTGAAATCTGGAGAAAAGGAGGTCCCCATGAATTAGGAATCTAGAATATTACTGCGTAACCAGACTTCTAGTCTAAAAAGAACTACGTGAACTTGATCCCTATATAAGCAAGGGTACGTAGGCACCTTAAGAACATGTTTTACAAGCCTCGTAATACACCTACGAGATTCTTGAGAACACACGACACAAGCCTCAAGGGAACTCGCGAGATTCTTGTAAACGATCTCGAGCTCAGTTCAACCCCCACAAAAAACCTCCATTCTCCATAGATTAGTTGATCGTTAGCCTTTACAACTCACCATAAACCTCTCAAAAGTTGTTACGAAATCCACTCATCAACATTGGCGCTAGAAGGAGGGGAGAGTTATCATCTTAAGAGTGGAAAGATGTCAGGCAGTTCTGATAGTGAAGCAACACAATCTGTAGGGAAGGTACCCCAAGGAGAAGATCAAACCCCGAAAGCGAAGAAGATTACTCCTGCTGACGTCCTAGAGCATTTAAAGTCGATTAAAGAAAGGCTTACAACCCTCGAACAAATAACACCGAAGAAGAAGAAGAAGTCGAAGTTAATAGCTGGTAAGAAGGGTAAAAAAGATAAGATTAATCCCAAGCAGTTAGGCATCGATGAAGAAGAACGTGAAGAAAAGGCTGAGGAGGAGATCGAAGACCCAAAGAAAGATACTGAAGGTGAAGAAGATGGTGAACCGAAGGATAAACAACCTCTTGTTAAGGAACCTTCCATCGAGATAATTAAAGATGATTCAAGTTCAGTCGAGATCGTGAACGATTCGTGTATAGCATATTCACAGGAAGCCGATGATAAAGATAAGGAAGCAAAGGACGGTGGAGCTGGTGATTTGAATGCTGAAGACATCAAGAAGATTCTAGTGAAACTCAAGGAAGAAAAGCAGTCAATAACATGTGCGATGACCTCATCTCCATTCACTAAGAAGGTTAGAAAATCCCCGTTACCTAAATTCTATCGTATGTCAAACGAGTTTAAATTTGATGGCACTACGGATCCTGTGGAGTATCTGGGTCGTTTCAATACCGAGATGGATGTTTATCAAGTTAAGGAGCCAACAAGGTGTAGATTATTGGCTGCAACCCTTTATGGTGGAGCTCATAAGTGGTTTAAGAGGTTACCATCAGATTCTATAAATTCCTGGGAGAATATGGGGAAACTCTTCGTTACTCAATTTAGAGCTTCCATCACTTTTGCACCCCCAACCAATACCTTGGCCAACATCAAGCAGAGAGCAGATGAGACCTTGACAGAGTACCTCAAATGTTTTAATGCAGAGGTTCCCAGAGTTAAGAAAGCTCCTGACGAGATCATTATGAGCTTCCTGATTGCTGGAATTAGAGCTGGTTCAGACTTCTGGAAGGAGCTACAAGTATGTGAACCTGGTACACTAGCTGAGTTCTACAAACAAGTTGAACTATATAAATGCGTGGAAGAATCCTTGTTGAAGTTGAGAGAAATAGAAGATCTTGGAGATGAAGCTAGTCAAAAAGGAAGCAAGCGAGAAAGGTCTCCAAGCCCGCAAGCATATGTTATTGGGGACCAAGCATCCTCTAAAAGAAGTAAAGCAAATTTGAAGACAAAGCGCGACAATTATACCTCTTTGGTCGTTCCAGTTGACCACATCTTCATGGTTTATGGGAAAGAAGGAATATTTGTGAAACGTGCACCTTTACCTGTAGGAGCAAGGAAAGATATGAAGAAATATTGTGACTTCCATGAGGATAATTGCCATGATACTTCCGAATGCAGAGCACTGAAAGACCAAATTGAGGAATTGATTAAAGCCGGGAAGCTCGCGGAATGGATAGCTCGAGGTGACCAGTAGTTGAATGTTTGAGAGCTTCCTTAAAGTATAGTTGAGAGACCTTTATTTATATATGTATTTCCTTCTTAGAACTGGGGGGTAGTGCATGTATACCTTCCTAGCAAGTAAACCTATTTCTTTCGAGTAGTTTTCAATGAAATTATGAGTAGTTCTTTTCCTTGTATTACGTCATACATGAGCTTATATTTAGCTTGTAAAACAAGGAACATACCTCATTCAATTCAGTGACCTGCGAGAAATAAATCACAAGTAATCTCTTTAAGTATCTCTTGTTTCTTACAATGAGTTAGCTCGCGTAAGCTTAGAGGTACTGTATTGGGATATTTGTATAGAGGTTCATTCTCAGCATGTTTCGTAAGAAGATAAAGAAGAAAGGAGAAGACATGTTAAAGCTACAAGCAAGAATGATGTGAAGAGGTTATAGTATTTATTCGAGCGTTAAAGAAAATTCGACATAGTTGAAGATTTTGATGTAGAGTATCTACAAGAATATGATATGAGCATCTTGAAGAAAACACACAGTACTCAACTTCATGGATGAATATTCAACGACTTATTAGAAATTTATCGAAGAATTGTGAAGCTTCTTGGAGTTAGTTCTTCATCAAAGACAAGCTTCCCTGAAGAACTGGGGGGTAGTACAATTACAATTACTATAGCACATGGTACTTTGAAAGTTGAGGATTTCAAAGTTTGAGAATTCAGACCAGGAACCTCACCACCAGGTCCAGGAAGCTCGCGATTTGATTCAGGAACCTCACGGCTAGGATGCAGTTTGGAAACCTCATAGCTCATATTTGGTTCAGGAACCTTGAGGATTGATTTGGTCTAGTATCTTGAAGAGCAGCATGCTTACATCATGAACACGTCAATGAGTTTCCAAATCTTAACGGATGCTTCCACTTCACATCTGATTAGTCTACAGAAAGATCCAGGTGATACCTATCCTTTTATGCTTACATATCCGTAAAAAACCTCCCAGGTTCATTATTATATACCTGAAGCTCATAGCTTGTATGTAACAACTTCATAGCTTGTATGTAACAACTTCCGGGTTCATTGATATTTGTTAGAAGCCAATTGTTGGCAGTTTCTGATTAGCAGCTTCCTGCTTGAAGTTCCCAGCCAGCCGATACCTGAATAGAAGAAAGTGTACTTACAGCAAGAACTCCATGCCTTTAGAAGATTAATCTAGTGCCCTTTTGGATTCTCTTTGTGCTCCATTCAAGGATTCACTTAGAGCCCAGAAGGATTCACTAGGTTCCCTAAGAATTTTCATATATTCACCCAGTGCCCTTATGGATTCTCTATGTACCCGTATAGGTTCACTTAGAGCCCAAAAGGATCCACTTGGTGCTTTATGCATCCACGCGCATTTGTTTGGTATCTTAATGGATTTTCTTTGTACCCTTTTAGGGATTCATTTGGTGCCCGATTGGTTACGGTTTTTGTCCTAAGCAGAGGTTCACATAAACAACCAGTTGGATTCACCTTATGCCCTTACAAGGATTTGCATAGAGCCCAGAAAGATTCACTTTGAAAGCCCTGTCAGCTACAGGCACTCGATAGCTAGAAAAGACTTGCAAGCACGAGAGATTCACATCGAAAAGCCCTATGAATCGTAGGCACAATTCAAAAGTCCCATAAGCATGTGGGCACCTAGTTAAAGGTTTTGGGAACCTAATCATGGGTAACCTAACCTAGAGTTTAATTGTACCTGAAAAGCCTTTAAAGGGATTCACCTTATGCCCATACGGATTCACTTGGTGCCCCTAGCATTTGAAGGGATTCACCTTGTGCCCATATGGATTCACTTGGTGCCCCTAGAGTTTGAAATGATTCATCATGTGCCCTATAGATTCTCTTTGTGCCCTCTGCAGGATTCACTTAGAGCCTATAAGGATTCATTTGATGCCACAAAGGAATTCACTTAGTGCCCAACCGGATTCTCTTCGTGCTCTTGACATGATTCACCTAGAGCCCGGATGGATTCACTTCGTGCTCCCTAAAGCCAAAAAGGATTCATTTGACGCCCAGTCAAATTCTTTAAGTGCCCTTCTCAGGATTCACTTAAAGCTCAACTGGATTCGTCTTATGCCCTGTCAAGGATTCACTTAGCGCCCAATTGAATTCTCTAAGTGCCCTTCCCAGGATTCACCTAGAGCTCAATTGGATTCGCCTTGTGCCCTCATCAAATCGATACAAAGATGAATACTCTCATTTTATAAAGCTTGTATATGATCGAAACAAGTACCGTACTACTAACAGGTTTTTGATAAAGTAGCTTGCAGCATCCTTGATGATCATCAGAAGCTTCTAGTTAGTAGCTTCCAGCTTCTGGTTTCCGACCCACAGTTTATAGCTACAGCTCCCAGATTCAGTGATATTCAGCCAAAACAAGCAGTTTTCAGTCAATCGCTTCAACAAGCTATAGGAGGTTCACGCGTCAGGACGGCTCGTGGGGTAGCTCAATTCCCCTATATCTTATTATTGTGAGCATGCACAAAGAAGAGCTTCCATTCCAGGTTTAGTAACGGAACCTCAATACAAACCGGCACAAGGAAGCACAGATAAGTCTACTTTCATGTCTTTATATCCTTAACTATCATGCAGCATTTCCTGTCAATTAGAGCTTATATTCTGTCATGCTTAGATACATATTGCTTCTAAATGCGCATATTCCATGACTTTTAGAAATGAAATTTATGTGAACTTGTACTTAGGATGTTGATAAGTCGAATACACAATATATAATCAATTACTGTATGAATAAGTAACAAGAACACACGTTTTAACTCTTAAAACTGTTTGGAATTAATAATTCCTCTCTCGGTGATGTAAAGTATCACAGAGAGCTGCTTAGGTTACAAGAATGATATTCGTTCACGATGGATACCTTTCTAGGGTTAACCTAACTGTATTTATAAGATATACAGCTACGTACAATCGTAAATTGATTCTCCTAAAATTAAGCTATACAATTGATATCAATTACGATTGCTACACGTCTTCTAAGTCAACTCAATCTCTTTGACAGCTATCCAATCTTCAAAGATATCGCTTCCATATTAATATTAAATTAATCTTCAAACTCTGTTGACTTGTAGACGCTCCCAGTAGACAGACTTTAGCAAACTCTGTTCTCTCCACGCTAACAGTGTTTGCGCTTCCATGTATTCAGCTATCAGTGTTTACGCTTTCCTCTGTCAGCGTTTGCGCTTCCAGCAATCAGCGTATACTCAAACTCTGTTACAACTGCTTTCAATAACAAGTTAAACTCTCTTTACCTGTAACACTTAAACACTGACATTAAATCACATCAATTATATCTAACAATCTCCCCCAACTTGTTCATTAAAAAAAATGTACAAGTTCATAATAATTGATGATGTCAAAACTAACAAATAAAAACACAGTGTTTAACATATAATCAGAGTTTAAACTTGACTTAGCAAAATTTACAGAAAATACGAATTACTTACAAATTCTGTCTACCTAACCTCCTCAAGATCTGGAGTTGTTCTGAGATAATCAATCAACAATCTCCTCTCAGCATTTTCAAGTTCAATCTCCATAGCTTGCTTGATCCCTCTTAAATCTGGATCATTCTCATCAGTTTGAAAAATAGCAGCCCTGAGATCATAGATCTTGTTTCTTCTCATTTCATTTCCCAATCTGATGTACTTTAATTCTTCAGACTTTACATTGAAATCCAGAACTGTAATTCCAAGATCAGTCTTCAGCTTTGTAGTTCCCTTCTGCATTTCAATCAGATTCCCATTCCAGTCTCTGTACTTAGGAACATACTTTTCAGCAGACTTTGTTCCTGTAGCAACTTTAGCTTTCTGCATATACTCTCTTATAGAATTAGCAATAAGCTGTGTTCTTTGATTTCTAACTCTGAAGATATGCAAGACATACTGAAGTTCCTCAAATAATTTTAGCTTGATTGCTTCTTCATTCACTCTATACACTGACCCATCTGCCATAAAGTATCGTAGAAAGTGAATGTCTAAGCTCCTTTGACGAACTACCTGAACTGACTCCAACTTGTCTAGATTTTCTTGAGTTATACCAGAACCAAGAGATACAAGTGTAGAGGGATCTCTTGGACTGTTACCAACCCTCAAATCTCTTCTTGAACCTAAGCCAGAAGTATTCCTGCCTGGTGGCTTTCCTGAACATGCAACATTATGTTGATATCCACCAGTCACTCCTGCTTCTTCTTGCACTGGAATCTTCGGCCTTGAAAAACCAGGTAAGAGTTTACTTTGAGTCTGTACAACTTGTGTAGCAACAGAGGTTGTAACTATCATTTTGCCCTTGCTTTCTTCACCAATTTTCCCTTTTAACTTCAACATAGCATCAAGAGAAGACTTTCTAACCAGCTTTCCAGTATCTTCTTCTTCTTCTTCTTGAATACCAGATAGTTTTTCTTTGATTTCAATTCATTTCATTACAGGCCTTGCAGACTTTGAAGCTTTAACAACTTTCTTCACTTTCTTGGACTTTTGAGCTTTTAAATGCTCTTTCTGCAACAGCTTTTCTTCATCTTGAATATCCTCAAGTGTAGCTTCAGCATTCTCTTCACGAAATAATTTTGCAGCCAATTCTTCATCTGTTTGTGGATTGTCAGAGAATGACAAATCCTTTGGCTTTGAACCAGAAGTACTCTGAGTATTTGAATCTATCACCAAATTCGGCTTTGACCTTGAAGACCTTCCATGTCCTTGTCTGAGATTTGCATTTCTAAAGCCCTTATCAGCATTGGTGCCTTCATCATCAAGATGATCTTTCTTTGACAGAGTTTGATCATTCTTACACTTGGTTTTAGAAATTCTCTCCCCCTTTTTGACATCATCACCATCTTGAATCAGAATCGAGGTGATTAACTCAAGAGAATTTGCAATGGAATCAACCTTCTCAGTCAGTAAAATCTGATTCTTCTCAACTGTGCTCAGTCTGTCATTAATATTTGCTTGAGCTTTGGCAAATTGTTGAAAGAGCTTAGCATTAGCTAGTTGAGCTTTCTCCTCATGAGTAGCAACTTCTGTTCGAAGATCAACAATAGATTTCTGAGTACCATCAAATCTAGTATTCAAAGTTTTGATTTGAATCACTGTGCCTTGCAAACAAGTGAAAATGTCTGGATTTTTAATCTTCTTAGAATTGGCTTCAAGAAACATTGCTGCCCTTCCAGGAGGAAAAATACACTCTGACTTGTACCAATCAGCAGTTTGCTTGGCCAAATAACTATCATCAACTTCATTTACAGAAGGCCCAGCAAAATCTGGTTTTTCACCTGTTTTCTGACCATCAGTCTGATTTTGTGGTTGTTCAACTCCTGTACTCTTATCTTCAACTGAATCACTCATCGACTCACTAGTAGAGGCAACAGAAGCAATAGGTTCTTGAGCAGAAATAGGTTCTTGAACAACCTGTTTTCCTTTATCAAATGGAGTTTGCTCTGAAGAAAGAACCTTTTCTGGTTTATCAACCTCCTCACCATGAGCAGAAACATGATTGGCATCAGAGTTCAACTCAGTGTGTGATGCAACCACAGTGTCTTCAAGAACAACAGTAGGCCCATCAGCAACACCAGTATCGATAGAAAGTGTAACCTCCATGAGTGGTGGAGTAGATGCTTCATGATTAAAAGAAATTGGAGTTTCAGCAAACTCTTCCATTGGAGACAAAACATCTCTAACAGCTTCATGTTCTTGAACCTTAACAACTTCTGGTTCAGAAAGCTTGACTTCAGATTCTGGTATTATAGGTTCTATGATAACCTCTGGCTCACCAGTAGGAATATCAAAAGAGATTTTCTCTTGAGCCTCTTCAACATGCTCATCATCAGAATCAGTTAGAATAAGCCTTCTCCTCTTAGCTTGAGGTACTGCAACCAATTCTTCTTCTGCACTAGAACTTTCACTAGAACTTTCCTCAACCGATGGTGTTGAAGGTCTATTTGCCCTTTGTATGAATCTTCTGGAATAAACAGCCTTTGGAGTTGTCTGTTTAGCCCTAGAATGTTTGGTGTTGATTGCAGTATGTTTCTTCCTTTTTGGCTTTGGTGGTGGTTGTGGATGATTGGTAGTGACAGGGTTTGTTGGTTCAGTAGTCATTTGGTCAGGTTGTGTTTGAGGTTGTGTTTGAGGTTCTGTTTGTGTTTGAGGTGATATAGGTTGATCAGTGGTTGTTTGTATTGGCTCAGGTGATTGAGTAGGTTGAGATGGAATGTTTTCTGTACGATCAGTGGCTAAAGGTTCAGGCATAAATTGTGGTTCTGGTTGTTGTGGTTGATGTGTTTCAGCTTGTGATGATGAAGAATCTTGTGGCTGATTGACAAAATTCTGCAAGGCAAGTGGTAATACGAGAGGAGGCATGTCCTTACCAACATCTTTGTTAGTCATATCAGAGAATATTCTCTTAGTGACTCGAAAAGGTTGAATTTCATCAGCTTCATCAATAGTTAAACCAGAAACACATGCATTGAACAGAAGTTGACAAAATCTAGCAAAGTAAACTGTAGTAGACTCTGACAACTTATCACCCAAATTCATTAAAACATATCTACCAAAATCAAAATTACTGCCATAGAGTAGAGAATACCCAATTTGCAGACTGTCCATTGGAATAGCATCCCAGTTGGTGACCTTCTTCTGGAATGTCCTGGTGATACAATCAAAGAAAAAATTCCACTCTTTTCTCAAGTTTGGCCGCCTCACACTGCCCAGCTTGGCAAGTGATTCCATGTACCCAATCTCTGTTAGCATTTCCCTCAGATTTTGCTCAGAGACAACAGCATACGAAGTATGTGTGTCAAAATCCATGGCGTCGCGAACAGTTTGTGGAGTGATTACAAACTCTTGTTCTTCATGAGAGAAGATGATAGACGGAGTTCCATTCTCTCCTCCTTCTATATATCTTGAATTTTGCCAGAAGTTAACAACTTGGGAAGCAGATAGAGTAGCCGGTTCAACCAGCGCTTGCCCAATCTCAGAATCTCGAAGAAAATTTTGCATTAGATGGAACGCCTCTGGAGCCCGGTCGTTCTCAAGTAAAGCTGCATAATTGTTAGGCACAAAGCGTAGACCAAACATAGTGAAAGGTTTAGTTGCCATTGAATCAAGAAATAAGCAAGAATCAACTGTGAAAATGTTTTGCAAGAAAGGTGTTTGTGAAAATGCCAAAGTGAAAAACAAAGATGTTCTCTGTTTTGGTAGAATGAATACGAGTGGGTAAAAGTGATTATGGCAAAAAGGAATTTGAGTTTTAATTAAAAACTAAACTCAAACGATTTTACTTGAAAACACGCAACTGTTCCCTTGAAAAGTGTAAAAGTGAGACATAATGATGAGTGAGTGGGACACGTGTCACACATGCAACGGTTCACTTAATACATGCGCAGTAAAAGCCATTATTACCGCTGTCGTTCCGTTTATCAAGACACGTTACCACTAATTACACTAATTAACAGTTGTCAACTACTCCATTTACTCCAAAATTTTCAAATTATCTTAATGAAAATATACCTTAGAGTACAGAACACAATCAATCAGTGTTTGTCAAATTTTCAATCTTTATCACAAAAACCCTTTCAAAAATGCACAGTCGTGATTTTCGTGTGTGAGTAGCAGAGTTTACCAAATCAATTTTTATAGCATCTAATATTTCATAAAATCCATAAATCAAAAACAATAAACACTGAATGCACAAACTCTCATATTAAACACAGAGTATATGATGAATGCTAAACTCTGTAGTTCCTTAATTACAGAAATCTGAATATCCCTGTTCCAGTTTATGATCATGATTATCCACGTAAGCACACAGTCATTAAAGACAAAAAGATCAGGAGATAAACATCAAAGCATCATTCAGTGAGTTACATGTCAAGGATTGTCTCACAAACTCTCACATCACACAAGTGTTTAGGTGAAGTGTTTACTCTCAGATTCAATCAGTAAAAGCAGATACTACCATAAGCTTGAATGTCCACCAAATCTACACCACTTCAATTACATATATGCACAAATCAAAAGGACTTTGTTCAGGGTTATAATTGAGTGAAATCAAACAGATGAGAAGAGATGAGAATTTCTAACTGAACAATTTATTTGATCAAAATGTTCAGTCAAATGATTAGTACATATTTGTACAAGATGATCAGTATATATACCCTTTTTTTTTTTATTCATATATATATACTGAGTAAGATATCTTTTCTTAAGAAATACTCACCTGCTTGAATTTGATTTAACAAACGAATATAACTGCTCTTAATACTTCAGTATTCAAGAAAAATGAGCAGTTAATTTGGCTCAAAGGGGTTTACTAAGGGTAGTGTTTTATGAACAGTGTTTATGATCAGTGTTCAAAGAGGTTTTGAACAGTGTTTAAAGAAAGACGGTTAATCCTAATGCCTTTATCATCTTTATGCACACATATATCATGTAGTCCCAAAATGGTTTAATGCAAGTTCTAGAGCAACATACTTACTGATGAACATCACACAACAATAAAATCTGATTGATATAAAATGTATCAATCACTTATTCGGCTCAAAATCTCACAGGGTTCAGACATGAACTGTTTCTCACCAAACTAAACAATGACATATCTCAAGTTTTAAAATTTTCACAAGTGCAAACACAGAATCATCAAGAATCAAGTATGACTTGGAAACAGAGTGTCACTAATCAGAGTTTAGAGTTCATCAATATCAGAGTTATTCATGAGAGGAAATGCATGCAGTATTCATAGATTCAGAGTTTAGGATCAAATAAACTAAGAGATGCTCTGAATATGAAACAGTATCATGCTGTGTTAACTTACTGTGCAATTTCTGATTAGATTACAGTGACTCAAAAAGAATCTTGATTTTTCACTGAAAATCATGCTCTATACATTTTTCTTCATTGGTATTTTCATTCAGACAAAAAATCAACTCAGAATTCACAGAGTTTAACAAACGTATTAACAGTGTATGACCAACAATCATGCTGACAGAGTTTAATTAATAAGGTTCACATAGCACTTTAGCAATTTACAGAGATATGAGCAACACATTTTATTTGAAAGAGTTTGAGTCTAACCAACATGTTTAGTCAAAACCAGATACCATCCCTAGTTCATTGACCAGTCTTGTAGATGTTGCTTCACTTAGAGGCTTTGTGAAAACATCTGCAAGTTGTTGTTCTGTAGGCACAAAGTGAAGCTCAATATTGCCTTCCTCTACATGCTCTCTGATAAAGTGATACCTTATGCTGATGTGCTTGGTCATTGAGTGTTGTACTGGATTACCTGTCATTGCAATAGCACTTTGATTATCACAGAAAATAGGTATTTTACTATACCTCAACCCATAATCCAGCAATTGATTCTTCATCCATAGAATTTGTGCACAGCAACTACCAGCAGCAATATACTCTGCTTCAGTAGATGTAGATATTGACTTCTGTTTCTTGCTGTACCAAGACACTAGTCTGTCACCAAGAAATTGACAACTTCCACTTGTGCTTTTTCTTTCAATCTTACAGCCAGCAAAATCTGCATCAGAGTAACCAAGTAGCTTAAAATCTGATTCTCTTGGGTACCACAGTCCTAAGGTTACAGTGCCCTTGAGATATTTGAAAATCCTCTTCACAGCTGTTAAATGTGGTTCCCTTGGATCTGCCTGAAATCTTGCACACAGACAGGTGGCATACATGATATCAGGTCTACTAGCTGTTAAATAGAGTAGAGAACCAATCATCCCTCTGTAGCTTGTCATATCCACTGATGAACCTGTATCTTTGTCCAGTTTTGTTGCAGTTGCCATGGGAGTTGTTGCAGATGAACAGTCAAGCATGCCAAATTTCTTGAGTAGATTTCTGGTATATTTTGCTTGATTAATGAAAATTCCATCATCTGTTTGCTTCACCTGTAAGCCTAGAAAATAGCTTAACTCTCCCATCATACTCATTTGATATCTAGACAGCATGAGCTTGGCAAATTTCTTACAGAGTTTATCATTAGTAGATCCAAAAATGATATCATCTACATATATCTGTACTAAGAGCAGGTCATTACCAGATTGAAAGTAAAACAGAGTTTTGTCAATAGTACCTCTGTGAAACCCACTTTCTAGTAGAAATTTAGCAAGTGTTTCATACCATGCCCTAGGTGCCTGTTTGAGTCCATAGAGTGCTTTGTCTAACCTGTAGACATGATCTGGATATTTTGGATCTACAAAACCAGGTGGTTGTTCAACAAATACTTCTTCTTCAAGTTTTCCATTCAGAAAAGCACTTTTCACATCCATTTGAAAAACCTTGAATTTCTTGTGAGAAGCATAGGCAAGAAACATCCTTATTGCCTCCAACCTGGCAACTGGTGCAAAAGTCTCATCATAATCTATTCCTTCCTGCTGTGAATAGCCTTTAGCTACCAGTCTTGCTTTGTTCCTTGTGATCACACCATCACTGTCAGTTTTATTTCTGAAAACCCATTTAGTACCAACAATAGATCTGTTCTTTGGCCTTGGTACAAGGGTCCACACCTCATTTCTCTCAAATTCATTTAGCTCTTCTTGCATTGCTGTTATCCAGTCAGCATCTTTCAGAGCTTCTTCTACTTTTTTTGGCTCAGTTTGTGACAAGAATGCATGAAACAGACATTCGTTTGTTGTTGCACTTCTTGTCCTTACTCTTGCATCTGGATCACCAATAATTAAATCAGGTGTATGTGACTTAGTCCATTTTCTTGCAGAAGGCAGATTGCTTCTGTCATCATGTGATCCTCCCCCTTGATCCATGCTCTCCTGATTTTCTTGGTGTCTCTCTTCATTTTCAGATGCTCCCCCTGAATGTGACTGCTCAGAATTTGAATGATCAGAGTTTGAATCAACAGTGTTTGATTCAGAGTTATCAATTGAGTCACTATCAGTGTTTGAATTATCACTTTGATGTGATTCTTCATGCTCCCCCTCAACTGGTTCTTCCCTTGTTTCTGATTGAAAAGTTTCTTCAGTGTTTACCAGTAGAGGTTCAGAATTGACCTCAACAGTGTTTGTCAGATCTGTATCATCCGAGTTTAATAAATCTTCATTTTCAAAGTGCAGTTGATCATGCTCATTAACATCTTCAAGTCCAGTTATTTCCTTGTCATCAAATGACACATGAATAGACTCCATGATCACTCTGGTTCTCAGATTATAAACTCTGAATGCCTTTGTTGACAGTGGATAGCCAACAAAAATTCCTTCATCTACCTTTAGGTCAAATTTGGTCAACTATTCAGGATGAGTCTTCAACACAAAGCACTTGCATCCAAAAATATGAAAATATTTTAGATTTGGCTTCTTCTTTTTCACCATTTCATATGGTGTTTTACCATGCTTGTTGATCAGTGTTGCATTTTGAGTAAAACAAGCAGTTTGAACTGCTTCTGCCCAGAAATATGTTGGCAACTTTGCTTCATCTAGCATGGTTCTGGCAGCTTCTATCAAAGTTCTGTTCTTCCTCTCCACTACACCATTTTGTTGTGGAGTGCCAGGTGCAGAAAACTCTTGTTTGATCCCTTTACTCTTACAAAATTCTTCCATAGATGAATTCCTGAACTCAGTTCCATTGTCACTTCTGATTATCTTCACTTGATGCTCTGACCCTTTGTCCAGTTGGATTATATGATCTGTCAGTGTTAAAGCTGTTTCATCCTTCTTTGCAAGAAAATATACCCATGTGAATCTGGTATATTCATCAACAATGACTAATGCATATTTCTTCTTTCCAAGAGACATCACATTTACTGGACCAAAAAGATCAACATGTAGTAGATGATAAGGATCAGCAATTGAAGACTCAGATTTGCTTTTGAAAGAGGTTTTTCTCTGTTTGGCCTTTTGACAAGAATCACACAGGCCTTCTACATTCAACAATGACTTTGGTAGTCCTCTTGCAAGATCACTCTTTATGAGCTCATTGATGTTGTTCAGATTAAAATGAGAGAGTTTCTTGTGCCACTTCCAACTCTCTTCACTGGACATTCTTGTTGACAGACATACTGCTTTGCCATCAGTGTTTGTTGACAATTTTATTTCATAGATGTTGTTGTGTCTGTTTCCAACTAGAGCAACTTTCCCTGTAGATTTACTGATCACTTGGCAATATTCAGGCTGAAAATCTACATGATATCCTCTGTCACAGATTTGACTCACAGATAGCAAATCATGCTTGAGTCCTGGAACCAGAGCTACATTTGTGATGATGACATTTCCAAGATTAATATTGCCATATCCCAGTGTATGTCCTATGTTGCCATCTCCATAGGAAACTTCTGGGCCAGCCTTCTCCTCATACTCTGATAGCAGGGCTTTATTTCCAGTCATGTGTCCTGAACATCCACTGTCCACGACTAGGGTACTAACCCTGGTGCCCTGCAATGACAAACAATCACTGATTATTAGTTTTAAGGATCCAGACTTGCTTGGATCCTTTGACTTTCTTAATTCTGTTAGCTTTTGCAGCGGAATTCACATTAACAGAGTTTAAGCTAACTTTTTCAGAGTTTACATTTGCAGAGTTTACTTTAACCCATTTCAAATTTGGCTTGGGTTCATAGTAATTATAGTAAATAGCATGATAATCTCTGCAAGTGTAAATAGAATGCCATGTACTTCCACAGTGTTTACATAAAGTCTGTGGTCTAGTTCTCACATAATCATTTTTAACTGCAGTTTTAGAGGGCAAAGAATTAATGTTCTTATTCTTACTACAGAAACTAGCAAGATGATTAGTACTACCACAATTAAAGCATGTTTTCCTGGGAGCTAATGAAGCAAGCATTGGCTTAATTCCTGAGGTTATGCCTACTTTTCCATTTCTGTTTTTCTTAGGCATTCTCTGTTTGTTGACAGACTTTATCTCCTTAAGCTTATGCTTGAGTTGTTTATCTGTCATTAAGCCAATGTTAGCCTCTTTAACAAAAGTTTTAGCATATGACTCTTTAACAGCCTTTTTCTGTGCTTCAGTCTTAGGTCCACCTGTTCCCATGACATTACCCTCAGATGAACAATGTGGTCTAACTTTTACCTGATTTTCAAATCTAAGTTCATCTCCTACAGAGTAACCTAGACCTACTGTATCTGACTGAAACACTTCTTCAGTATCTTTACCAGAGTGTGTCCAAGTTTTAATGATGTGTTTAGTATCCTCCAATTCTGATTCTAGTTGCTTATACTTACCTAGCAACTCCTGTTCAATAAACACTGCATCATCTCTCTCTTTTTGAATTTTATTCAAGTTCTCTAGCTGTTCTTCAACAAGTTTATTTCTCTCTTTAAGTTGAGAGCACTCAGTCTTTATTCTCTCATTTTCTAAAGTCTGATCTCTATAACTGATATGCAATGCTTTAAGATAAATTCTCAATTCAGTTATATTATCAGTATTATAAGCATAGGTAGTTGGAGGTACCCTGAGATCATCATTTTCAGTCTGAGTAGTAGCCATGAGAGCATAGTTGACTTCCTCACCTGAATCTGAAGTGTCTGCCCAGTCTCTGCCTTTGGTGTAGAGTGCCTTTTCAGTTTTACCCTTCTTGCACTCAGGAGCATAGTGACCCATCTCCTTACACTTGTAGCATTGAATCTCAGACTTATCTTTCTTACCAGATTTGAAGTCCTTTCCCTCAGATTTCTTGAAATTCTTCTTATCAAACTTTGAGTAGTCCTTGGAGAATCTCTTTCCCTTGTTGAAGTTCTTGTATCCCATCTTCTTGAAGGTCTTTACCATCAATGCAGCCATTTGCATCATCTCCTCATCATCTTCAGAATCAGATGATCCATCTGTGTTTGAGTCAACATCAGTGTCTGATGACTCATTCTCTGAATGTGTTGTGCCCAAAATATCCATGGGCTAGATTTAGGCCCATTAGGCTTAAGGATCCAATCCGTATGAGTAATATGGGTTATGATTGAGGTCCCTTAAGTTAAATGGGGCTAAATAGCATGTGAAATGGATCTAAACAGGTTCAGGTTCCCGAAGAGACAGGTTCCCGAAAGACAGCTTCCTGTAGACAGCTTCCCGAGAAATAGGTTCCTGCAGACAGGTTCCTGAGAGACAGCTTCCTGTACGAGAACAGATTTATTCCAGCAGAATTCTAGTATGATTAAGCCTCCTATTCTTTAGGAGCAAGTCATGAACATCAACTCCTTATTGGAATGTATTCCTTGGGCGCAGATGATCCTTGAATACATCTAATAGGACGAGAACTTGTAAACATACTCCTAGTCGGACTAGAACTTGAGTTCTATTCGACTTAGGTCGCCTATTCGTGGCTGAAATCTGGAGAAAAGGAGTTCCCCACGAATTAGGAACCTAGTTTATTGCCGCCTAACCAGACTTCTAGTCTAAAAAGAACTACGTGAACTTGATCCCTATATATACAAGGGTACATAGGCACCTTGAGAACACGGTTGCAAGCCTCGCAATACACCTACGAGATTCTTGAGAACACACGACACAAGCCTCAAAGGAACTCGCGAGATTCTTGTAAACGCTCTCGAGCTCAGTTCAACCCCTACAAAAAAACCTCCATTCTCCATAGATTAGTTGATCGTTAGCCTTTACAACTCACCATAAACCTCTCAAAAGTTGTTACGAAATCCACTCATCAACATTGGCGCTAGAAGGAGGGGCCAGAGTTATCATCTTAAGAGTGGAAAGATGGCAGGCAGTTCTGATAGCGAAGCAACACAATCTGTAGAGAAAGATCAAACCCCGAAAACGAAGAAGATTACTCCTGCTGACGTCCTAGAGCATCTAAAGTCGATTGAAGAAAGGCTTACAACCCTCGAACAAATAACACCGAAGAAGAAGAAGAAGTCGAAGTTAGCAACTGGTAAGAAGGGTAAAAAAGCTAAGATTAATCCCAAGCAGTTAGGCGTCGATGAAGAAGAACGTGAAGAAAAGGCTGAGGAGGAGATCGAAGACCCAAAGAAAGATATTGAAGGTGAAGAAGATGGTGAAACGAAGGATAAACAACCTCCTGTTAAGGAACCTTCCATCGAGATAATTAAAGATGACTCAAGTTCAGTCGAGACCACGAACGATTCGTGTATAGCAGATTCACAGGAAGCCGATGATAAAGATAAGGAAGCAAAGGACGGTGGAGCTAGTGATTTGAATGCTGAAGACATCAAGAAGATTCTAGTGAAACTCAAGGAAGAAAAGCAGTCAATAACAGGTGCGATGACCTCATCTCCATTCGCCAAGAAGTTAAGGAGCCAACAAGGTGTAGATTATTGGCTGCAACCCTTTATGGTGGAGCTCATCAATGGTTTAAGAGGTTACCATCAGATTCTATAAATTCCTGGGAGAATATGGGAAAACTCTTCGTTACTCAGTTTAGAGCTTCCGTCGCTTTTGCACCCCCAACCAATACCTTGGCCAATATCAAGCAGAGAGCAGATGAGACCTTGACAGAGTACCTTAAACGTTTTAATGCAGAGGTTCCCAGAGTTAAGAAAGCTCCTGACGAGGTCATTATGAGCTTCCTGATTGCTGGAGTTAGAGCTGGTTCAGACTTCTGGAAGGAGTTACAAGTACGTGAACCCGGTACACTAGTTGAGTTCTACAAACAAGCTGAACTATATAAATGTGTGGAAGAATCCTTGTTGAAGTTGAGAGAAACAGAAGATCTTGGAGACGAAGCTAGTCATAAAGGAATCAAGCGAGAGAGGTCTCCAAGCCCGCAAGCATATGTTATTGGGGATCGAGTTTCCTCCAAAAGAAGTAAAGCAAAATTGAAGACAAAGTGCGACAATTATACCTCTTTGGTCGCTCCAGTAGACCACATCTTCATGGTTTATGGGAAAGAAGGAATATTTGTGAAGCCTACACCTTTATCTGTAGGAGCAAGGAAAGATCTGAAGAAATATTGTGACTTCCATGAGGATAATTGCCATGATACTTCTGAATGCAGAGCACTGAAAGACCAAATTGAGGAATTGATTAAAGCCGGGAAGCTCGCGGAATGGATAGCTCGAGGTGACCAGTAGTTGAAAGTTTGAGAGCTTCCTTAAAGTATAGTTGAGAGACCTTTATTTATATATGTATTTCCTTCTTAGAACTAGGAGTAGTGCATGTATACCTCCCTAGCAAGAAAACTTATTTCTTTCGAGTGGTTTTCAACGAAATTATGAGTAAGTTATTTTCCTTGTATTACGTCATACATGAGCCTATATTTAGCTTATAAAACAAGGAATGTAAGTCAGTGAGTTGCTAGAAATACCTCATGAGTAATCTCTTTAAGCATCTCTTGTTTCTTACAATGAGTTAGCTCGCGTAAGCTTAGAGGTGCTGTATTGGGATAATTGTATTAGATATAGAGGTTCATTCTCAGCGTGTTTCGTAAGAGGTTAAAGAAGAAAAAAGAAGACATGTTAAAGCTACAAGCAGGAATGATGTGAAGAAATTATAGTATCTATTCGAGTGTTAAGGAAAATTTGGCATAGTTCGAGATCATGAAGAGTAGCTACAAGAATCTGATATAAGCATCTTGAAGAAAACACACAGTACTCAACTTCATGGATGAATATTCAATGACTTATTAGAGATTATCAAGAATTGTGAAGCTTCCCAGAGTTAGTTCTTCATCAAAGACAAGCTTCCCTGAAGAACTGGGGGGTAGTACAATTACAATTACTATAGCACATGGTACTTTGAAAGTTGAGGATTTCAAAGTTTTGAGAATTCAGGTCCAGGAACCTCACGATCAGTTCCAGGAAGCTCACGATTTGGTCTAGGAACCTCACAATCAGTTCCAGGAAGCTCACGATTTGGTCTAGGAACCTCACGATCAGGTCAATGAGTTTTCAAATCTTAGCGGAGGTTTCCACTTCACATCTGATCAGTCTATAGAAAGATCCAGGTGATACCTCTCCTTTTATGCTCATATATTCGTAGAAAACCTCCCAGGTACGCGCAACAAACTCTTACTATACATAAAGCATGCTTAAACATTTATGCTATTATGGTCTTATGTGCGATAAAGTTATGATTATGTCTTGATTATGTTTCTAGATGTTAGAATGCACATGTACCTAACATATTACAGGTTCCTTATATTACCTGCATCTCGTAGGTTCCTTGATATTTACCTGCACCTCGCAGGTTCCTTGATATTTACCTGCACCTCGCAGGTTCCTTGATATTTACCTGTAGCTTACAGGTTCCATGTATTTACCTTTAGTTAACAGGTTTTATGTTACTCACCTGAAGCTCATAGGTAACAGCTTCCAGGTCTAGTTGCATTTATATGTGTCTAGTAGATTCCTTGTTATTTTCCTGTAACTGACATCTTGCAGATTCATTATTATATACCTGAAGCTTGTATGTAACAGCTTCCAGGTTCATTGACATTTGTTAGAAGCCAATTGTTAGTTTATGATTAGCAGCTTCTTGCATGAGGTTCTCAGCCAGCTGATACCTGAATAGAAGAAAGTGTACTTACAGCAAGAGCTCCATACCTGTAGAGGATTAATCTAGTGCCCTTCTGGATTCTCTTTGTGCTCCATCTAAGGATTCACTTAGAGCCTAGAAGGACTTACTAGGTTCCCTGAGCATATCCATGTATTGACCTAGTGCCCTTATGGATTCTCTATGTGCCCGTATAGGTTCACTTAGAGCCCAAAAGGATTCACTTGGTGCTTCATGCATCCACGCGCATTTGTTTGGTATCTTAATGGATTCTCTTTGTACCCTTTTAGGGATTCATTTGGTGCCCGATTGGTTACGGTTTTTGTCCTAAGCAGAGGTTCACATAAACAACCAGTTGGATTCACCTTATGCCCTTACAAGGATTTGCATAGAGCCCAGAAAGGTTCACTTTGAAAGCCCTCTCAGCTACAGGCACTCGATAGCTAGAAAAGACTTGCAAGCATGAAAGATTCACATAGAAAAGCCCTATGAATCGTAGGCACAATTCAAAAGTCCCATAAGCATGTGGGCACCTAGTTAACGGTTTTGGGAACCTAATCATGGGTAACCTAACCTAGAGTTTGATTGTACTTGAAAAGCCTTGAAAGGGATTCACCTTGTGCCCGTACGGATTCATTTGGTGCCCCTAGCATTTGAAGGGATTCACCTTGTGCCCTTACGGATTCACTTGGTGCCCCTAGAGTTTGAAATGATTCATCATGTGCCCTATAGATTCTCTTTATGCCCTCTACAGGATTCACTTAGAGCCTATAAGGATTCACTTGGTGCCATAAAGGAATTCACTTAGTGCCCAACCGGATTCTCTTCGTGCTCTTGCCATGATTCACCTAGAGCCTGGATGGATTCACTTTGTGCTCCCTAAAGCCAAAGGATTCATTTGACGCCCAGTCGAATTCTTTAAGTACCCTTCTCAGGATTCACTTAAAGCTCAACTGGATTCGTCTTATGCCCTGTCAAGGATTCACTTAAAGCCCAATTGAATTCTCTAAGTGCCCTTCCCAGGATTCACCTAGAGCTCAATTGGATTCGCCTTGTGCCCTCATCAAAGCGATACAAAGATGAATACTCTCATTTTATAAAGCTTGAAGCAAGTACCATACTACTAACAGGTTTTTGATAAAGCAGCTTGCAGCATCCTTGATGATCATCAGAAGCTTCTAGTTAGTAGCTTCCAGCTTCAGGTTTTCAACCCACAGTTTATAGCTACAGCTTCCAGATTCAGTGATATTCAGCCGAAACAAGCAGTCTTCAGTCAATCGCTTCAACAAACTATAGGAGGTTTACGTGTCATGACGGCTCGGGGGGTAGCTCAATTCCCCTACGTTTGCACAGAGAAGAGCTTCCATCTTCCAGTTTCAGTAACGGAACCTCAATCCGAACCGGCACAATGAAACACAGATAAGTTTTACTTTCATGCTTTTATATCCTTAACTATCATGCCCATTTTATGTCAACGAGATCTTATATTCTGTCATGCTTAGATGCATAAAGCTTTTAACGCACATATTGCATGATCTTTAGAAATGAAATTTATGTGAACTTGTACTTAGGATGTTGTCATGCCCTATAGGTTTGCAGTTTACGTAACATATATGCTTAATTTATGATCTCGAACGTGTTAGTTGAATCAGTCAAGTAGATAATTGATATGCCACTTGAGAAGATAGCAACATATATAACGTAAATAATCATTCATACCTGCATACATGCATCACTTGTATGTGAGCTCTTCAGCTCGTATTACTAACCTATTTTTTTTAGTTTTCTTGGTGTTGTACCCAAAATCACCATGGGCTAGATTTAAGACCTATTAAGTCGTAGGTTCCAATCAACAAGTATTGTATGAGCGAGGAGATAGATCTAGTACGAGATATGAAGACCTAACGTGGAGAAATGAGCATTAGTTGAGAAGACAGTCAAGAGATTATGAGTATCAAGACGTTCCTGATGAACCAGTAGCTGAGCAGATTACGAATGAACCAGTTTCCTCCCCGCAGAAGAGCCCGAATTAGCCTAGCAACAGCAATGAGAACAACAAGAAGTACATGGGAACTACAGAAACGCTCCCGAGACTAACAAATTTGTTATTTGTGCAGGTACAGTTTCCTGTAGAGAGGTTCCTGAGAACCAGATTTCGAGACATAGGTTCCTGAGCACCAGGTTCCTGAGCATAGATAGCAGAAAGATCTAGAAGCCAGCCAGATAGATGCCGACTTATTATTGGAGAGTACTCCTAGGACGCAGCTGATCCTAGATTACCTCTAATAGACAGCATGCACAAGACAGTCAGATGAAAAGCAGCTTATCAGATAAAGCAACCTCTCGAGCAATTAAGTTATGATTTTCAAGGTTAACCTCGTGCCCTTTTAAGGATTCATTTAGTGCCCTATTGGATTCGTTTTGTGCCCTCAGCATAGGTTCACATAACGCCCAATTAGGTTCACTTTATGCCCTTATTTGGATTCACATGGTTCCCTTGACAATCTTAAGATTCACCTTATCCCTTTTAAGGATTCATCTAGTGCCCTATTGGATTCGTTTTGTGCCCTCAGCATAGGTTCACATAACGCCCAATTAGGTTCACTTTATGCCCTTATTTGGATTTACTTGGTTCCCTTAACAATCTTGAGGTTCACTCAGTGCCCAATTAGATTCGCTTTGTGCCCTTGTTAAAGGATTCACTCAGCGCCTAATTGGATTCATTTTGTGCCCTTGTCACGATTCAAACAAGAAGACAAAGACCCGCATGGTTCCCTCAGAAGAAACATGGGAACACTGAAGGGATTGGACCTTAAAATATCAAGCTATTTAGGTTCCTCTCGCATCCTATGACTTCGAGGAACCGGGGGGTACTTGTTGTGCCCAAAATATCCATGGGCTAGATTTAGGCCCATTAGGCTTAAGGATCCAATCCGTATGAGTAATATGGGTTATGATTGAGGTCCCTTAAGTTAAATGGGGCTAAATAGCATGTGAAATGGATCTAAACAGGTTCAGGTTCCCGAAGAGACAGGTTCCCGAAAGACAGCTTCCTGTAGACAGCTTCCCGAGAAATAGGTTCCTGCAGACAGGTTCCTGAGAGACAGCTTCCTGTACGAGAACAGATTTATTCCAGCAGAATTCTAGTATGATTAAGCCTCCTATTCTTTAGGAACAAGTCATGAACATCAACTCCTTATTGGAATGTATTCCTTGGGCGCAGATGATCCTTGAATACATCTAATAGGACGAGAACTTGTAAACATACTCCTAGTCGGACTAGAACTTGAGTTCTATTCGACTTAGGTCGCCTATTCGTGGCTGAAATCTGGAGAAAAGGAGTTCCCCACGAATTAGGAACCTAGTTTATTGCCGCCTAACCAGACTTCTAGTCTAAAAAGAACTACGTGAACTTGATCCCTATATATACAAGGGTACATAGGCACCTTGAGAACACGGTTGCAAGCCTCGCAATACACCTACGAGATTCTTGAGAACACACGACACAAGCCTCAAAGGAACTCGCGAGATTCTTGTAAACGCTCTCGAGCTCAGTTCAACCCCTACAAAAAAACCTCCATTCTCCATAGATTAGTTGATCGTTAGCCTTTACAACTCACCATAAACCTCTCAAAAGTTGTTACGAAATCCACTCATCAACAGAATGTATGACTAAAGCTTTTCCTTTTGCCTTTCTCCTTGATGCTTCCTTCTTTGATGGTTTCTCCTCAACCTTAAGAGCAACAGACTTTGACTTTCTACTAGATCTTTTGTTTCTCTGCTCCAATTCCAATTCATGGGTTTTGAGCAGTCCATAAATTTCATCAATCTCTGTTTCACCAAGTTCATAATTATCTCTTATAGTGGTTGTTTTCACATCCCACTTTTCAGGTAGAGAGAGAAGAAACTTGAGATTTGAATCTTCTAAATCATACTCTTTGTTCACCAATGACAAATCATTGAGCAGTTTACAGAATCTGTCAAAAGTTTCTGTCATGGTTTCATCAGATTTTGCCTCAAAATGTTCATACTCCTGAGTGAGTATGTTCCTTCTGTTCTTCTTAATTGCAGGTGTTCCTTGACATCTAACCTCAAGTGCATCCCATATCTCCTTTGCAGTTGTGCAGTTTATCACTTTATTAGACATAACATTGTCTAACGCACTGTGAAGTAAATGCCTTACCTTCGCATCCTTTGCAATAGATGAAAGATCCTCAGGAGTTAGATCTTTCTTCTCTTTTGGAATGACTTTTGATTCCTCACCAGCAGCAGCAGCAGATAACTTTGTAGGTTTGTGAGGACCTTCATAAATTCTGTCCAGATATTCTGGATCTGTGGCCTCCAGAAACATGGTCATCTTCACCTTCCAAATTGCATACTCTAATGGCCTCAGTATAGGAACCCTAATTGTTTCATACCTACTAACAGTAGTAGGGGCTTTCTCAGATGGTGGAGGTATCTCTGCCATTGATTACTATTGTGTTTGGATCTTTAACTGTAATAAAGTAACAGATTTGGCTCTGATACCACTTGATAAGTCGAATACACAATATATAATCAATTACTGTATGAATAAGTAACAAGAACACACGTTTTAACTCTTAAAACTGTTTGGAATTAATAATTCCTCCCTCGGTGATGTAAAGTATCACAGAGAGCTGCTTAGGTTACAAGAATGATATTCGTTCACGATGGATACCCTTCTAGGGTTAACCTAACTGTATTTATAAGATATACAGCTACGTACAATCGTAAATTGATTCTCCTAAAATTAAGCTATACAATTGATATCAATTACGATTGCTACACGTCTTCTAAGTCAACTCAATCTCTTTGACAGCTATCCAATCTTCAAAGATATCGCTTCCATATTAATATTAAATTAATCTTCAAACTCTGTTGACTTGTAGACGCTCCCAGTAGACAGACTTTAGCAAACTCTGTTCTCTCCACGCTAACAGTGTTTGCGCTTCCATGTATTCAGCTATCAGTGTTTACGCTTTCCTCTGTCAGCGTTTGCGCTTCCAGCAATCAGCGTATACTCAAACTCTATTACAACTGCTTTCAATAACAAGTTAAACTCTCTTTACCTGTAACACTTAAACACTGACATTAAATCACATCAATTATATCTAACAGATGTTGTCATGCCCTATAGGTTTACAGTTTACGTAACATATATGCTTAGTTTATGATATCGAACGTGTTAGTTGAATCAGTCAAGTAGATAATTGATATGCTGATGTGTAAAATTACGTCTAACCGCAAGCGCATGGTATCAATTGTAGTAGATACTAGCAAATACGGGTCGATTCCTCAAGGAGACAGTTTCAATTTCAATTCAACTATTATCAATTGCTTCTAGTCACAAACGATTGTTGGAGAATTGTATTAACTACTAAAACAAATTTAACAAAGGTTTTAAATCAATTAATTAAGGGATCTAGGGCAATTCAGGTTCACCATGTTTACACCAAACAAATCACAAAGGTATAGCTTTTTAATGGGATTAAGTAATTAAAGCAATGGTTAATCTTTTTCAAGCATTAACACTCTCAGAATATCTAATGATGTTTTCACACTCACCTTCAATTCCACTAATTGTATGTAAGCCTCTAGTAGTAAAATCTTTCGATCTATTACTCCTATTGCAATCAATTAATCCGTGATATTGCGCAATTACACAAATTAAGAATTATAACATATCAATCAGAATTACTCTCTACCCATCAATTTACTAATCAAATTAAGTCCAAATCATGGTGCAAACATGGCTCCCCCTAATACCCTAGAATTAAACTACTCACTCATACTAGAAGTAAAAGCAATAAGAATAATGAAAGAAGCCATGTAAAACATATAATAATAAAACAAGAGAATAAAGAATACCTCAAACTTTGTATTAACGAAGAACAATGAAGATCCAAATTAAACTAAGTGCTTACAAAAGAAGAGATGAAGAGAGCAAAGAAAACCCAAAAAACCCTAGCTTTAAAAAATACGTATCTTTGTCTATATCCCTCTATTTTCACGTCCTTCCTCTTTTATAATAAAACCCATTAATAAAATCTGATCTCTATCTCCTAATAAAAGTATTTTTAATATCCTAATCAATTTACAAAAAGATATCCATAATTAAATAGGATTTTCTTGTAAAATTCGTCACTTATTTTTCTCCTCTGTTTCTGGGCTCTTCCAGTTGGATTTTGCTTACTGGACTACCTCTGAATTAAAGATAATTCCCTAAGCTTCGCGTGGACAGTAAGATCGTCAAATTCTGACTTCTGGAACTCAAGATATGGCCCAAACAGTGCAGACAGCCCGTGTAGCGCAATAATACGAATTTTCTCCTATTTTATCTCCAAAATAGCTCTTTTTGCTCCAAATCCTTCCAAGTTATGAATTCTTTATTTCCTACAATAAAACAATAAAATCTATTAAATAAAAATCCAAATCAATGCAAAACACAATAAATATGAGAATAAAATCATCTAGAATATATATAAAAATATACTCTATCATATGCCACTTGAGAAGGTAGCAACATATATAATGTAGATAATCATTCATACTTGCATACATGCATCACTTATATGCGAGCTCTTCAGCTCGTATTACTAATCTATTTTTTCCAGTTTTCTTAGTGTTATGCCCAAAATTACCATGGGCTAGATTTAGACATATCAAGTAGTAGGTTCCAATCAACAAGTATTGTATGAGCCAGGAGATAGATTGTATCCAGTACTAAATATGAAGATCAGACATGAAGAAATGAACAGTAGACAAAGAGATTATTAAGAGTTGACAAGCATCAAGAGGTTCATGAAGAACCAGAAGCTGAGAAGATTATAAGAAGACCATGTTCCTCCCCGAGAAGAGCCCAAGTCAGCCTAGTAGCAGCAATGAGGACAACAAGAAGTACATGGGAACTATAGAAAGACTCCTTAGACTAACACATTTGTTATATGTGCAGGTACAGATTCCTGTAGAGGGGTTCCGGAGCACCAAGTTCCTGAGCATAGATAACAGAGAGATCAAGAAGCCAACTAGAGAGAAGCAGAATCATTATTGGAGAGTACTCCTAGGACGCAGCTGATCCTAGAGTATCTCTAATATACAGTACGCACTAGACAGTCAAACAAACAGCAGCTTAGAAGATGAAGTAGCCTCTTGAGCAATCAAGTTATGATTTTCAAGGTTAACCTCGTGCCCTTTTAAGGATTTATCTAGTGCTCTATTGGATTTGTTTTGTGCCCTCAGCATAGGTTCACATAACGCCCAATTAGGTTCACCTGATGCCCTTATTTGGATTCACGTGGTTTCCTTGACAATTTTAAGATTCACCATAACCCCTTTAAGGATTCATCTAGTGCCCTATTGGATTCGTTTTGTACCCTCAGCATAGGTTCACATAACGCCCAATTAGGTTCACTTTATGCCCTTATTCGGATTCACTTGGTTCCCTTGACATTCTTGAGGTTCACTCAATGCCCAATTAAATTCGCTTTGTGCCCTTGTCAAAGGATTCACTCAGCGCCTAATTGGATTCACTTTGTGCCCTTGTCACGATTCAAACAAGAAGACAAAGACCCGCATGGTTCACTCAGAAGAAACATGGGAGCACTGAAGGGATTGGACCTTAAAATATCAAGCTATTTAGGTTCCTCTCGCATCCTATGACTTCGAGGAACCGGGGGGTACTTGTTGTGCCCAAAATCTCCATGGGCTAGATTTAGGCCCATTAGGCTTAAGGATCCAATCCGTATGAGTAATATGGGTTATGATTGAGGTCCCTTAAGTTAAATGGGGCTAAATAGCATGTGAAATGGATCTGGACAGGTTCAGGTTCCCGAGAGACAGCTTCCTGCAGACAGCTTCCCGAGAAACAGGTTCTTGCAGACAGGTTCCTGAGAGACAGCTTCCTGTACGAAAACAGATTTATGCCAGCAGATTTATAGTATGATTAAGCCTCCTATTCTTTAGGAGCAAGTCATGAACGCCAACTCCTTATTGGATTGTATTCCTTGGGCGCAGATGATCCTTGAATACTTCTAATAAGACTAGAACTAGTAAATATACTCCTAGTCGGATTAGAACTCGAGTTCTATTTGACTTAGGTCGCCTATTCGTGGCTGAAATCTGGAGAAAAGGAGGTCCCCACGAATTTGGAACCTAGAATATTGCTGCGTAACCAGACTTCTCGTCTAAAAAGAACTACGTGAACTTGATCCCTATATAAGCAAGGGTACGTAGGCACCTTGAGAACATGTTTTACAAGCCTCGCAATACACCTACGAGATTCTTGAGAACACACGACACAAGCCTCAAGGGAACTCGCGAGATTCTTTTAAACGCTCTCGAGCTCAGTTCAACCCCCACAAAAAACCTTCATTCTCCATAGATTAGTTGATCGTTAGCCTTTACAACTCACCATAAATCTCTCAAAAGTTGTTACGAAATCCACTCATCAACAGTTCTACTAGAAGTAAAAGAGTATTTCGAATTTATATTAAAAAAGAGTTCAAATTATAGAAAAGTCGTATAATTAAAATTTTTATTGGAAATGTAATAGGTATTTGAATATGTAGGAGACATATATTAAAATTTTTTTATTGGAAGTAGAATACGAGGACGGTGATGACATCTTTTACGATCTCCTAAAACTATATATATATATTTTTAGAAATCCTTTAATTTAATTTTTTTAATACAAGTTAATTGTATTTGCATTAGAAAAATATATCCATAAATCTAATATTACTTTCATAATGAAAAGACTTTGTATTAAAAAAGAAAATGAATTGACGTGTTAACATAATAGAAAAACATTTTCATGTGGAAATAGTAAATAAATACAGGAATATCTATAACAAACAGAAAAAATGAGATATATTTTCATTTTCTAAAACACTATAAATATTAGAAAGTTTAAAGAACGTAAAATTGAAATTCACTATCTTTTTAGGTTTTTTCTAGATCATGTTAACAACAACCCTTAGGATTATGGTTAGTAATATTAGAATCGGGAAATGTAAGTTGTCATAAACACACTAACCTTATTTCATTAGGTACATTTCTCTTTAAAATCATTTCCATAAGTACAATAGATTCCTTGAAAGTATGATAATAAATATTTTTATTCTTGGAAAACTAATGTTATATTAAATGGTTAAACATGAAATAGTTAAAAGAATTCAATGAGTAAACACAATCCTTAGGGCTATGATTAACATTTTCCTATATTTTTAAGGAAAAAAGTTATTATATAAGATAAGTATTATATATCAAATAATTTATGATGAAGTTAGAATTTCAATTCCAAATGAGAGTGACTCATAACATGTTTAACGGAAAGACAATTCATTAGAAAAGATCGTGTTAACTATTAGAATATGATATTGATGTTATAAATTTAATTTAATTTTTATGATTCGATATTTATGGATAAAAATTAGTTTACAAGTATTTATAATATATGTAAAAGTTGGGATTTTCGTTTTAACGAAAGAACAGTTCAATAGAAAGAATCGTGTTTAACGAGAAAGCGGTACATTAGAGAAAATTATATAACTATTTAAATTTAATATTAAAGATATAATATTAGATAAATATATATTGAATTTGTTTTTAGAAAAATTATAACGCCGCCGCGAAGCGCGGCTTTAACGACTAGTATATACATAAAAGAGGATACGCAGGCGTTTAGGTGGCGCTCTAAGATCGTTTCAATCTATTTTTCTAATTTTTTAGAATATTATTAGAATTTTGAATACTAATAAATAAGAAAATATCATTAAACATATTTTAAGTAGAATAGATAATCGAATTTATAGAGGAAATGAGTTTGAATTTATAAAGAATGTGTATAAATAAAAGTTGTATACGAAGTAGAATAGGTGTTTAAATGTATAAAGGAGAGTAGTACGAATTTATAGGTAAGATATATGATTAAAAGTTCTATTAAAAATGGAATATGTGTTCGAATTCATATAAAAGTTTTTTAAAACATATTACATTACGTGTAATTTATGTCTTTAATTTCGTATGGTCATTCATGAGTTTCATGATAATTTTTCCTTTCAACCGGTTGAACTATTTGGTGGTACATGAAGATTTAGAAGAAGCAAAAAAGATGGAAGTATTTCTGATGACAACGCATATCAATTTTATCATGAGGTTTGATCGCGCCTCACTAATCACCTTAAATTTCACTCTTCATAATTTATTTTTGTACTGTTTAAATATTGATATCTACTTTTATTTGAGTTTTTGTGATTTTACTATGGTATCCTAATTTTGTACGTCTGATACACTTTAATATTTTCTAAAAGGTACGAGATTCTTAGTATTTTAAAATTTTGATTTATGAGAGAATTTTTAATACATCGATATGTTTATTATTTAGATTTTCTTTGATTTAATGTGTGATTAATGTTGAATGTAAAAACCATTTATTTTAGTATGATTTTTCTAATTTGTTATATGCTTTATGGGATATATAAATCATAGTATCATATTAAATTTATAATCATTAAATTTTCTAATTTTTAAAATCTTAGAATTTTAAATACTAATAATTAAAAAGATATTTAAAATATTAGAATTATAATTCGAATCGATACAGTAGAAATGTTCAAATTTATAAAAAACATATAATTAAAGGTATATATATATATATATATATATATATATATATATATATATATATATATATATATATATATAAAGGAGGATACGCGAGAGCTTAGGTGGCGCTCTAAGATCGTCTCAATCTATTTTTCTAATTTTGTTTAGAATTTTAAACAAATATTAGAATTTTAGAATTAAACACTAATAAATATAAGAATATCTTTTAAAGTATTAGAAGTAGAATAGGTGTTCGAATTTATAGATAAGAAGAGTTCGAATTTATAGATAATTAAAATTTCTATTGGAAGTAGAATAAGTATTTAATTATAAGGCATATGATTAAGGGTTCCATTTGAAGTAGAATAGGAGTTCGAATAAACACTAATAAATATAAAAAAATCTTTTAATATAGTAGAAGTAGAATAGGTGTTTGAATTTATAAATGAGAAGAGTTCGAATTTATAGGAAAGACATATAATTAGAAATTTTATTGGAAGTAGAATATGTATGAATAAGGCATATGATTAAAAGTTCTATTAGAAGTAGAATAAGAGTTCGAATTTACAGAAAAAATATATAATTATAAGTTCTTTTGGAAGTAGAATAGGTGTTTGAAATATAGAGGAGACATTTAATCAAAAAATTTATTGGAAGTGGAATACAAGGACGGTGGTGACATTTTTTACGATATTCTAAAATTATACATTTAATTTCTACAAGTTATTTATACTTCTATTAGGAAATTTTTTCATAAATCCAATACTAATCTCATAAAAAAGTCTTCTTCTTTAAAAAGAAATGAATCACTGTGCTAACATAATAAAAGAACATTCTCATGCAGGAAGCCTAAATAAATACAGGAGTATCTATAATATAAAGAGAAAATAAGATGTTTTTTATATTTTTAGAAACTCCATAAATTTTAGAAAGCTTAGAGAAAGTAGAAATTAGAATTCAGTCTATTTTTAGGTTTTGATTATAAGGAAAAAAGTTATATAAGATAAGTATCATCAATAATATGTAATGAAGTTGGAATTTCGATCCCAATGAGAGCGGCTCGATCTAAACGTGTTTAACGGGAAGATAACTCACTAGAAAATATTGTATCAACTATTAGAATTTGATATTGAATTGATGTTATAAATTTTATTTCATTTTTAGGATTCAATTTTTATGGGTAACATTGTTATACAAGTAATATATGTAAAAGTTAGGATTTTGATCTTAACGAGAGAGCGGCTCAATAGGAGTACCCATGTTTAACGAGAAAGCGGTTCATTAAAGAAAACCGTGTTGAATATTAAAATGTAATATTGATGATATTATAGAAAATAAATATATTTTTTTTAGAATTTAAGGATTTTAAATATTAAAAACTAAAAAACTATCTTTTAACATTTTAGAAGCATAATAGGTGTTCAAATTTATAAAGAATAAGTGTTTGAATTTATAGGGAAGACATATAATCAAAAGTTCTATTTGAAGTAGAATAAGTGTTTGTAATACATATAATTAAGAGTTTTGTTGTAAGTAAAATAGAAGTTCTAATTTATAAATAAGAAGAGTTTGAATTTATAGAAAATACATATATTTTAAAAATTTATTGGAGGTAGAAAAGATGTTTGAATATACATATATATAAAGTATATATATAATAAAATGTTTTATTGGAAGTAGAATACGAGGATGGTGGAGACGCTTATACGATTTTTTAAAACTATATATTTTTTTCCGAGAAATCCTTTATTTTAACTATTTTATACAAGTTAATTATTATACTCGCATTAGAAATATATGTCCATAAATTCAATATTATTCCCGTAACGAATAGTCTTCGCATTCTTAAAAATTGATGTGTTAAAATAACAAAAAAACATTTCCATGCAAAAGTCGTAAATTAATACAGGAATATGTATAATGTACATAAAATATAATATGTATTTTCATATTTTTAAACTCCAAAAATATTAGAAATTTTAAAAAATGTAAAAATTGAAATGTACTATCTTTAAGGTTTTAATTTTTAAGAAAAAGGTTATTTCACAAGAAAAGTGCCATCAATAATATGTAGTGAAGTTAAAATTTCTGTTCCAAATAAGAATGTCTCGAAATATGTTTTAACGGGAAGACGGCTCACTAAAAAAGATTGTATTTAACTATTTTAATTTGAAATCAATCACGATATACTATTATATATTTTAAATTATATTTCATAATTACTCATTCATTAATCAACCACTTTTTTAATATAAAGTCAATCACAATCATATTATCATACATTATAAATTGATTTTCATAATATATATTGTACAATTATAACCGATTTTAAATAATTATAATATAACTCAACTAGAAATATGAAAAATATCATATTTGAAATCAAATTTTAAATAATTTGGATATTTTCCATACCTTCAAATACTCGATTTTTTTAAAAGCTCAAAAATTTATTTATTCATAATTTGTTAATAAAATTAATTAAAAAATGCATATAAGCCAACGCTGCATATATTTTAATTATTAAATATACTCTAGAAGAGTATTATTGTTGACTGGTGAATAAATTACCAATCAAAAAATAAAAATTATTTTAGAGACAATCAGAATTTACTTCTAAATTTTCAATTAATCAATTATATACAAAAATTTTATTATTTACCATGCTTATTCTAATTTACTAATCGCGTATATCATTCAATAAATTCGTATATCACTTGGTTTTTAATTTAAAAAAAATACTACTAACCGTAAATAATATTTTTTATAAATCCACATAAAAGTAAATTACATATGTTTATATATCTTTTAGTTTTTAATTTTTTTTAACATCCTTTATTATAATACTCGAATCTACCATGTATTAGCTAAACAATCGTAATATTGTGAATTAGTTTAGTATCAATCAGAATCTAGATCAATTAAACTTAATGTAACATGTTTCTCTATTGAATCTAGATTCTACGTTTCAGCCAAACTTAAACTCAACTCAAGTTAAACTCATTAACAATAGATTTCTCTTTTTTCTAACAATTAATTAAATATAATAACTGCTTATATATAAAAAAACGTAATAACTATTAATTTTTATTTTAACGATTAACTAATAATCAATTTACTTAAAATAAAAAAAAATCTCAAAATATAAAATTCTTACAAACTGAAAAGTAAAATTATTATATCAAATTAATCATTACAAGAAATCTAAGCCGCTTATTCCCTATTTTCCATAAGACACTTTGATGAACTAAGTGTCTATATCAATTCTCCTCCTCCTACTTAAATCATATCAGTTTCGGTTACGGTACTACATTGTATCTTTTTATTAAATGACAGACTATACTTGGATATATATATATATATATATATATATATATATATATATATATAGGCCATTGCTCCATACAGAACACCCTTATATAACAAACAATAAAAAACACCTTAGATCTAATAGATCCATTGGCCCCGCCAGGGGAACCCAATATAAAAGTTGTTATTTTTTTAGCCTCTATTCATCCAGCAAAAAAATAAAAAAATTACTGTTCATGATGACGTCATCATGAACAGTAACTTTTTAATTTTTTTCTCTAGATGGATAGAGGGTAAAAAAAATAACAACTTTTTGTATTGGGTGGCCCCGCCAGGGGCATTGGATCTATTAGATCTAAGGTGTTCTTTATTGTTTGTTATATAAGGTGTTTGTTATGGAGTGCAACTCTATATATATATACATATATATATATACATATATATATATAATTTTTTATTTCGATTATATATATGTATCATATGTTTTGTGTTTTAATTGTCCAATAAAATCAAAAGAAAAACGATTCTAACAAAAAAATAATTGAAAACGATTTAGGTTTTTATCATTCCTTTTCCAAATCCTCCCAAGGTTACTTCCCATTAGAATATTCGATGGTCAGCTTCAATAATTCTGTGACTTACTGAGTTGTAGGCATCAATCCTTACCACATATATTACACTGATTTGTTTACATTATTAGGCGTTCCTATAGATAAATGTTTTTTTTACAATGTCGGGTTGCTAATGTTATTATTCATAACTTACCTTCATGATCACTAAAATATATATTGTATCATTGTCCATACATTTAAAAGTATTATATAGTTTTTCTTATATGGCCTTTCTAGAAGGGGTCAACGCCCATATAAAATCAGTTTCTCGATTCCTCTGAAGCAGAGTTCTAGACCCTTGGAAGTCGATTCTTGAGAAAAACACACAGTCACATTCAATAAAAATGCATTCAATAGTTTTTTCTTCGATACATCAATAAAAAATCTCTTTCCTTCATCAACTTAATTGCTAATAACTTTAATATTATATATATTGCTATTTCACCAACTTAATATTCAAAGATACATCATGAATGACCATAACCATTCAGAAGGCATCTTGAATTTACAACACGAATCAATGACAAAAGGTACGAAAACAATATTAAAACCATTAGTTGTCATTTATTTTGAACGAATTTCAAATATAATTATCATTTAAAATCAAACCCATTCATTTTTTATAATTATCATTTTGATTATTTATCCTTAAATTTATTTTGTGGTTTCCTATTAGTTAAAAAATCCAAGAGTGTAAATTCAATTAATTAGTAAGTCCACATTAAAAATAATATTAAATTAGATTTACTAATATTAAAATAAACGTTTTAAAATTATCTTTCAAAATAAGAACCAACCATTTTTTTCATTATTAGCATTTTAAATATCTATCCTTAATTTAATTTGTGGTTTACCATTAATTAAATGAAATCCATGAATGTAAAGACAATTACTTAGTAAGTTCGCAATAGATATAATATTAAATTAGATGCACAATTAGTTAAATATATATAAATTTGATGTGTTACATGTGTAAATAAAATATTAATTTCAAAGATATATTTAATTAATTTTATTATTTTTTATGTCTCATATTTTTCTCCGCTTCTAACCTTTTTCACTTCCATCTTTTACAAGCTAATCAAATTGATGTATATGAAATATATGCGTTAACTTGAAAAATTAAAATAAGTTGAAATTATATCATTGTACATTTTATTTATGGTCTGTTGTGAGACTAACAGACAAATCTACTGCAAAAAAACCAGTCTCTCTATTTTTTTGAGATTATATCACACCCCGGTGATCATCCTTATTCCTTCCTCAAACTAAGTATGACTACCGTAGTTGTATATCTATGAAGTGTTTATATTTGTCAGTTTAAATTATTAGATTGAGAAAAGTTAATATTTATGAATGATGCTATTTTTTTTGTAAGAGGTAATCACTTTATGTATCTACTTTTGATGTTCTTACTAACAAAAATACCTACACACTTATTCACACACACATGCATGTTCCAAATTAAAGCATATAACTTTTCTTAACTTAATAATATTTATATTAATATATTGGCTTAATGACCTTTTAACCCTCAAAGTTTCCACGAAAATACCCATCAGCCCTCACTGTTTCAAAACGTTCCTTTTGACCCTCTAAGTATTCGCAAAGGTCCAATTAGCCCTTATACCGGTATAGGAAATGGTGAGTTTGGGTGATTTTTGGTTCGTTTTAATCGGTTTCTAGCCAGATTTTTGCTGTATTGTTGTTGTGTCGATTAAAACGAACCAAAAATCACCAAAACTCACCATTTCCTATACCGGTATAAGGGCTAATTGGACCTTTACGGATACTTGGAGGGTCAAAAGGAACGTTTTGAAACAGTGAGGGCTGATGGGTATTTTGGTGGAAACTTTGAGGGCTAAAAGGCCATTAAGCCTAATATATTTGTTCGTATGTCGAATACATATTATGCCACAATTTTTTTGTTGTCAGAGTAGTTATAAAAATCACCTATATATATTCTCCAAAATCATTTATGTACTTTGGTAGTCAACTTTAACATAGGTACTTTATAAGCTCAAGTCACAAAATTATATAACCTGCAAAGAGAATAAACTTTACCACTGCTTACTCCCTCAAAAGATGTTCAATTTTAGTCTTTTCTTATATTTTATGAATTTACATAATTGTTGGTGGATCCTAAATATGAATAAATTTTATGCCATAGTTAATGATTGTTATTGATTATCCGAGAATATAAGGTGAATTTGATTTTTAATTTTTTGGAAACTAGATTTTTTAGTTTACTTTACTGGCAGGTCACAAGAACATACGCAAATAAGGCAAACAACGATATGTTATTAATGGGATATGTACTCTCAATAAAGTACTTTATGATGTACGGCTACAAACTTTGATTGCTGCATTCGCATTCGAAAAAGTAAGAAAATATATGATAAGTGTGGTCGTTTGTCGTTTGACCTGTGTCGTTAATAGTATTTGTAACATTTTTCTGACCTTTATGGTCAAGTGCAATTTTTTCTTAGGAATAATTTGAAAATTACTGAATAATATATATAACTTTCTTATTTATTTAAAATATATTATTATAGTCTCTATTAGTAACATAACAAACATGTTAATATCTGACATATTATGATAGAAAATTAACTAACTATATGTATGTCTTATAAGATCTTTACGATTTTACAGATACATTGAATCAGGAAGTTACATCTATATATAACAAGATTGCTCGGTTAATAGTGTGTGAAGGTCACTGGCAACGAACTACTTCAATACGTTGAAATTTCCATTTTACTTGACTTTAAATGTAAATATTTTGTCATGGGTTTAAATGTTTCTAAACTTATGACTTAAGATTTATTATATCACTCACTCAATCAATTTCTTATTTCTTTTTATTATCCTTAATATAATTTATTCATTGCACGGGGAAAAAATTATAAACAAGCTTTTAATACTTTTGAGACTTTTTTTGAATTCCAACGAGACTTTTTTATGAAATTAACAAAGTAAAAACCGAACAAGAAACCAAGTTATTAGAAGTAATTTATGTGTAGTGCAGTTAGGGCTACACAACATTTCAATCTAGACAGCAAAATAAGACTGGACCGGGTCTGTGAATCCAAGACCCGGATCGGATCGTATATAAGCGGTCCGGTCTCCGGTCCTTCAATTAAAACAAATCCGATTTTCCGTCATGTCCGGTCCAAACCCAGAAAAAATCCGGATCAGACCGAAGTTTGTGTATGTAATTCTTTTATATTACTTAATTTATGTAATATAGATATTTAATATTTAAATACATTATAATTTAACAAACTAAATTAGTAGATAAAAAATTGATGAAATAGTAGAGTTCAACATTACAATCTAAATAATTAAATGCAAAAATTTTATTTTTTTGATACTTATATATATTTTTGGTAATTACTTAATATTTTTTAGAATTGTATCTTCGGTGCGTAGCACGGGTAAAATGCTAGTTTGGTTAACTTGTCGGTTAAGAAGTGAACAAAATTTAAAATACAAGGTTTTAAAATCAAGTAACTGAAAAAAAATTAGAATACAAACATGGGTTTACAATCAAGTCATTTTACGAAGGCAGAGGTCAATAAATTAACTTGAGAGGATATTGACAATCTCGTGTTGCTGTATTATATATACAAAATGCATAATACAAATTAACATAATGATTTCAACACCTGCGGAGAGAGAGGGGCGAAAGGGAGGGAGAGCACAGTACTACTGCAATTGATTGAGCATCAACAATTGGATATTGTTTAAATAATTAGTATTTTAGTTTATTTGTTATTTGTTGAATAATTCCTATTTATTAGGATCCACTATTTTAGTATTCAGTTGTAGACTGACCATGTTAGTAGGTTGTTTTGAACGTGGATTGTAGTTTCAGTTTTCATGCTTCAGATCATATATATGTTAACAAATGATATCAGAGTTTATCGCATAGGCTTGATACACAAGGAGCTATCTATAATTGTTTTAGCATAAATATGGCAACTGAGAATGGCTTTGTGCAACCAGCAATCCCGAAATTCGATGGGCATTACGATCATTGGTGTATGCTTATGGAGAATTTTCTGAGATCCAAAGAGTACTGGAGTGTAATAGAAGATGGAATTCCAACCGCAACAGCGAAAGAGAAACCAAGTGAAGCAGAGAAGAAAGCAATTGACGAGGCAAAATTGAGAGACATGAAAGCGAAGAATTATCTTTTCCAGGCTATTGATAGATCGATTCTGGAAACAATATTGGACAAGGAGACATCGAAGAGTATATGGGACTCTTCAAAGAAAAAGTATCAAGGAACGGTGCGGGTGCAACAACGGGCACAACGTCAGGCACTTCAAAAGGAGTATGAGGTGCTAACTATGAATGAAGGAGAATATGTGAATGAGTATTTTGGTCGTACACTCACTATAGTCAAAAAGCTAAGAGCCAGCAAAGTAAATATAACGGATACTGATGTAATTGAGAAGATACTACGATCCATGACACCTAAGTTCAACTATGTTATGTGTTCAATTGAGCAGTCTAAAGATCTGGATACTATGACCATTGATGAGTTACAAAGTAGTCTTCTTGTGCATGAACAAAGAATGAAATCTCAAGTTAGGGAAGAACACGCATTGAAGGTTACTTTTAGGAGTCATCAGGATGAGGTCGAGGTGGAATGCGAGGACGCGGAAGAGGCGGAGGTAGACGGTTTTTTGACAAATCCACCATTGAATGTTATAATTGTCATAAACTTGGACATTTTGCTTATGAATGCCCCAATAAGGATTCATCTAAAAAGGCAAACTATGTAGAAGGTAGTGAAGAAATGTTATTGATGGCATACGTAAGGGATAAGGAAATTTGCAAAGAGGAATTTTGGTTTTTAGATTCTGGATGTAGCAATCATATGTGTGGGAAGCGTCATTTATTTTCTGATCTTGATGAAAGCTTTAGAGAGAATGTAAAATTGGGGGATAACTCGAACATGGATGTAATGGGAAAAGGTACAGTACGCATTTTAGTGAATGGGATTGTACAAATCATTACTGGTGTGTATTACATTCCGGGGTTGGAGAAAAGTCTGCTAAGCGTTGGACAGCTGATAGAGAAGGGACTTGAAATTCTCATGAAACAAGGTGCGTGTAATTATGGACATTCCAATGTCCTCAAATCGGATGTTCAAGTTTTTTCTGTAACAAAACTAAAGGAGGAGAAATGTTTCAACACCTTAGTCGATGATCCTGCTCATCTTTGGCACTGTAGATATGGCCATTTAAGTTTTAGTGGTCTGAATACACTCCAGCGAAAGGGAATGGTGGAGGAGGGACTGCCATGTTTTGATACTTCTGCAAGAACATGTAAGGATTGCCTTGTGGGGAAGCAACAAAGGCCACATGATGCTTTATGCAAAAGATCTTTTTGCTTTGGATCTTTGTCTCTGAAAGTAGCTTTAATAAAAAAGATAATCCTTTTGAAAGTCAATAAGCTTTTCTGCTTATTGAGCTGTGCTTGAACTTTCCAGATATAACGACTGATCCTTATGCATTCATCAAGATATCCTTTGAATCTTTCAGTAGAAATGTAATCATGTTGGAGGTTGTTTCCACTCTTATTGTTGCCCTTGAAGTCGGATAAACAGTGACTGATTTCACCTTTCACTTGGAAGAGTTTGAGCCTTCAAATATTTACAATTTGACTCCCTACTCGAAACATCCTCTGTTTAATTGATCACTGTCTATAAGTCACGGGTTGCAAAGTAATTCTGGGTTTAATCTTCATTCGATATGTTCCTTTAGAGAACTCTGGTATTATTGTGAAAATAGGTTGAGTTCTCGAACATATGAATCTTGAGTTCTCGAATTAAGACTTCTCGAATAGTTCCTTTATGAGTTCTCGAATGACTTCTCGAATAGTTCCTTTAAGAGTTCTCGAATGACTTCTCGATTAGAGCAATCTGACTTCTCGAACTAGAACTTCTCGAATAGAACAATCTGACTTCTCGAACTAGAACTTCTCGAATAGACCCTTTGTGTAGAGTTCTCGAATGACTTCTCGAACTCTTCTTTCCTTGATTTCTCGAACTTACTTGCATGGTTACAGCAAACTCTCTTTTGATTACTGATATCTGATTTTAGCATCTCCAGGCTTGTTACTGAAATAATTCCTAACTGCATGCAGAGTTTCATTCTTAAGATATTGTTATAGTTAATCTGCATTTTAGTTAGCTTCCTGATTTGTTCATCAGCTTCGATTCCTTGATTCATTTTCTATCTTGTGGTATTTGTTATCATCATCCATATATAGGGCTGAAAACTGATCCTGACTATCCGGTATCTCGGCTTATATCCGGCTCGAAAATATGATACATGTCTCATATTCGTTTTGTAAACGATACGGATCTGGCAGAAATTTTGAGCCCGGATAAAATATGATCCCGAATCTAAGAACTACCCTACCCGCCCATATCCAGTATCATATTATTTTTATAAAACTAACCATACCCGAACCAGGTTCATATCCATAATACTCGAACCGGGCTCATATCCATAAAACTAAATACTATTCAGTTCGTTGATTATCAAAGAACTAAAATACACTAGCAACTAAAATATTATGCAACTGCAGTGAAAGTTGCTATTCAAACTTTAACAATTAACAGATTAATACAATTAAAAACGATTAAATGATTATTTATATAGTTTAAATAAAAATGATACTAATGTTGCTGGATCATATTTGACTCGTATTCGATGGATCACAAACTACCCGGTTAGAAAAAAGAAAATATGATACCGACTCATATTCGGTTTGGATCCGGACCTCAATACTCGGGATCGGATCATATCCGAATTAAACGATACCGATCCCAAATCTGGACACGATAAAAGTAAAATGATCCGAGACCTGAGCAAGGGTGTACCCGGTATCACCCGGATCAATTTTCACCCCTATCCATATACATGCATGTCTCAACAATCTCCCCCTATTTATGACTCCGAGAAAGAGAGGCATAAATCCAGAGATTGATGATAACAAAAACCATTCTTTAGATTCTTCTTTCATTAGGACAGAAAATTTTGATCAAGCTTCCTTGACACAGTATCTGAATCGTACTAACTTCACTTGAGTACTAAGAACTGCTCCCCCTATATATGGCATCCATTTCTGAGATTTGTTCTGTTCCTTTAATTGCTGATCTTCTGAGATATAGTTTGAAGATTTCAATCCAGTTTAGTTTCTCCCCTTTTTTGTGAAGAAGACTCTGAACTGAGCTAACGTCTCTAAACTAACTTCTCCCCCTTTTTTGTTATCAGCAAAAAGAAGGATAAATAAAACGATGTAGTACTTCAGTAAAATCAGAGGGATAGAAGAAAAATGTGACAAAAACAAAAATTGCTCTATCTAATCTCTCTGTTTTTGCATCAGGATCTCATCCTGGCTCACTACTCACCTTCCCTTCCTAAAGGGGTACTCAACCTCTCCTTTTGCTCTCCTGGAAGAAATAGGAGACCACTCTTATACTCAACTCACCTTTTGCCCTGGAGCAACCAGGACCCTCCTGTTTTTCACTCCCTGCCCTAAGTCCTAAAGATAACCCATGAGATTCCACATAGATTAAGGAGAATTAGATGGTAGCATTGATGTTTCAAACAAAGATAGAAGTTCAGTAAACAGCTTTTAGAGAAAGCTTAGTGAACTGAAGAGTGAGTGTTGGCTTCTTCATGAATTAAAATGAAGAATCAAGAGTGTTTAGAGTTGTATTGAAGTGTTTTAGTTAACAAATTAGGTATCCATGAATGGTGCTGAATCCTCTCATTTATAAAAGATTCATCAACCTGAATTTGAGAAATAGTTAAGAGTAACTTGTGTGTGCTCCCCCTGTGTCAATGCAACTTGAACTAACTCTTGGCTAGATGACAAGTAGACTAGGTTGCACATTTGTGTCCCTTACCCTCACTGAATGTGTTCCTGGTTGGGAACTTGATCCAATAGTTAAAGTCTGTTGAGAGACTAAAACTAGAGATGTGGTTGTCCTTTTTAATCAATATGCCTTTTTGGGAAGACATAGGATGACTAGGCTGGGTTTACATACCCTTACCTTCCTTGTTCTTGTGGTTTCTTGATGTTCACCACTTCCCTCACCCTCACTTCCCTCTTGAACACTCCCCTCAAGTTAAGATTTGCAAGGATTGTCAACTATAGCTTGTTGAGAAACTGTAGAGGGGGGTTTCAAGGATGGAAAACTATGAATGTATGGTGTGCTGATTGGGTAGAGAATCTGGGGGACATTCCAGCAATTCTCATTTCAGCAAAATAAGGCAAAGATTTTAGAACAAAAACTGCTGATTAAAAGAGAACTCAATACCTTAGCTAGGTGAACTGCTGTAGGAGCCTTCTCCACATGAAGGATTAATCTCTTAAAAGTGCATAACACCAATTGACTAATTGTCTTCTGTGAACAAATTGACATTTCGCTTGGAGCTATACTTAGGAAAATAAACAATTTGCAGAGATAGTGATGAATATTCATTGAAGTATCTGCAAGAATGTTGAACTTAAACCTAGTGCCATAGTAAGTCAATTTGAAACATGAGTTCAATCAGCAAAGATACTTGTTCATGTGTTTAGAGTTAACTAATAAGTCCTGTTTTAAGACAGAGTACAGACCGGTTATTTCTAATTAAGCTCTAATTCTAAGTATGTTACACATGGCACATGACAGAATTATAGAACCTGGTTAATGCAATCACCAAGTTTGCTGTGTGAACACCATCACTGTATCATCATCATCCTCTGTTGTCAGTTTGAGTCATGTAGATTACTGCAGTAGGACTTAAAACTATGCAACTGTGTAGCTTTTAAAGCTCACTTTTAGGGTTAGATGAGAATGTGAACTTAGAATTAAAACAGCATGAATAGTATCTAAGTTATCATATCTATTCAGTCTGATTCAGATGAAATCAAAATAGCCTGATTAGATAAGAGATAACGTGATGAAATGTGTGTCAAATCACAAGCAGATCGGAAATGTGTGTTAAGAACACTAATTCGCATACATTAGATTATTAAGACAACTTAGGTGATTTAATCACAAACCAACTTTAATCTTATCTAATCGTTCTATATTGAGTCGAGACACAATCTAACACAGGTCGTTCCAGAGAGACATGCAAGTAGATTATATCAACAAATAACACAGAACAGAGATGATAAGGATAGATGGAAATTTCATTTCATTAAAAAAATTACAAGAATGGTCAAAAAAGACCATTGAAATAAAAACAAAACAAACTAAGACCCTCCCTCCCCACCTACACCATCTAGGCGGCCTTGGATGGGTCTTCAACAGAGTCTACCCGATTGCGAGCTCGGAGAACCTCCAACGCTACCCGCATGGCAACGAGGGACTTTTCCTCCTTGGCGAGAAGCTCATCAATCTTCTCCTGGAGGGCCATCACCTTGGCATAGAACGACATAGCCTCGAACTCTTCGACTGAAACCTTCAGAATGCTCTTAGTCATTTTGGTTGAAGAAGAAAGGAGAAAAGGGTTTTGTTTTTATTAAGTGTGAGTCTAAATGATGTCTACCCTTTCCAATTTATAAGCCCAGAAGTCCTAAAGACATGACTTAATATCTAGGAGATAAACGGGTGCAAGGTTAAGCAAAGGTCACACCTCTTTAATACACACTAACGCATGCAAAAGAGATACACTGTGTCCTATATCCTGACAGTTCATTTAGAAAAGATAAAAAGTAAAATATTATGTGTGCTATTTGTCCCAAAATCATTTAAGTCTGACAGCTTAATGTTAACTCGAATAACTTGTAGAAGGGGGGGGGTTGAATACAAGTTATATAATCGTGTCTGATTTTTGCTTGATTATATGAACAAGAATAAACGAATGAATCAAACTCTGTTTGTATTAATAAGATCAAATACAAACTCTACCAAAGGTGAACAAATACCTTTAGCAGCTGCTGACAATACAAATCTCTCTCTGTTTGTTTCGAACTCTCGAATACAAACCTGAAGGAAAATACGGATGAGCGGAAGCGTGAAATAACATTTTATTTCATAAAATCCATATATCGCACATATAGAAAATTGTAAAAATGATATGGAATCGAAATCATACCTTGAAAAAAACGAAGCTTTACAAAATGGTGTTTTAGCAGTTGCTCCTCAGAGTGTGAAGCACTCTACTGGTATCCACCAAGATTAATTCTTCGACGAAGCTTTTTATAAAACTAAGCTTTTATAAAAATGGAGGTTTGAGAGAGAGAGGGAGATGAAGAAGATGAGGGAGGCAACTAGGTTTTTCACAAAAACAAAAAGTGTGTAAACTCATTCTCATCTCATTCTATTTATAGGGCTCATGTAGGGTTTTCATAATTAATATATCATTATATATTAATATATAAATCCTACACTTTATCTTATAAAATGTTTAAATAATAATTAAAACAATTTTAATCATTATTAAAACAACTTGCTCTCTCAAAATACCTTCATCAATAAATTAATCTTTTTATGGTGTGACCCTGTAGGTTCAATATTAAGCCGGTAGTAGAAATAAATAATAATAAACCTTTTATTTATTATTTATATGAATTCTAAAATTCATTAAATATAATTAACTGATTAATTATATTTATTCTACATCGTGAGTGATGCTTCTCAACATATCGCGACTATCCGGATAATATGAATTCACTGCTTAGAACACCAAGAACCTGTCAGTGCTAGTTACCGTACAATCAATTCCTTCTACACTGCAATATCCCGATTAAATACAAGGCATGGAACTCGTGTCAAGCCTATCAAATTTAATCATATGATTCTTATTCATAATGCAAAGTTCATATTAATGCAAATTAGAAACTCCTTTCTAATTTCATACACTCTGGCCAGAGATTCCAGAACTCGCATACTAAGAATAACATAGGATATTCACTTCCTTACTGGAAGGGGTAGATCCTTTATTGATCGTTAACTATCTCCATACACAAATCCCTATGCCCAGAATAGACCTAATGGATGTCCTTGAGACTAAGGACTAAACCAAAGCATAGTTCATTATATACAAGATTACTCTAACGATCTCAAGTCTAAGGACACTTCACTACAAGAAATATGGGCTATTGCAAGCCCAATATATATTTGTGTTACATAAAGTGTTACAATAGACACAAAACTTGGTAATCTATTGCAATACTTTGGAAAACGTTGCATTAAATATGAAAAGTGTTGCAAGCAAAAGGATAATTTGAACAATTGCAATACATTAGCAAAGTGTTACAATAGAGGATAAATTTTTTAGTCAACTTGCCAAAATTTGTAGGCGGGAACTCGGTTTCTTTGCTGGGCGGGATAAAAACGCGTACCAAAATAATTCTAACATACAATTAAAACAAAAATACACTACATCATATCTCTTACAGAAATATTCCCCCAAATTAAACACTCTCCTCTCTCACTGTCTCTCTCATCTCTCTCCACCGTACTGTCTCTCTCGGCTCTCTACCGCTCATCTCTCTCCACCTTACCACTCTCTGCCTCTCTCCTCTCTCACTCTCTCTCTCTCTCTCTCTCTCTCTATCTCTCTCTCACAAATATAGCGGATTCAACAAAACCCCAAAACCCCAAGCCTAATTGAACAAAGATTTGATCAAAGATCCGAGTAAAGCTTCAATTAGAGGTATAATACCCATCTTTTACCGATTATTATGAATTATACATCTCTATATATGTATGCATGTGAATATTTTCGATTGTATTCTTCAGATCTGTTGGATATTTGTGTTAATTAGTTGGGTATATGTGTTAGTATTGTTTTAATTTTGTAAACAATTAATTATATGCTCATAGTTTGGAGGTTTTTCTCAAGCTGTGATTTTTTTGTTAATTAATTACATGCGTTAACTTTGTTGTTTTTTGAAGCTGTGTTAATTACATGGGTATATGGTTTTTCTCAAATTTTATCTTTGTCTCTGAAATATATATGAAATATGTGCCCTGTTTTTCTTATGAAACATGTGCTCTGTCTCTAAATTCTAATGTACTGGTGAAATTTGAGTACCACAAGGTCGTTCATTTTTTTAAGTACAACAAGAAGTTTATGTTGTAATGAGGTGTTGTGTTCCTTATTGATGTACTGTGTTCTTTTTTCAATTAATGTATGTAGAAAATGGATTTTGAAGGAGAGAAATGGATAAAGCTTCCTAAGTACAGTGATAAATATAGGAAGGGGGTGGAAGATTTTGTTACGAAAGCATTTTCTAAATATGCCGTAGGAACAGAAATCACGTGCCCCTGTAAAACATGTAGAAATCGTTTCTGGAGTGATGCCAAGGGTATAAATGAGCATCTCGTATGTAACGGTCCTTGTCCCCATTATGTTGAATGGAGGACAGGTTAAGAACGATCATTATAAACCATATAATAATGATGAGGACAGGTTAAAAAATAAGCCCAATGTCATTCCAGTCGAAGAATTCAAGGTGCTGCTTAAATACTGGGGGGATGCAGAAGTTCAGGTATATACATTTTTATTAAGATCAGTTAGCTAGAACTTCACCTTATTGCAATTTTTTTTTGAAAATTTGTTGGAAGTGATTTTATGTTCTTTGCACTTTATTGAATGGTCAGGAGCGAGCTAAGAAAAATGCAGAAAATCGTCAGTTGATTGTAGAGACACACACAGCGGGTCGTAAAAGTTTTGCGCAAATTGGCGAGAAAATAGTATGTCCACACTTACATATTTTCTTGCATATTTTCTTTTGCTATGTGTTTATAAATCCACACTTACATATTTTCTTGCATTATATTGGTTTAACATTATCCCATTTCTTGCATTTTCTTCACAGAAAGCCGAAAAGAAAATCGATTCTGAAGAACTAGCTCCAAAAGATGATATTTATGCGAAAACCCGTAAACGGAAGCCAGGCCGACAATACAAGGTAATGATGAAATAAATTAAGTATTTCAGTCCTTTTCATTTTTAAAAGGTTATGTCTTTCAGTTGGCAAAAAAAAAGATTATGTATTTCTATCCTTTTCAGTATTAATGTGTTTTTATTTTTGTTGAATCATGTTTATTGGTAGACTCCAAATGTTCAAGATGGCAGTGGTGAGCAAGTTAAAAAACCAAAACATGGTCCCAATTGGCTTTTGGGTAGATCAGGCAAATGTAGAAAAACAAAGCAAGATCAGCAACAGAAACTTCTTAGCTCCAGTACTACTACTGATGTGAATGATTTGAAAAAGACGCTAAGGGAAGAAATCATGTCTGAGATGCAGGAGATGGTCGACAGAAAGGTGTCTGAAAAAATGACAAAGGTAATAGTCAAACTGGGAGAAATCAATCCAGATTTCAAAGACCTAGATGTTGAAGAATTATGTGCTAGCAGTGGTGGTGAAAGTGATGACAACAATGATCAAGAGGATGGCAATCACGAGGATGATCTGAACGAAAATCATGATGATTGAGGATCAGTACTTTTATTTTATATGCATGTGTGCGTACTTTTGGTAGCTTGGTACTTTAACAGTAAATTAGACCAAGTTTTATTTGGATATTTTGGTGTGTAAGTCGACTATGTGTTTCGACTTTGGATTTATGTACTTTCGACATATATTCTGTTGGATTTCCTATCTTATGGTATAAGCCGACTATGTTTGGGCTTTATGGTATATTTTGTTGAATGGGAAATGTGATTCTGGTGTGATATATTTTGTATTGGTTTATTGACAGTTCAAACAGGGTATATATTTCAAATTGGACTAACAAAAAGTGTTGCAAGTAAATGTTGCAATAACTATAAAAATGGATTACAATAATGTTGCTAAAAAAACAAAAAGCATTACAATAGGGGATAAAATGTTACATAAAAATGTTGCAATAAATTGACTGTGCAACACTTTTAACGAAAATATGTTACACAATTTTGTTGCAATAGTCTATTGCAACATCATAAAAGTGTCACTAAACATGACAAAAGTGTTGCACTAAAGGGGATATTGTAATACTTTAAAAATGTTGCAATAAGTAGGAAAAACGTTGCTATAGGGGTCTACACATCACAAAAATATGAAAAAAAATACCTAGATGATCTACAACACTTGTAGAACCCAGATCAATGGTCAAAATCTCATGCAAATAATATTTGGAATTAATTCATAATTAAATCTAAATAATCTTGCACAAATCATAATAAATCCATACATGCATCAAAAAATCTAAAATTTTTACATGATTCTCTATATGCAACAACCTAGCTCTGATGCCATTGAAGGAAAATACGGATGAGCGGAAGCGTGAAATAACATTTTATTTCATAAAATCCATATATCGCACATATAGAAAATTGTAAAAATGATATGGAATCGAAATCATACCTTGAAAAAAACGAAGCTTTACAAAATGGTGTTTTAGCAGTTGCTCCTCAGAGTGTGAAGCACTCTACTGGTATCCACCAAGATTAATTCTTCGACGAAGCTTTTTATAAAACTAAGCTTTTATAAAAATGGAGGTTTGAGAGAGAGAGAGGGAGATGAAGAAGATGAGGGAGGCAACTAGGTTTTTCACAAAAACAAAAAGTGTGTAAACTCATTCTCATCTCATTCTATTTATAGGGCTCATGTAGGGTTTTCATAATTAATATATCATTATATATTAATATATAAATCCTACACTTTATCTTATAAAATGTTTAAATAATAATTAAAACAATTTTAATCATTATTAAAACAACTTGCTCTCTCAAAATACCTTCATCAATAAATTAATCTTTTTATGGTGTGACCCTGTAGGTTCAATATTAAGCCGGTAGTAGAAATAAATAATAATAAACCTTTTATTTATTATTTATATGATTTCTAAAATTCATTAAATATAATTAACTGATTAATTATATTTATTCTACATCGTAAGTGATGCTTCTCAACATATCGCGACTATCCGGATAATATGAATTCACTGCTTAGAACACCAAGAACCTGTCAGTGCTAGTTACCGTACAATCAATTCCTTCTACACTGCAATATCCCGATTAAATACAAGGCATGGAACTCGTGTCAAGCCTATCAAATTTAATCATATGATTCTTATTCATAATGCAAAGTTCATATTAATGCAAATTAGAAACTCCTTTCTAATTTCATACACTCTGGCCAGAGATTCCAGAACTCGCATACTAAGAATAACATAGGATATTCACTTCCTTACTGGAAGGGGTAGATCCTTTATTGATCGTTAACTATCTCCATACACAAATCCCTATGCCCAGAATAGACCTAATGGATGTCCTTGAGACTAAGGACTAAACCAAAGCATAGTTCATTATATACAAGATTACTCTAACGATCTCAAGTCTAAGGACACTTGTACAACTATCACTCAGTGAACAACTATCGACACGTGAGTAAACTCCATTAGTTGTTCAACTTATCGAGTCATGTTCAATGAACTTATTCCTTAATAAGCACCTACATACTAGCTATAGTGTCACCACACAAATGCCTATGAGAACAGACATCCTCCTGAAAGGAGCAAGCATAGTATGTACCAATCTTTGCGGATTCACTAACTTCCAATTAGTTATCCTATGATCAGGAACTGTTTAGGTCTAGAGTTATCATCTTCTAGATCTCACTATTATAATCTCATTATAATTCTAGAAGCTTTACTTTAAACCATGGAATATCTTATTTAAAACACTTTAAATAGATAAAGCCCGTAATAAAAACAAATAAGTCTTTTATTAATGTTAATGAAATCAAATAAGAGTACAAGAAAGTTCTTCCTAAATCATCATGCATGATTGGATTTTAGGACAAACTCTTTCAATCTCCCACTTGTACTAAAGCCAATCACTCTGGTATCTAATACCTATTCACTCATTATGACGATCGAAGTGAATCTGAGATTGCGGCTTAGTGAGTGGGTCTGCTATGTTGTTATGTGTGTCAACTCTCTCAATGTTGACATCTTTACTTTCAATGATTTCCCTAATCAAAAGAAAGCACCACAAAACAGTTTTGCAGCGTCACTTGTATCTATGAACTCTGCTTCCGCTATTGAGTCAACCGTTGTTGGCTGTTTGGAACTCTTCCAACTAATCGCTCCACCCTTTAGAGTAAACACGTACCCTAACATGGATTTGCTATCATCACTTTCTGATTGAAAACTAGAGTAGGTATAACCCTTCTATTTTTCAACTCAGATCCACCAAAAACAAGAAAAATATCCTTAGTCCTTCGCAAGTACTTAAGGATGTTCTTCACTACTTTCCAGTGGTCTTCACCTGGATCCGACTGATATCTGCTTGTCACACTAATTGAATAAGCAACATCAGGCCTAGTACACAACATCGCGTACATGATAGATCCTATTGCTGAAGCATAAGGAATCTTACTCATACGCTCTCTTTCCTCAAGTGTCTCATGAGACATCTTCTTGGAAAAGGGATACTCCACGGCTCATCGGTATGAGACATATCGTGGAGTTTTCATGCTAAACCTTTTAAGCACTTTCTCGATGTATGTACCTTGGGTAAGACCAATCATTCTTCTCGATCTATCTCTATAGATCTTCATACCAAGAATCTAGGATGTCTCTCCCAAGTCCTTCATAGTGAAGTTCTTTGATAGCCACACTTTGACTGATTGCAGCATCGGTATATCATTTCCTATAAGAAGTATGTCATCCACATACAATACAAGAAATGTTACCGCGCTCCCACTAACCTTCTTGTAAACACATGGTTCATCTATGTTTTTGATAAAATCAAACTCTTTGATTGTCTCATCAAAATGGATGTTCCATCTACGAGAAGCTTGCTTCAATCCATATATGGATCGCAAGCAAAATCCGAATTGATTTGAGTAGGGCTACATGCAAAAAGTTTCATCAAAGTCAATCCATTGCCTTTGTCTGAATCCTTTTGCCATGAGCCTAGCCTTGTAGGTCTCCACCTTGCCATCTACTCCAATCTTTCTCTTGTATACTCTTTAGCACCCAATAAGTCTAACATCCTCAGGTGCTTCAACCAAGGTCCATACTTGGTTGGTATACATAGAATCCATTTCGGATTTCATGGCACTCTGCCATTTCTCTGAGTCAATACTACGCCACATAAGGTTGTTTAGTTTGAACAAGTGTTTCCTCTTGAACCGTAGTAGTTTGTGTTTCATGAACTTCTTTAAGTTCAATCTTGCTCCCACTGTTCCCTTCAAGGATAAACTATTTTCCTAAGAAGGTAGCATGTCTGGAGATAAACACCCTATGATCGGTGTAAAAGTGACACCCTAAAATCTCTTTAGGATATCCCACAAAACTACATTTTACGGATCGAGATTCCAGCTTATCCGGGTCAACTTTCTTGACATAATCTAGACATCCCCAAATCTTAACGTGTTTAAGACTCAGTTTCCTTTCTTTCCATATCACATATGGAGTTTGAGGAACAGATTTGGAAAACACCTTATTCAGTAAATATGCTGAGGTTTCCAATTCATAACCCTAAAGTGATACTGGAAGATCTGCATAGCTCATCGTGGATCGAACCATGTCTAACAAAGTTCAATTTCTCTTTTCAGATACTCCACTCAACTATGGAGTGTCCGGATGAGTCCACTGGGAGACTATACTATTTTCTTTGAGATAATCTAGAAACACACCACTCAAGTATTCATCTCCTCGATCTGATCGAAGAGCTCTAATACTATGTTTGGTTTATTTCTCTACTTCATAACTGTATTCTTTAAACTTTTCAAAGGCTTCAGATTTGTATTTCATCAAATACATATATCTGAATCTAGATCATTTATCTATGAAAGTCACGAAGTATTAAAATCCTGCCATGGCTTGCGTAGACATTTGTCCACATACATCTATGTGTACCAATACCAGCAACTCTCTAACGCTCTCTCCATGTCCACTAAATGGAGATTTGGTCATTTTACCCAATAGACAAGACATGCATGTAGGATATGATTCAAAATCAAAGGGTTCCAATAACCTTCCTTTATGCAATGTCCGAAGTCTATTTTCACTAATATGACCAAGTCTGTAGTGCCATAAGTAGGTAGGATTTTCATCATCCCCTTTTTTTTCTTTTATTATTATGTTCAATATAAAGTAAAACATATTCTATGTCACATACATACAGACCGTTATTTAAAGTTCCACTACCATAAAGAACATTATCTCTGAGGATTGGATGTTTAATATTCTGAATAATAAACGAAAATCCATCCAAGTCTAACATTGGAATAGAAATAATATTCCTCACATTCGAGGGAACAAAATAACAATTATTTAAAATAATAGTCTTGCCCGTAGGCATATGTAAATCAAATGACCTTACAGCTACGGCAGCAACTCTTGCTCCATTACCCATAGAATCACCTCCTCTTCCCAAGAGCCCTACTTCTCCTTAGTTCTTGCAACGAATTGCAAATGTGAGAACCAAGGCGGTATCTAATACCTAAGTAGAAGTTCGATTTAGTGACATGTTTACTTCAATCATGAACATACCTGAACCTGAAGCGACAGTCTCACTACCCTTCTTCTTATTCAACTCTGCAATGTAAACCTTGCAGTTCCTCTTCCAGTGCCTCGTCTTGTTACATTGAAAACAAATAGCATATCCTAGCTTCTTAGCCCTTGAGAACTTTTTCTCAAGCTTTGAAGCCAGTCAGTATGGTTGGGACCAGTCAATATGTGAGCATCTAGTATGCTACGGAGTGATTGTGCAGAAGACCTAGTGTATATATCTATATATATTAAGTCTGCAAATGATATACACATAACAACACTTAGCAAATAATCAATTTCATTATTAAAACACTATATGAATCGGGTCTTTATTCATAAGTGGCTCCCACTAGTTTATCTAATTTATACAACCCCCTAAGTGAATAAATAAGCATTCAAAATGCTAGTGGGAATAGGGATCCTACATTCCATCACACAACCCCGGCTGTGGCACGAAACGCCATGTGATGTTCAATAGGCAGACAACTCTTGTCAATTACATCTCATGTTATTCCCTAATAAAACTTTAGCCTCTTGAATAATTGAGTCACGGCTGTGGCACGACAAACTCAATATTCTAAGTCAAGTCTAACCCAACATTCTGTACAATTGAATCAGTCTCCAATAGCCCACGGCTGTGGCACGTAACGACCATTAGATTCTAATTCATTGTACACATCTCTATGTAATAGACAAGTATTTCTTATTTCGAAATCAAAGCCCTCGGCTGTGGCACGAAACGACAGTGATTCAAAAATGAGAACTACTTTCTACCATGTTGGAAGGCTATGACCGACACAAGCCCGTTGTGTCATTGGCCAATTACTACTTGATATTTATAAAAGAGGTTTTTTTTAAGGTCACGAAACATTTTCGTATAAACCTATAAGTCTAACGTGTTTTAAGTTTGATAGATAATCTAAATCTATAACAAAACACGAAAAATCTCAATATTATTAGTCAAGTCAAATCCAACATTTTGTACAATTAAATTAGATTCCAATAGCCCACGGCTGTAGCACGTAACGACCACTAAAATCTAATTTTGTACACATCTAATGTAACAGACAAGTATTTTCATGTTGATCGGTAACAAAGTCCTCGGCTGTAGCACGAAACGACAATGCATCGAAAACAAGAAATACTTTCTGTCATGTTGGAAGACCATAACCGACACAAAACTTTTTGTGCCTATGGCCGATTACAACTTGACATATATAATACATAGATCTCATCTTCTTTGTTATTAACTAATAATTAAAACTCTTTTAATCATTAATTCTATTTCTAAACTCTTTAGAAAATTAATCTCTCCCTTAATATAATTTCATAAATTAAATAAATAATTAATAATATTAAGATCACATCTTAATTATTTTATAATAAATTAAATCTCATTTAATCAATTAATAAAATTGCTAACTAATTATTATTTCATAAATAAATAATTATCAGCCATTATTAATTAACTAATATTATTTAACAATCATAATCATATTATAAAGAGATTCTTTTCTTCAAGTAAATATTTCAAATCAATAATCGATAATAAGATGATTCCCAGATCGGGGGGAGCATTGTCAAGAGGCGTCACTTAATACCCCTTTCTTACAGATCAAAATCTGTTTTTGACAGAATCATCCTTTCTCTCAATATTGAAAATTCATATTTAATTACGTGTTTCACAAACACAAGAATCTCATGATTGTAATCATAATATTATTATTAAGGCAAGAAACGATTCCTATTCTAGATTTTCTAGAGCACGCCTTATATTGATTTAAGTTCACCTAAATCTACCATCGCATGGTAAACATAGGCATATATCTCATATATAAAACATAAACAAACATGTAAGCATGCAAGAAATATCATGTCATACAATGATATAAAGATGTATGGATTTATTATAGCATTTAAAAGCAATTAAAACAATTAATACATGCTTTAAAACACTTCCGGGAATATAAAAAATTCAAAAAATTTTATATAAAAAATATTTGACCACTCCATTAGATCCGTCTCGGAAAAACGAATCCAACGATATATCGCACGCCCAAAACGGAGTTACGAAACTCCCAGAAAATCAAATTTAATGTGGGCAGAAGGTCTGTAACGCACGTCATAAATGCGCTACACTGTGTACCGCATTTACGGAATGCGTTACAACAGTTTAAGGCCATTAAATGCTGTAACGCATGACGATCATGCGCGACTGACCCTGTCACGCATTTCCCAAATGCGCGACCCCCTAATTCCCGTCTGTACTACACGCGCCAGCAGCAGCTTCAACAGTTTTTTTTTTTTTTTTTTTTTTATTAAACTGCCGTTTGTACGTTTTTGTTGTCAGACATCAGGTGTTTGTAACTGTTGTGTTTCCTTTATTGCCAAAATCAAAACTGCCCAATACTATTATTGTAATAACTTTCATTAATATTATTATTTTAATTTTATATTAATAAATTAATTAACATTTAATTAATAAATTAATAAAAAATCAAAACAACATGATTTCTAAAATCATCCAGTAGCAAAAATAACCAGGAAGCTATGGGGTCCTTGTGCAAAATTTTAATTCATAAATTTCACATGCATGATTATTATATGAATTTTAATTAAAACAATTTTTAAAAATTCATAACAAATAATCTACACATCACAAAAATATGAAAAAAAATACCTAGATGATCTACAACACTTGTAGAACCCAGATCAATGGTCAAAATCTCATGCAAATAATATTTGGAATTAATTCATAATTAAATCTAAATAATCTTGCACAAATCATAATAAATCCATACATGCATCAAAAAATCTAAAATTTTTACATGATTCTCTATATGCAACAACCTAGCTCTGATGCCATTGAAGGAAAATACGGATGAGCGGAAGCGTGAAATAACATTTTATTTCATAAAATCCATATATCGCACATATAGAAAATTGTAAAAATGATATGGAATCGAAATCATACCTTGAAAAAAACGAAGCTTTACAAAATGGTGTTTTAGCAGTTGCTCCTCAGAGTGTGAAGCACTCTACTGGTATCCACCAAGATTAATTCTTCGACGAAGCTTTTTATAAAACTAAGCTTTTATAAAAATGGAGGTTTGAGAGAGAGAGAGGGAGATGAAGAAGATGAGGGAGGCAACTAGGTTTTTCACAAAAACAAAAAGTGTGTAAACTCATTCTCATCTCATTCTATTTATAGGGCTCATGTAGGGTTTTCATAATTAATATATCATTATATATTAATATATAAATCCTACACTTTATCTTATAAAATGTTTAAATAATAATTAAAACAATTTTAATCATTATTAAAACAACTTGCTCTCTCAAAATACCTTCATCAATAAATTAATCTTTTTATGGTGTGACCCTGTAGGTTCAATATTAAGCCGGTAGTAGAAATAAATAATAATAAACCTTTTATTTATTATTTATATGATTTCTAAAATTCATTAAATATAATTAACTGATTAATTATATTTATTCTACATCGTAAGTGATGCTTCTCAACATATCGCGACTATCCGGATAATATGAATTCACTGCTTAGAACACCAAGAACCTGTCAGTGCTAGTTACCGTACAATCAATTCCTTCTACACTGCAATATCCCGATTAAATACAAGGCATGGAACTCGTGTCAAGCCTATCAAATTTAATCATATGATTCTTATTCATAATGCAAAGTTCATATTAATGCAAATTAGAAACTCCTTTCTAATTTCATACACTCTGGCCAGAGATTCCAGAACTCGCATACTAAGAATAACATAGGATATTCACTTCCTTACTGGAAGGGGTAGATCCTTTATTGATCGTTAACTATCTCCATACACAAATCCCTATGCCCAGAATAGACCTAATGGATGTCCTTGAGACTAAGGACTAAACCAAAGCATAGTTCATTATATACAAGATTACTCTAACGATCTCAAGTCTAAGGACACTTGTACAACTATCACTCAGTGAACAACTATCGACACGTGAGTAAACTCCATTAGTTGTTCAACTTATCGAGTCATGTTCAATGAACTTATTCCTTAATAAGCACCTACATACTAGCTATAGTGTCACCACACAAATGCCTATGAGAACAGACATCCTCCTGAAAGGAGCAAGCATAGTATGTACCAATCTTTGCGGATTCACTAACTTCCAATTAGTTATCCTATGATCAGGAACTGTTTAGGTCTAGAGTTATCATCTTCTAGATCTCACTATTATAATCTCATTATAATTCTAGAAGCTTTACTTTAAACCATGGAATATCTTATTTAAAACACTTTAAATAGATAAAGCCCGTAATAAAAACAAATAAGTCTTTTATTAATGTTAATGAAATCAAATAAGAGTACAAGAAAGTTCTTCCTAAATCATCATGCATGATTGGATTTTAGGACAAACTCTTTCAAAACCTTATACAGAGCTACGCACTCGAACTTTTTCCTCACGAGCTACACTCTTTACAATGATATTGAGAGAGTATTTATAATGCTACCTATCAACTAATAACAGAAAGATATAATCTATACATGACAATGTTCTGCCTTCTAGTCGATAGTTTCCTTCAATAGAAAACTCTTTCCTTCATAATATCTTCTTGCTTGTTCTTCAAACAACGATCCTGTTTTATAGGACTTGCCAGTTTCTGTAGCATCCATAATGACATCATCAGTAACACGACTGATATCAGGATCTGTACACTGCATCAGTATCTGATCAACCATCAGTATTGGACCATCATCAGGATTTGCTCTCTGTTCCTGACATGTAGTCTCCGATACATTGTTCATTCCTGACTAAACTATACAGATAACTGTCTTACACATAAATCCTAAATACAGTGCTAAATCCTTTATAAAATCAGGATTACAAGAAGTATAATGTGTAAATTCTATTCTTAACATCACAACTTATGAATTATTCCTAACAATCTCCCCCTATTTATGCTTTAAAATCTGAAGCATAAATCTAAGTTGTGGATGTCAAAACATATAACAATACAACCAGAATAGAATTTATGAATGTAGAATTATGAAGTTAAGTACCTCCTTCTCAGATGTAGACGTTTATCTAGTACTTAGAAGAAAGAATTTTAACTATTAATGCTTCTCTTCCTTTACCACTTCCTAGCTGAGATTCACCACTGTCACTCCTGGTTCTTCTCTTTACTACCCTTTGTCTGCTCTTTATCTCTCCCAGCTTTATCATCCTCAGTCTGGTGGTGTTGTTGTTGTTGTCTTTGAATTGTCTTTATCTCCCCCTTTTTGACATCAGCAACATTAATTCCAAGAGATTCAGAAACAGAACAAATGAGATTCATAAGAACTGCTTGATTTTCCATAATTGTGACTTGGTTATCTTCAAGTGATTGAAGTCTTGTTTGAATATCAATTTGAGAATTCTGAATATCTTTCAAAACATCAGAATGAACTTCAATATTGGAAGTGCTTCTAGTATCTCTAGTATCAGAATCAGAAAGAACTGTATCTTCAAGTCTTGTAGAAGAAGTTGCTTGATTTGTATGATATTCAAGTAATAAAACCTGATTAGAAGTATCAACATCTTCATCTTTCTGTTCTGGAACTGAAACATGATCATCATCTCCTTCACCAGTATTCTGTGTACTAACATCTTCAAATCCTGACTCCTCCTTAGAGTGATCAGAGACTGTTGATGTCTCAATTCTAGCTGATATTGGAAGTACATACAAAGGAATACTCGGATCATTAGGATCTTCATCTGGTACATATGTATCAAGAGATTGCTTTATCCTGGCACCTCTTCTGTTAATGATTCCTGCAAGCCTCTCCTTTTGCTTCTGAGCTTTACTTCTGGCTTTGCATTGTGATGTGCTAGGTCATTCTTCTGATACATTTTGATGAATGAATAAGTACCAGCATCCATATCCAAATTTTCAGACCAAGATTCAGGAAAAACCTGATCCCAGAAATCAAATGATGGTTTCCTAATTTTCTCTCCCTCACTATGGAGTTGATCATCCATACCCTCATTCTCACTTTGACTTACTAAAGTCAACACTCTTTCTACCTCACCTTTTGCCTGGTCAGGAGCCAGCCGCTCAAATTGTGGATCTAAGTCCATCTTTTCAAGTGTATCACTCAAATTTAGATAAGTGCTCTCATGACCTACAGAAAAATAGAGTTTAGAAGAAGTTTTTATACCTGAACTCACATGGAGAGAGGGTTCCTCATTTGGCATGTGGCTTGAGGTTTTCTCCAAGGAGTGAGCTGCTATAGTCTCTGAACCCTTACAATCATCTTCTTTCCTTTCAGAAACTACAGGCTCCAGTATACCACTTTCAGGTTCTTTACTAGACTCTGATGTCTTCAGTAATACTTCATTAGACACCATAGTTAGTACATCACCGTCTTTAAGTGTTGTTTGCTGAGACACACCCTCAAGGTGGATAGACTCTGACTGAACAAAATTTGTTTGATCTTCAGAAAAATCAACCAAAGTCATTCCTCCCATATCATAGGGTATCTCACTTGCATTTTTAGTCATCACAGAAGTCCTTTCAACATCAGCTATCACAGCTCCTGAGTCATCCTTCCTCTGACTAGATGGTTCTTGTGTTACAGTGACTGTGATCTGATCTTTCCTACTATTCACCACTGATACAATAGTATCTTCTGTTGACTGCTTTCCTCTATCTACTTCCTCCAGTTGTTCACCTTGAGCTAAAGCATCTTCAATAATGACATTCTTGTCAAATAAATATGCATGAAGTGATTGAAGTGCACCATGCTTTGAGAGTCCAAATTTCTTGACTAATTGTCTTCTGACAGACACATAGAAATACATCTTCATTAAGTCAAGTCTTTGATGTAGGAGTCCATATTCATCTGGAAATAAAAGTTTTGGTACTCTTTCAACCAGAAAATCTAGAACAGGCCTTGACTTTGAGAGAAATTAGTCCCATAGCCAGTCTATATGATAATGTAGTTTCCCATGAAGAATCAATATCCAGATCTCTCTTGTCAAATACTGACATAGATGTAGCTTGATTTATAGAAACCTGCATGATATTAGTTGGACTAGACTCTGTGTGTGTAGGTGACAATTGAATCTTTCTCCTTGTTCTCCTGATATAGTGAGCAAAAGATTTATCCTGAGAAGACACAAGAGGTGTAGACACAGAAGTGATCTTGGGATGAGATCTTTGTTCAATAGACACAGTCTTTTGAGAGTCAGTATCTAGTAACTGTTTTCCCTTTTTAAGAACTACAGCCTTTTGAGAGACTGCAGCCTGGCTGTGACTAGGTTTTTCATCTCTTTGTGCTAACAAAGAAAGTTGAATTGCAGCCTTCAATTCTGCTCTCTCAGCAAGAGTTAAATCATCATCATCTTCACTAGAATTACTACTACTACTTGACACAACAAATCTTCTCTTCCTTACAACTGATGTCTTTTGAGAAACACCAGAGGTTGGTTTCTTTGAAACAATAGGCTGTGGATCAAAATTTGGTTCTTGAATTGTTTCAGAGACTATAATGTTTTGGGCTACTTGGGTAGACACAGGTGAGTTCTCCTCCAATTGAGATTCATGAGCCATTTCACCACAAAAGAAAGAAGAATTGTAGAAAGTAGGAAGATGAGTTTTAAGAATTACCTGAACATGATGTGGATAATGAATTTCATCTAGATTCTCTGCATTGTCCTTCTTTGAAATATCAGAGAAAATTCTCTTTTGCTGTTCATAAGAAGAAACACAATGTTCCCTACCAAATCTAGCTTCAACATCAGGAATAAAATGGTTAACAAAAATTTGCATAAATCTATGATAATAAACCATTTTCCTGTTTTGATCTCTTAACCCAAGTTTAATACTCATCTGACTTAAGATAATATGACCAATGTTTATTACTCTGTCATAAAGCAAACTATAAGCAATATGTGATGTAACAGAAGTAATTTGCTGAAAAGAACTACATTTGCCAGTAAAACATTTAGCAATTTGATCAAAGTAAAAAGACCATTCCTTTCTAAGAAAAGACCTATTCAACTGGCTCATGTTATCTAGAGGTCCACTATAACCTAATTCAGATAACATAGTTCTTATATTATCATCAGATGGTACATTCTCATAACTATCAGTAACAGGTAAGCAAAGTACTGAATTAACAACAGATTCAGTAATGTCAAATGAATCTTGTCCTAAATGTAGAACAATCTTACCTGATTGACTCTGAGTAGAATCAATTACCTCAGCATTCTTCCAAGCTTGTGAAACAGCTACTTGATTAATCTGTGGAGATGCTGTCAATGCATAACTTAATGGTCCATTCGCCAGAAAGTCCATGATTGGATGAAAATCAGATGACACTCCTTCCTTGTTGGTGATAGCTGCAACATGATTGTTTGTCATAAAATCAAAGTCACCAAACTTGAAGGCTACTGATTTAGGTAATCTTCTCTGAGCTGCCATTTTTGATCTGAAAAGAAACTTGAAAAATTCTTGAAATGGATTAGTGATTTTGAAAACTCAAGAGTGATTTTTGCTTTAGAAAATGTAAAATTAGAGAAAGCAAATACACGATTAGAGTTTCAAAACAAATATATTTCACAAATCTTTCAGACCACTATCCCACGTTGACACGTAGATTGAAAGGTGTCAGTCCCTAAAAATGCGGTTACCCACGATTTTTGGAAAATAAAATCCAAAATTGATTTTCATAAAATAAATCAGGGTATAAATAAGCAATACTGATCAGCTTCCTTTTCCTGATGACCTCTCATCAAAATAATCACAAAATGCAATGTGATTTAAAAATATAATTTTCAAATCCTGATGGTCACACATGAAATCCTGACCAATATCATCAGAGACTCAATATGGAGTTTTCCACGTGGCATTTTTCTTTTATCTGAAAAAGAAAATAAACAATTAATCTGAACAGAAAATCAATTGGTTAGATATTTTCAATATTTCTTGAAAACAAGAAATACAGTCACATGCAATAATTAGCATTTGACTTCATTAAAACTTCCAAGTGACTGCTCAGCTTCTCACGTCTTTCTTTAAAAGAACTAGACGCCTTATGCCATTCTCCAAAACCTTTCAATTTCTTTTCTTCTCAACAATGCTTCTCAAACCAAAAATCCCTTCAAACCCATTTTCCAGATTTTTCTCAATCAACGAACATCCTGTTCTTGATCATCTCTTTGAACAAATGACTCTTCTCATCGAACTAATCATGAATGGATTGGTTTTCGAAAATATCCAGAGGTTTCTCCTAGAACATCCATCTGTTGAATACAATCTTCCCCTAACCTCCTCAAAACTTGAGGATGAAGAATTTGGCCGAGAGTCTGAGGTTGATCTTGATGGAGATGCTATTCATTTAAGTTAGCTGCTCTCATACAAGTCGCCCAGACAAGGAATCCAAGAGCAAACGATGCTTTCATCCCCTGATGGATTTCTTGAGATGCTCCTTGTCCTGTACCTCAGAGTTCATATCAATAGACAAGTATAGAATTATCAATAGAAATTTAGACAGAAAGATGTTGTATTTCATTTCCATGTAATGATTTCTATTAATGAAAATACAGTTCCTTGTTATCTGCTTGTCTTTTGATTTTTGAATGATGTATAAATTATCAGTATGCAAATATCAAAACTTGCTAGCATAGACTTAACACATCACAGAATTAGATTACTACACAAAGTAAACGTCAGGATTTGAAACAATTTTCATAATCCTGATACTGACACAATACTGATGACGTCAGCATCCTGATAACAAATCTAATCCTGATGATTATTAACAAGTCTATCATACTGAATTTTATCAAGGCAAAGTGTTATAGCTAAAGCATTTAACAATCAAATATAGATCCTGACAGGAATATCAAGTCTATAAGCTAAGAACAACATACCTTGCTACTTTTGCAGATGTTACAGATCTAAAAATTTAACATTCCTAACTCACTTACTAGTCTACTGAATGTAGTCTCATCAAGTGGTTTAGTTAAAATATCTGCAAGCTGTTTGTCAGTAGGAACAAAATGAAGTTCCACAGTACCATTCTCAATATGTTCTCTAATAAAATGATACCTGACATCAATGTGCTTAGTCCTTGAATGTTGAACTGGATTTTCTGCAATTTTAATAGCACTAGTATTATCACAAAACATAGGAATATTACTAAGTGTTATACCATAATCCAGCAACTGATTTCTTATCCAAAGGAGATGTGCACAACAACTGCCTGCTGCTATGTACTCAGCTTCTGCAGTTGAGGTTGAAACAGATTGTTGCTTCTTGCTTGCCCAAGAAATCAATCTATTTCCCAAGAATTGACATGTACCTGTAGTGCTTTTCCTGTCTATCTTACACCCTGCATAATCAGAGTCTGAATAGCCAATTAGAAAGAAATCAGATTCTCTAGGATACCACAAACCAAGATTTGGAGTTCCTTTGAGATATCTAAAAATTCTCTTCACAGCAATTAAATGAGATTCCTTAGGATCACTTTGCAATCTAGCACATAAACAGGTAGAAAACATTATATCTGGCCTACTTGCAGTTAGATATAACAATGAGCCTATCATGCCTCTATAACTAGTATTATCCACACTCTTTCCTTTAGGATCAGAGTCTAGTTTAGTGGCTGTTGCCATGGGTGTTTTTGCAACTGCACAGTCTTGAAAGTCAAACCTTCTTAAAAGATCTTTGATATACTTTGACTGATTAATGAAAATACCAGTCTCAGTCTGTTTGACCTGCAAGCCTAAGAAATAATTTAGTTCACCCATCATGCTCATCTGATACTTAGACTGCATAAGCTTGCTAAACTTAGCACACAACTTTTCATTAGCAGAACCAAAAATAATATCATCAACATAAACTTGAACTAAAAGCAATTCACCTTTTATCTTTCTAAAGAATAGAGTTTTGTCAATTGTACCTCTTGTGAAGCCATTTTCAAGAAGAAATTTAGACAAAGTCTCATACCATGCTCTTGGTGCCTGCTTTAGTCCATAGAGTGCCTTGTCAAGTTTGTAGACATGATTTGGAAACTTTGGATCAACAAATCCAGGTGGCTGTTCTACATACACTTCTTCATCAAGTTTGCCATTTAGAAAAGCACTCTTTACATCCATCTGGTATACCTTGAATTTTGAATGAGCTGTGTTACGACCAACTCAACACGCAAGTGCACGTGATCTCAAGTAATACAGATAGCAAATAAGGTTCGTTCCTACAGGGACTCGTTGTCTTGTCTAGCTAATTCACTCACCAATGTATGATTATTTTCCGATGCTAAAACAAATAAATAAGTGGATTGTTGTTATCACTAAAATTTATCTAAGAATTATAACTAATTATCAACTGCTTGAACTGAGATTTATATCGAATTACTTATGCAAATAAAACATGGGAATTTAGTTTCTTTAAACAATCCATCTATAGTCTCCAAATCCCTAGCCTTGTTCATGTGATTTATTAACACCTGATCGAACACACAAAACTGATATAAGCCAACTTCCGTTACACAAATACCATCCTAAACAATATCCACAATAAAGATAGAAATCATTTAGTCTTCCGATTATGCCAAGTCTTCATATGTCTATAAAGAATAAAACATAATGGTTGAGGTGCAAGCATTCAATTGATCACATAGTCGTCATAAAACGATTAGAGTTACGACACTAATTACGAATGATATTATCACGCATAAACCTACGCTAACATGGCAAGTTCTAAACTCTTATTTCCACTTTCGCTTCAACAAGAATTAACACACAATTACAGGAGTTAGCTACTCTCCTATAACGAATTAAATCAACCATGATAGGATATCACATCAATCACACTAAAGGCATCGAGAAGATTCAACACATAGAATTCATGAATAAGTCCACTAAACCCCCATGACAACGAATTAGTTCATGATCGAACTAATCATCATCATGGGTTCTACTGAAAACATAACTCTAAAATAAACAAGTAAATAAAATAGAGAAGAAGAAGAATAAGGTTTAGAATTAAATCCCCACAATCGAAGAATACAAAGGTTCAAGAATAGCTTGGAGGAATTCCTTCTCCTTTTCTCTCCTCTTGAAAACCCTAGCTTAATAATACGTAACGTGTGTATATGTTTACAAGGGTTGGATGATGATATATGTTTTTCCTACCACTTACCCAATAAGAAAAAATACATAAAATACAACTCGGAAACTATTTTTATGTCAAAAAACACTTAAAATACAATTTCAGATCGAATAAGGGCAAAACTGGAAAATCAGCACGTCCCCGAGCACTTTGCTCCAAACTGGCGCACTTTGCTCGGACCAAATCTGCTCATCCCGAGCACTTTGCTCAAAACTGGCGCAGTTTGCTCGGGCAAATTCTGGTCCCGTTATTTTCTCCTTCGTTTTTCAGCTTTTTCTCCTTCGTTTTTGCTCCGTTTGCTCCCGTTCTTTTTGCATTCTCTTCCGTTTTCAATCCTCTATGCTTGGAATCCTCATGGTGAACCATAACAAGACTCCATTCTATATCATTAGGCCCGAATCCAACTCCAAAAGCAATGGAAACAACGATCTTAATCAACATTATTCCAACCCTGCACAATAAAGCAAACACATCAAAACTACCAAAATCTTGAGGTCAAAACAATCAATTTAAGCCAATTTAGAATGTTCCAAGTGGATATCAAATCCACTTATCACACCCCCAAACTTAAACTGATGCTTGTCCTCAAGCATATACAATTACAACTAACTAACTAATTAGTACCACTTCCGTAGGTGATCACGGTTGCATTTAGCATATGCAACAAGCCCTTTAAACCCCTAGGTAGCCCTAGTGGACGAGTAAGGTCTCGTGAGGGCCTATAGTGAATGTACCCACAAAATCCAATGCAATGCAATGCATGAATGCAACTACTATGAAAATGCAAGATCCCCTTCAAACTCACCAAAACCAACTAACAAGCAAATATCTCAACGAATGCAACAAATCCAAGCAGAGCTCGACTAAGTCCCCGTATACTAACAATACATGAACAGAAACGTGCGTGTGGGCAATGCTCATCAGAAATACCCCCAGAACTCGGTCAAAAATCATACATGCTTTCCGTCAAGACAATCACAGGTTTATAACTAGAATAGACTGTAGACACTCCATAGCCTAGGAACACCTCCACCCTCATCCAAGGTAGACAGAAACTCATGCTTATTACTATACTACGACACTACATATACAATACGCATGCTTATTTAACCGTGCAATGAGTGAGACCCCAAAAGGCTTATACAATAATACCCATGTAGCGAGTGTTAGGTCAGCAGGATCCCAGACTATAAAGCCTTAGGTCACTAGGACTAAGTCCCCTCAGACTTAATAACTCGAGTATTAAAGAGCTCACTCTGGTTAATTTTGCATTTAAATTATTTTTATGACTCTTTTTTTTTTTCTTTTTTTTTTCTTTTATATTTTTTTTTTTTTATTATTTTTCCATTTTTTTTCTTTTTCTTTTTTTTTTATGTATGCAATCTGGAACGAGAATTCCCAATTCCAACCCTAGACTACTCATATAAAAATGAGCCGGCTACTAGCCATTTGACGCCTAGCCTTTATTGACAAATATTAACAACTAGCATGAAAATTCCTGGTTTCCCCCAAACTTAGACTTTAATGTTCCTACTCTATAAAGGGAATAACGAAAATTCTAAATATAAACAAGTGATTAAATCTCAAAACATCCCACAGGCATGACCCTAACCTAGCCCAAAAGCACCCCAATGAGACTGTGTAATAGATTTTGTTCCCGTAACATGCAAGTCAATTTCATAGAAACTTCAAATCAGCCCTCTACTCGTAATCATCACACCCAAATCAACATCCACCTATCAATCAGCATCAGCTCGTCCTAAGGGATCATGGAAAATGCATGAATGCATGAATTATGTTATGCACTCTAGAATGCCACTACATGACTCACATATAACAATATGCATGATACATGATGAACAATTTAAACAATATGCATGATAATACTACACTACATGTCCTATATGCATCTAACTACTAATCACAATCTTCACTTCCCACCCCCAAACTTAAATTCTTCAATGTCCCCATTGAAGGCGAGAAACAAAGAAAGTGCACAGGAATACCTCAATCATCAGCAGGGTCACCCTCCTCGGGTGGTAATGGCTTGAGCCCGAGTGCAAAAACTTCCTCATTTGACAACTTACGAAGCACCTGAAAATTATTAGAATCAGCTAGCCCACGAGACTTATGTAGAATGTCAACTCTTCTTTCCCATGGAGTTGCATCCAACAACTGAAATAGCCCCTTTCTTCCTTCGTTCTCAATGCCAGAAATCCCACTTGAAGCTTTTTCCACTGGATCTGATTTTTTTAGCTGCTCAATCTCCTTCTTCACATTCTTATCAACAACGTCCACTTTGAAACACTCCTCTGAATCTGACGGATATTTTGTCGCCTTGAACACATTGAAAGTGACTTTCTGATCATGCACTCTCATGGTAAGCTCTCCTTTTTGCACATCAATCAGAGTTCGGCCCGTAGCTAGAAATGGCCTTCCCAAGATGATAGGAATCCTCTTATCCTCCTCAAAGTCCAGTATAACAAAATCAACCGGAAAAATCAGCTTATCCACCTTCACCAATACATCCTCCACTATACCCCTAGGATATGTGATTGACCTATCTGCCAACTGCAAAGTCATATTAACAGGTTTCGGATCAGGTAACCCAAGTTGCTTAAAAACAGACATCGGCATCAAATTAATGCTAGCTCCCAAATCACATAAGCACTTGCTGAAAAGTTGTTTGCCAATAGTGCAAGGTATGGTGAAGCTCCCCGGATCCTTCAACTTAGGTGGCAACTTTTGTTGCAAGACAGCACTACACTCCTCCGTCAAAGCGACGGTCTCTAAATCCTCGAGTTTCAATTTCCTCGAAAGTATGCCCTTCATGAACTTGGCATAACTTGGCATTTGTTCCAAGGCTTCAGCAAATGGTAGATTTATGTGCAACTTTTTGAACACTTCCAAGAACTTTGCCAATTGCTTATCAAACTTCTGCTTCTGAAGCCTTTTAGGGAATGGCGGAGGCGGAAAAACTTCTTTGCTAGCTTCCGTAATTTTTGAACCTATTTTCCCATCTAACTTCTCCTTTTCTTCCTCACCTGATGCCTTCTTAATGACCGGAAGAGCTGAATTAGAAGACCGGTTAGACCCCTCAGACGCGCCCGCGCCCAAATCACTGTTCACAACATTTTCAAGTTCTTCGTTAAACTGCTTTTTGACTCCCAGATCGTCTGTAACCTTTCCAGAACGTAACGTAACAGCATGAATCTGTTCCTTGACCTCCTTTTTACCCGGATTTGCTTCCGTGTCACTAGGTAATTGCCCTTGAGGTCTGTTCAAAAGAGCATTGGCCAGTTGGCCCATTTGATTTTCAAGAGTTTTCAGAGATGCTGCTTGACTCTTGTACATCATTCGCAATTCTTCCATTTCTGACTTCTCATTCGAATGCACATAACTTCCTGATGGTTGTTGATGAAATCCAGGTGGATTGTATGGTGGCCTTTGGGCGAAGGGTTGTTGATAACCCGAATTGTTGAACTGCCTTGAACTATACTGCTGACCCTGAGATGGTTGTTGCACAGCATTCTGATTGTTGCTCCAACTGAAGTTAGGATGATTCCTATTGTTGGGATGATAAAAATTTGGCACTGGTTGCTGAGATCTTTGGAAATTACCAACAAATTGTGCGGATTCAGCTGAGATAGCACACATATTTGTGTCATGTGCCCCTGCACACAATTCACACACCATAGCAACCTGGTTAGTACCAAGATTAGAAAGGGAATCTACCTTCATTGTCAACGCTTTGAGTTGGGCAGCAATAGCAGTAGCTGCATCCAAGTCAAGAACTCCAGCCACTTTCGCAGGTGGCAAGCGTTGAGTAGGATTCTGAAACTCATTGGCCGCCATCATTTCAATCAGATTATAAGCATCCTCATAGCTTTTTGCCCATAGCGCACCTCCAGAAGCTGCATCTAACATAGGCCGGGACTGAGCTCCCAACCCGTTATAGAAATTGCTGATTATCATCCAATCCGGCATTCCATGATGAGGACAACGTGCCAATATCTCCTTGTACCTCTCCCAAGCTTCTCCCAAAGATTCCTGGGAATGCTGAGCAAACTGAGAAATGGCATTCCTGTAAGCTGCTGTCTTTGCCATGGAGAAATACTTGGTCAAGAACTTTTGAGCACAGTCTGCCCATGTTGTAATAGAGCCTGATGGCATAGAATGTAACCAACTCTTGGCTTTATCCTTAAGAGAGAAGGGAAATAACCTCAATCTGATTGCGTCATCTGTAACTCCGTTGAATTTGAAGGTGTCACAGATCTCAAGGAAGTCCCTAATATGAGCATTGGGATCTTCAGCAGGACTACCCCCAAACTGGACTGTGTCTGAATCATCTGAATGATGTTTGGCCTTAGCTCGAAATTGTTAGACCCTATAGCTGGGCGAACAATACTAGTATGAATGTCCTCCACTTTCGGCTGAGAGAATTCACTCAAAGCCTTCGCTGCTTGTTCTTGATTTGCCATAACCTTCCTTGCTTCAAGATTGTCTTCTAACCCGAAATCAAGTCTTCTCCTAGCTAGTTCGTCTCTACGTGCTAGTTCGTCTCTACGTGCACGAGCTCGTGTACGCATAAACTCTCAACACGTACCTGAAATTCACCAACAAGAAATTTTATGAAAACGTCCTAGTCACCGAAATTAAATGACCACTGATGGCAAATATTGAAACTAAACAAAATAAAACCGCGTCCCCGGCAGCGGCGCCAAAAACTTGTTACGACCAACTCAACACGCAAGTGCACGTGATCTCAAGTAATACAGATAGCAAATAAGGTTCGTTCCTACAGGGACTCGTTGTCTTGTCTAGCTAATTCACTCACCAATGTATGATTATTTTCCGATGCTAAAACAAATAAATAAGTGGATTGTTGTTATCACTAAAATTTATCTAAGAATTATAACTAATTATCAACTGCTTGAACTGAGATTTATGTCGAATTACTTATGCAAATAAAACATGGGAATTTAGTTTCTTTAAACAATCCATCTATAGTCTCCAAATCCCTAGCCTTGTTCATGTGATTTATTAACACCTGATCGAACACACAAAACTGATATAAGCCAACTTCCGTTACACAAATACCATCCTAAACAATATCCACAATAAAGATAGAAATCATTTAGTCTTCCGATTATGCCAAGTCTTCATATGTCTATAAAGAATAAAACATAATGGTTGAGGTGCAAGCATTCAATTGATCACATAGTCGTCATAAAACGATTAGAGTTACGACACTAATTACGAATGATATTATCACGCATAAACCTACGCTAACATGGCAAGTTCTAAACTCTTATTTCCACTTTCGCTTCAACAAGAATTAACACACAATTACAGGAGTTAGCTACTCTCCTATAACGAATTAAATCAACCATGATAGGATATCACATCAATCACACTAAAGGCATCGAGAAGATTCAACACATAGAATTCATGAATAAGTCCACTAAACCCCCATGACAACGAATTAGTTCATGATCGAACTAATCATCATCATGGGTTCTACTGAAAACATAACTCTAAAATAAACAAGTAAATAAAATAGAGAAGAAGAAGAATAAGGTTTAGAATTAAATCCCCACAATCGAAGAATACAAAGGTTCAAGAATAGCTTGGAGGAATTCCTTCTCCTTTTCTCTCCTCTTGAAAACCCTAGCTTAATAATACGTAACGTGTGTATATGTTTACAAGGGTTGGATGATGATATATGTTTTTCCTACCACTTACCCAATAAGAAAAAATACATAAAATACAACTCGGAAACTATTTTTATGTCAAAAAACACTTAAAATACAATTTCAGATCGAATAAGGGCAAAACTGGAAAATCAGCACGTCCCCGAGCACTTTGCTCCAAACTGGCGCACTTTGCTCGGACCAAATCTGCTCATCCCGAGCACTTTGCTCAAAACTGGCGCAGTTTGCTCGGGCAAATTCTGGTCCCGTTATTTTCTCCTTCGTTTTTCAGCTTTTTCTCCTTCGTTTTTGCTCCGTTTGCTCCCGTTCTTTTTGCATTCTCTTCCGTTTTCAATCCTCTATGCTTGGAATCCTCATGGTGAACCATAACAAGACTCCATTCTATATCATTAGGCCCGAATCCAACTCCAAAAGCAACGGAAACAACGATCTTAATCAACATTATTCCAACCCTGCACAATAAAGCAAACACATCAAAACTACCAAAATCTTGAGGTCAAAACAATCAATTTAAGCCAATTTAGAATGTTCCAAGTGGATATCAAATCCACTTATCAAGCTGCAAATGCAAGAAACATTCTGATTGCTTCCAATCTTGCTACAGGTGCAAAGGTCTCATCATAATCAATGCCTTCTTCCTGAGAATAACCCTTGGCCACCAGTCTTGCTTTGTTTCTTACAATCATACCAGATTCATCTAGCTTGTTTCTGAAAACCCATCTTGCACCAATAATAGATCTATCTTTAGGTCTTGGTACCAGTTTCCAAACTTTGTTTCTCTCAAATTCATTTAACTCCTCCTGCATTGCAATTACCCAATCAGGATCCTGTAAGGCTTCTTCAACCTTCTTAGGTTCATTCTTTGAGAGAAAGCAACTATACAAGCATTCATTTTGAATTGATCTTCTAGTTCGAACACCACTATTTGGATCACCAATTATCAAATCTTCAGTATGATCCTTTGTCCATTTTCTAATAGGTGGTAGATTAACTCTGCTAGTCTCTCCCCCTAAGTTAGTGGTATCCCTTGTAGAAGAATTCTCTCTACCTTCAAAAACTCTCCTTTGATCAATAGAATCATGATAGAGTATATTTTTACATATATTTTAGATGATTTTATTCTCATATTTATTGTGTTTTGCATTGATTTGGATTTTTATTTAATAGATTTTATTGTTTTATTGTAGGAAATAAAGAATTCATGACTTGGAAGGATTTGGAGCAAAAAGAGCTATTTTGGAGATAAAATAGGAGAAAATTCGTAATATTGGGCTACACGGGCTGCCTGCACTGTTTTGGCCATATCTTGAGTTCCAGAAGTCAGAATTTGACGATCTTACTGTCCACGCGAAGCTTGTGGAATTATCTTTAATTTAGAGGTGGTCCAGTAAGCAAAATCCAACTGGAAGAGCCCAGAAACAGAGGAGAAAAAGAAGTGACGAATTTTACAAGAAAATCCTATTCAATTATGGATATCTTTTTGTAAATTGATTAGGATATTAAAAATACTTTTATTAGGAGATAGATATCAGATTTTATTAAGGGGTTTTATGATAAAAGGAAGAGAAAACGTGATATAGAGATATAGATAGACATATACAGACGTTATTTTTACATAAGCTAGGGTTTTGGTTTTTCTCTCTTCATCTCTTCCTTTGTAAGCACTTAGTTTAATTTGGATCTTCATTGTTCTTCGTTATTCAAAGGTTTAAGGTATTTCTTATCTCCTTTTTATTAATTACATGTTTATTATGGCTTCTTTCATTATTATTATTATTAGTTTTTATTCTACCATGAGTGGGTAGTTTAATTCTAGGGTATTAAGGGGAGCCATGTTTGCACCATGATTTGGGCTTAATTTGATTAGTAGATTGATGGGTAAAGAGTAATTCTGATTGATATGTTATAATTCTTAATTTGTGTAATTGCGCAATATCACGGATTAATCGATTGCAATAGGAGTAATAGATCGAGAGATTTTACTACTAGAGGCTTACATACAATTAGCAGAATTGAAGGTGAGTGTGAGAACATCATTAGATATTCTGAGAGTGTTAATGCTTGAGAAAGATTAACCGTTAATGCTTGAGAAAGATTAACCATTGCTTTAATTACTTAATCCCATTGAAAAGCTATACTTTTATGATTTGTTTGGTGTAAACATGGTGAACCTGAATTGCCCTAGATCCTTTAATTAATTGATTTAAAACTTTGTTAGATTTGTTTTAGTAGTTAATAAAATTCTCAAACAATCGTTGTGACTAGAAACAATTGATAGCAATTGAATTGAAACCGAAACTGTCTCCTTGAGGATTCGACCCGTATTTGCTAGTATCTACTACAATTGATACCGTGCGCTTGCGGTTAGGTATAATTTAACATATCAAGTTTTTGGCGCCGCTGCCGGGGAGACAGCGAGTTTCTATTGATTTTAATTTAGTTGTTTCGATTGTTTCCATTGTCTCGTTGGAACCTTTGTTCCAATTGAGGCAGATTTTACTACGTTTTCTTGGCTTTGTTGAGTGTCTACAGGTTTGCAATGGGTGAAGTTGATACTTTTGCACTACTCTCTTCCATGTTGGAGGCACGCACTCAAGAAATTGCCTCATTCAACCCTACAGAGCCCATTATGCGTCCAATGAGTATCAATGAGATGTCACAAGTGGCCCCTAAAACTTACAACTTCTGTCCAATTTGTGGTGTCCAGGGTCATTATGGTTTGGAATGCTATTACAATGTCTATAATTCTCAGAGTGCTCAGTTGGGACAAATGAATTCTTTTGAAGAAGGATATGGGTACAATCAGTATTCAAACACTTTTGATCAAGAATGCGTGAATCAACCAGATTTCTACTACCAGGACAGTGGTGCTCAAAATTTTTCATATCATAATCAGCAACAGTTTGAGCAACAATATTATCAGTCATATGAGCAGCCGCCACAGCAAGAATATCAATATCCTCCTCTACAAGAAGATCTACATGTTTCTCAATCCAGTGTAGATGTACAAGCTGATCAGACAAATGAGATGTGGGATATCTTGAATAAATTGCTAAAGAGTTTTGAAAAATTAGAAACTCAAAGTTTGGCGATTGAATCTCAAATTGCACAGTTGGCTAACTCTTCTACTACAGTGCAGCTCAATTATTTACCATCATCATCTATCCGATCCGAAGAGGACCTGATTGCTATCAATCTCACAAGCGATCAGGAATATGATAGTTTCTCCATGTATGTTGATGATGAGGCCATTGATAAAGAGAAGGAGTATGCCACCGATGACGAGATCAATGATGTTGCTGCTTCCGAGAACAATGTGACTGATGATGAGGCTAAAAAGGAAAGCAATAAAGAGATGGTTGTTGTTTCTCTTCCACAACCTGTGACTAAGCTACCATGTATTGATAAATTTGCTCTCGATATAGCCTCTACTTACAAGGCTTCTTTGCTCAAGACTACTTATTTCAAGGTTGATGTGATAACAAATATTGTCCAAGATGATATTTCTCAAATTCTGGTTGAGGATCCATACAAAGTGGCTCATACGTTTCAAGTTCGGGAAGAGGGAGAAGAGGGAAGTGTCTTATTAGCCAATGATGTGATAAGCCAAGATGTCCGAATGACTCCAGTGAAAGTGAGGAGTGAAGAAAAGCCACCACCAGAACCTCCACCTTATGTCAAGGGAGTTCAATATTTTCGTGGTGTTGAATTTTATCGCTGTTTTATCACAAAGTTTTCCAAAACTGCACAAGCACTCTCTCTATTACTTATTAATGACATATTTTATTTTACTGATGCTTGTTTGGAGACTTTCTGCAGGATAAAGACAACCACTAACACTCTTGATACTTTTTGTGGTGGTGAGTTTATGATCGAGAAGGTGGATATTACGCCTTTATCGGAGTATTTCTGAGGAGGTCAAGCTATTGACGTTAAAAAAAGCGCTTCTTGGGAGGCAACCCATAGATCATGCTTCTGCAAAGGGGAGTTCTTCTTTCCTTCTGTTTTATATATTGTAGACTTATTTGTTTAGTTAATGAGTCATTTGTTTATTTGTTCTCACTGTAGTGTATAGGTATTCTTTATATAAAAAAAAACAAAAAACAAATTGTTGTTTTTTCAAAAAAAAAAAAAAAAAAAAAAAAAAAAAAAAACTGAAAAAATCGAATTTCTGGTGTGTAACGCAGGTTGCTCCTGCGTTACTGCTTTCAGGGCAGGTTGCGGCTTAGTAACGCAGGCTGCGCCTGCGTTACTGTATTAAGGGCAGTTTGCGCGGATGATGCGCAAGTTGCTCATGCGCGTCTGTACTTGGGGCAATTTGCTTTACACTCGCGCCATCTGCGCGTGGTCCAGGTGTTTGCAGGAAGTTGTCAGCGTGTGTTCTGTCAGATTGTGCGAGTTGTGTTACCTGTGTATATATAAAAAAAATCTTTTACACCCATTCTATTTATACCCCTATTTTACACCTAATTCTTTTCCTATTTCAATTCCAAAACCTCCCATCTTTTCTCCAAAAATTCTAAACCTATTTCTATTCTAATTCTTATTTTTTATTATTATTATTATTATTATTATTATTATTATTATTATTATTATTATTTTTCTTTATTATTTTTGTATTTTATTTAGGAATTTATTTATTTATTTATTTTGTATATTTATTATTATTATTATTATTATTATTATTATTATTATTATTATTACTATTTATTTATTTTTATTTTTATTTTTTTATTTTTTCTTTTTAATCCCTAAACCCTATTACCTTCTCACCCAAATTTTTTCCTTTTCACATTAAAATTCTTCAATCCATCCTATCATTCCATTATCTATATATACCCATACACACACACCCAATTTATTATTTTCTTCCTCTACATCTCTAAAAAATTCAAGTTTGGGAGAAAATTAGTACAAGTTCACCTCTTTGATTCGTAGTTGGGATTTTTCTTCTCTAATTTTTTTTATTACGAATTTGTGTTCTTGTAAATTGGGGGTTTTGTAATATTCTTGTTAATTGGGTATTTTTGGTGTGATATTGCTTGGTGGTTTTTGGCAGGATATTTCTTGGTGGTTGTTGGTGAAGCTATTGTTGAATGCAGTTTTGGTTATTATGGCTCCTAAGCAAAGGAGGGATGGTTTTCACACTCGACACCTTGATTCCAGGGGAGTTTTCTTTTGTTTTTTTCTAGTGTAGTTTTATTTTGTTTTTAGTTGTAATTTTGTATCTTATTCATTAGTTCATTGGGGACAATGAACCGCTTAAGTGTGGGGAGGTGTTCTCAACGTAGTGTATTACTTGTTTAAAAAAAAAAAAAAATTCCAAAAAAAATTAAAAAATTAAAAATACCAAAAATAATTCTAGCCATGCAATTTGATTAGTTGTTGTATTTTGCTTGATACACCCATGCATGCGTAGAATTCCTGTGTTTCTTGACGCTTTTGTATGAGAAGTGACGTACTTTGTTCTTGTGCACACACTTTCACTAGCAAGTTGAAACTGGTAGACTTAATTGGATGTTGTAAGTGATTAGAATGACATGAATATGTGCAAGATGACTTGGTTTTCATGCTTTGAGTACAAGTAGGTGCGTTAGAGAGTCTTGTTACCTGGGATTGATTATGTTTTGTCACACCAAGTGAGTTTTGAGCCTATATGCATATCTTTTGCATGATTTTTCGTTTGCTTGAGTGTCCACATGTTGTTTACATTGCTAGCACTTACTTAAGATCTTTCTTGAAATGCATGATATTACTTGATGATGAGATGATAAAGGCAATTAGGTATAACCTCGTGTTTCCCATATTTCCACACCTTTTATACATGATCAATTAGTTAACCCGTTGAGCTTAATCCTATTCTTTCGGTGACACACCACATTACTTGCCATTATCCTTTTTATTCTATTGGCCTTACCGTAATTTTGAACCTAAATTGTCAAAGGCTAGTATCGTGCTTAAGGGAGTAATAAGGTGTTCATAAAAGGGGGGTTATTGATGATCATACTTTTGGGGAATATTGATTTTGGGTTGATGCTTGCTAGTCGCAATTCATAAAAATATCTATGGATCATTGTGCTTATTCCTTAGCTCTCACAGAAAAAAAAAGAAAAAAAAAGAAAAAAAAGAAAAAAAGAAATAAATTTGAGAGCATTCCTATGTTTGTATGATCCTTCTTCATTCGACTAGTCAAGTTATTATGTAAGGGTTATTGAAAAATCCAAGTGTGGGGAAGTATTTGTGGTTTTAATAGAAAGGGAATGGAATGAATTATATTGTTGGGTACTAGCTTTTGACATTTAACCTGTTTTAGCTTTACTTGACATACCTTGTCCCTAGCCCACGCTACAACCCGAATAAAGACCTTTTGATTGTCGTCAGTGATGTATGTTGTGTTGAGAGTGAGATTGATTGCGAGTGTCAAGTTGTGTTTATGATTTTGTTGGAATTGAGTGATACACTTCACCTTGTTCTTGATTGAATATTCGTTTTTGAGTGAAAGGTGAGTTATTATTTGTTTTGGCATAGGAGATCCCGGGTTTAGACTTAAAGATGTGTTTCTTGTGGGCTTAGCATGATTACCAACGATTTTTACACTTGACATGAATTTTTATGACCTTCTGCATGTTGGTTGAGTAGACTACGTGAATACTTGCACTTTCGACACCAAGACATCGTATGTTTGCTTTGATTCTTAAGTTGATGTGGCATGAGAGGACTTGTGTGTGTGGAGTTGTGTTAGCATTGATCTTTCGCATGGTTAGATGAATTTTGTGGGTACATTCACTATAAACCCTCACGAGACAACACTCGTCCTACTAGGGCTGCCTAGGGGTTTAACGGCTTGTTGCATATGCTCAATGCAATCGTGTCATCTACGAAAGTGATGTTTGTTAGGACTTAGTTTTTATTTCACTTATTTGCCCGAGGACGTGCAAATGCTTAGTGTGGGGATGTTTGATAGAGTATATTTTTACATATATTTTAGATGATTTTATTCTCATATTTATTGTGTTTTGCATTGATTTGGATTTTTATTTAATAGATTTTATTGTTTTATTGTAGGAAATAAAGAATTCATGACTTGGAAGGATTTGGAGCAAAAAGAGCTATTTTGGAGATAAAATAGGAGAAAATTCGTAATATTGGGCTACACGGGCTGCCTGCACTGTTTTGGCCATATCTTGAGTTCCAGAAGTCAGAATTTGACGATCTTACTGTCCACGCGAAGCTTGTGGAATTATCTTTAATTTAGAGGTGGTCCAGTAAGCAAAATCCAACTGGAAGAGCCCAGAAACAGAGGAGAAAAAGAAGTGACGAATTTTACAAGAAAATCCTATTCAATTATGGATATCTTTTTGTAAATTGATTAGGATATTAAAAATACTTTTATTAGGAGATAGATATCAGATTTTATTAAGGGGTTTTATGATAAAAGGAAGAGAAAACGTGATATAGAGATATAGATAGACATATACAGACGTTATTTTTACATAAGCTAGGGTTTTGGTTTTTCTCTCTTCATCTCTTCCTTTGTAAGCACTTAGTTTAATTTGGATCTTCATTGTTCTTCGTTATTCAAAGGTTTAAGGTATTTCTTATCTCCTTTTTATTAATTACATGTTTATTATGGCTTCTTTCATTATTATTATTATTAGTTTTTATTCTACCATGAGTGGGTAGTTTAATTCTAGGGTATTAAGGGGAGCCATGTTTGCACCATGATTTGGGCTTAATTTGATTAGTAGATTGATGGGTAAAGAGTAATTCTGATTGATATGTTATAATTCTTAATTTGTGTAATTGCGCAATATCACGGATTAATCGATTGCAATAGGAGTAATAGATCGAGAGATTTTACTACTAGAGGCTTACATACAATTAGCAGAATTGAAGGTGAGTGTGAGAACATCATTAGATATTCTGAGAGTGTTAATGCTTGAGAAAGATTAACCGTTAATGCTTGAGAAAGATTAACCATTGCTTTAATTACTTAATCCCATTGAAAAGCTATACTTTTATGATTTGTTTGGTGTAAACATGGTGAACCTGAATTGCCCTAGATCCTTTAATTAATTGATTTAAAACTTTGTTAGATTTGTTTTAGTAGTTAATAAAATTCTCAAACAATCGTTGTGACTAGAAACAATTGATAGCAATTGAATTGAAACCGAAACTGTCTCCTTGAGGATTCGACCCGTATTTGCTAGTATCTACTACAATTGATACCGTGCGCTTGCGGTTAGGTATAATTTAACATATCAAATCAGTAGATTCCATATTGCTGCTAGTTACTGATCTTTCCTCAGTATACTCTGAAAGGTCAGTTCCTGATGGAGTAGACTCTGAAACGTCAATTCCTGATGGAATAGATTCTGAAAGACTAGTCTGCTCCTGATGATCACTGTGTTCTCTTTGATTTATTTGCTCCCCCTCAACAGTAGCATTCCTTTGAGAAGCAATAGAAATTCCTTCTGGAGAACCTTCATCATCACTTGAGAGTATCTCAGAATTCTTCATATTTTCAAATTCCAATTTGTCATGGCTTTCATCAGTTTGCAAAATTCCAAATTTCTTATCATCAAATGCAACATGAATTGATTCCATAACAACGTGAGTTCTGAGATTATAAACTTTGAAGGCCTTAGATGCTGAATATCCTAGAAAAATTGCTTCATCCGATTTGGCTTCAAATTTTCCAAGTTGTTCTGGATGAACTTTTAGGACATAGCATTTGCATCCAAAGATGTGAAAATATTTCACACTTGGTTTCTTTCCTTTGATCATCTCATAGGGAGTTTTTCCATGACTATTTACCAAGGTACAGTTCTGAGTGAAACATGCAGTGTTAATAGCTTCTGCCCAAAAGTAGGTTGGAAGTTTTGCATCTACAAGCATGGTTCTTGCTGCCTCTATGAGAGTCCTGTTCTTTCTTTCCACTACACCATTTTGTTGAGGTGTACCAGGTGCAGAAAACTGTTGAGTGATTCCATTGTCTGCACAAAACCCCTCCATTGTAGAATTCTTGAATTCTATACCATTGTCACTCCTAAGTACTTTGACTTTGTACTCAGAGTTGTTATGAATATTCTTGATGAGTTCAATGATTTGTTGAGGAGCTTCATCCTTCTTGTGTAGAAAGAACACCCATGTGAACCTTGTGAAATCATCCACCATAACTAGAGCATATCTTTTCTTGCTGAGAGACATAATGTTCACTGGACCAAACAGATCAAGATGTAGCATGTGAAATGGTTCAGTAATTGAATTTTCAGTCTTGCTCTTGAAAGTGGTTCTTCTTTGCTTTCCAAGCTGACATGCATCACAAAGTCCATCTTGTACAAAATTTGCCTGTGGTAGGCCTCTCACTAAATTATGTTTAACAAGTTGATTAAGCTTCTTGAAATTAAGATGTGAGAGCTTCTTGTGCCAATTCCAGCTTTCATCACTTGTTGCTTTGCTGTAGAGACATCTAACAATTCCTTTAGATGTATCACTTAAGCTGGCTTCATATATGTTACCATGTCTTTGACCAGTTAGAACAATGTCTCCATTTTGCATATTCAAGATTTTGCATCCTTCTCTGTCAAAGATTGATTTGTAACCTTTATCACCCAGTTGACTTATGCTTAAAAGAGTATGTTTCAAGCCTTCAACCAGTGCTACATTTCCTATGATGACATTCCCCAAAACAATTGAGCCATATCCCAGAGTTTCTCCTTTGTTGCCATCTCCAAAAGATATTACTGGGCCAGCTTTCCTCTCAAACTTTGTAAGCAGGGACTTCTTTCCAGTCATATGTCCAGAGCATCCACTGTCCAAGATAATTGAATGCTTCTTTCATGTGCCCTTAACAGAGGATGGAGAAGTTTTCTTTGGAGATCCAGGTTTGTCTGAACTATTGGCCATCAATGCAATGTTGTCATAATCCAATTCATCTTCAGAGTCACTGGAATCAGCCCAATCCTTCTGTGTGACCATAAGTGCATTACCCTTTCCTGAATTTCTAGGCTTCTTACACTCACTAGCAAAATGTCCAAGCTCGCTGCAGTTAAAGTACTTGATCTTGGCCTTATCAAGCTTGACAATTGTACTTTTGCTTTTGTCACTCTTCTTCTCCTCCTTCTTTTGAAAAGGTCCTTTGCTAAATCTTCTCCTGTTGAATCTTCCTTTCTTGAAAGCTTTAGCAAACATAGCAAAGAGTTCTTGCATATCAGATTCAGAATCATTGTTGTCAGAGTCCATATCAGTAGTCTCTGAATCAGAACTTTCTTTGCTTTTCTTCTTCCTTGAATTCTTTACAGCAATCTCTTCATGCTGTTCTTCAGGAAGCTTCTTAACTTCAGATTGAGCAGTAAGTGCAATAGTCTTCATCTTTCCTTCACTCCTGCTCTTCTTCTGCTGCTTGTCAAGTTCATAAGCTCTCAATTTTCCATATACTGCCTCTAATGAAATCTCATCCAGATCATTAGCTTCCTCGATCGCAGATATCTTCTCATTGTAGAAATCAGGCAAAGCTTTCATGAACTTTGTATTCATATCCTCCAAGTCATAATATTTACCATGCATGGCCATCTCATTGATGAGTTTTGTAAACCTATCAAAGGTATCAGTAAGTGACTCACCAGACTTGGATTCAAAGTACTCATACTGTTGTATAAGTAATGTCCTCATATTCTTCCTGACAGGCTTAGTTCCTTCACAGTGAACCTTAAGATTGTCCCATATATCCTTAGCTGTTTTACAAGAGAGAACATAGTTAGTGAGAACAGAATCAAGACTGTTGAATAATATGTTTCTCACTTTAGCATCTTTGAGAACATTCTCCTTGTCCTTATCTGACCATTCAGATTTTGGCTTCTCTGCTGTATGTTCTGGAACAACCTCACCATCAACAGTTGCTTGTCCAACGACCTTTGTTGGAACAAAAGGTCCATCTCTGATTATGTCAAGATAATCAGGATCTGTTGCTTCCAGATGATGCAACATCTTTACTTCCCATAGAGTATATTCGTTTCTCTTGAGCATAGGAATTTTAGTATTCCCATCCTTGTAACCAGACATGATTGCAGATCTTTATGATTACTCGAAATCAACCTGCTCTGATACCAATTGTTAACTCGAATAACTTGTAGAAGGGGGGGTTGAATACAAGTTATATAATCGTGTCTGATTTTTGCTTGATTATATGAACAAGAATAAACGAATGAATCAAACTCTGTTTGTATTAATAAGATCAAATACAAACTCTACCAAAGGTGTACAAATACCTTTAGCAGCTGCTGACAATACAAATCTCTCTCTGTTTGTTTCGAACTCTCGAATACAAACCTTATACAGAGCTACGCACTCGAACTTTTTCCTCACGAGCTACACTCTTTACAATGATATTGAGAGAGTATTTATAATGCTACCTATCAACTAATAACAGAAAGATATAATCTATACATGACAATGTTCTGCCTTCTAGTCGATAGTTTCCTTCAATAGAAAACTCTTTCCTTCATAATATCTTCTTGCTTGTTCTTCAAACAACGATCCTGTTTTATAGCACTTGCCAGTTTCTGTAGCATCCATAATGACATCATCAGTAACACGACTGATATCAGGATCTGTACACTGCATCAGTATCTGATCAACCATCAGTATTGGACCATCATCAGGATTTGCTCTCTGTTCCTGACATGTAGTCTCCGATACACTGTTCATTCCTGACTAAACTATACAGATAACTGTCTTACACATAAATCCTAAATACAGTGCTAAATCCTTTATAAAATCAGGATTACAAGAAGTATAATGTGTAAATTCTATTCTTAACATCACAACTTATGAATTATTCCTAACACTTAAGTCTAATCAAATCGAGACAAATAATTTTAGAGTACAGAGCACACAAGGCATTCGAGCATTCTGGACACAGGATAAAACAATTAAATAATATCAACAATTAATTAAACTATTCGACATCTCAAATATCGACCATTCGACTTGCCTGAACATTTACTGATTCGATATCTATCAACATTTGACTAGTCGATATCTCTAATTAGAAAGACTAGTTCGATATCTCTAGAGAAATAGTTGATCGACATCTCAAGCATAATATCCATTCGACAACTCAGATAGTTACAAATATTCATTCGATATCTCTAGAAAATTAAGTGTTCGACACCTACAGAACAATCATGCAAATAATCAAATAACCAAATAAATCCAGAGAACGAAATTCACTAGCTGCAATCAAATTTAACAGATATTGAAGATTATGAAAAATTCAACATACCAAGCTCACTTACCAACCTTGAGAAGGTTGCTTCATCCAGAGCTTTAGTAAAAATATCTACTAATTGTTTCTCACTTGGAACAAAATGTAGTTCCATAGTACCTTCCATCACATGCTCTCTGATGAAATGGTATCTGATGTCTATGTGCTTGGTTCTTGAGTGTTGCACTGGATTCTCAGAAATTGCAATTGCACTAGTGTTGTCACAGAAAATTGGAATTTTTTCAACCTTAGCTCCATAGTCAAGCAGTTGATTTCTTATCCATAGGATCTGTGCACAACAGCTTCCTGCTGCAATATACTCAGCTTCTGCTGTTGAAGTTGAAACTAAATTCTGCTTCTTACTAAACCAAGAGACCAGCCTGTTTCCTAGAAATTGTCAGGTACCTGTGGTACTTTTCCTATCCATTTTGCATCTTGCATAGTCTGCATCTGAATAGCCTATTAGATTAAAACCAGAATCTCTAGGGTACCAAATGCCAAAGTTTGGTGTCCCCTTGAGATACCTGAAAATCCTTTTAATAGCTACTAAATGAGATTCCCTAGGATCAGCTTGGAATCTAGCACATAAACATGTAGCAAACATAATATCAGGTCTACTAGCAGTCAAATATAAGAGAGATCCAACCATGCCTCTATAGCTTGAAATGTCCACCTTCTTTTCCTTAGTATTCAGTTCAAGCTTAGTGGCAGTGGTCATGGGTGTTTTTGCAGAAGAGCAGTCTGCTAAGTCAAACCTCTTTAATAAATCAAAAATATATTTTGTTTGACTTATAAAAATTCCCTCATTTACTTGTTTAACTTGTAAACCAAGAAAATAAGTTAATTCACCCATCATGCTCATTTCATATTTACTTTGCATAAGTTTGGCAAACCTTTTGGAAAGCTTCTCATCTGTAGACCCAAATATTATATCATCTACATAAATTTGGACAAGTATCATAGAACCATTGACAGATCTATAAAAGAGAGTCTTGTCTACAGTACCTCTGGTGAAGTGATTCTCAATGAGGAACTCTGAAAGAGTGTCATACCTGTCTCTAGGTGCTTGCTTCAGGCCATAGAGTGCTTTGAGCAAGTAGTAAACATATTCTGGAAAGTCTGGATCTTCAAAGCCAGGAGGTTGACTAACATATACCTCCTCCTCCAGAATACCATTTAGAAAAGCACTCTTGACATCCATTTGATAGACCTTGAAATTGGCATGAGCTGCATAGGCTAGGAAGATTCTGATTGCTTCTAACCTTGCCATTGGTGTAAAGGTTTCTTCAAAGTCAATTCCCTCTTCTTGACAGTAGCCTTTGGCAACAAGTCTTGCTTTATTCCTTGTGACTATACCATTTTCATCCATCTTGTTCTTGAATACGCACTTAGTGTCAATCACTGATTTGTCTTTTGGCTTGGTTACAAGTTTCCATACTTTATTTCTTTCAAACTGGTTTAGCTCCTCTTGCATTGCTAGAACCCAGTCTGGATCTAGAAGAGCATCTTCGACCTTCTTAGGTTCTTCTTTAGAAAGAAAATTACTGTACAAGCATTCTTCTCGATTTGCTCTCCTAGTTTGGACTTTTGCATTGGGGTCACCAATTATCATCTCAAACGGGTGATCCTTAGTCCATTTTTTTTATGGTGGTAAGCTTGACCTTGATGAAGTTACCTCATTCTCTTGATGTTGATCATTTTGATTCGTTGTTGAGTGTTGACTGTGAGAAACTCCCCCTGAGTGTATGGACCTCGTGTTGAGTGGAGTTCTAACAGAGTTGTCAACAGATGTTTCTCTTTGATTCTCAACAGATGCTTCAACACGATCTTCACCAGATGGAGTGTGTTGCTCTCCCCCAGATGGTCCATTTTGCATTTCACTTGATGATCCATGTCTGTTCTCTACACCCATCATTATCTTCTCTTCATCATCATCTTCACTCTCTTCACCACTTGTCTCATTCTCGAATGAGAGTGACTCATGAAAACCTTCATCTACAAGACCAGATATTTTCTTATCGTCGAAGACAACATGTATAGATTCCATGATAATGTTAAGTCTTAGGTTGTAGATTCTGTAAGATTTTCTAGCTGAGTACCCAACAAATATAGCTTCATCTGCCTTTGAATCAAATTTCCCATGGTTCTCACCATAATTCTTCAATACAAAACATTTGCATCCAAAGACATGTAGAAAGTTAATTGTTGGCTTCTTGCCTTTGAATAATTGGTAAGGTGTCATGCCTTTTGCTTGGTTGATCAAAGATATGTTCTGAGTGTAGCATGCAGTATTAACAGCTTTAGCCCAGAAATATGTTGGCAACTTTGATTCTTCAAGCATAGTTCTTGCAGCTTCAATAAGAGTTTTGTTCTTTCTCTCCACCACACCATTTTGTTGAGGTGTTCTTGATGCAGAGAATTCTTGAGTAATTCCTTCTTCTTCATAGAACTTTCTTAGCACAGAATTCTTGAACTCAGTTCCATTGTCGCTTCTAATTCTTCTTACTTTGAAGATTGGATTGTTGTTGATTGTCTTGACATGCTTGATAATGATTTCACCTGCCTCATCTTTCGAACGTAGAAAGAAGGTCCAAGTGAACTTGGAGAAATCATCAACAATCACAAGATATTATTTCTTGTTGGCTATCGACAATACTTTGACTGGTCCAAATAGATCCATGTGCAAAAGCTGTGAGGGTTGATCGATTGAAGACATTGACTTCGATTTGAAAGAGGTTTTCCTTTGCTTCGCTTTCTGGAAAGCATCACATAGACCATCCTTGGAGAACTCCAATTTTGGAATGCCTCTGACCAAATCCTTCTTGACCAATTCATTCATGGCTCTAAAATTTAAGTGTGACAGTCTCTTGTGCCAAAGCCATCCTTCATCCATGCTTGCCTTGCTGAAGAGGCATGTAGCAGAGTTGGCACTTGTTGAGTTGAAGTCAGCAATGTACACATTTCCTTTTCTATTTCCTGTCATCACTACCTTATTGTTGTTCTTCTTGAAAATAACACAAGCTTTAGATGTGAACCACACATTTTGATTTTTATCACATAGTTGACTGATACTCAGCAAGTTGTGCTTGAGTCCATCAACCAGTGCTACTTCTTCAATGACAACATTTCCTTGTGAAATCAAGCCATATCCTCTAGTATATCCTTTGCTGTTGTCTCCAAAGGTAATGCTAAGGCCAGCTCTCTCCTCAAACTTAGTGAGCAGGATAGAGTCTCCAGTCATGTGCCTAGAACATCCACTATCCAGGTACCAAAGATTCTTTCTGTCTCCCTGCACACATCAAAATCAAATCAAGTTGATTTTGGTACCCAAGTTTCCTTGGGTCCCGTCTTGTTAGCCTTTTTCTTATTTTTCAAGCCCTTACCACCCAATGGTTCTGACTGAGTTAAATCAATCTTAACTCTTGGTGTAGGTCTCTGAAAAACATGTTGTTCCACTTGCTCATATGCATTATAACTAGATGTGCAATTTGGCATAGTATGTGCAAACATATTATTCATCATCCATGGAAATTGAGTCATATTATAAGCATTGTAATATGGATTATTCATGAATGGCATGTTAGCATAATGACTAAGTGCATGAGCAGGCTGGACAGACACATTTGGCATAGTAATCATGGCAGGCACATGTACTGACTTAGGCATACTAGGCACAAAAGCATTCTTAACAAATTTACAGTTGGCAGATAAATGATTAGCACTACCACAGTTCACACATTCCTTTCTGGGAGCATACTTATCAGGTATGTAGTTACTGTGTTTGTTAATTCTTACCTTGCCATTCATATTCTTCTTATTAGCCTTAGCCTTAGCCTTAGGTTCAGTCTTTTCTAACTTATCCTTCAATTTCTTGATGGATAAGTGACCTATGTCTTCTTGTTCAACTGACTTGGTTTTGCTACACTCTCCCAACATAAAGTTTTTGCTGACAGGGCCATACTTCTTATGCAATTTAATCAAGGTTGCATTACTAACATGTTTCAACTCCTTTGGACAATCATCATCCAATGAGTCACTGTCTGATGCAACTTCCCCATCAACTTCCAACTTTGCTTCTACTATTTTGCAGAAAGAATCAATTCCTTGCCTATTGGCAATTTCTTCAGTTTTAGTCTTTGATCCTCTCCACTTAGCAATTAAATCATGTTCCTTTTTCAACAGTTCTTTTAAACAATCTTCTCTATTCAATGCCTCAAGTAACTTGTCTTTTATATCCTGGTAATCTCTTCTCATTGTTTCAAAATCAATTAATTGAGTTTCTAGCAGAGTATTCCTATCTCCTAACCTAGCATTTAGATCTTTAATCTTGCTGTTTTCTTTGTTAAGAGATTTCAATGTAACATGCATGTTGTACAATTCATTAGACATTTCATTAACAACATTATCACATTCATCTTTGGAAAGCTCTGTTAGATTTGTAAAGTATACCTGGTTACTTGCTGAACTAGCTTCTTCATCGTTCTCGTTTGCCATGAGTGCAAGGTTGACAAACTCTTCCTCTGCATCTGAGTTTCCTCCAGCTGCCCAATCATCATCTCTTGATACGAATGCTCTCTCCTTTTTCTTGAGAAGGTCAAAATATTTCTTTTTGTAGTCAACAGTCTCAAACTGCTTCTTCTCTTTCTCAGCCTTGGATTTTCTGCATTCATTGGCAAAATGACTAGCAATTCCACAACTACAGCATTTGATCTTTGACCTTTCAACCACATCCTTGTTTTGTTGATAGCTTTTCTTGAATTTCCCGGTTCCAGCTGGATTCTTCTTGAATCTTAACTTTGAGAATCTCTTTGACAGAAATGCCAGGTATTCATTTAGATCTTCTGATTCATCCTCACTCAGTGCTTCAAGTTCTTTAATCATCTTGATTTTGCCTTTGCTAGTTCCAGCTCCACCTTCACAAGTTCTTTCACTTGGTGTGGCTTCAAAATCCTTCATCTTCTCTCCATCTTGGTTGGTTGGAATATTGGCCACCAAAGCTACATTTCCACCTTTCTTCTGGATCTTCTCAACTTCTTCATCTTGTTGCAACTCGAGCTCATAGGTCTTTAAATTTCCATACAGTCTCTCAAGTGTATAGTCTTTGTAGTCTTGAGAATTCCTCAATGAAACTGTCACTTTCTTCCATTCTTTGGGTAAAGACCTTAGAAATTTTAGGTTGGAGTCTTTGGTTTCATAAACTCTTCCATACAACTTTAACCCATTTAACAGTTTTTGAAACCTGCTAAATATATCAGTTAAGCTTTCACCTGAGTTGAAGTGAAAATGTTCATACTGTTGTATGAGGAGTTGTTTCTTATTCTCTTTGACTTGCTCAGTCCCTTCACAGAGTGTTCGAATGGTGTCCCACACTTGCTTAGTAATGGTGCAGTTGATGACATTATCGAACATGTCCTGATCAATACCATTAAACAAAATATTCATGGTCTTCTTATCCTTCTGGACCTCCTATTTGTCTCCATCTGTGAATTCTGCTGGCAGTTTGGGAATAGGCTTTCCAGCAACTCCAGTTCCAACTGCTTCTCCAACTGTAGTGTTAGCCCTCATAGGAATATGAGGACCTTTCTCTATGCAGTTTACATAACCTTCATCGATGGATAAGAGATGTAAGTGCATCTTTACTTTCCAGTGAAAGTAATTGTCTTTGTCAAGGATTGGTATTTTCACGCCTGAATCCTTCTTTCCCATGGTGGTGATCTTTAGACTTCTTGTATGCTAGAAGCTTGCTCTGATACCAATTGTTATTTCCCAGTTGAGCATCACGAGATTGTAGAAGGGGGGGTTGAATACAATCTCAACTAAATTCTTTCGAAATGATGAGGTTTAAACCAAATTATTATAAGAACAAACAGGAAACAAGATAAATAAATTATCTAACACACATACAACACGAGATATAAAAAATCTCAGGTGGGTTGGCTTGAAAGCTTAATCTACTTGATGGTTGTATTTGAAGATAATTCTCTGCGTAAGAATACATAGCTGCGGATTACAAAGTTTTAGAGTTTACAAGAAAACCTAAAGCTATTAGCCTTGTGATCAGTGTTTTCTTCTCTACTAAAACTATGCAGCACATACAGCTTATTTAAAACTATATGAAGACAAGTAACAGTTACATGAAATGTGATGATACATTTCTGGTATAACTTGTCACACACACATGCTCGAAGTGGTATCCATTTCTGGAATTATCTTGAAAGTCTTCTTTTCTTGATTTGGACAATCCCAGCATGCTCGAAGAGGAAGCTAAGTCATTTCAAGAACTTAGTAACTTTTGAAGAAAGAAACATACACTGACTTTCAAGAAAAGAAGACTTTCAAGATAATTCCAAAAATGGCTACCACTTCGAGCATGTGTGTGTGACAAGTTATACCAGAAATGTATCATCACATTTCATGTAACTGTTACTTGTCTTCATATAGTTTTAAATAAGCTGTATGTGCAGTATAGTTTTAGTAGAGAAGAAAACATTGATCACAAGATTGATAGCTTTAGGTTTTCTTGTAAACACTAAGACTTTGTAATTCGCAGTTGTGTATTTATACACAGAAGTATTTTCTTCAAATCCAACCATCAAGTGGACCAAACAAACCCACCTGAGATTTTTTATATCTTGTGTTACATCTGTCTTAGTCTCTTAGATAGTGTTTACCTTGTTTACTCTGTTCTTATTATTACTCAACCTTAATAACTCACCAAGTCAAAAGAATTTAGTCGAGCTTGTATTCAACCCCCCTTCTACAATCTCGTGGTGCCTAACTGGGAAATAACAGCTCTGTTTTACATGTTCTTATTGTGTGACCCCTTAGGTTATTACTACGTTGGCAATAATTTTAATATCCAATAATAAAATTATAAACAATGAGTGACATCTAATAATACATCATTGTACCAAAGTAATAATAATAATTGGTGATCCAATTAAACCTTGTGTGATATAATGTTTCCGTGTAATATAATCCCTTTAACCAAATATTATAGATTAAACTCGAGGCATGTCTTAAGTCATCTTCTTCAACGTTTAATCCGGGTTTCATTAATCAATGAGTAGACTATTAAAAACAAATCAATATTAGAGCATGGCCATGCATTTTCATAGTCTCACTCAATCAAGAGGCCAATAATATATCTCCTAATAATATGAGGGTTAAATCCTTTATCTATCATTCATATTTCTCATACGTCTCATAATATACCCGATGTCCACTTTTATCATCACCCGGTCAAAGCGAACATTTAATGTAGTCAAAGTATATTAATCCTCGTATAGAAATATAATGATCTCAAGTCTAAAGATCAATACATCATTATCACTGCGAGTCTTTCTAATGACATTATTAACATGTGGAATCTCACTGTGGGTCTATCCAGTGCCATGTAAAATATTACATGCACCTATGTTCTTGACTTTAGTATCACTATACCTATGACCAATGAGATGTGATCATCAGTCAACAAACATACTAATCTTTATGCATTATAATTGTCCCATATTATTAATGCTCGATTAGGGATATTTAGGAATATTAACACTATTCATAAAATCTCATTTTCAAGTCACATACTTAAAGATATAGAATACGTGTTACATTTCCAAGGACATTTATTATTCTAACATTTATTTCGCAGTAAATAAAGACATAATAAATCATCATAGAAATAATCGATGGAACATAATCTTTAAGTAACAAAATAGTCTTTCCTAGAAACACAATTACATTATCTCTAGGGCACTACACTATCAAATAGCTGCGTGTAATATTTTGATAAAAGATTGTGTTTTATTTTTTTTATAATCAAGTGAAATAATTAAGTGTAATAAAGTACAACAATTAAATAAGGTAAGTACTGTACCTTACTAATTAAGTAAAATAATTAAGCGTAATAAAGTAAAATAATTAAATAAGATAAATATCGTACCGTACCAAAACTAAAATTTTGGTAACTCTAGAATTACTCATAAATATACATCAATTATATTATAATTGGTGTATGATTAACATTTCTTTTTTTAATAATTGGTTTGATATATATTAGTTATTAGGAATTATAATATCGTTATTTTATTTTATAAAATAGAACAACGCATTTTTACCAAAAATATATATTTAAGTAAGGATAATTAAGTAAGAAAACCAAGTTTGAAAATGAGATATTTTTGTTAAAAAATATAGAAATTTTATTACCTTTTAGTTGGAAAAGATAATTAGTTAGTTAGTAGTAAATTATAATATTATTAGTTTACTTCATTAATTAGATCGACCAAATTTTTAGAAAGGAGAGATTTTAGTTAGAAAAGATAGAAAAACTATTAGCTGAAAAAGGTAATTCGTTAGTTATTATTTAGGAGAAAATGAGATATTTTAGTTAGAAAATATAAAAAAGTTATTATCTTTTAGCTAGAAAAGGTAATCAATTAGTTATTAGTAATTATAATATTATTAGTTTATTTCATTAATTAGAACGATCATATTTTTGGAAAGAGAAAAAATTTTAGTTAGAAAAGTTTGAAAAGCTAATAGCCGAAAATGATAATTAGTTAGTTATTATTTAGGAGTAGTGTTGAACAGTTGCGTGTAAGGTAAGTACCGTACTATACTAATTAAGTAAAATAATTAAATGTAATAAAGTAAAATAATTAAATAAGTTTTAATGTTTCGTCGTTTATAATATAGTATAGGTGACTGGTCTAAAAACATAAATATTTATATATATATACATATGAAAAATTATTGAAATCCATTATATATATATTATAGGGGAACATGGTGTTCAAGTCAATTTAGTATATTAATGATAAAAAAAGTTGTATATATTGGGAATCAAACCTATGACCTTGGTTGTACAAGTAACCAATGTTAATTGACATCTACAACCACTACACCATTTTAATTTTTTGATACTAAATCTAAAATCATTAACTGCATTCACACAAAAATCATTTGTGTTATTCTTTTCAATATTTATAACCTCAAAATACCGAGTGTTAACATCTACATCCTTGCAATTTTTTATGTCAACTTAAAAATCATCTACACGCACAAAAAGAAAATAATTTGTAACATTCTTTTTTAAAAAAATTTAGGGAAATATATGGATTGATATTTCTCCATTTCTATTTACTGAAAAAAATAAACAACCAAAAAGTAATGTTATATATATATTATAGAGGGAATGATTTTTTATGTTATTTAGCAAGTGTGTGAGGTTGAAAAGAAAAAAAAATTCTTAAGTCATATGAAAAGTTTTTTAAAAAAAATTAGAAAAATATATGGATTGATATTTCTCCATTTCTATTTAATGTATGATTTCACTTAGGACTTGTTTGGTTGGGGGTCAAGGGTATTGGACTGGGTTATAAAAAATCATATTAAAAAAAATAACTTTTTAACAAAGTTGGGTTGAGGAAGGTTGGGTAAATAAAACTGAGCATTATACCTCCGCTCCTCTCACTCCGGCACTACCGCTCCTATCACTCCGGCACTCCGCTCATTTGACAGATTCTGAAACCAAGGTACATGCCTTGGTGTGGTTCTATTCTCTAGAGGAGGGGCTGGGTTTTCACGGAATGTGGGTGGGAGAAATTGATGGTGATTACGTTAATTGTATCAGTAACAATGTGAAGAATCCTTTATACCAGCGTATGCTTTCATTTGTAAAACAAAAGGTGAAAAGACTTCATGAAGACCTTCTAGCAGAAATTGAAGAATTGTGGATCGGGGGCAGACCTCGTTATAATCTGTCCATTCCTCTTCGTGATCAGTCCATTGATTATGTTGCTAAACAATTCTTAAAGCATGTTGTTCAAGGCGAGGTCTTTACTGTGGATTTTGAAGAGTATTGGAAAAAGGCTACCGAATTCTCCAAGATTTTTACTAATGACCTGTTGCACGAAATAATGAATGAAGACTACGTTGAACGTAAGTTTTATGATTGTGAAGGTCTTTTAGATGATTTCTCAAATATTTATGGGAAAGCGGTTCATATTACTTTCGTCAACCATAAAGACTACGGAGTTACTCCCTATAAAGTGGTAGCCCTCATGGACGATCAATACAATCGTATTGATCATGTTCACACGTCATGTAAGTATCTTAGCTTTAGACTAAATTTAGGATGATACAAGGAAGAGAATTCAGACGATAGCTTTTGTTAACTACTTTGTATTCTAAATATTACTTCATGTACTCTACAATATGAAAGGGATACTTGCGAATATTCCTGCTAGTTGATGGAATTTTTTTGGCAGCAAAATTAAATGATAACTTATTAGATAAGTCAAGAGTTTCAATTGCAAGCATTGGAAAATTTTGTTAATTAAGAGATCCTTCCCCTCTGGTGGATTGGAACGAAATGCTTAATTTCAATACATGGATTAGAGGGTGGAATATCAAACAAGGAAATAACATATACAAAAGAGCACTAAAAAAATAAGACTCAAATAACACAAAAGTAAAAAAAATTAGGGGCACAAATATTTTTTTTTGGTTTAACAAAGAAGCACATAAATATTATGCAACGATATCAGAATGAATTAATCCAGATGCGATCTAATGCGCTAAAGTCTATGATAATAAGAAAGATTGAAGTTGCAAAGGATTATGCAACAGTATCAATTTTTATTTTTTATGCTTTTTTGTATATTATTATGGGGGCACAAATTTTTTTAATGCTTGGGGCTTTGTAAATCTTAGGACCGATCCTGTTCATATTATTTTTTATTTTTTTCTCTTTTCCTAGATACGCACATCTGAATACTTACCTTTAGAAGTAATGTGCTTGGATTCGCTTCTGACTACACACGGAACATGACGTGTTTCCCTAGTTAACTAATTTCGACTTTTAAGATATCATTCCTACAGTAATTATTTTTGCTCGAAATAGTAGTATTTCATTTGACACTTTAAAATATTTTAGATTCAATCATTAAGTCGTACAGAACTAGACCTCTTCTGATTTCTGACAATTGTACATGTATTTCATATACTGTAATTAGCTTTTCTATTATATTTTTTATCACGCTTTTCTATCTTTATTTATACTAGCTTCAATACTCGTGCAATGCACGGGATTTTTCTAGTTTACGATTATATATAATCGTTTTTGTTGTTATTTTATGGTTAATTTTAGCTAATCTCGTTGTGAAGATAAACATTATTCAATTTGTTATTTTCTTTCTTTCTTAAGTAATGTTTGGTCTGTTCCTTTCTCGAGATCTCTTATTTTTATAATAGTTTCAGATGATCTTTCGAATGTTCTAATTTACGTTGTTGTTTTTGTCGTTGTATTTTATGTTTACTAAGAGCATCTCCAACAATACGTACCCCTTAGCTAAAATTGTATCGGAAATACCATAAATAAACATTATGGAGAATGTGTAAAAATATTTCATCTCCAACGGGACATAACTGTTAGCTAAAAATTTAGATAATCTCATCATATTGGCTATATTTGTCGAACCTCTAGAGACCTGTAGTAAAATTCAACATCATCAGTTACCATATTATAATAATATATTCTATTTTTAACAACTTGAAATAATGAAAACATACTATTTTTAAATTATAGCCAATCAACATAGCCAACTACATTGAAGTAAAACACCTTACAGATTCAACAAATTTTACATAATCATTATTTAGCCATTCATTTTAACCAATACCATTGGAGATGCTCTAATAATTTTGTGATGATGAACGTTCTTCAATTCATCACATTCTTTCTTTCTTAAATCATAAGTAACTGTTGGTATGCTCCTTTCTCGAGATCTCGTATTTTTATAATAGTTTTCAGATGATTCCCCTATTGTTCTAGTTTACGATTTTTATAGTTGTTTTGTTGTTAGATTTTATGATTAATGTTACTTGATTCCGTTGTGACAATGATCATTCTTTGATTCGTCACATTCTTGTAATGTTTAATTTGCTACTTTCTCGAGATCTCGTGTTTTTGTAATAGTTTTCAGATGATCCCTCTAGCTTTCTTCTTTTTCAAATTTTATTGTATTTATAGTCCTTACATGAAATAAGGATTTTATATCAAAATGACCACTCATTGTAATTAAATTTCTCAGTTGGACCATACATTTAAAAACGATATCATTTAAAACATTTAATTTTATATATATATATATATATATATATATATATATATATCAAAATGATCACTTTCAAACGGGCCAAATGAACTGACATGAGTGGGCACTAGGGAAAACCTCGTTTAATGGAAAACTTAGAAAACTAAATCGAAATATAGCATATATGGTATGCAAACTAATCGTTGGGAGATGAAGAAAAATGTGATGAAATTAGATTTAAAAAAAATATCACTGATTGACGGGAAAAATCAAATTAAAAATGGAGGGGATTAGGTGTGATTCTGTGTGTGAGGGTGTATTTGATTAGTGTGTGGGTGCCCCTGGCGGGGCCATTGATCTTAATACATCTAATGGCTAGGATTAGTACCTTAGTTTTCTTCAAAAAATAAGTTCTCTTTTGAGCACTTGCCTATATATATATATATATATATATATATATATATATATATATATATATATATATATATATATATATATATATATATATATATATATATATCAAATTAAAGGTTTTAAATGAAATCACTTTTAAATGGATGATTGAAGTGAGACATTTGGTTGCAATGGGTGGTCACTTTGATATAAAACCCCATGAAATAATGCAAAGAGATAAGATAATATGAAAAGGAAAAAGATATCATTTATAACATTAATTGAGAGTATAAAGTGAACTATATAAACTATTTAATAACACGTAGTTTGTAAACTAACGTTATTCTTTTAATTAATTGGTTAATGGTGTTAGATTAGTTAAGTTATAAGGAGGTGTCATGAATTTCAATGGATCAATATTTAAAATGAGAGTGCAGCTTATTTTTCAACTCTTTTAAAATATATCAAAAGATAATATGAAATTAGTTATTAATTATTTATTATTATAAAGCATTAATCAATATTAATTAGTGTTCTATTTTATTTAGGTTGTTTTGACCAAAGTCTCCCTCTAGCTATCCCACCAAAAGACAATTTTATGTATACACCATCACTAAGAAGAGCAAAAAAGTGCACCCTAAAATCACTGCTAATGCAAGTTTTAATAGGTTTGTGATTGTGTTGGATAGAATAAATCTACATGAGGTAAAGGTTAAACTGTTTGAGGCAGGTCGTCTGAAGAGATCAAATAAACCTTCATGTGTGTTTCTTGTGTTTGCAAGAATCATAATAAAAATTACAAAAAAGAGGGAACAATGTTAGGTTAAGGGACTTACACAATCCGAGATTCACAAACACCAATACAGAGCACGCACACACCAATCAATAATTGACAAGATCAACTAAAGCGCGGTAAAAAACTATTCAAGTATTACTTCTACTTCTATCAACAATAAGTAAAAGCAAAACAAGAACACACACAATATTTGACGTGGAAACACTCACGTCCCAACTCGTATTATTAATCAAAACAATTATCAATAATACATCAAAACAATAACACCTTAACGGTGTCCCAACCCGATACTTGAGCCAACAATGCTCAAGCATCTCCCAAACAATACTTAAGACTACATCTCTTAAGTTTTCACACCTCTCAAACAATACAATATGACTATGTATATATAGCCATCCAAAACTTAGCCACCAAGACTTACCATACTTGTTCTACAAGTCTTACCATACTTGTTATACAAGCCTTCCAATTCTTGGCACCTAATTTCCAAACTTTGTGATCAAGACATACCATATATAATAATTGTCTAAACATACAATTATTACCTTACCCATATATCTTGGACCACCCAAGCCCATAACATATATTGGGTTGAAACCCAACAATCCTCCCCTTCAACCCAATACCCACATCGGATTGAACGGTAACCCATCAAGCCATCGACGTCCATTCGCCAACGCCTCCCCTCGAACAAGAATCCCCTCTTGCTCTTCCAATCCTTTGAGTATCGCTAAAACCCGTTTAGTGAACTCCAAACCAAACCATCGTTCTTCACCATAACGATGTATCCAATCTACAAAATCACGTGCATCAATCACCACGAGTGCTCTCCCACATGTTGAGTCACCCGATCCTTGCTTTCACAATCCTTCGGTCTCCTGAAGAAAATCACTAGTATCATCCAAACAGTTCACCTGGTTGATCAAGCCATTGAAACAATTGCGATGACCTCTTCCATCTTCTTCCATCTTGAGTCCGAACACAGGATTGATCCACGATGCAAGTCAACCTCCAAACTGCATGTAACTTTGTCTCCACCTGCTTTAGCAGCAATCTCCTTGTCAGCAAATCCTTCTCGAACTTTCCCTTAACCTCATCAATCACAAACCCAAACCTTGGCTCTTGATACCACTTGTTAGGTTAAGGGACTTACACAATCCGAGATTCACAAACACCAATACAGAGCACGCACACACCAATCAATAATTGACAAGATCAACTAAAGCGCGGTAAAAAACTATTCAAGTATTACTTCTACTTCTATCAACAATAAGTAAAAGCAAAACAAGAACACACACAATATTTGACGTGGAAACACCCACGTCCCAACTCGTAATATTAATCAAAACAATTATCAATAATACATCAAAACAATAACACCTTAACGGTGTCCCAACCCGATACTTGAGCCAACAATGCTCAAGCATCTCCCAAACAATACTTAAGACTACATCTCTTAAGTTTTCACACCTCTCAAACAATACAATATGACTATGTATATATAGCCATCCAAAACTTAGCCACCAAGACTTACCATACTTGTTCAGTTGTTCTACAAGTCTTACCATACTTGTTATACAAGCCTTCCAATTCTTGGCACCTAATTTCCAAACTTTGTGATCAAGACATACCATATATAATAATTGTGTAAACATACAATTATTACCTTACCCATATATCTTGGACCACCCAAGCCCATAACATATATTGGGTTGAAACCCAACAAACAATTAGCACAATTTCTTGAAAATTTAAATACAGTCAACTACTTGCCTTGCTCCAAAGTCGAAAGTGCACAAATCGTAGCACAAGAAACAAGAGGCAAGTAAAAGAACATGAATGCAAATACGGCAAATACAAGATGTGCTTATATGGCTAAAATATTAGTTGGCATACCATAAATAACAATTATACATAATTTGTAAAATACACACTCTAATGGTACATTTCTCTTGTCTATAATTTTAGCCAACACGATTATATTGGCTATCAATGTCGAATGTATAAATTTGTAGTAAAATAACACATCATCTGTTAACATATTAATTATTTTATCTTATATTTATAACAACTTGAAATAATAATAACATTCTATTTTTAAAATATAACTAACGATTATAGCAAATCTCATTAGAGCACAACACCTTACAGATTTAACAAATATTACATAATCAATATTTTATATCATTTTAGCTAACCTCATTGGAGATGCATTAAATATAGAACGTCCCGTGATATTTTTGGAAATGTGAGATTCTAGCTAGAAAAATTATAAAAGATAATGTAATTTAGCTGAAAAGGGTAATTGGTTAGTTATTATGAACTATAATATCATTATTTTAGTTTATAAAATAGAATTATATGTTTTTACCAATAATAAATATTTAAGTAAGGATAATTAAGTAAATAAAACAAGTTTGTAAAGTAAATATTTTAGTTAGAAAATGTAGAAAAAATATTAACTGTTAGCTAAAAAGGTGATCAGTTAGTTATTAGTAATTATAATAATCCGTGATATTTTTGGAAAGAAGAAAATTTAGTTAGAAAAGGTAATAGCTAAAAATAATAATTGTTAGTTATTAAGAATTATAATATTGTTATTTAATTTTATAAAATAGGATTGCCCATAATTATAATAAAATAAATATGTACCAAAATATAAGAATATAAGTAAAAAAAAATAACTAAGTAAGAGTAAATAAGTAAATAAGTAAATACACGAAGTACCATACCGATCGACCAAATTTTTAATATTTCGACTATCATAATATAGTATAGATATAGTATAGTATAGATATAGCATCGAACATCTTAAACGGCTAAGCAAGTGGACTAAATTGTAATTTACATCGTAAATTTTTAATATTTCGACTATCATAATATAGTATAGATATAGTATAGTATAGATATAGCATCGAACATCTTAAACGGCTAAGCAAGTGGACTAAATTGTAAGTTACACCGGAAAATTGTGTTTTTAAGCGAGTGCTAAAAAATGAAAACTTGAAAAAGACACTGACACATTTATCTTGATAGGAGACCTTATAACCAAAAAGAAAGTGGAGAAGGAAGCAAAAGGAGGACTTGATCAAGATATGATGATGCAAACAAATAAGAATTTTAAAGAGATTGAATGATTTACATGGATTAAAGGAGGAGATGTGATTCATTTAAATTGTCTTCTTTTCACCTAAAACAAGGATTATCTCATCAAATACAATGGCCAAAAGGTACACATCAGAGTCTCTATATCCCAAATTGTATCCATAATTATTTTCTACCATAATAACCCGTGATATTTTGATGAGATATGATTTATTTAAACGGTCTTCTTTTCACATCTCATCAAAATACAATGACCAAAAGGTACGCATCAATGTTATGTTTGTACATCAAAAATTTTATGCATTAGTTTTTGAATGTCATCTATATGTGGTGATGTGCATTTTCTTTCTTCCTTAAATAGGCATCATGATTATAATATGCAGAAAAAGGGTTTTAATTTATTTTAAATACCAAGTTTTATGGGATCAACTTATCAATTGTTGACTTCTCTCAGGATTTCTTGTACTGTTGTGTCGCAGCATGACTGTTGACCAAGATTCATTTATATTTGGTTGCACTCTTGCAGCAACAGAATCTGAGTATCTGACAATCTGAATCAGGAATAGAATAAAATTTATGTTATCTGATTTCTAATTATTTATGATTTCATTATATGCTATATTTTATTCATGGCAATTTAAACTATAGCTTAAATCCAGAATTTTAAAAATGAATGACCAATATTCCTTCTACAGTTCTACCCCGTTTGATTCACAATCTTCGTCATACAAAATTTGCACTCCAGTTTCCCACATCATTTCTTTCCCTTTCAATATTATTCACAAGTTTTCATTACATTCCTTCCACCAACCGAACTGATATTATTCAGAAGCTTTCATTACATTCCTTCGACTCCAACCGAACACAAGCCAACTGACAATTTGGCTCAAAAATTAAACATGATCAAAATGCACCGAAGATGGGGGCTGCAGTACAAGTCGAATTTATATAAATGCTGTGTCAGAAATTAAGGATAACGCTGATTAAATACAGAAAACACAATGCTGAACTGCCCCAGCAACATTATGGCACCAATGACATCAAAACCAGAATACAGAGTTATACCATGGCTGAACCTTGTCACAAGTATTTCTTAAACATGACTGAAATTTGCAGCCACGGATTACAATAATTTATGAAGTAACAAAACTGATTTCTGTACCGGCTTCGTAGCTGCCCTTTTGAAGCTCTAAAAACATGATTTTATCTTTAATGACAGGAAAAAATCTCTTCCTATAATATGTATGATACAACAGAACCCACGGACAAAATACAAAGATAATATTTGGCCAGGTAGCAGGTTTCTAAAAAAGACAGCAATGGACTCCCTTTAAGATGTCACCATTGATGACAAATCCAATTCTTCATCAGAATCGATCGCATACTCAAAATCATAGTAGGGTTTTGCCTGCCATAGAACCGTACATCAGCTTGCATACTCACAATACACTGTTCAGAGATACCTCATTTATTCCACTTTAATTGAGTATGGAATAAAGAAACAATGAGCAGCCATTACTTACGCAATTAACATTATTCTAGGAAAGTGTACCAACTCAAAAATTTGTTCACAACTTAAACATGGGTGAATGAAGAAAGTACTATAACCATTATTTAGATAATCAGAGATATCGTACCTTTGGTCTGGGAGTGACAGCTTCAAAACTATGGAATACTGGAGTATCAAAATTAGGAGCCTCTAAAACAATATAAGCCCCTTTATTTTTATATCTTTCCTCTGTCGCCTGTATTATAAACAAATAATGAGAAATCAGACAATAGTGTTATTAGCAATATATACATAACCTATGGTGACCTTAAATAATTGGTATCACCCACAAGCAACTCACTGTAACGAAGCATGTCTACGAAGTGTAAACTATACCAACTATTGCCAACTGTCTGGAATTGGGGGTTTTGTCGCTGTTGTAGCTCAAAAGGTGGTCAGAATTTCATGTATGTCATTTGCAAAGTAGAACCCACTAAGCTGTTTGAAGGGAAGACGGTGCATAATTTATTACTACATTCCCATCACTAAGAATTGATCCATTGAAAAATGGAAACCAAAATAAATATAGTATAAGTAAGATAGGACTTGACTTTAAGAGCATGATGTAGAGTAACTAAGGTGAGCTTGTCTCAAAGCCAAATAAATAAATAAATATGAAATTAGACTTGTTCCACTAAATTTAGGCATAAAACCCTATGCTTCCCATACTGCATCATATGCAGTATATGCTTCCCAAAGACTTTGCAATCTGTCATGTCTAGCTGCATCATATGCTTGACCACATGCTGTGGTACATATTATATATAACTTTCTTCCTACTCAAGTTTATCTGGCTCAATTTCTTTAATATTAGAGGCCTTTAAATTATGAGAACAAGTAAACCTATAATGTCTACAATGATAGAAAAATTCCATCAATTTAACTGAGAAGCAAGAGTAAAACATGAAAAATTTACCCACTAAAGTGGTTGACCAAACTAGTAGTACTAATGTAGAAGTAATTGCAATTCGTACCCCATGGCTGCTTGAAGGCTGCCGGCTACAATTCTATATCAGGGACACAAATTGCTATATAAACAAGAGAAGGTAGTGATTCAAATCAAGTTTTATAGTTACAGCCCTACAGGGAATCGATGGCCAGTATGAATAACTAGAGGAGCTTAGAGGTTGTGGGGTTCGATGTTTAATGACAGAACTGAGGTCGCACGAACGTATTGAACGTATTTAGGCTATATATCAAAATTGGTGATTACTGACTAGCATCTGATTTCCCTCGCATATTTTAGAGGGGTGTATTCATTTGAGAATCTGTTGAATTTTAATGGATTCTCAAAATCAGTAGGTATTCATTTGGAATTTTAAACAATCTTTTAAAATTTACAGGTATTCAATTTAGATTTCAAATAATCTTTCTAAATCTGAGCGTATTCAATTGAGATTTTAAAAAATCTTCTAAAATCTGTAGGTATTCAATTCAGATTTTAAACAATCAATCAAAATCTCAAGGTATTCAAATTTCAACAGATTTGATAAAGTCATGAATTTTGAAATATTTGTGGGAGATTTTATATGTAAAATTATCAACGTAAAGTTTGTTCCAACTACACAATATTTTGAAGGATTTGTGATTTACAACATTTCTAATCAAAAAAATCAAAGCAATTAAAATTATAAATTAAATTTACAATATTTTGTTGTAAGGCCTCTCTTGTTCTTGATGAAATCAAATGTTGCATCCATCATCCCCCCATTACAACCTTGGTTTTGCTCAGTGTCACAGTCGATAAGCCCTTGCTCAGAGAACGAAACTAACTTGTTTGTTTTTAAATAGTTAATTCCTTCAACTCCTACCACTATTGAAAAAACCCAGCAACTGCCTGAAACCCAAAATAGCTGACAAAGTCATGCACATGATTTTGCTTATAGTCTGTGTACACATTGGCAAGTAGTGTAATTTATATCCACCATTTTTCCTGTTTTATGTTTGATTGTAGTTTCGGAAATTATAATCATAAAAAGTAACAGATTCTAGTTCGAAATAATATCTCGGCACGTGTAAATGCTATCATCCAATATTTTAAAATTTTCGGATTATATTGATTTTGGACTATTTATTTATAAATGATTATCTCTAATTAATATATACAATATAGATATTATAAAATAAAAAAAATGAAAGAAATCAATCTCGTAGAATTTGTGGGATTTTATAATTCTACAAAAATCCATCAAAATCAATCTATCAAAATCTGTAGGGAATTAAAATAATCTGTGTAGAGATTTTAAACAATCCATGAATTTGCACATTCCATTAAAATCCGTGGATTATTAACAATCCAACAGAATCTCAATTGAATACACCCCTCTAAATTTACAATATTTTGTTGTAAGGCCTCCCTTGTTCTTGATGAAATCAAATGTTGCATCCATCAGCCCCCCATTACAACCTTGGTTTTGCTCAGTGACACAGTCGATAAGCCCTTGCTCAGAGAACGAAACTAACTTGTTTGTTTTTAAATAGTTAATTCCTTCAACTGTTACCACTGTTGAAAAAACCCAGTAACTGCCTGAAACCCAAAATAGCTGACAAAGTCATGCACATGATTTTGCTTATAGTCTGTGTACACATTGGCAAGTAGTGTAATTTATATCCACCATTTTTCCTGTTTTATGTTTGATTGTAGTTTCGGAAATTATAATCATAAAAAGTAACAGATTCTAGTTCGAAAAAATATCTCGGCACGTGTAAATGCTATCATCCAATATTTTAAAATTTTCGGATTATATTGATTTTGGACTATTTATTTATAAATGATTATCTCTAATTAATATATACAATATATACAATATAGATATTATAAAATAAAAAAAATGAAAGAAATCAATCTCGTAGAATTTGTGGGATTTTATAATTCTACAAAAATCCATCAAAATCAATCTATCAAAATCTGTAGGGAATTAAAATAATCTGTGTAGAGATTTTAAACAATCCATGAATTTGCACATTCCATTAAAATCCATGGATTACTAACAATCCAACAGAATCTCAATTGAATACACCCCTCTTAGTCTCACCACATCTCAAGAGTATACCACATACAAGTTTTTTTTGAACAGTGTCTGAAGAGTTAAAGAAATTCCTTCTAAACATCAACATTCTATGTAATTATGCCAAAGGATTGTTTTGAAAACTTGAAAAGAGGAAAAAAAAAATTACCTGGAACTGTGGGTAATCTGGGGCACTGAATAGGGTGATTAATTTTCCGGACTCTACGACATGATCTTATTGAGATACCTTCTCACAAAATTCAACAGTCCTTTCAAGTTCAATAAATAGCTCTGTCTTGTAGTTCTTTTGTCTCCAAGTTATGCTAGTTGTATTTCCGTTTGTCTGCAGTTGTACTTTCTATGTCTTTTGTTTGTCTAGTTAAGGTAAGTCAATGATCCATCAAGTGGTTAGAAATGTGTGGTGTGGATCACTGTACGAATAGAAAGATGCTTCTAGTATCAATCAGTGTGGCCATATAAACAATGTAATGAACTTCTTAAGAGGCAGGTTGAATACAGAACCATCAATGTTTTCTCCTCAGATCCTTTGTTAAGATTCATGCACGCTTTCATATCTTTCATCAATTCATTTTAGTTATCATGGTATCAGAGCCATTGTGCCTGTTAAATCAAACCCTTTCAAACATTCTTCTTATAAAATATTTCATCTCTTTTCTTAGATCTCTCTCTATCTCCCTTTATCTCTTTTTTTCTTCTTAAAACACACCGATCTCTTCTCACAAAATATTTATGTTGATATATCATGACAACATCACGTATCACTTACCAAGATATGTTGGATCCGTTGTTCGTACACCCCTCAGATAATTCTACATCTATTCAAGTGGACAAGCTACAAGGATGTTCTGATTACAGAGCTTGGCGCAGATCCATGGAAATCAACCTTTCTTCCAAACGAAAACTTGGCTTTATTAAAGGTGCTATCTCAAAACCTACAAATGATCCTGTTAAACTAGAAATGTGGGAAACTTGTAACAATATGGTCATTGCTTGGGTAACAAATAATGTTTCCCCAACGATAAGGCAAGCCATTATGTATATGACATCTGCTAGTGAGATGTGGAGTCATCTAGAAAAAAGGTTTGCCTTAACTAATGGCAGCAGAAAATACAAGCTCAACAGAGACCTGTATGAGCTGAGGCAAGGAAATCTGTCTGTAAATGAGTTTTATACATCTCTTAAAAGTATTTGGGCTGAACTGGACTCCTTAAACACCTTGCCTGTTATTTCTGAACCTAATCCAGAAATCACAAAGCTTCTTCACACAATAGATGTTCAAAGAGAAGAATCCAGATTGTTTCAGTTTTTAAATGGATTGAATGATGAGTTTAACGCTCAGAGAAGCCAGATACTCATGTTAGAACCCCTGCCAATAGTCGAAAATGCTTGTGCTTCTCTTGAACAAGAAGATGCACAAAGATCTCTCCTGAATATGTCAAAACCTACCACAAATGATGTCATGGCTATGTTTAGCAAAACTCAAGGTCAAACTAGCCAAGCCCCTCGACAAGTATTGTGCACAGCTTGCAAAGGAAGAGGTCACTGTGCAGAACGATGCTGGACGGTGGTTGGATATCCTTCATGGCATCCCAAATACACTCAGTCTACATTTAGGCCTAGACCACAGCTACAGCATACAGGCTCTAGGTGGTCTAAACCCAATGCTCCCAAGCTAGCTGCTACAGCTCAACTATGCAACAGCCCTGCAGACTCAAGTGGGTTGTTGTTTTCTCCACAGCAACTAGAGCAATTGGCTAGTCTGGTGCCACAACTCCAACAAAGCTGTGTAAAGAGCTCAGAAAGTGATGAAGAACTGGATTTTCATTTTTCTGGTATGATTTCTGCTCACAAATCTGGAAATTCTCTTGATTGGATAGTAGATTCAGGGGCGTCTGATCATATGACACCCTGTTTAAACATGCTCACAAATGTTCTGCCTGTCGCACAATCACACACTATTAATTTGCCAACTGGAGACTCTGTAGTTATAAGTCACACAGGAGATATTGTGGTTGTTCCTGGGGTTACCCTTAAAAATGTATTGTGTGTACCAACCTTTAAACACAATCTGCTCTCTGTTCAAAAGCTTGTTCAAGACAATGATTGTGAAGTCAACTTCTCTCCTACTCAGTGTGTTATCTCTGATAAATTTACAAAACAAACCATAGGGATCGCCAAAGCTCGTAATGGTTTGTATATGCTAAGCCCCAATACTCTTGTGTCACCCTCAAATAACGCTGTGAAATCTAATCCAGAATCCTTGTGGCATCATCGCCTTGGACATACACCTATGCCAAAAATCTTGAAAATACCTTACCTCAAACCTTTGCTGAAAAACACATCTCACATTTGCCTCACTTGTCCCATGGCAAAAATGACCAGGCTTCCATTTCAACTAAGTGAGTCAATCGCAGCTAAAAAATTCGATCTTGTTCATATGGATATTTGGGGTCCATACAAGGTAGCTTATCAATCGAAATACAAGTATTTTCTTACGTTGGTGGATGATCACTCCAGGCATTGTTGGGTTTACTTGTTGAAATAAAAGTCAGACTCATTGGCAACTCTGAAAATTTTTCTTCACTATGTCAAGAACCAGTTCAACACGACCATCAAAGTGATTAGGTCTGATAATGCCCTGGAATTCACTAGTCATGCTTGCAGTCAGTTCTTCTCCGACCATGGCATCCTCCATCAAACTTCTTGTGTCTACAGACCTCAACAAAACGCCAGGGCAGAGAGAAAGCATAGAAACATCCTTGAACTTGCTCGTGCACTAAGGTTTCAAGCTAACCTTCCATTAGATTTCTGGGGTGACTGCGTATTAACAGCAGTGCACATTATTAACAGAATTCCCTCTTCTGTTCTTCAATTTAAGAAACCATATGAAGTGCTCTTAGGAGTTCCACCAGAATATGATCACTTGAGAATCTTCGGTTGCTTGGCCTTTGCACTAAATCCACATTCTACTCAAGATAAGTTTGAACACAGAGGGGTTCCATGTTTGTTTCTGGGATACCCCCCACTTACCAAAGGATACAAGTTGTTAAATCTTCAAAGTCAACAGACATTCGTTTCCAGAGATGTCAAATTCAACGAACATGTCTTCCCTTATCACACCAAATCTACCAACACCTTTATGACACCAATTCCACCTTCATACCCTATAGGAGATGACATTGAATACACCTCTGACTTGGCTACACCTGATCTTACACCTTCTTCGTCACCACCGAACTCACCACCTTCTCACGATCCAACCCCCACACCTGAACCAGAACAGCCTGTTCGACGATCCACCAGATTACGTACACAACCCCTGTGGATAAAAAATTATACTACAGCCAATGCTAGCACCATTTCCAGCATGATTTGTCCTACTGTATCACCATCATTTAACTGCTTCTTGTCTACTCTAACCTCGACTAATGACCCACTGAGTTTCAAAGCAGCAGTTCAATCTCCAGAATGGGTTCATGCGATGAACGAAGAGCTAGATGCACTGGAGTTGAATCAAACTTGGGAAGTCACAACTTTGCCCCCTGATTGTCATTCCATAGGGTGCAAATGGGTGTTTAGAACAAAGCTAAACCCAGATGGTAGTTTAGAGAGACACAAGGCTCGTTTGGTGATACTTGGCAATCACCAACAACCAGGAGTTGATTTTACTGAAACATTCGCCCCTGTAGCGAAACTAACAACTGTGAGAACTTTATTAGCAGTGGCTGCCATTGAAAACTGGATCACATGTCAGATGGACGTGTCCAATGCCTTTTTGCATGGCGAATTGCAAGAGGAAGTGTACATGAAAATGCCTCCAGGTTACACTCATCTTGGGTCAAGAATTGTCCTAAATTCTGTACCTCTACCACAAACCTCACAACCTGCACTGGTATGTAAACTCAATAAATCTCTTTATGATCTTCGTCAAGCTCCTAGAAACTGGTTTTCCAAGCTGTCATCGACCCTTGTTCGGATTGGTTACAAGCAGTCCTAGACTGATTATAGTCTTTTTATACTCAGCAAATCTAACTCCATCACCACTATCTTGGTCTATGTGGATGATCTACTGATCACTGGCAGCTGTCAAAGCACTATTAACTCTCTCAAAACAATGCTCTCCTCCACTTTTCACATGAAGGACTTGGGAGATCTTCGGTACTTTCTGGGGCTTGAGATCGATAGAAATGCAACTGGCATTTTTATGTGTCAAAAGAAATACACACTGGACATCATTAATGAGCTTGGTCTATCAACTGCAAAACCAGTCCTGATTCCCATGGATTCTCATGTCAAATTGACAGCTGATGGTGGAGAACCATTATCAAACCCAACTGAGTACCAGAGATTGGTTGGAAAGCTAATATACCTAACCATTACAAGGCCGGATATCTCATTTACTGTTCAACTTTTGTCATAATTCATGCAGAAACCAATGACTCATCATTTTCAAGCTGCTAAACGACTTGTAAGGTACTTAATTGGGACTGCATCGCAAGGAATACTCTTGGCTTCCTCATCTGCAGCAAGACTCACTGCATTTTGCGATAGTGATTGGGCAGCCTGTCCCACTTCTAGACGATCAATGACTGGATTCTGTATTTTTCTCGGCACCTCACCCATCTCCTGGAAGGCCAAGAAGCAACCAGTAGTTGCTCGTTCCTCGGCTGAAGCCGAGTACAGGGCTATGGCATTGACTACTTGCGAAGTCACCTGGTTGAGTGCACTGTTGAAAGACCTTGGCATTAAGAACCTACCTCCTACTCTGCTTTATTGTGACAATAAGGCTGCACTGGCCATAGCAACAAATCCAGTTCTACATGAGCGCACTAAGCATGTAGAACTCGATTGTCACTATGTGAGAGAGCAAGTGCAAGCTAGGAACATACAAACCACCTACACTCCTTCAGTTGATCAAGTTGCTGATATTCTAACTAAAGTCCTTCCTGTCAACCTACATTCTCACCACAACAACAAGCTGGCTTCCTTCCCCACAACATCCGCTGCTCAGTCTCACCAGCTTGAGGGGGGTATTGAGATACCTTCTCACAAAATCCAACAGTCCTTTCAAGTTCAATAAATGTTAACAATATATAACAACATACATAGAGATTTACAGAGAGATGAAGTAGTGGTATATATTGCTCGTATCTATTACATGAGGAAACTATCCTTTATATAGAAGTAATACACCAACTATGCTATATAAGTCTACACCAACTATGTTATATAAGTCTATGACGGTGCCTAACTCTGACATTCATATACCAACTATGCTGACATTCATACATTTTGACACTCCCCCTCAAGTTGATGCATATATATCACTCATGCCCAACTTGCCAATAAGTGGATGAAGTATCTTCTGATTTAAACCTTTGGTAAATATGTCAGCTATCTGGTCCTCCGATCTTACAAAGTGAATACCAATGGTATCATTATTGATCTTCTCTTTTATGAAGTGTCGATCAATTTCGATATGTTTGGTCCGATCATGTTGAACTGGATTATGTGCAATGGCAATAGCGGCTTTGTTATCACAATGTAGCTTCATTGGAGTTGCAGATGCAAGTCCCAATTCTTCTAGGAACAATCTTATCCACAATAATTCACGTACACCCTTAGCCATAGCTCTATATTCTGCCTCAGCACTAGATAAGGCAACCACAGGTTGTTTCTTGCTTCGCCAAGTAACCAAATTGCCACCAACAAATGTACAATATCCTGAAGTAGATCGTCTATCGTCTTGACATCCGGCCCAATCTGCATCTGTATAGCTTTCAACCCCGAGATGATTGTTTTTAGTAAACATTACTCCTTTTCCAGGAGCAGCCTTAAGATACCTTAATATCATATAAACTGCATCCAAATGTGGTTGACGAGGATCATGCATATACCTACTAACAATTCCCACTGCATATGATATGTCTGGCCTTGTATGTGCAAGGTAGATTAGTCGACCAACTAACCTTTGATATTGAGATTTCTCGACAATTTCACCAGCATCTCCACAAAGTTTATGATTTGCTTCTATTGGAGATTCTGCAGGTCTACATCCCAACATCCCTGTTTCATTCAGAAGATCAAGTGTATACTTCCGTTGTGAGAGGAAGATACCACCTGGACTTCTAGAGACCTCAATACCAAGAAAATACCGTAGTTTTCCTAAGTCCTTCCTCTCGAATTCAGAGGCAAGCTTGCGTTTAACATTAGCAATCTCACAGGTGTCGTTGTCGGTGATCACAATATCATCGACATAAACAATCAACACTGTGATTTTTTCATCTCGTCTTTTTACGAACATGGTGTTATCTGAGTTGCTCTGTTTGTAGTCAAATTTAATCATTGCTCCCTGAAATTTGCCAAACCAGTCCCTTGGAGACTGTTTTAACCCATAAATAGTCTTCTTTAGCTTGCATATTTTTCCAATAGTCGCAGCTGTAGAAAAACCCGGTGGAATATCCATGTAAACTTCTTCTTTCAGGTCTCCATGTAAGAATGCATTTTTTACATCCAATTGCTGAAGTTCCCATCCGAGATTTGCTGCACATGATATTAAGACTCGAATAGAGGCCATTTTTGCTACTGGAGCAAAAGTTTCCTGATAATCAATCCCGTAAGTTTGAGTATACCCTTTTGCTACAAGTCTCGCTTTGTACCTATCAATCAGCCCGTTAGGTTTCTGTTTCACAGTGAATACCCATCTGCATCCTACTACCTTCCTTCCAGCGGGAAGATGAGTTAACTCCCAAGTGCCATTATGTTTCAAGGCATTCATTTCCTCTATCATAGCATCTTTCCATTTAGGATCACATAAAGCATCCTGCCAAGTATGTGGAACAGAAACACTAGACAAGGATGACACAAAAGCAAGTGAAGATGGAGATAATGCATTATAAGATACAAAGTTTGAGATAGGATGGTTAGTGCAAGAACGTACACCCTTTCTTATAGCAATAGGAAGATCTAAAGTAGGATCAAGAGTGTTACCGTTATCAGGCTCAATTATAGGAGCTATAGGATCTGCCTCGAGGTCAGAGGTCTCTGGATGTGGTAAAGTGGTGACATCTTCATTGTTCCGCCTAGAATATGTAATCAAATCTGGCCTGTCAAACCTATTTAGATCATCTAACTCACTACCCAAACGTGGAGGGATGGATGATGTGTTTGGACTAGTGTTTGGCACATTGATGAATGGAATGAATTGAGACTCCTCTGTCGCTTTACTATCAAGACTGTGTCGGTTAATCTCCCCCTGAAGCAAGGAGGAGGATCCGGGAGAGAAGTAAGAAATAGACTCCCAGAAAGTAACATCGTGACTGACATATGTGCGATGTGAGGGAGGGTGATAGCACTTATACCCCTTTTGAGTTGGTGTATAACCAATGAAAACACAGCGGAGAGCACGAGAATCAAGTTTATCCCGAGAGGGAGAATGATTATGAACAAAGCATACACTCCCAAATAACCGAAGAGGCAATGGATGTGACGAAGGTGCAGGAATAAAGGACAACGGTGTTCTGAATTGTAGTACTTTTGAAGGGAGACGGTTGATCAGATATGCAGCAGTCATGACTGCCTCACCCCAAAGATATTTAGGGACATGCATGGTTAATATGAGGGACCGTGCTACCTGTTGTAAGTGACCAATTTTCCTTTCAGCGATTCCATTTTGCTGAGAGGTCTTAACACATGTAGTTTGATGAATAATACCCCATGTGTCCAAATAAGACGTAAACATTCCGGCATACTCGGTACCATTATCACTTTGCAGAATTTTAACAGAGGCATTGAATTGTGTTTGAATCATGTGGTGAAAGGATTTAAAACATCCGAATACTTCACTTTTGTGTTTAAGAAGGTATACAAAAGTAAGTCGAGAATGACAATCAACAAAGACAACAAACCACCTATATCCATCATGTGTAGGATGACTAAATGGACCCCAAACATCAGTATGAATAGTAGAAAAAGGAGTGGGACTTCTATTATTTTTAGATGGATATGGTGATCTTTTATGTTTGGCTAATTCACATGGTTCACAAAAAAATTCTTCCTTTTTACATTTTGATGATAAATTCGGAAAGAGATGCGATAAAACACCAAATGAAGGATGACCTAACCGTCTATGCCATTGATACAAGGACTCTAAACAGTGATTAGATTTAGATGAAACCTGATAACTTGCCGATGGCGAAACAGAATTTCCTTCCATAATATAGAGGCCATCTACCACTTTACCACTGTCAAGGACCTTGCCTGTAGCCAGATCCTGAAACACACAGTGAGAAGGGAAAAAAGTTACTGAACAATTAAGATTTTCAGTAATCTGATGAACCGATAATAAATTCACTGATAAGGAAGGAACATGTAAGACAGATGATATTGGTAGTGAAGGGAGACAGTTGGAAGTGCCCCACCCGTGAACGGGCACATGAGTTCCATTGGCAACACGAACACTCTCTGTTTTATTGATGTAGTGATATGACTGCAGCAAACTGGAATTGCCAGTCATATGTTCTGACGCTCCCGAGTCAATAATCCATGAATTAGGTGAATTGTGAGAGACAGAATGACAAGAAATACTCGAATGAAAAGTATTTGTCTGTACAAATGAGGCTTCAGTCTTTAGCTTTATATCAGAAACTAACTGTCGAAAAAACTTGAGTTCCGAAATAGTTAGACCGGAGTGAGTTCCAGAAAAATCCTCTTTCATCATGCTAAGTAAATCCGGAATAAAATACCCAAAAGATAATTATCCAACAATTATAATCAAGTCTTAACTTGAACTAAATCAATATCAATTTAGCAAATTTATGCTAAATTTGGAAGCGTTTTAATTCTTGGCCCAATTAATGTATATAAGACCCAATAACAAATAATAGCCTGCTAGCCCAATAACAAAGAAGCACCAGTTGTATAAGTCCTGATTCAACATATATTATATATACACACAATCGTGTATGTATAATCACAGCTGGGGAAGAGGCAATAAGGCTATCTGGGGAATAAGATCGGTTGGCAACTCAAAAATTTTATTATCTTTCTTTCCCACCTCAACTGAATAGTACTGACTCCCCCTTTCTTCCTGTCTCCCTCAAACCCGATTCAAGGACGGGTGGTTCAGTTAATTCGTAGGGAAACAGTACCATTATATATATATACGTGTATATATATGATTTGCATCAACTGTAATAAATGGAGAAGATGTTACCAAAAAAGGACTGGGCTAGAAGAGGCGATCAAGAAGTTCAACTGGGGTTTTCTCGGAAAAATGGCTGGAGCTCGTCCCACGCGCGGGCGCGTGCTGCGCGTCACACGGATCTACTGCGCGTGCGGTGGCGCGTGTGGGCGCGTGCAGGGGCTTTTCTTCTCCATTTTTCTGGTATAGTTTCGTCTGGTGGCACTCTATTGATGTATGTGTTTGTATTTGAGGTTTGAATCTGTTACAGAATGTTCGCAGTTTTCTGTTTGGTTTTGAATTTTATGTTTGCTGTTTGCAGTTTATTCCCTTAAGAACCAACTGAAAAATTGAAGCGGAGCCTTTGGATTATACCTTCTCTGATACCATGTTAACAATATATAACAACATACATAGAGATTTACAGAGAGATGAAGTAGTGGTATATATTGCTCGTATCTATTACATGAGGAAACTATCCTTCATATAGAAGTAATACACCAACTATGCTATATAAGTCTACACCAACTATGTTATATAAGTCTATGACGGTGCCTAACTCTGACATTCATATACCAACTATGCTGACATTCATACATTTTGACAATAAATAGCTCTGTCTTGTAGTTCTTTTGTCTCCAAGTTATGCTAGTTGTATTTCCGTTTGTCTGCAGTTGTACTTTCTATGTCTTTTGTTTGTCTAGTTAAGGTAAGTCAATGATCCACTTAGAAATGTGTGGTGTGGATCACTGTACGAATAGAAAGATGCTTCTAGTATCAATTAGTGTGGCCATATAAACAATGTAATGAACTTCTTAAGAGGCAGGTTGAATACAGAACCATCAATGTTTTCTCCTCAGATCCTTTGTTAAGATTCATGCACGCTTTCATATCTTTCATCAATTCATTTTAGTTATCAGATCTATTGTGTAACCTTCGTCCATACCTCCTAAGCCAGGTCTTTTTTCCCTTGCGTCGGGATCTTCATGTGATCTGATAATCAGCTGGCACAGCAATCAAATAGCATTTAAGTTAGTATCATATAAACCTTCTGCTATTTCCTGTAAACTCATTTAATAAGAAAAAATACAAAATAAGAGGTACAATTTAACAAACATTTGTTGATCGTCTTACTTAAAACTAGACATGTGTGTGTCTTTGTCTAAAAACGTGAAAAGATGGATATAATCATTTATGGAAATACATATTTTTCGCACAACATAGGAGTTCATAAACTAACCTTAAATCCAAACTTCTTCAAAAATTCTTCAGTGCAGTCAGGACCCCACAAGAGCCCAATTCCTCTCTCGGTGTTAGGGGATAGACCAGGGGTCATAGATGGGTCAGACTCCTCCAAGTACAGATCTCCTGGCTTTAGCTAACTCCTCCAAAGAGCCTAGGAATAAAGAACTCGACTCGGGATTGATTATAACTTTTCGCGTCTTCTTTTTAGCTCTCTTTGATGGGGAAACAGGTGTTCCGCGAAAGAGCCCACCATGTGCTGTGTAAACACTCCCCGCTATAATTGAACTAAAGGAAGTCCTTCGAAGCATCCCTGACATTTTCGGTAAACATGCTTCCCGTTACCTCCGTATTTGGTCGTCATAATTTGTTTTTCAAAACCATACACACAGGTACAATATTTCGATTCATGATTTCCACGAAGCAGATATACTCTATGTGGCATAAAAACCTGAAGGCAATGCATTGTTATCCACATGAATAACGGAGTATGACCCAAGGATAAAAAACAGAACAAGGAACCAAATCCAAAATGTGACGTATTGTTAAAAAAATGGAACAGTAAAAGCCGTTGTAAATGCATTAACTCGACAAAGTAATTGGAAACTATTAAGAGATGATACGGGACTAATCAAAGAACTTCCAACATCCATACTCAAATCATGGAACACCTCAGTCTAGAGTTGTAACTCGGGCCGAGCCGGCGAGTTCGAGCCGGGTAGTTATTCGAAACGAACTCGGTTAATAATCTGCCCGAACTCGGCTCGTTTAATTAAACGAGTCGAGTCGACTCGTTAATTAACGAGCCTATTTAAACGAGTCGAGCGAGCCGAAATAACACTTAAATGAGTCTAATTTTTTACTCTAAGTTGACTCGTTTAAATTCACGAGTCGAGCCGGCTCGACTCGTTTAATTAAACGAGCCGGAACCTCTACCCAAACTCGGCTCGTTTAACTAAACGAGTCGAGTCGAGCCAGCTTAAACGAGTTAGAGCCGGGCGAGCTCGCGAGCCGCCCGACTCGAATTACAGCTCTACCCCAGTCCCACATAGGAGATTTGGGACTTTAGTTCAATTTATACGGGTGCACCAAACAAATCATGATCAAATGAATCATGATCTTTTGGGGCTGTGGTGGGCTTTTGGATTGAGCTTGTGGATTACTCGGGTTGCATTTGGGTCAGTATGCTTTGGTTTATTTCAGGTTTGGAATCGGGACTTACCCGATTTAAAAAAAAAACTCGGGAATTGACCCGATTTAGTTTTAATTGATGATATTACTTTATGTAAACACCTAAAATATCATGGGTGAGATACCAAACTACCCACATTTCATTTCAATTTGCCCAAAATACCTGTAGTCAAATTCGTCTACCCTTTTTACCCACGGACCACGCATTTGTGGAATGCGTGGAGGGTATACGCATCCTACAAATGCGTGGTCTGTCAATACGCACTGCCTACATGCGTACGCTTTGTTAAATTCGAATCAGGGGACGTGAACAGTAACCATGAATACGCATTCTGCAGATGCGTGGGGTTGGATACGCATTCTACAGATGCGTATTCAAAGCCACTGTTCATCGTCCTCTTCCCCGTCGCCGGACGGTTTTTGCTCCATTTTTTCAACCACTTCGTCTGCTCTCTACAGGCATCGAGGAGTTGCATACTATTCACCAAACGAATCGTCGTTTCATCCTCTACAACCCTATAATTCTCAAATTCAATTTGTTTTGTCGAATTAAAAAGTCACAAAACGAGGTTAGTTTCCGATTTAAGTTTCCGATCTACTAATACACGAATCTGCGGGGACAAATAACAACCAACGAACGGGGGAAAGGGAGAGTAGTGGCTGGGCATCATTTTGATGGCCTCAAAATGACCTGAAGTTGCCAGATGTGGGAGAACGGCATGAGGCAATTGCAATGGCGATTTTGTGTCCGTCTGATCGCCGAAGATGCAAATGAAAAAATGACGTCAGCTGACGTCAACACGCATCATGGAGATGCGTATCTTGAATTGCGCATTTACAGCATGCGTATCACGGACTACGCATGCTTGACATGCGTACTCCGTGGGTAAAAAGGGCGGCTTCTTCCGAAAATGGGTATTTCGGGCAGTTTCCACAGAAATGTTGTGTAGTTTGGGCAATTTCTCAAATATCATATCTTTCAATCAATAATATATTTTTTTTAATTAAATCACGTTAAATTTTAATTTAAAACATATTTTTGCAATAATTAATATAAACACAAAAATGTTACACCATATCTTCTAATCAGTAATAAAATATAATAGAAATCCATATACTACGAAAAATGACCGTTAAATTTTTAGTAAAAGATCATAACCATTAGATCTATTGATAAGATATATTATATAATTAAATTAATTTACAAAAATTTCAAAGTTAGAATTCCAACGACATATTTATTTTAATATTTGATAATATAAATTTTAAATCAAGCATATCATTAATTAAATTTATATTAAATTAAAATTAAAATTAAATATTATAAATAATAATTATATAAAAAAATAATTATAACATAAAATAAAATTTATTACATTTTTAGTACTGCTAAAATAGTAGTATTGAAATAATTTATATAAGAGTAGTGCTAGGGACCCCAAATTTAGTCCCCAAAAAAGTCCCCAAATGACATGGCATGAGTGATTTGGCAAATTGTAATGTTTTAATTGGATGGCCCTGGCGGGCCCATTATAATTATAACCAATCACATTCATTTGGTAACAATTTTTGGTACCCAATTTGGTACCTCTAGCATTTTTCTTTATATAAACGGGTATAAATAAAGCCTGTGTTTCATAAAAACTATAGTACTGGGGAGAAGCATGGGAGAAAGAGCAGTGTTAATTTAGGGCCCAGTCTGAAATACTTTACTGTACCGACATACAGCACACAATTCAAAACCAGACCCTTTAATAATTTGAGAAACATCATCGTCGATGAGCTTGAGTAAATTAGTGAGGAGAGTTTCTCTGTGCAGAAGTTTGAGAAACATGCATGTATCAAACAATTACTATGATTTTTCAAGCTTCAATTTATTCCCCCGTTACTTGCAAAGCTCCAGTTTTCGAGGTTAGTCAATATTTATGCCCTCTTGTTTTGATACTGGCTAGTTTATGCATTTAAAGTCGAAGTTCATAATCCAATTTTCAGTTTTGATAATTTTTCTGGAATAAGAGGTTTTGGGTTGCAATTTTTTTTATATCGAATATGCTATATTTTTTGGGTACTTATTATGCAAATTTTTTCTTATACATTTACAGTCCAAGTTCATAATCAATTTTTGTTACTACAAAATGATAGATTTTGTGGAGTTGCTTGTTGATCAAATTTATTACCCATGGGGGAATTATTTATTACTTGGGGTACTCCGGTAAAAAATTGATCTTTTCATGGAAGGATAGATTTCATTGTGTCGTTTGTTGATTTGAAATGTTACTAAGTTGGTGTAATCATAAAATCAACCAAACAAAAGTAACTGAACACATATTAAAAGATAATTCAGTAAATAAAAGGAACACTAAATCGAAATTTTATTTGGATGGGCAGAATGGATATAAACTTGTTATTTATTATTTGGATGCGTTTTTTATTGTGTCGTGATCGCATATGGATCCCTAAGTAGGGGTCACATTTATATCTCTCTACAGCGTTGACTTATATGCGAACCTGGGCTCGAGGTCGCATGTCTATAGCATCGCCATCAGGTAAAGCCTATTATGTTTATCTCCACAAGGCTCATTACTAAGCCCCAACGGGTCGCATGAGTAAGAGTATCTCCATACGTGGGGCCGCATTGACTAAGCCCAGTGAGGTCGCATGCGAGGCCCTTTTAAGCTTTCCATTAGCCTCGCATACGAGGCCACGTGATTATAGCATCCTGGTAGCCATTGGTAGTCTTCGTTGAGCCAATGGGCCATGAGCAGAATTAATGACATCAGCCAATAAGCATCTAGTGGACTTGGGCCAAGATGGATCTCTGGAAACCCTATCACGTCTAGATATCATGCTCTTCAAGAACTACGTGTGACTTGAATCCCTATAAATAGGGTATGTAGGCCTCTTGTATAAAAGTATAAAACGGTGTCATACCGGTTTATTAATAAATAGATAATAACAAAGTACAGAGTTAACTATTGAATTAAGTTAATCTCCTATGTTGCTCCCTCCATAAATATTAAAATCATCCTTGTCCTCGTGGATCAAAGTCCGGATATTGTTGCTAAATCTGTTATGCAGATTCCCATGTAGCATCCTCCAAAATCGAATTTGACCACTAAACTAACCATTTTGTAACTGCAGCAGTGCCTTGCTTTCCCATCCGCAGTTGTAAAATTTTAACCGTATTAACCACAAACTGACCTTCATTGCCAAGCTTCGATAAGTCAGTTATGATGCAATGTTGCTTCCACCTTCTTTTTAAGCAAACTGACATGGAAAACAGGACGCATGTGACTTCCTTGTGGCAATTCGAGTTTGTAAGCTACCTGACCGACCTTAGATAGGATTCTAAGGTCCAAAGTAGTTGTGAGCCAACTTCAGATGCCTTCTTATTGCTATAGAGAGTTGTTTAAAAGGCTGAAGGTTTAGATAAACCCATTCTCCCACTTTGAATTCAATCTCCCTTCTTATCGTATCACCAAAATGTTTGTATTTGTTCTGGGCTGCTTTAATAGCTTCCTGCAGTACTTTGTTCATAGCTTCGTTTTGAATTTGAAATTCTTTTACCGAGTCAACATGTGATCTATGGTCTGCTGGCATGCATACCTGCCTGGGTCTCACTCCAAATAGAGCTTCATAAGGTCTTCTCTGTATGGCACTGTGATAAGTGGTATTATACTACCACTGTGCTAGACACAACCACTTAGCCCAGTTTTTTGGTCTAGTACTGGCCATTGCCCGTAGGTACTGTTCCGAGGACCTGGTTAATCGCTCGGCCTGACCATCTGATTGAGGGTGGTACGAGGTACTCAGGTTCAGCAGTGTTCCCATGCGAGTAAACAGTTTTTTCCAGAATTGACTAGTAAACAACTTGTCCATGTCTGAGACTATGGACCTTGGCAATTTATGTTACTTGTAGATATTATTTTAAAGAAAGTTGAGCCACCTCGTAGCATTGAAGGAGTGTGCCAGAGCCATAAAATGTCGTACCTTAGTAAATCTCTTAACCATCAGCATGATGCATTGTTGTGAGATTTGGCCTTCGACAAAATCTAGTGATATATCTTCCCAAATTTGACTTGGTACGGGGAGTGGCTGTTTTAAACCCCCTGAAAATTGATTCCCTGATTTAACTCTTCCTGTACATAATGAATCACATTCTGCCTTCGCCATTTCTTGATATACAAATTATTTCTTAATATACAAAGATGATTTCCTCATAATTCATTAACATGCAAATTTCTTAGGGGAGTGGGTGTTTGTTCATGGTTAATGAGTTACGGGATTCAGAACCTTAATCCCATGTGATAATGTTTGGATTAGCAATTTTGTTGTTTAGGATAGGATTCTCATTCCCTCTGGTGGATAAATCTCCATACCTCTTGGATTCTCATTCCCTCTGGTGGATAAATCGCCAAACTACGCACTGAATACGTATGGGGTGCGCGGGGGTGCGACTGGACATGTACGGGGTGCGCCACCAAGCGTGTCCCCGTATTTCACAGATCAGATTCGTGGGGATGCGGGAAGGGCAGGGATAGTAATTTTTTGTCTCCTTCGATTCTTCGCTGTTTCAGTTGATTTGATTTGATTGAGTAATCGATTTAATTGAGTCGTCGTGGATCTGTGTTTTAATTTCGTGCATATCTTGTATGTATATTTGGTTGACCGTTGTGTATTCTTGTTTGACTGTGTATATATATGGTGTATTTATAGGTTCTGCTGTTTACTCCACTGACTGTTACACATTTTTCTTATTGCATTTTTTTTATTAATTGCTGGTTTCCTTGATTGACTCTTATTAGTTATGTAAATTGCTAAATATGTGCAAATAATATGTATAATTAAGTTTTTCTTTTTTAAAATAAATATTTGTAGTTAGGCAGTAGTTACTACAATTTTTTCTTTTTTAAATAAATATTTATACATAAAGAACATGTATATTTATTATGTTTTATGTTGTGTTTTAATTATTAAGGATGATGATTTATGTATTTGACTATTAGGTTTTGAACTTATTTATTTGACTACTTGTTTGATTAAAATGCAACTCTTGTATAATATATATATATATATATAGTATTTTAATATTTCCCGTATCTTCCCCCCCCCCCACCCGTTTCCCCACATTTTTGAATTTTCCGAATTCCCGTATCCCCACACCCGCACCCATACTTCCTGGTCTATTTCATTTCTATTCCCATACCCTTCATTCATGTACACGATACTCACTTTCGTCATGCATCCAAACGCCCGTTTGATATACAAGAGATGGTTTCACACCGTATCACTACATTTATTGATATACGAGAGACTGTTTCACTACGTTTCATTCAGGTATTTAGTATACTATCAACTGTTTCTTTCGGGTTTGAAGGAAGTTATCGGTCTTTTGGATGCTTCGGATTAACCATGTCTTTGTTTTTCAAAATAGACTTAATTCATGACACTAAGCATAACAAAAATTTGATTAATGTAAGAATTCAATTCCATACTAGAAAGTCTGAGATTGAAAAAAATTCGGTGCACAAGAACAAATTACTTATTAGTAATACTGAGCATATTATTATTCTTACATAAAAATAAAGGGTTTGAAGTACAATATAGGTTTGAGTCCAGCTCCTCCTAGTACTTGTTTAGTTGCAATGTTGATAATCCTGACATTTATCTTCGTGTGATCCATCTTTTGCATCCTTACAAAAATTGCACTTTTGTGGAAAATATGTTAGGGCTTTAAACTCAAGTTATGACTTATGGACAAGTAATGGGCTGATGTGTTATAAATAAATTTACTTCTAGAGACAAGTAACGGGATGGCGTGATTCAAATTAATTTGTTGGGCTGGTTTAGTTCAGAAATTAGAAGCATGCTTTTAAAATTAAGTTACCGCCCTTTACACAACAACAGTTCATGACAACAATGGCTCAAGATGTGCTTTTCTAGCTGACTTGTTTTCCTATTCTTCTTGATTTTTTTCCTTTTTATATTTACTTAGATCTGTTATTTTTGTTCCAATCTGTTGTCACAACAATTTCAATAACAATTTCAATGTGTAGTACTCCAAAAGTGAATAGTGTTTTCTGGCATAAATAGCTAAGTTACCCGGACACGGGCGGGTGTCGGACACGGGTGCGGATCCAAGCGTTGGATTCTTCATTTTAAAATATTTAAGATCCTTGGATGTGGATCCGAATTTGGACACGGGTGCGGAGACTCGGGTACGAGTAGGATACGGGTGCGGGGACTCAGTATATACATTTAGCATATAATAATAATATTTGTAGTTTTTGTCCTATAATTTAAACAATATGCATCTCTCATAAAAAAATCAATTACTTTTACCAACTACTCCAATCATAAATATGATGAATTGATAACTTAAAACCAAAGTTCCATACTTCAATAGTTAAACAAAAGTTCCGTACTTGAATAGTTAAACATAACAATTCCATAAAACTTAGACATAACATTAATGATAAAAATGAAAGCAACCAAATAGATGTAAGACATTAAGCAGCCCGATCTTCAAATAAACTATATGTCATCCTCTTCCTCTTCGTGTATCATTGCTTCGAATTCTAGTTCATCGAGCGAAAGCTGAGCAAATTCTCAAATATGTCCATCGGGATCAAAATTGTCTCCACCTAAAAATGATAATAACAAAATATTTAGCAACTACGAAAGATAAAATATGTTAAAATATATAACTACATGTAATTTGAAAGAGCAGTGTTGTTTAAGGCGTTAATTCTAAAAAAGCGCAAGACCTGATTTTGAAGCGCGACTCGCGAAGCGCCATTAATCGCGCGGTTTTTGACCCAAAAAAAAAATTATTCACAAATTTAACAAGAAAATAGTACTTGACATATCCTAAACACTCGAAAATTATAGGACACATATATAAGATGATAAATATGTCAATAATGTAGTATTAAACAATAATACTCAATAATTCAGGGCTTCAGAGTCTTCTACTTCAATCTCCATAAGTTGCATTTGTGTGAAACACTAAACAAGGGTTTTTTTTCTTTACCTTTCTTTTTTAAGTGTAACTTTTTATCTTTTGCTAATCTTAGCGCTTTTTGCGCTTTTCAGCGCTTAATCGCGCTTCATGAGCGCTTTTTGGACGATTTTAGAATCGCATTAAATCGCACAATTTTGAATCGCATATCTTGCGCCTAAGCGCGAAGCGCCATTAATCGCGCAATTAAGTGCGCCTTTAACAACATTGTGAAAGAGACTTACAAATATCCCAATATTTTGAAGGTCCGTTGACATATTCATCATCCTTACGTGACAGCACACGGAGATTATTATGCACAAAAACTAAGTCTTCAGTCCTTGATGTTTCCAATCTATTTCTCTTCACCGTTTGGATTAGCGAGTAAGTACTCCAGTTTCGCTCGGTGCACGAAGATGAAGCTGGTTGCTCAAGTAATTTGAATGCCAAAGCTTGTAACAATGGTGTGCTTGTTCTGTAGTTTGCCCACCAGGAAACCGGACTCTCTGTCATCCTACCTTCTATGACATGAGCTTCATTAAAATATCCACTTCCAGTTGAAAAAGCTCCAAATTCAGAAAAGACTTTTTGCAAGTCAGTAGGATCTGGGAACAACCTCTTGAAGCATCTGTTCCTATTAACCGAAACCTCTTCATCTTCGTGTGGAGAGATTCGCATTATCCCATTATTCCCCCCTCGAAGCCAACCTTCAGAATAATACTTAGGTACCAAAGAGTGTGCAAGGCAGTGTAATGCGGTGTTACTTTTATTCCACCTACTCACCAATATATGGTGAATAACTTCAAAAAATTCTGATTTTCCAGTAAGCAAATCCTCACCTTCATGGGTGAAAATAACCTTCTTCACATCTTCTATCATAGTGTCCCACATGTCATATATTAGATGCAATACAGCATTATCTTTATCGCCTTCTCTCAACATTCCAACAATCGGTTCAGTAACAGCTAGAATGTAGTCTAACTGATCCCACCAAAAATCATCGACAACACATCTTTTTACTTCTCTCGCCTTGGTAGCAATGGCATTATTTTTTTCTTCCCAAAGCCTGCCATTTTACATCCATAACCATATTCTGTAGTGCTGTGCGTACTTTTCTAAATCGTCTAGCCATAACAAGATGTGATGCAAAGCGTGTCTCGGCAACTCTTAACAATGTAAAATCAGAATGACTAGAGAAAATACTTAATGCCAAGTTGTTATTCACAATAAAATTTCGCATATCTTGTACCTCATTAAGTATTTGAAGTATCCACTTACATTGTTGATAATGTCCTGATCTCTCTGTGGGTCGCAGATGCTCTTGGGTCGCAGATGCTCTTCAATGCCAAATTTATGTTGTGCACCACACACGGAGTCCAGAATATGTGTGGGTGTTTGCTTTCGATTATCTTTCCTGCAGCCTTGTAATTTGCATTGTAATTTGCAGCATTGTCTGTAACTATCTGAACCACATACTGCGCACCAACTGCTTCCATTGCATCTATCAATTATTAAAGTTTTGGACAAAATCTTTTTACACTTATTATTAAAAATGTATTTAGGGTTGTAAAAATACCAAAATTATAATTAGTAATATCTTACAAACGAGTACTTACTCGGTAATTTTTATAATTAATATAATTATAGATATTAGAAAAGGAGATGTGCATTGCACGATTATAAGCTAGTATTTTATATAAATCTTGTAAATCTTATCATTGAAATGGAAATCGGAACAAATTGGTTTTGGTACCTAATAGCGATTTATCGACAAATTAGATTATCGGAATGATAAATCAGAATAATTCATAAAAATACAGTAATATTTAATATATTAGCCTAATATATAATCTTAATAACATTCAAAAATAATTCATAACAATAAATTGGATTTTAAAAATTAAATTGATCAAATATTATTTAACAATAAATCGATCGGTGATTTATCGGGAATTTTTGAAAAATCGAACAATTTTTAGAGATGAAATTAAAAAAAAAAATTTAAGCAAAATTTTAAAAATCTTTAGATCATGACATGATTTTCACTTACTTTTTTTTAATCAATTTTCACTTACTCTTAAAATTAAATTGTAGGTGTAAATAAATTGTTGATAGATGAGTAGTTTCACATTTTTAAGAGTCTCACCTATAAAAATAATATTAAAATTAAAATTGTCTCTAAACAGTCAAACTTTTACAGTACTTAAAGTTGTAGTCTAGCCAGCTGTTATATACTACCTTCGTCCCAAAAAGACCGACCCTCTTTGACTTTCACGGAGATTAAGAAAATGTAGTAAAAAAGTGTAAAGTTGTTTGAAAAGTGGATAAAGTGGTGGGACCTATCAATATTTAATAATAGATTTGAGATAGTGGGGGGGAGTAGTGGGTGTAATAGTGTTTATAGTTATTTGTTTAATAAAAAAGGAATAAAATTAGTGGGTGTAATAGTGTAAAGTAGTGTTCAAAAATAGTAAGTATAATAGGTTCATTAGTTTTGGGACGTCCCAAAAAGGAAAGAGTGTCAATCTTTTTTGGACGGAGGGAGTATATAGATACACGCCGTACTTCCTCTTCTTCTCTTCGATTCGTCTTCCTCCTCTAAGCCATCCATTCTTCTTCCTCATCAACTGCAAAATCATTGTCAAGTACCAAGTCAAACACCCATATATATAAACATATATATACACACAAACTACAATTATCGGAAAGTTGCTACAGTTATCGGAAAGTCGCAAGTCGTTACAGTCAACGGATCCTATTACGAGTCAAAGGTTCGGACCCATATCCCGTACCCGAATCCACGTCGGATTGTGTCGACCCGGGTATAGAACGTTTTTTGCCAGGTCCGGGTAACTTAGATAAATAGTGTTTTTGGGTGCCAAATTTTAGATTCCAACAATTTAAAAATTAACGAAGAAACTTGGCACCCTTTGGTCATGAATTGAAGTAGGAACCATTGGGTTAACTCGACACCCTTAAATTAAGCCAACTAGCATGACACAAATAAATCTACTATACGTCTATACCTAGTTCTACATTTTGAACCAATGATATACATTAATATAATATATAACATGCAATTAAAATTTAATTTTATATTAAATTCTTAATGATTATTTACTAAATAAGAGATGATTCTCTTATCATACATACATGCTTTGATTGGCATATGATTACTGGCCCTGATATTTACATGTTTTAACGTAATTTGACCGTACAATATAAATAGATTTTAAAAAATGGATACAAGTAGTCGGCCAAGGTTTTCATAATATACACATAATAACAACATACACAATTACTAATTGGCCCTTGGCGTGGAACATGTGAATCAAAGATACAAGCTTTGATTAAAACAGATTAAAGGTTAACATAAAATATTTTTTTATAAGTCTTGAAGTTTAAGAGATTGAACTAATTCTCTAGTATCCAGTCTCTCACTGTAGCCTATACTAATTCTTTGATGAGAATATATTTTTCTTTTTCTCAACTTCGTAAGCACGCTAGTATATATATAGGTAGGTATATGTTTTTAGGGTTTGATGTACGTATTTATAAATTACTCCCTCCGTCCCACCCAATTCTTTACATTTGGGTTGGGCACGGAGGTTAAGAAAATGTGTAAAGTAGTGGAGAAAAGTAAGAAAAGTGATTAAAATGGTGTGACCTATCAATATTTAATATATAAAGTGAGTATAGTGTTAGGAAGTAGTTGATGGATTTAATTCTATTTTATAAAACTTTAGTACTTTTGAAAATTTTAGAAATGTAAAAAATTGAGAGGGACATCAGAAGAGAAAGTGTAAAAAAATGTTAGAGACAAAGGGGGTAACTAGGATAAGCAAATTACATTTTATTTTTAAATATAAATCTAATTTACCTTAACGAAATTTCACAATTTTGTTGAAGCCAAAGTTGTATTATTTATTATGAACAAATAAACATCTAAATTAATCAAATATTTTTAAAAAAACTCAAATGTCTAGAATTTTTTATTTACAAAAATTAATTGTAGCGACTTAAAAATAAATATGGGGTTATAGGGGTGGGACGGATGCCCATCCCTAGAATTAAGCTTATTAGAACCGGACATCTAGGAGGGGTAAGCAAGTGGACGAAATTGTAAATTAGATTGGAAAAGTGTGTCCTTAAGCAAGTGCTAAAAAATGAAAACTCGTAAATGACACTGACACATTTATCTTGACAGGAGACCTTATAACCAAAAAGAAAGTGGTGGAGGAAGCAAAAGGAGGATTTGATCAAGATATGATGTTGCACACAAATACTGAATTTAGAAAGATGGAGTGGTGTACGTGGATTAAAGAAGGAGATGTGGTTCATTTAAACGACCTTCTTTTCACCCAAAACAGGGATTATCTCATCAAATACAATGGCCAAAAGGTACACATCAGTGTCTATCTCAAATTATATGCATATTCTATTTTAAATAGGCATCATAATTATAATCCACATACACGTTGGAAGCTATATTATTCTTTTGTACTTGGGCATGCTTGCAACATTTAAAAACTTTACAATAGTAATCTTGTCATCGAATGTTTTGGCATGAATCTTCAACAATTGTAATGCATCAATCCATTATTTCATGTCTCTCCCTTGAGAACTTCATAATAGGCATCATGATTATAATCCACATCATAATGTAAGTTATATTATTCTCTTGTCCGTGGGCACACTTGCAAGAATAAGAAACGCTACTTGAGTGTTCTTATCATCTTTTGATTCTGTAATAGTTTTCCATGATTCTTCAAAAATTATGATGCATATAACCATTATTTCATTCGTTGTTGATGTCCTAAACCCAAATTAAGGTCATTAAACCTTGTTTCTAGTGCAACTGATCTAATGCTAGCTCATCATTGCTTGAAATCATTATTCGGTTTTTAGTAGTGTTTGGGTGCTAACGAGTATGAGTACCGGCTACTCGACGGGAAAATTGTTTTTTAACTACTCGGGTCAAAATTTGGAGTGCTATTTCATAGTCGGGAGTACTCGGGCCAATGGATTTTGGCTTTAATATTTTTTGTAGTCCAAAAAAAAAATTCAAAGTAAGTAATTTACTTCAATAATTTATTATTTACTGTATTATTAAATATATGATGTTTTTTTGTCTTATACTTATATTAATTATTTGTTTACTTTATATACAAATAGAAGATGATTGTATTTGTAATAAATAGTATAATTTTAACAGAGTTATGTATAATTGTTTTTTACTAAATTTTCGGATTAGTCATAAAACTACTCTTTCTGAGTACTCCTGGATTAATCCAAGTACTCATTGGTGCGGAACAAAATATTAAAATATTAATTTGTTTTTATTTTATGTTATTAATTAAGAATAGATTTAATTTTAATTTATTAGGTATTATTTATATTAGATGATTAGATTTTTAAGAATATTCTAGATTATAGGAATAGAATAATAAAAAGGGTTTGTTTCCTTTATTAGAAGACTTTTGCGTGGTGTCTTAGTTTAGGGATTTAGTACTATATAACTTGTAATCTTTTAACTTGTAATCTTTTATTATTAAGAAGACTTTTAATTGACTCTCTCTTGTTATGGGTTGCGATCCTAACAAACTTCTCTTCCGCAGTTGAGAAATCCTAGGGTATCACCTTAGGCGTGGATTTTCTGCGGTTAATCCACAAATATCTATCGTTTTTAACAGTTGTCTTGCATCAAAAGTGACATCAGAGCTTAGGTTAACATCGAATTCTTATTTGGTGAGAGATCTAGGATTTTTGCCAAAAAAAAGACACTATAAACCACCATCAGATGACACCAGTAGCCCACAGCAGCAAGTGGTATCAGAGCCACCATTCCTCCACCCAAACACCACAAACTACCATCAGTCGACAATAGCCGCCACCAACAGCCATTTTCTGCCACCATCAGCCGCCCAATGGCCACTACTAACCACCACAACCACCAGCCTTCAGCCTCTGTTCAGATCTTTAGTAATCATAAACCAGGTCCTGAGCCTACTAAAAAGTCCTTAATTTGCAAAGAAAAACCCTGCCTTCCAAAAAATTACAAAACAGTTCCCAAACTTACTGCAATTTACAACAGCCCCTGATTTTGTCCAGAACTTACAAGTCAGCTCTCAATTTTACACAATGATTAATGCTGACGAAGTAAACAACCGTCTTGATACGTATATCGGGCAAAACAATACGAGATTACGAAATGTGGAGAATAAACTTGAAGATTTGGGTTTGCAGATGCGAGATGTGCAAGCAACGCTAAGAGAAATTATGGATAAACTTGGCGTACAACATAATCCTCCACTTGTAAGACCTCCATCCCTCCCTCAACATCAACCTCCTACTGGTAAAAAAAAGTGTCAAGAGAACCTTTTAGACACCATGAGGATATTAGATCACATAGTAAACATGTGATTGTCAAAGAAAATCAGATTGTTCAACCGCCTACAATTCAGTGTTTTAACATTGAAAAACAAGAGGCAGAGGTGTCTATTCAGTGTTTTAACGTTGAAAAATAATTAGACGATGTTGTTAAAAGTGAAGAAGTTGTAAACCGCGAGAACATCATCAAGGTGGAATATGTTGAATTTTTAGGCATTGACAACATAATGGGAATGGCTACCACATAAAAAAATCTTATTGAGCGAGTGTTGTTTCCGAAGATCTTGCTTATGGAGTTGGAATTTGATGTCTTCAAGTACTACGACAAGTCATCTCTTTGTTCGTTGATTTTCAAATTTTATAAAACTCGTGGACGAGTTTTCTTCAATGACGATGAGAATGATGCGGAACAAGGAATTAAAACATTAATTTATTTCTATTATTTCTATTTTATGTTATTAATCAAGAATAGATTTATTTTTTTTTGCTAAACAATCAAGAATAGATTTGATTGTAATATATTAGGTATTACTTGGGAATTGATAAATAAGCTCCAAACTTTACTATTTAAGCTCCATATTGATATTTATATTACTTAAATGTCCTTAAGTTTATTATTTTAGCTCCATCATGCTCCATCATATTATGGGTATTTATGTAATTTGAATATGAAAATGGAGCTTAAATATCAATACTTGGAGCTTATTTACCATTTCCCTACTTATATTAGATTAATAGATTATTAAGAATATTCTAGATTATAGGAATAGAATAATAAAAAGGATTTGTTTCCCTTATTAGAAGATCTTTACTTGATGGCTATGTTTTAGGATTTATTATATAAACAAGCGTAATCTTCATTATAAGATAGAGTTGAATTATTATGAATTAAATCTGCGGATTTTTGTGTGCTTTTGCTGATTCTCTGCGGAGATGGGCCTTTTATCCCTTGTTTACCCCTTTTCCCCACCTTGTCCTACATCACTCATTATGCCGTCACTCACTTAAGTTGGACCGATTTCAAATTTTTACAATAGTGATGATCTACACACATCGGCTTCACTTCTTCACTGAAACCACAAATTAATTAGAAGTGGGTGGAAGAATATGCAACTCTTTTCTTTTTTTTTTTAAATATGAAGTCTGTTATAAATGACATTGAAAACATTTAAGCCTAGTGTCCTATTACAGGAATCAAGTGGTTGAACAAATAAGAAGAGTTTACATATATCAGTGTTGAGACCACTCACTTAAAATTTCTCTGTATTGGATTATGAACTAATGAGACAAACCAAGATTAATGGCCTGTAGTGGATTGATATACTAGAATGTAATTCTTATATGTATGCAATTGTTATGATTTCACTGCTCTTAAAAGATAAAAATGCGCCTAGGAACATATTAATGAATTGTGGTAAAATTAATCTTTTGGTAAATATCTCACATACAGTTTTGGGTGTACATAGGCTTGTACTTAGGAGTATTCTAGACATTATGTTCTTATGAGTCTCAAACTGATGAAGATGTAGCTGCTGGTGAGAGAAATAGAATTGGTTCTTTAGGCTGCACTCAAACGTAATAATTGAAACTAGTCTGCCGTTATAATGCTCTGTTACAAAAGCCTGGGTTACCCTATAATATATTAAGTATTATTTCTTAGTTTTCATCTCTAGTAATACTTGCCCTATTTTTTCTCATTTCATCTGGTGTAAGTTTTTTCTCTTTTGTATATTAGGCCCTGTTTTGCAGTTAGCGGTTAGCTATTAGTGGTAGCCGATTGAGTTAGTTGTTTTGACTAGCAAATTGAATTAGCTATTTTGAATGGAACTGTTTGGTAAATAGCTATTTGAATTAACTGTTTGTATTGTAACTAGACACATGACAATCCTCCAATTGAAAACTCCTCCAAATAGCTTTTTCAAATTTAGCGGATTGGGTCCAAACCGCTATTTCAATCCTCTAACCACCAAACACCAATATTAGAGGATTCATCTAGTCAAAGCTCTAATTCGGTTCAGTCCTCTAATTCTTTCTCAAATCTCTAACTTCCAAACACGGCCTTAATACTGTATCTATTTTTTATCTACTTCAGATTTAAATAGGTTTATGACTGTGGTGGATAGAATATATCTACATGAGGGGAAGGTTAAACTTTTTGAGGCAGGTCGTCTAAAGAGATAAACATATGTTCAGTAAACCTTCACATGTGTTTCTTGTGTTGGCACGAGTCACAATAAAAATTACAAAAAAAGAGGGAACAATTAGAACATTTTCTTGAAAATTTAAATACACATTCAGCTACTTGCCTTGCTCCAAAGTCCAAAGTGCACAAATCGTAGCACAAGAAACAAGAGGCAAATATAAGCACATGAATGCAAATATGGAAAATGCAAAATGTGCTTATATGGCAACAGAAGGCAAACATGGCAAATGAATGCAGAAGTACTACAAATAAAAAATACAAGAGGCTTGAAGCATGTTAAAACTGGATTTTAAGAAAAAAAAATGACATGTCAGATGTTACCTGAGTATTCTTATTTTGCTAGCCAAAACTTTTTTAAATTATTGTACTTACAAATATATTGTTTTTGTTAGGTTTACGTAAAAAGCAAGGCAGAATAAACTACTGTTATCCAGAATTATATCCCGAGAATATACATTAACATATTGGTTTTGAAGGTTTAAGAGTTGCAAGTTTAATTTGAATTTGTGTAAAGAAGTTGGACCAGCTGAATCTGTTTAATATATATTTTGTAGGTGAAGGCCGAGGAGTTGGCAAACAAGGTTATTGCTGTATATTTTGTGCCTTTACTCACTGATAATGTGCAAGAGAGGATGGCCACAACACATTTGAGAGAAACTTACAACTATTTGCTGCCTCATAATGTTTTTGAGGTAGTACTGGTCGCTTATGAGACTGATCATTGTCGATTAAACCCCGAGGAGCTATTTGAAGCTATATTCTTTCGCATGCCGTGGATTGCCATCCCATTTTCAGATATAACATCTAGAGAACGTCTGAGTAGAAGATTTGGTCTCGATAGATCTAGCGCTTCCCTTGATTCGTTTGTCATTGATTCAACAGGAATGGTTTTGCAAAGTTACTGTTTATCCATATTTAACGAGTATGGAGGTGAGGGATATCCTTTCACCGATAAAAGAATAGAATTCATAAGAGATCAAGACTATGCAATTGCTGAGCAACCCTCTTTGAAAATGCTCCTATCTTCTCCTGAACGTGATTATGTGATCACAAACAAAGGGGATAAGGTATGAACTAAGGCATTTGACAGCTGGATGCTGGATGGCCCTGACATTATTGTCATGGATTTATCTATTATACATCGTTTTATTTCTTGACACTTTGTTTTATTTCTTTACAATCTTAATTTTCCCGATCATCAGGATATTTTCTTATTACTGCCTGCTTGTCCTAATAGGTACTTCTTGACACACTTGAAGAAAAGGTTGTAGCGCTATATTTTTATGACGAGGGTAAAAATCTTAGTAGGCTCACAAAAGATATTAAATTGGCATATGAAGAGTTAGCAAAAAAGGAAAAGGAATTTGAGGTTGTGCTCATTTACCTTTATGACACAAAACACACTTGTGACTATGCAAACGAATACTCGTTTTACAAGACATTTATGTCTATGCCTTGGTTGGCACTCCCGTTTAAAGACCCAGCATATAGAAAGTTGAAGCGCCTTTTTGGCCTCAATCCTGATGTGGATCAGCTGGTACAAAAACCTTCACTTGTAATCATTGGGCCTCACGGGGAATTTGTTGAACCGTGGGGTGCTGAAATCTTGACGAGCTTTAAGCCTCTAGCGTACCCGTTCACCCGTGAGGCAGTTGCCAAGCTAGAGACTGATAAAATAAAGGAAATGAAGCTGGAGATGCTCTGGGATCGAAACGCTCTTTTTCGAAGAAATGATGGGACTGAGGTGAGTTCTTTTGATCTCTCTGAACAGTTATCCTCGTTCGTAGTTTCCAATTTAAATGACTAAATTTCATTTTCCTTCAAATACTTTATTATTAAAAGTGAATTTTCCATAACATGTGGCCGACAAACACCTGTGTGTAAATTTCCTCCTATTACACATTGTGTGTTTGAGTGTGGAGAGGTTATGCACAAACAAGCATTTGTAGATGTTGGGAATTTATTTGGAAATGTAAAATGTTATGCTAGATGTTTTTGTGTGCGTAAAAGGCACAGAAAATACAATTTATCATCTCTACATGTGTAACTCTGAGTTTGCTGTCTACTTGAATTAAGAGTTTTGTTAACAAGCGTGGCATAAGATGCCTTGCATCTCCTATTGGAGGTAATAGAATTTCAGTTTCTTTAATATGTTTATGTTAAATTTCTTGTATTTGTAAATCCTAGAACTTATGCTCAATATTATTCTCACTTTCTAGGTTCCAATGTATGAACTCGCGGGAAAGAGAATCATTGTCTTTTTTGAGGGCAAGAAAATCTATAATTGGACAACAAAATTCCTAGAATTTTTGAAGACAAGGTATGCTCGTATGAGGGATATAAAGGGTGCAGATGATGAGTTTGAAGTGATATACATCACCTTTGGCGAAAAGGAAGCTGTCTACAAAGATATGATTTTTGATGTGCCATGGTTGTTTGCACTTGAATCCGGGTTGTTACCCGTTGATTTAAGTTTGTATTGTTGCTATTGTGTGCGCGAGCCTCCATACGTTTGTGGTTGCCCACCTAGTTGGTGTGGTAGAAATTCTGCACTTCTTGCCTTTGATCGGGACGGAACCCTTGTTAGAAGATCATTACGTCTTGAGTTTGACGAAACTGATTTTCCATTTTATGCTGCCGATATGGAAAAGGAGGCATTGTTGGAATTAAACGCTCATCATGATTGGCGGGAACGGGACAGCGCGTACAGTGGGCTGGTAATCAACTCACTTTACCAATGGTACTCTGGATAGGCCTGGCCGAGCACTATTTTCAGATTGTTGTTTTAATTTTATTTTTCCTAGTATTCAGATTGTTAAGTTGATAAAGTTGTATTAGTGTATTTGGGAAATGCTATCTATGTCAAACATTAAGTGTAAAATTAATTGTTACAATGTTACTTGAGTAGGGAGCATCTGGCCATTCGGGCGACCAATGTGTTACAATTAGGAACTACTGTATTTCTTTTTTATATTATTTTGTGTAACTGGTACTGAAAATTAACTTGAAGAAGAAATGAAAAAGATTAACTCAAAAATAAATTCACATAATTCTCATTCCTCTACTGGAATGAAACTGTGTACAATATACATGCACTTTGCAGTTACAGACTTACAGTAATGCATCTGACTTTAATCTCTAGCCCAACCGAGGCTAAACAAACAGCCTAAACCTAATTGTAGGCTACTGCAATCAGTAACGCATTACTTCCTTGAGTTCCAATATAAAGGTCACGGGCTTTTGACAATGATAATTCCCGGAGTTCACTAATAACCCATCAGAGAAATGTACATGAATTTGTAACAGATGTGAAACCTCATAAGTTGCTAGGCATGATATAGTGCATGTTTGACACAACTTTTATTAGTAACTTATTGACTTATTTTCGGATAAAAATTTTATATTTTAATAATTTTTTTTGTACAAGTATTTAATATATGTTTGAGATTCAATAAGTTGCAAAAATAAGTTGGAAAGTTAAGAATCTCTAACTTTGTGTAAAATAAGTTTACTTATTCTGGAAAAAAGTTCCCCCAAACATCCCAACATCCCATATAGTGTGTTACATAAGCTTCTTTTATACTCCATCAGGCAGAGAATAAAAAAGTTGCACTAGTGAATCAGCAGCTCCATCTCCATACGAAGACAAATTTAATAAAATCCGACCCGACGGATACCCGACCCGTTCCAATCACAATCTTATTTTTTTTATTAAAATTCTAATATATTTATATAAATATATATTCTTTATTTTTCTCATAGTTTTTAAATTTTATTTATAATATTCTATATTTTTTATGCAACTAAAATATTTTTATGTTTTAAATTTTAAATATACTAGCTTAAAACCCGTGCAATGCACGGATGTTCTTTAATATAACAGAATTTTTTTTAATTTGAATTAAATATTTTAAGACATCAATTTTCTTGGCTTAAAATTTTAAATAATATGAACTGATATAATTATATATATGTTGTCCATGATATTTTTAGAAAATTATGGATTTTAGTTTGAAACTATTGAAAAGATATTGAAAAGATGAAATATTTTAGCTGAAAAACGTAATCGGTTAGTTATTAGTTATTATATTGTTATTATTTTATTGTACTTATATAAAGCAAACTAAATAGATTTTTCTGAAAAAAATAAAAAAAATAAAAAAGGTAATGTATTTTAGCTGAAAATGGTAATTGGTTAATTATTAGTAATTATAATATTTTATTTTATTAAACATAATTGCTCATAGTTTTTTTAGAAAAGGAAAAATTTTAGCTAGATAAACTGTATTTTACGTAAAAAGGAAAATTGGCTATTGAAAAATAGAAAAGTTAGCATATTTTACTTGAAAAGGGAAATAATTTCTCATATTTTATGTGAAAAAAGATTAGTTATTGAAAAATAGAAAAGGTAACATGTTTTACCTGAAGAAGTAAATTTATTAGTTATTAGTAATTATAAATAATTAAGTAAGGATAATTACGTAAAATAACATGTACCATTAAATAAGGGTAAATAAATAAAATTAACTGAAAAAAGTAGAAAAATATAAAAGCTAACATATTTTAGCTGAAAAAGGTAGTTGATTAATTATTAGTAATTATAATATTTTATTTTATTAAATAGAATTGCTAATAGTGTTAAATAGAACCCTGTGATATAATTGGAAAAAGAGAGATTTTAGTTAGAAAAAATAAAAACGTAACATGAAGATGACATGATTTATGTGAAAATGGCAATTGATTAGTTTATAGTAATTATAATTTAATTAGGTTATTTTATTAAATGAAATTGCTCATAGTTTTTAGAAAATGAGAAATTAATGTTGCCCGTTATATTTCTAGAAAAAAAGGAATTTAATTAGAAAAAATAGAAAAAATGATATATTTTAGTTGAAAAGGTAATTGGTTAATTATTAGTATTATAATATTATTATTTTATTTTTATTAAATAGAAACGTTCGTGATATAATTGGAAAAAAGGGAGGTTTTAGTAAAAGAAAAGAAAAATGATAACGTGTTTTGGCTGAAAAAGGTAATCATCCATGATATAATTAGAAAAGGAATGATTTTACTTAGAGAAAAGAGAAAGGGTAACGCGTTTTGACTAAAAAAGATAATTGATTAGTTAATAGTAATTATAATTTAATTATGTTATTTTATTAAAAAAAAATCTCGTAGTGTTTTTAAAAAAGAGAAATTTTAGTTAGATAAAATGCGAAAGATATTCTAATTGACCTGAAAAAGGAAATTATTTAATTATTGAAAAATAGAAAAGGTAATATGTTTAACCTGAAAAAGGAAATTGATTCATAAAAGAGATTTTTTAGTTAGATAAAATATAAAAGATATTGTATTTTACTTGAAAAATGAAATTATTTAATTCTTGAAAAGTAGAAAAGATAATATGTTTAATCTGAAAAAAAAATTGATTAGTTAGTAGTAATTGAGTAAGGGTAAATAAGTAAAATCAATAGGTACCGTACCGACCAACCGACCAACCAAACTTTTAATGTTTCGGCTTTTGTATAATAGATTATTTTATTTTTATTAAATAGAAACGCCCGTGATATAGTTGGAAAAAAGGGAGGTTTTAGTAAAAGAAAAGAAAAATGGTAACGTGTTTTGGCTGAAAAAGGTAATCATCCATGATATAATTAGAAAAGGAAAGATTTTACTTAGAGAAAAGAGAAAAGGTGACGTGTTTTGACTAAAAAAGGTAATTGATTAGTTAATAGTAATTATAATTTAATTATGTTATTTTATTAAACAAAATTGCTCGTTGTGTTTTTAAAAAAGAGAAATTTTAGTTAGATAAAATGTAAAAGATATTCTAATTGACCTGAAAAAGGAAATTATTTAATTATTAAAAAATAGAAAAGGTAACCTGAAAAAGGAAATTGATTCATAAAGGAGAAATTTTAGTTAGATAAAATATAAAAGATATTGTATTTTACTTGAAAAAAGAAATTATTTAATTTTTGAAAAGTAGAAAAGATAATATGTTTAATCTGAAAAAGAAAATTGATTAGTTAGTAGTAATTGAGTAAGGGTAAATGAGTAAAATCAACAGCAACCGTACCGACCAACCGACCAACCAAACTTTTAATGTTTCGGCTTTTATATAATACGGAGTAGTATAGATTTGTATTTTTATGTTTTGCTTAATGTAATTAATTTAATTTTTGAATTTTGAATTAAAACCCCGATTTAAACCCGAATCCGATCCGAAACCCGATGATTTGGATTTGGATTTGGATTTTGATTTTCAAACCCGGATCCAAACCTGAACCGATCCGAAAACTTTGGATTTGACCAAACTCAATACGATATATCCGACCCGTTGCCATCCGTCGGAAACTGCAGCAAGCCAGCACTACATTCGACGAATGACTAATGGGTTGTGATACTCAAGAAAATTCTTATAAAAATACCCAAGTGAAATTTTAGCTATAACAAATAATAAAAATGTTAGAATCCTATAATACTTACAATTTTATAATTATAATCTTACAAAATTACAAAAATAACGTATTTATGATAATCATGTATGTTTTATTTCTTAATTTTATTAAAAAAGTTAAATAAATAATAAATTAAATAATTTTTTATTATAAGCAAAATCTTTGATTTCACCTCTACATTGATTTCACCCCTAGTCAAAATTTTGAATATTGTTAAAATACAATACTTTCATAACCCACCGAATTACATAAATTGCGTAAAAAATTTAAGATCAATTAAAATAATACATTAATGATCAATTTAAATCAATTTTCTATCTCGGTACATATCTTTTAATTACTTAATTTTTTATCGTAAGTTAGCAAATAAAAGAACTCATATAAAATTGAGTAAGAAAACAAATAAAATCATTTAAAAAAATTGAGCTTCTAAATACATACTTACGTCTTAAATTAGGCAAAATATAAAAAAAATCTCATATAAATATATAAAAAATAATTTTTCACATAAATCTATGACAAAACCCTGAATACATAAAGGGTCCTGGTCCCTGACAATTGATTGTCTGGGACCATTTAACCAACAATTCATTCCCTGGTCGTTGGATCGTTGATCCAACGGCCAGGATTTAAAAAAAAAAATTTCGCCCATTCCGCGGTAATTTTTCGCGGAACACTATTCATCCGCGGAACGTTATTTTCGATCCGCGGAATACTATCTATCCGCGGAAATTTTCCGCGAAACAGTCTGTTCAGATATACACTCTATAAAGTTCAACTAAGCTCTTCATTGATTGGAAAAAGAATATAATGCCTATAAATTACAAGTTAGAAACGGTGAGATAAACTAAGATATTTTAATGTTTTTTGAGATATCTGAAAATAACACCTAGAGGGGGGGGTGAATAGGTGTTAATGAATAACAATGCTAATTTACGAACTGTTTTGAAAAATACCGAAAACAGCTTGCTGTTTGTAATAACCGTGTGCAACTGGCTTGACAAATTGTCAATGTATCTCAACTTTGGTTTGCTGTTAGATAGACTGATTATACAATCAGTAAGCTAGACAACCCTGCAAAACCAAGTTAGTACATATAGAAATAACATAGCAAGTTCATGTCAGCTTGCTGTTTGGTTCCGTCAAGTCCGAATCAGCTTGCTGTTTTGGTTCCGTCAAGTCCGAATCAGCTTGCTGTTTTGGTTCTGGTGAGCTGAATAGATAGATGGCTTTGTACCTTTGCATTTCCATATCACCAACCAAGTTACCTGAGAGTATACTTATACATAGCAAACACATATATATGCAAATGATATATCAAGTGATTCAATCATAATTGTGAGCTAGATATAGTGAACCTAATAAGATAAGCAATCAGCTTGCTGTATATAACATCAAAACACACTAGGGTAACATTCTCCCCCTTTTTGATGATTATATACCAATGTGTGATTGAGCTAAAAGCTCCCCCTTAATCATTGATTAATACTTCCTGCAAAACAAGATTAGATAAATACACATGAAGTATTACAATGCACCATTTGTATTCATCATCAAAACATCACGCCAACAATCTCCCCCTTTTTGATGATGACATACTTGAATACATCGGAGAGACTATGTTGCTCCCCCTAAAACAATGCTCTTTGATTTCTTAATATTCGGTAAAACTTCCAGGACGAAATCAGCATGTTGTTTTGTGAAACTGGCACGCTGCTTGTAAGGATGGCTTGCTATTTGTTCCAAACTGATAATATAATCAGTAAACTGATTTCTCTACAAAACCAAGTTAGAACAGATACATATGGCATGCTGTTTTATATCTCTAAAAAAGCCAAATGTATGAGAACATATTATCATCAAAATCAATAGCATGTTAGAATAATAAATAACATTCCAAAATATATGTAATCATCGAATCATCAAAATCGAATAGGCTAACAATCTCCCCCTTTTTGATGATTACCAACATATATTTTTAGGAGTACATACTCCCCCTCAACACATGCATCATTGATTTAACAACATGATATTCAATTAAGCACATAAGGATTTATATGAACTAAAATCCCAAACACATGCATCATTAAGAGTTAACCTCCTAAAATCTCTCCCCCTTAATCATTAAAAAGGGTAATCACGTAGCATATTCAATATAAGCATGGATCAAATCATGGTAATGGCATATAAAGAGTTCAGATACAAATGGTAAGCCAACGTTACCCATTCTGTGCTTGTCAGCTTGCTGACTACACAGTTCACATGCCAAGCTCTCTTTGTATGACTGAAAACCTTTCTTCAGCTAGTGGCTTTGTGGAGATATCCGCTAGTTGAACTTCAGTTGAGACAAATACCAACTTTGGGGAATTATTCTTGACCGTCCTTGTTGATCTTGGTAAAGAATGTTGAGCTATTTCTTCATGAGTTGTCTTTCTTATTTTTGTTGGAGGTGACTGATCTTCTCCATCATAGAGAGGTAGTTTTTCAGTAGCCCTTGATCCTCTAGGACCTTCCAAAGTCATTTTTGCCATTTTAGAGATTGTATCTTCCACTTCAGCTTGCTGATTTGAACTTTCAGCTTGCTGATTGTCAGTGTCTGCATCCTTCTTAGCTTGCTGACTTCCAGTGTCATCTATATCTTCAATTTGCTGTTCTGAACTTTCCTCTTGCTGATTTGCACTCCCAGTTTGCTGATTTTCACTTCCAGCTTGCTGATTTTCATTTCCAGCTTGCTGATTTTCATTTCCAGCTTGCTGTCCTGCAAAATCTTCCTCATCTCTTGGTAGATCATTGTTAGGTTCTTGAAAAGTAACATCAATAGATTCTTCAACAATATGTTTATTAACATTGTAAACTCTATAAGCTCTACTTGTTAAAGAATAACCAAGAAATATAGCCTCATAGGATTTAGCATCGAATTTACCATCTTTACCAATTGTCTTGAGCACAAAACACTTGGAGCCAAAAATCTTGAAGTAACTGATATTCGGCTTCTTGTTTCTTAACAGTTGATATGGAGTTTTATCCAAAATTGGCCTGATAATAATTCTGTTTAACAAATAGCATGCTGTATTCACAGCTTCGGCCCAAAAACTCCTAGGCAGTTTGCTTTCTTGCAGTAGAGTCCTTGCTGTTTCTTGAAGTGACCTATTCTTCCTTTCCACCACTCCATTTTGCTGTGGAGTCCTTGGAGCAGAAAATTCATGGGAGATTCCTCTTTGTTCACAATATGTAATGAATTTCTCATTGACGAATTCACCTCCTCTATCACTTCTTATGCCTACAAGTCTTGTATCATGCTTGTTCTCAAGTAATTTAATCAGTTTCTCAAATTCATCAAAAGCACAATCTTTAGTACGAAGAAATAGTACCCAAGTAAATCTAGAAAAATCATCTACAATTACAAAACCGTATTGTTTACCTCCAATACTTTTATAAGCTTCAGGACCAAATAAGTCCAAGTGCAGAAGCTCTAAAGGTTTAGAAGTAGATACCATTTTCTTAGCTTTGTGAGTACTTCGAATTTGTTTCCCCAATTGGCATGCTGAACATACTTCAATCTTAGAGTACTTCAGTTTTGGTAGACCTCTGACCAGATTCTTGCTTGAAAGTTTATTAAGCAGGTCCATGTGTGCATGTCCCAACCTCCTATGCCATATATATGGATCATTGTCGATTGCAGCCAAACAGCATGCTGTTTCCTGCATTTCGAAATCTAATACATATATATTTCCTTCCCTTCTAGCAACTAGGGGGATTTTGTTAGCACCAATAGTAATAACAGTTTTATCTATGCCAAACTTAACAAAATGTCCATCATCAAATAATTGAGTGACACTAAGTAGGTTATATGAAAGACCTTTGACATATTGAACATTTTTAATCGAAATATTACTATTGCCAATGGAACCAATACCAAGAATTCGAAGTGTCTTGCTATTGCCAATGGTAACTTTTCCTCCTTTCTTCATTTTGAGCTTCATAAACTGAGATTTATCTCCACACATATGTCGAGTGCATCCGCTATCCAAAATCCATTGATTTGACTTTACTTTAGCGGCGAGACATATCTACAAAACAAACAAATACCAATTTAATGTTTTGGAACCCATATAGGATTGGGTCCAAGTTGGTTAGTAGCAAGGATATATAACACATTCAAATCAGCTTTCTTGATCCACATTTGGATCACTTTTGATGACTGTTGGTAGGCTGTTTGTCTTCTGTCAGGAGCATTCCAGCGTGCTGTTTGTCTTCTGACTGGCCTCCTCTGGTAAGCTGTTTTCCCTTTAGGGTTTACTTGAGCTACACAGTGTTTTTCCAGATGGCCTTTTCCTCCACACTTGTTGCATATCTTCCATGGCATGGCATAGTTGTATGGTATGCCATTTCTTCCATCATATTTGAGTGCATCAAGTTTGTTGTTTGACTTCATGCCAACTCCTTCTCTGACCAAGGGAACATTTGCCTTGTTCATCATTGCCTTTAAACTGTCTTCACCTTGAACAAATGTTTCCATTCCTTTCTGAAGGTCTTTAACTTCTTGTTCTAAAAGAGAAATCAATTCAGCTTGCTGTTTGACAAGTTCAGCTTGCTGTTTTCTCTTTTCAGCAGTTTTTGAGGATTCGGCTTGGCTGGATTCTTTATGCTTGAATGATTTTATACATTCATCTTTTGCTTCAATATCTGCCTTCAAGTTTCTGAGTTCCTTCATGAGTGCTTCATTCCTTTGAAGAATTACTTTGTTGACACCTTCGAATTGAACTAGTTTTTCTTTTAAATCCGTGATTAAATCATCATGATTTAATTCTGGAGCCTTCTCAGCCATTAATTCAGAAATAATATTCTTCAGCTGGCTGTTCTTCTTTTCCAGCTTGCTATTCTTATTCTTTAGTTCCATGAACTCAATAATAGACACATTACTTGGTACCTGCATGGTTAGTTCTTCTAGAATAAAAGGAGAGGAAGATAGATCAGAATTAATTGAGTTTACCTCACTTGCATCATCTTCCGAATCTGAAGAATCACTTTCTACAAGACCTTCTTCTATGGATCCTTGTGAGCTTTCTTCATCATTTAGACCTACAAGTGCCAAATTTACCATGTCTTCACTTGAGTCATCACTGGAGTCTGAGTCATCATCACTCCAAGTCAGTAAGGCCTTTGCTTTTCTTCTGTCTTTGAAACCAGCAGGCTGTTTTGACTTCAGCTTGAAACAGTCTCTTTTAAAATGGCCTGGCTTGCCACATTCGAAGCAATTTTGTTCCTTAGCTTTCTTGTTGAAGTTGAAATTTGCTCTTTCCTTTTTCATTCTATTTTTCTTCTCAATCAGTCTCTTGATTTTTTGAGAAATGAGTGCCATTTCTTCATCAGATTCTTCATCAGAATCTGTCAGCTTGCTGGATGTAGTGGCTGGCTTGCTGTTTGTGGACTGAAGAGCCAAATTCTTCATTTTGGCTAGAGGAACCCTAGCACCTTCAATCTGACTTTTATTTATTTTACTTTCAAATTGTTCTAGCTCAGCAAAAACAGCTAGATGATCCATGGTGTCGATTGTTGAGGATGATTCCAAAGCCGTGACCTTAGCCTCATAAATAAATGGTACAGCACTTAACACTTTCATGTTAATTTCATCCTGTGGAATATCTTTTCCAAGTCTCTTTAAGGAGTTTATAGTAACCTGGAACCTTGCTTGGCCTTCCTTGATAGTTTCATCTTCCTTGAGCTTGAAGTTTCCAAAGTCGTTCATTAGTTTGCTTAGCTTCACCTTTCTCAAAGTTGTTGATCCTTCATGGTAGGTTTCCAAAGCATCCCACATTTCCTTTGCTGTCTTTAGAGAAGAAACTTTATCATACTCAGCTTGGTCTAATGCATTCATTATAGAATTTCTGGCTTCTCCATTGTAACCACATTTGATAATCTCATCGGGAGTAAGATCATCAACATCTTTTGGATTGTTCTTATCATCCAGAAATTCGAAGTCCCCTTTTTGCACCACTCTTAATACCAGGGGTCTCTTGGACAAGAATGTTTCCATTCTACATTTCCACCAGTTGTAATTTTCTGATCCAGTGAGGAGAGGAGCTCTATAATCTGATTTAGCTTCGATATATTGTTCACCCATGATCGATACCTTCCTGTTACAGAAATATTAGTATACCTCGCTCTGATACCAATTGAAAATAACACCTAGAGGGGGGGGTGAATAGGTGTTAATGAATAACAATGCTAATTTACGAACTGTTTTGAAAAATACCGAAAACAGCTTGCTGTTTGTAATAACCGTGTGCAACTGGCTTGACAAATTGTCAATGTATCTCAACTTTGGTTTGCTGTTAGATAGACTGATTATACAATCAGTAAGCTAGACAACCCTGCAAAACCAAGTTAGTACATATAGAAATAACATAGCAAGTTCATGTCAGCTTGCTGTTTGGTTCCGTCAAGTCCGAATCAGCTTGCTGTTTTGGTTCCGTCAAGTCCGAATCAGCTTGCTGTTTTGGTTCTGGTGAGCTGAATAGATAGATGGCTTTGTACCTTTGCATTTCCATATCACCAACCAAGTTACCTGAGAGTATACTTATACATAGCAAACACATATATATGCAAATGATATATCAAGTGATTCAATCATAATTGTGAGCTAGATATAGTGAACCTAATAAGATAAGCAATCAGCTTGCTGTATATAACATCAAAACACACTAGGGTACTAATTTACGAACTGTTTTGAAAAATACCGAAAACAGCTTGCTGTTTGTAATAACCGTGTGCAACTGGCTTGACAAATTGTCAATGTATCTCAACTTTGGTTTGCTGTTAGATAGACTGATTATACAATCAGTAAGCTAGACAACCCTGCAAAACCAAGTTAGTACATATAGAAATAACATAGCAAGTTCATGTCAGCTTGCTGTTTGGTTCCGTCAAGTCCGAATCAGCTTGCTGTTTTGGTTCCGTCAAGTCCGAATCAGCTTGCTGTTTTGGTTCTGGTGAGCTGAATAGATAGATGGCTTTGTACCTTTGCATTTCCATATCACCAACCAAGTTACCTGAGAGTATACTTATACATAGCAAACACATATATATGCAAATGATATATCAAGTGATTCAATCATAATTGTGAGCTAGATATAGTGAACCTAATAAGATAAGCAATCAGCTTGCTGTATATAACATCAAAACACACTAGGGTAACATTCTCCCCCTTTTTGATGATTATATACCAATGTGTGATTGAGCTAAAAGCTCCCCCTTAATCATTGATTAATACTTCCTGCAAAACAAGATTAGATAAATACACATGAAGTATTACAATGCACCATTTGTATTCATCATCAAAACATCACGCCAACAATCTCCCCCTTTTTGATGATGACATACTTGAATACATCGGAGAGACTATGTTGCTCCCCCTAAAACAATGCTCTTTGATTTCTTAATATTCGGTAAAACTTCCAGGACGAAATCAGCATGTTGTTTTGTGAAACTGGCACGCTGCTTGTAAGGATGGCTTGCTATTTGTTCCAAACTGATAATATAATCAGTAAACTGATTTCTCTACAAAACCAAGTTAGAACAGATACATATGGCATGCTGTTTTATATCTCTAAAAAAGCCAAATGTATGAGAACATATTATCATCAAAATCAATAGCATGTTAGAATAATAAATAACATTCCAAAATATATGTAATCATCGAATCATCAAAATCGAATAGGCTAACAATATCATATACAGACTAAGACTCCACAAGGCGAAAACCATGTACATATACCTTTATTATATTCCATGTACATAGACCTTTATTAAATAATATAAAGTACATTTAGAGCCAAATAAGCTATGATTTTTGTCACCTTTATTTTTTTTTATCCACTTAAAGTGATTTCAAGATTTTGGTCTAATCTTAAAATTTTTAATTTAAAATTAATTTTAGTTCAAAAAATTTAAGTACCTTTGAGGTACTTTTTTTCAGCTTATTTTTTTTCTCATATCAATTTTTATATATTTGAGTCACCTTTTAACTCGTATTATATTATTTGCATATATTTGTATTTTATACTTTTATATTATGTTTAAAAAATCTAAATTTCTTTTTTTAATTAATTTTTTAACTAAATGTACTATATATTATTTAATGAATCAATATGTACACGGTTTTCGGGCCTTGTGGAGTCTTATTCGGGATATGATATCTTAAAAAACATTAAAATATCTTAGTGTATCTAAGCGTTTCTAACTTGCAATTATTGGGCATTATATTCTTTTTCCAATCAATGAAGAGCTTAGTTGAACTTTATAGACTGTATATCTGAACAGACTTTTCCGCGGAAAATTTTCGCGGATCGATAGTGTTCCGCGGAAATTTTTAAATCCTGGCCGTTGGATTATCCAACGACCAGGGAGTCGATTGTTGGTTAAATGGTCCCTGACAATTGTCGGGACCACGACCCATACATAAATCCTGCAACTGTCCACAGCTTCTCTTATTTGAATGACTCTACGGGCTTTTGCGAAAATCAAATGATCGGTAAATTCGTTGTAGTAGTAAATTTCACACAACTCAAAACCCGACCCTTAAATAATTGGAGAAACAACATCATACGATGTCGATGAGCTTGAGTAAATTAATGATGAGGAGAGTTTCTCTCTGCAGAAACATGTACGTACTAAACAATTACTATGATTTTCCAACCTTCAAACACAGCCCCCGTTATTTGCAAGGCTCCAGTTTTCGAGGTTAGTCAATAGTTATGCCCTCTTTTTTTTAATTCATTCTGGCTAGTTTATGCATTTACAGTAGAAGTTCATAATCTATGTTTAGTTTCGATATTTTCCGTGGAATAAGGCTATGTTCACTTGGATTGAATGGAATGAGGGGAGAATGGAATGAAATTTATACTATTATTTGGGGGAGATTGGGGAAAGTGTTTATAAATTTCATTCCTTGATTCATTCCTCTCCAAATAATTTGAACTAAAATTCTAACCCACATGTTTTGGAAGGAATGCTCCATTCCCAATCTTCATCATTTTCCTTGCAATCTTCATCATAAAAAACTTCTTCTCCCTCATATTTGTTCATTATTTCCCCCAACATCCCCCTTTCTTCATAAATTTTGTTTACAATTTTCATTCCATTCCTACCCCATTCCATTCTTTCCAAGTGAACACACCCTAAGAGATTTTGGGTTGCTGTTTTTTTTTATATCAAAGATGCTGACTTTTTTTGTTTGGGGGGTACTTGCTTGTTGCTATGCAAATTTTGCTTATATATGCAAAAAACTAAAAAGAAACTGATCTTTCTACAAAATGAAAGATTTTGTGGAGTTGCTTGTTGATCAAATTTATTACCCATGGGTGAATTATGGGTGATTTATTATCTGGGGCACTCTGGTGAAAATTTGATCTTTTTCATGAAATGATAGGTTTCATTGTGTCGTATGTTAATTTGAAATGTTACCAAGTTGGTGTAATCATAAAATCAACCAAACAAAAGTAACTGAACAGATATTAAAAGACAATTCGGTAAATAAAAGGAACACTAAATCGAAATTGTATTGGGATGGACGGAATGGATATAAACCCTAGCTACAAAGTAAAGGAAATGATGACAATCAGAAATTGCACGTATCCCTCTATCACTAAGTATCCGATACAATGTCGTAACTAGTGAACGATATCACGGTATTTTTTTTTTTTGGTGAAAGGGGTAATTCAATTCATAAAAGCCATACGGCATCTACAAGAATGATCAAAACGATCAAACATAGAACAGGATGACACGCCTGTCTTCATAAAATGAGACAAATAAGCTGTGTGAAAAAAAGTGATATTTCTATAGATACTTGCTCTACGCCCAATATCTTCTCCATAGTCCATTTGAGCTATCAACCACAAATGCAATTCGTATCAAGCTCTTATCCTTGAATTCGAACCAACTCTCACAATAAAGGAGAGAAAATCACCCTCTCACCAAGGAGAGACCACAGCCAAACAAAATGAAATAACAACCTAGAAATCCAAACTGCAAATACAAAATAAAACAAGCAATCCTTAGATCCGGAGCGAAACCACAAAAACAAGAGAAACCGAATCGAAAATCCACCCGCTTGAATCGGAGAAGAAGGACAACGGAAGCTCTGATGGTTTTAGATCTAAGACGAGACGAAAAACCGAAATTCAATTAAATCTCAAGGTATTTTTTATTTGAGTAGATCGACTCAAAACCAAATAGATCTAAGAAATAAATTCTAAGATGCTTGGCTTTGGTTCAATTTTTATTGAAAATAAAAGAACAAAAACAAAGTAAAGAGGGATTAGATGATTGGGGGAAGATTGGAGAATGGATGGATGGAGGAAAGAGCGATGGCCGATGGGTAGATATGAAGAAGGGGGGCGGCGAAGAAAAGGGGAGGAGGGAGGGGGAGGGGAAGGAGGGGCGAAGAAAAAAGGGGGGAGGGGGGCGGCTGTTGCTAGGTTTAGAGAGAGTCGACTCTCATCAGTTTTTCTGATATCACGGTATTAATAAAAGTATAAAATGGCGTCATACCGGTTCATTAATAAATAGATAATAACAAAGTAACAGAGTTAACTATTGAATTAAGTTAATCTCCTACATTGTTCCCTCCTTAAAAATTAAAGTCATCCTTGTCTTCGTGGATCAAAGTCCGGATATTGTTGCTAAATCTGTTATTCAGATTCCCATGTAGCATCCTCCAAAATCGAATTTGACCACTGAACTAACCATTTTGAAACTGCAACATTGCCTTGCTTTGCCATCCGCAGTTGTAAAATTTTAACCGGATTAACCAGAAACTGACCTTCATTGCCATGCTTCGACAAGTCAGTTGTGATGCAATGTTGCTTCCACCTTCTTTTTAAGCAACCTGACATGGAACACAGGATGCATGTGATTTCCTTGTGGCAGTTCGAGCTTGTAAGCTACTATGGACCTTGGCAATATATGTTACTTGTAGATTTTGTTTTAAAGAAAGTTGAGCCACCTCTGTAGCATTGAAGGAGTGTGCCAGAGCCATAAAATGTCGTATCTTAGTAAATCTCTTCACCACCAGCATGATGCGTTGTTGTGAGATTTGGGCAAACCTTTGACAAAATCTAGTGATATATCTTCCCAAATTTGACTTGGTACGGGGAGTGGCTGTTTTAAACCCCCTAAAAATTGATTCTCTGATTTAACTCTTCCTGTACATAATGAATCACATCCTGCCTTCCCCATTTCTTGATATACAAATTATTTCTCATTATACAAAGATGATTTCCTCATAATTCATTAACATGCAAATTTCTTGGGGGAGGGGGTGTTTGTGCATGGTTAATGAGTCTGGTTAACGGGATTCAGAACCTTAATCCTATGTGATAATGTTTGGATTAGCAATTTGGTTGTTTAGGATAGGAATCTCATTCCCTCTGGTGGATAAATCTCCATACCTCTTGGATTCCATTTCCTGGGAAGCAGGGTGCGGCAACCCCCTGCCAAACTACGCACTGAGTACGTATGGGGTGCGGGGGTGGCGGGACATGTACGGGGTGCGCCACCCGGCGTGTCCCCGTATTTCACAGATCAGATTCATGGGGGTGCGGGAAGGGCAGGGATAGTAATTTTTTGTCTCCTTCGATTCTTCTCTGTTTCAGTTGCTTTGATTTGATTGAGTAATCGATTTAATTGAGCCATCATTTTAATTTTGTATATATCTTGTATGTATATTTGGTTAACCGCTGTGTATTCTTGTTTGACTGTATGGTGTATTTATAGGTTCTGCTGTTTACTCCACGACTGTTACACTTTTTTCTTTTTTTTATTAATTGCTGGTTTCCTTGATCGACTCTTATTAGTTATGTATATTTTGCTAAATATGTGCAAATAATATGTATAATTGATTTTTTTTCTTTTTTAAAATAAATATTTGTAGTTAGGCAGTAGTTACTACAATTTTATATTTTTTAAAATAAATATTTATACAAAAAGAATATACATATTTATTATGTGTTATGTTGTGTGTTTTAATTATTAAGGATGATGACTTATGTATTTGACTATTTGGGATGTTGAACTTATTTATTTGACTACTTTGTTTAATTAAAATGCAACTCTTGGATAATATATATAATATATATTTTTAATATTTGCCGTATCCCCCCGCACACGTATCCCCACATTTTTTAATTTTCCGCGTATCCCCGGACCGTGCACCCGCATCCCCAGACCTGCACCCATGCTTCCTAGTCCATTTCATTTCCATTCCCATACCCTTCATTCCTGTACCCGATACTCACTCCCATCATGCATCCAAACGCCCGTTTGATATGCAAAAGATGGTTTCACACCATGTCAGTACATTTATTGATATACGAGATACGGTTTCACTACGTTTCAATCAGGTATTTAGTATATTATCAACTATTTCTTTCAGGTTTAAAGGAAGTTATTGGTCTTTTGGATGCTTTGGATTAACCATGTCTTTGTTCTTCAAAATAGACTTAATTCATGACACTAAGCATAATATAAATTTGATTAATATAAAAATTCAATTCCATACTAGAAAGTCTGAGATATAAAAAAATTCAGTGCACAAGAAAAAAATTACATATTAGTAATACTGAGCATATTATTATCCTTACATAAAAATAAAGGGTTTGAAGTACAATATAGGTTTGAGTCCAGCTCCGCCTAGTACTTGTTTAGTTGTAATGTTGATAATCTTGACATATATTTTCGTGTGATCCATCTTTTGCATCCTTACAAACCGCAAGGTATCTAATTGCACTTTTTTGGAAAATATGTTAGGGCTTCAAACTCAAGTTATGACCTAGGGACAAGTAATGGGCTGATGTGTTATAAATAAATTTACTTCTAGAGACAAGTAATGGGATGACGTGATTCAAATTAATTTGTTGGGCTGGTTTAGTTTAATAATAAAAAGGGGTTAATTATCAAATTCATCACTAAAGTCGTTTAATAATACAGTATCAAATTGGTCACTGATCTCCATGGGGCCTTAATCGACTCAATTAAGTGTTTTAATGATATCAACTTGGTCACTGACTTTAACTTTTTAAAATTATTTAACGGGAGACGTTGTCCAGGTGGTATGTGATTGATAGGTCAACAAGTAACGGTTATATTTGCTGATTCACTCATTTGGACTTGACCTAGTCCATTTTAATTGGATTTAGAGTTCTAAATTACTATATATATTATATATATATATATAATGTGTGTATTTTTTTCTTAAATTCACATGACATTCACCTCTAATTTCAACATCAAACCCATGGCTACCATTTCTTGTTCCTCTACTTTAAAAAGTTCACAAGAATTGTGTGATTGTGGCATTAGAGCAAGGTTACGTACATCAAGGACGATGAAGATTCTTGTGTGATTGTGGCATTAGAGCAAGGTTACGTACATCAAGGACGATGAAGAATCCAGGAAGACGCTTCCTTAGTTGCTGCAAACTAAATAGTGGTTGTAATTACTTTGGATGGATGATGAGTTCAGTGGGAGGGCTAAGGAAGTGATTGCTGATTTAAGCTACCAGAAAGCTTTAGTGGAGGAGAATGTTAAAGTTCTTGAAGCCAAAGTTGTGAAGAAAACTGGAAAAAAAAAATAGGAGGTTTAAGAGAAAACAACAGCTTATTTATGTTTCTTTTACATTTATGGTGGTTTCTTGTACCTTAATTAGGGTTTTGATTTTCTATATTTAGCCATTTTGAGGATGAAACACATGTAGAAATGATCGATTATTGCTCTTCGATTTAGGGTTTTTCTCCCCCAAATTGCACTCCCATCGCCGATCTATTTTATTTGTTCGTTGTCTTGTCTGAATGAGTAGTGCGTGCATATGTATCGTCAATCTATTTTATTTGTTTTTCATTTTTTTGTCAATATTTATGTCAGCAGCCACGTCTTCGCCACGTCAAACACATCTGTCACTCTGTTACGTTTTCCGTTAAATAATTTTAAGAAGTTAACGACAGTGATCAATTTGATATCATTTAAACACTTAAGTGGGTCGATTGAGACCCCGTGGAGATCAGTGACCAATTTGATATCATTGTACGACTTTAGTGATGAGTTTGATAATTAACCCTAATAAGAAGCATGGTTTTAAAATTAAGTTACCTCCCTTTACACACTGTTCATGAAAACAATGGCTCAAGATGTACTTTTCTAGCTGACTTGTTTTCCTTTTCTTTTTTTTTTTTTGATTTTTTTTTCCTTTTTATATTTACTTAGATTTGTTGTTTTTGTTCCAATCTGTTGTCACAACAATTTCAATGTGTAGTACTTCAAAAGTAAATCGTGTTTTCTGGCATAAATAATGTTTTTGGTTGCCAAATTTTAGATCTCCAACAATTTAAAAATTAACGAAGAAACTTGGCACCATTTGGTCAACTCGACACCCTTAAATTAAGCCAACTAGAATGACACAAATAAATGTACTATACTTAGTTCTACAATTTTGAACCAGTGATATACATTCATATAATATATAACGTGTAAGTAACATTTAATTTTATATTAAATTCTTAATGATTTTTTACTAAATAAGAGGTGATTCTCTTATTAGACATACATGCATTGATTGGCATGTGATTATTGGCTGCACATAATATTTACATGTTTTAACGTAATTTGAGCGTACGATATAAATAGATTTTAAAAAAAGGATACTAGCCGATCAAGGTTTTCATAATAAAAAATATGGGGATTCGGGTGCGGGGGGATTTGGCAAATATTAAAAATATATAAATCTATGTAATCTCTGTTCTTGTCTGTGGAGATTTGTATAAATCTGTTGTGTATATGTTGTGTATATATCTGTATGTATATATGCCTCTTGTATGTGTTGGCTGTTGGGTTACAGATCGACTGTATGCATACTCTCTGTATATTGACTTTTTTAACTTTTTTTGTTTACTTTGATTTTTCAAAAATTAATGTTAATAAGATTATATGTAGTTATTATATGATAATTTACGTGATTAAATGTTAATTTGATTTTAAATTAAAAACTTTCAGTCAAAAAGACTTTAAATTAAAATTTTAATTTTTCTTTGTATATTTTTTTAATCATATATAGAATATATATTTTAAATATTTTAATATTTGCCGAATCCCCCCGCACCCAAGTCCCCATATTTTTTATTTTGCCGCATCGCGTATCCCGCACCCGCACCCTTGCTTCATAGACAATTACTAATTGGCCCTTGGCGTGGAACATGTGAATCAAATATACAAGCTTTGATTAAAACGGATTAAAGGTTAACATAAAATATATTTTTAGAAGTCTTGAACTTTAAAAGATTGAACTAATTCTCTAATATCCAGTCTAATATCCACTCTCACCATAGCCTATACTAATTCTTTGACGAGATTATATTTTTCTTTTTTTCGACTTCGTAAGCATGCTAGTATATATATAGGTAGGTATATGTTTTTAGGGTAAGATGTACGTATTTATAAATTACTCCCTCCGTCCCACCCAATTCTTTAAGAAAATGTGTAAAGTAGTGGAGAAAAGTAAGAAAAGTGATTAAAGTGGTGTGACCTATCAATATTTAATATATAAACTGAGTATAGTGGAAGAAAGTAGTTGGACTTAATTTTATTTTATAAAACTCTAGTACTTTTGAAAATTTTAGAAATGTAAAAAATTTAGAGGGACATCAAAAGCGAAAAGTGTAAAAAAATGTTTGAGATAGAGGGAGTAACTAGGATAAGCAAATTACATTTTCATTTTAAATATAAATCTGATTTAACTTAACGAAATTTCACAATTTTGTTGAAGCCAAAGTTGTATTATTTATTATGAACAAATAGACATCCAAATAAATCAAATCTTTTTAAAAAAAAAAAAACTCAATTGTCTAGAATTTTTTATTTACAAAAATTAATTGTAGCTATTTACTTAAAAATAAATTGGGTTTTATATCAAACTGGCCACCCGTTACACTCAAAACTATCAATTAGACCACCCATTCAAAAATGATATCATTTGAATCACTAAAGTCATAATAAATATCAAAGTGGCCACCCATTATAGTAATCAGAAAGTAAAAATAATTTTTCATCGAGTTTTACACATTTTTCTTAAATACCACTATAATCAAATGAAAGGTTATGAATTCTAGTATTTTTGATAATATATTTAGAATTTGAAAAGTTTATCTACTATTTATTTTTAATTAAAAAAGGAAAATGACAATAAAATAAAAAATAAATAGTAAATGAATTTTTAAAAATCTAATTATATTATCAGAAATACTAGAATTATTAACCTTTCGTTTATGGAAGCATTCAAGAAAAATGTGTAGAACTCGATTAAAAATTACTTTTACTTTCCGAGTACTATAATGGGTGGCCACTTTGATATTTGTTATGATTTTAGTGATTCAAATGATATCGTTTTTGAATGGGTGGCCTAATTGATAGTTTTGAGTGAAACAGGTGGCCAGTTTGATATAAAACCCAAAATAAATTTGGGGTTACAGGGGTGGGACAGATGCCCATCCCTAGAATTAAGCTTATTAGAACCGGACATCTAAAAGGGGTAAACAAGTGGACAAAATTGTAAATTAGACTGGAAAAGTGTGTTCTTAAGCAAGTGCTAAAAAATGAAATCTCGTAAACATTTACCTTGACAGGAGACCTTATAACCAAAAAGAAAGTGGAGGAGGAAGCAAAAGGAGGACATGATCAAGATATGATGATGCAGACAAATACTGATTTTAAAAAGATGGAGTGGTTTACGTGGATTAAAGAAGGACATGTGATTCATTTAAACGACCTTCTTTTCACCCAAAACAGGGATTATCTCATCAAATACAATGGCAAAAAGGTACACATCAGTGTCTGTATATCTGAAATTGTATGCATAATTAGTTTTTTAATTAGAGCTATATATGGTAGTGTGCATTTTCTTTCTATTTTAAATAGGCATCATAATTATAATCTACACACGTTGGAAGCTATATTATTCTTTTGTACTTGGGCATGCTTGCAACATTTAAAAACTTTTACAATAGTACTCTTGTCATCGAATGTTTTGGCATGAATCTTCAACAATTTGTTATGGCATGAATCTTCACGTCTCTCCCTTGAGAACTTCATAATAGGCATCATGATTGTAATCCACATATCATGATGTAAGCTATATTATTCTCTTGTCCATGGGCACACTTGCAAGAATAAGAAACGCTACTTGGGTGTTCTTATCATCTTTTGATTCTGTAATAGTTTCCCATGATTCTTCAAAAATTGTGATGCATATAGCCATTATTTCATCTCCCCTTGTTGATGTCCTAAACCCAAATTAAGTTCATTAAACCCAGAGGCGGACCCAGGATTTTAATCCTACTGGGGCTGGAGGAATTTTTTTTTCACGCACTTAACAAAAATGATAAATGCACAAATTAACTTAAAATGTAAAAACAATATTAGAAGTTCAACCATGCTATTAACTAGAAATCCAACATATACATAAAATAAAAATAGAAAAGATTTATTCACATTATTTTAGTTGTACTCGACGATTCTTTTGAGCATAAAATTCATCTATCACTTCATCGTGATCAATATCTTCAGCAAACTCCCTCTCAATGTTGATGACCATAGAATCTCTCAAGTACTCTTCATCCATTTTATTTCGAAGAACTGTCTTCACTAATTTCATAGCTGAAAAAACCCTTTCTGTAGTTGCTGTAGAAACAGGAAGAGTCAACACAAGACAAATCAACCTATAAATCAAACTGTAATGTTCAGCCTTTCCTGTATCAATCAATCGTAGACATAACTCAGAAATAGTTGATAAATTCTGAAATTTAGCATTCTTAACCACATCAATGCCGTAATGATCAAGTTGGAGTTGAAGATGGTACATATCTTGATGACTAATATCAGCGGGATAAAAGGTACTAGCTAGAGTACAAATCTGCTCCTTGTCAAACAAACTAAAATTATTTTTCGGTTCCAAAGATGAACTTAATCTCAAAAGCTCCACTGCATTATCATTGAATCTATATTGTAGCTCTTCCAACTGAAAATCAATTGCAGAATTAAACACATCATAATGATAATGATGCTCAACTGATATATCATCTCTTTGTCGCACAGAATGAATACCATCCATATAACGAGCACTCATATCTGGCACATCAATTCCAAACTTTTCACATACCGATATGACATAATGCAAAAGAATATCAAAACCCTCATCTCTTAAGGTTTGTAACAATTCTTTTGTTGTAGCAACTAAATCCATGGCATTCAAGATATCAATTGATTTACTTTGTAAGGCTCGACAAAGCAAATCTGTAATGCCCATGATCTTATGCATCAAGTGTAGTACAAATAAAAAATTAAATGATTTCAATGCCTTTAAAGAACCCCTAGCTTCTCCACGCATAGAGTTCGAAGAAGTACTACAACTATTGCGTGAGCCCATGGGTTTACCCAGAGCGCACCCGAAGGGTAGCGGCTGCGGGTTCCCATGTAAAAAAAAAAAAAAAAAAAAAAAAAAAGTACTACAACTAACAATGCTTTCCAACACAACAATTATTGAACCATACTTATCAATCAAACTACAAACACAATTAAAGTGAGAGCTCCACCTGGTAGATCCAGCTCGGTGTAAATTTCCAGTCTGATTAAGTCCTCTACCAGTCTCACGTTCTCCACTAGCCATAGAATGATCAACCTCAATTCCATGTGCAATTTGTAACTCTACGAGAAGTTTAGAAGAACCAGTAACAATATTCACAACATTAGCCAACATAGAAAAGAAATCCCATACATAATCTTGTTTCTCAGCAGCCCCAACCAATGCTAGTTGTAAACGATGAGCAAAACAATGTACATAATAAGCATATGGACAATCTCTAAGAAATAGAGCCTGTAAACCATTAAATGCACCACGCATATTACTAGCACCATCATACCCCTGACCTCTCAGATTATGAATGCCCAAGTTATACCGTGCAAGAACATCAGATATTTCTTTCTTAAGAGTTCTTTATGTGATGCATCAACACCGTGAACATCAACAAACCTAAGGACAATAGCCATTTGTTCTTTATGTGATGCATCTATTGCTTCATCAACTAAAATGCAGAACTTAGAATCTCCTACCTCATTACGAATTTTATTTCTTACTTTAGAAGCAAGGATATGTAAAATATCTTTTTGTACTTTCGGAGAAATGTATTGAGCATTTTTTGGTGCATTTTCCAAAACAACATTTGAAATATCAACATTCAATCTTCCGAAAAGTTTGACCATCTCAATAAGATTACCTCTGTTGCGAGAAGTTGATGATTCGTCATGACCCCGTAATGCACATGCTTGTAAACTCAACCATCGAACAGCCTCTATAGTAGCTCTCAAACGTAGTCTATTCTTCTTTATCTCTTCCAAAGATTGACAATTTATGACCTTGTCAATATGTCTCGTGACATTCTTCAACCCCTCCAAAGATTTCAGTGCCTTTTTATGTGGTGAGTTACAACCTCCAATATGTACCAAGAAAGCACATCTCTCATTATCATTAACTCTTTTCCAATTCCTGAACCCATTGATAGTAAATGCATGTTGTGAAGATGCATCCTTTTCAAATAAAAAACATGGAAAACAGAATGCTGCATCTTTCGCAAGTGAATACTCTATCCAAGTGAATGTGTTGAACCAAGAAGCTTGAAACCGACGACGTTGTCTTCCAAAGTAAGTAGGTGGATAATCTTCTTTACGAAGTTGAGGTTGAAATGGTCCCAATCTAATGTATTCACGTCTAACGTCATCACGATCATTAGGTGGATACTTCCAAATTGGACGACGAAGACCCGGATCACGTTCAAGGGTTGCAAGATCAAATTTTGAAGTAGCGCTAGGAGTAGCAGCAGTACCACTATAATTAGCTATAGGAGTAGCACTGGGAATATGTGTAGGAGCAACATTAGGAGTAGGTGTAGAGGTAGCCGTACCACTAGGAGTAGCACTAGGAATATGTGTAGGAGCAACATTAGGATTAGATGTAGGTGAAGCCGTACCACTAGGAAAATAGGAGAACAATGTCTTCCTTTTTTTATCTTGACTCCTGCAACAAACCAAATTAAATTAACTCAAATATATAACACTAAAAACAACAATATAAGTATGTAACACTGTCTACCAAGTACCAACATTACAAGCTAATACAATAGAGTGATAAATGATAATAAAATAGATTAGCTAATTCTAAATATATTAAAATAAATTCTAACAGAGATGATAAAAACAGGGTGAAACTAGTTACTAGTTACTAATTAAATAACAAGTGTCTAAGAAGTGATTAATTAAATAATGTAATTAACTAATTACTATTGCGGCTTTGCTTCTGTTTCTCTCATATGCTTCCTTCACCAATTCTCTTAAGTCTTAACTTATCCATCTATTTATACCCCACCCTTTCCCCTCATCCCCTCATCCCCTGTCCTTCTATATTAATCCATTTTCTCTACTTCTACAAATATTTTTTACCCTTTAATCTCTTTCTATCGGGTAGAGATTTTTATATAAGATTTTTTCGTATCTATACTAAATCAGCAAGGAAGTACAAGAGATGGATGCTAAAAATAAAATACTCACATTACGGAAGCAAGGTTTGATGAAGAAGAGATGTTGAGTTGCTGACTCTCGCTGTCGTCGGCTGTTCAATACTTCAATCCCTAATTGGCTAATTTCTTTCAATTGGGTTTTTTTTTCTACTCAAAATTGAAACACACACAAGTACACAGGCCGTATAAAATTTTCGGTAGAAAATTGAAGATATGGGCTGGGTCAATTAGCAAAAAAAAGAAGAAGAAATATATGGGTTGGGTACCTGGGCTTATATATATAGGGCTAGATTTATTTTCACCTGGGCTGGATTTTGTGGAAGGTTAAATGTTACATGGGCTCATAGATTTTGACCTGGGCTGGAGCCAACCCTAGCCCAGCCCAAGGTCCGCCTCTGATTAAACCATTGTTTCTAGTGCAACTGATCTAATGCTAGCTCATCATTTCTCGAAATCATTATTCGGTTTTTAGTAGTGAATTGGGTGCTAACGAGTATGAGTACCGGTTACTCGACGGGAAAATTATTTTTTAACTACTCGGGTCAAAATTTGGAGTGCTATTTCATAGGGCCTGTTTGTTTCCCCATATTACTGTGAGCTTATGGCTTATAAGCCCATAAGCACTTATGGGGGGTGTTTGCCAAAATAAGTTTTAGCTCAACTTATAACTTATAACTTTTTCTCGATATACGCAATATATAATGTCCTTCAAATCTTCAAAATCATATATCTCTCGATCCATTCATTAGAAAATTGATATGTATATATCAAATTTCCTTATTCATCGATGATTGTATTGGTAATAAATAGTATAATTTTAACAGGGTTATGTATTAAAAAAAATCAGATTAAGTAATTTACTTCAATTATTTATTATTTATTGTATGGTTATGATTTTTTTTTTGTCTTATATTAATTATTTGTTTACTTTATATACAAATAGAAGATGATTGTATTGGTAATAAATAGTATAATTTTAACAGGGTTATGTATAATTGTTTTTTATTAAGTTTTCGGATTAGTCCTAGAACTACTCTTTCCGAGTACTCCTGGATTAATCCAAGTACTCATTATGCCGTCACTCACTTAAGTAGGACCGATTTCAAATTTTTACAATAGTGATGATCTACACACATCAGCTTGAGTTCTTCACCGAAAGCACAAATTAGTTAGAGGTAGTTGGAAGAATATGCAACTCTTTTTTTAAAAAAATATCTGTTTTAAATTACATTGAAAACAGTTAAGCCTAGTGTCCTATTACACGAATCAATTGGTTGAACAAATAAGAAGAGATTACATATATCAGCGTTGAGACCACTCACTTAAAATTTCTTTGTATTGGATTATGAACTAATGAGACAAACCAAGATTAATGGCATGTAGTGGATTGATATACTAGAATGTAATTCCTATATGTATGCAATTGTTATGATTTCACTGCTCAAAAAGATAAAAATGCACCTAGGAACATATTAATGAACTGTGGTAAAATTAATCTCTTGATAAATATCTCACATATAGTTTTGGGTGTACATAGGCTTGTACTTGGAGTATTCTAGACATTATGTTCTTATGAGTCTCAAACTGATAAAAATGTAGCTGCTGGTGAGAGAAATAGAATTGATGAACATGTAGCTGCTGGTGAGAGAAATAGAATTGATTCTTTAGGCTGCACTCAAACGTAATAATTGAAACTAGTCTGCCGTTATAATGCTCTGTTACAAAAGCCCGAGTTACCCTATATATATTAAGTATTATTTCTCAGTTTTCATCTCTAGTAATACTTGCTCCATTTTTTCTCATTTCATCTGCTGCAAGTTTTATCTCTTTTGTATATTAGGCCCTGTTTTGCAGTTGGCGGTTAGCTATTAGCTGTAGTCGATTGAGTTGTTTTGACTAGCGAATTGAATTAGCTATTTACCCTATTTTGAATGGAACTGTTTGGTAAATAGATATTTGAATTAACTGTTTGTATTGTAACTAGACACATGACAATCCTCCAATTGAAAACTCCTCCAAATAGCTTTTTCAAATTTAGCGGATTGGGTTCAAAACGCTATTTCAATCCTCTAACCACCAAACATCAATATTAGAGGATTCATCTAGTCAAAGCTCTAATTTGGTTCAGTCCTCTAATTCTTTCTTAAACCTCTAACTTCCAAACACGGCCTTAATACTGTATCTATTTTTTTTCTACTTCAGATTTAAATTGGTTTATGATTGTGGTGGATAGAATATATCTACATGAGGGGAAGGTTAAACTTTTTGAGGCAGGTCGTCTAAAGAGATAAACGTATGTTCAGTAAACCTTCACATGTGTTTCTTGTGTTGGCACGAGTCACAATAAAAATTACAAAAAAAGAGGGAACAATTAGAACATTTTCTTGAAAATTTAAATACACATTCAGCTACTTGCCTTGCTCCAAAGTCCAAAGTGCACAAATCGTAGCACAAGAAACAAGAGGCAAATATAAGCACATGAATGCAAATATGGAAAATGCAAAATGTGCTTATATGGCAACAGAAGGCAAACATGGCAAATGAATGCAGAAGTACTACAAATAAAAAATACAAGAGGCTTGAAGCATGTTAAAACTGGATTTCAAGGAAAAAAAATGATATGTCAGATGTTACCTGATATTCTTATTTTGCTAGCCAAAACTTTTTTAAATTATTGTACTTACAAATATATTGTTTTTGTTAGGTTTATGTAAAAAGCAAGGCAGAATAAACTACTGTTATCCAGAATTATATCCCGAGAATATGCATTAACATATTGGTTTTGAAGGTTTAAGAGTTGCAAGTTTAATTTGAATTTGTGTAAAGAAGTTGGACCAGCTGAATCTGTTTAATACTGTATATATTTTGTAGGTGAAGGCCGAGGAGTTGGCAAACAAGGTTATTGCTGTATATTTTGTGCCTTTACTCACTGATAATGTGCAAGAGAGGATGGCCACAACACATTTGAGAGAAACTTACAACTATTTGCTGCCTCATAATGTTTTTGAGGTAGTCCTGGTCGCTTATGAGATTGATTATTGTCGATTAAATGCCGAGGAGCTATTTGAAGCAATATTTTTTCGCATGCCGTGGACTGCCATCCCATTCTCAGATATAACATCCAGAGAATGTCTGAGTAGAAGATATGGTATTGGTACATGTAGAAGTTCCCTTGATTCGTTTGTCATTGATTCGACAGGAATGATTTTGCAAAGTTCCTGTTTATCCATATTTAACTATTATGGAGGTCAGGGATATCCTTTCACTGATGGAAGAATAGAATTCTTAAATGCTCAAGACTATGCAATTGCCGAGCAACCCTCTTTGAAAATGCTCCTATCTTCTCCTGAACGTGATTATGTGATCACAAACAAAGGGGATAAGGTATGAACTAAGGCATTTGACAGCTGGATGCTGGGTGGCCCTGACATTATTGTCATGGATTTATCTATTATACATCGTTTTATTTCTTGACACATTGTTTTATTTCTTTACAATCTTAATTTTCCCCATCATCAGGATATTTTCTTATTACTGCCTGCTTGTCCTAATAGGTACTTCTTGACACACTTGAAGAAAAGGTTGTAGCGCTATATTTTTATGACGAGGGTAAAAATCTTAGTAGGCTCACAAAAGATATTAAATTGGCATATGAAGAGTTAGCAAAAAAGAAAAAGGAATTTGAGGTTGTGCTCATTTACCTTTATGACACAAAACACACTTGTGACTATGCAAACGAATACTCGTTTTACAAGACATTTATGTCTATGCCTTGGTTGGCACTCCCGTTTAAAGACCCAGCATATAGAAAGTTGAAGCGCCTTTTTGGCCTCAATCCTGATGAGGATGAGCTGGTACAAAAACCTTCACTTGTAATCATTGGGCCTCACGGGGAATTTGTTGAACCGTGGGGTGCTGAAATCTTGACGAGCTTTAAGCCTCTAGCGTACCCGTTCACCCGTGAGGCAGTTGCCAAGCTAGAGACTGATAAAATAAAGGAAATGAAGCTGGAGATGCTCTGGGATCGAAACGCTCTTTTTCGAAGAAATGATGGGACTGAGGTGAGTTCTTTTGATCTCTCTGAACAGTTATCCTCGTTCGTAGTTTCCAATTTAAATGACTAAATTTCATTTTTCTTCAAATACTTTATTATTAAAAGTGAATTTTCCATAACATGTGGCCGACAAACACCTGTGTGTAAATTTCCTCCTATTACACATTGTGTGTTTGAGTGTGGAGAGGTTATGCACAAACAAGCATTTGTAGATGTTGGGAATTTATTTGGAAATGTAAAATGTTATGCTAGATGTTTTTGTGTGCATAAAAGGCACAGAAAATACAATTTATCATCTCTACATGTGTAACTCTGAGTTTGCTGTCTACTTGAATTAAGAGTTTTGTTAACAAGCGTGGCATAAGATGCCTTGCATCTCCTATTGGAGGTAATAGAATTTCAGTTTCTTTAATATGTTTATGTTAAATTTCTTGTATTTGTAAATCCTAGAACTTATGCTCAATATTATTCTCACTTTCTAGGTTCCAATGTATGAACTCGTGGGAAAGAGAATCATTGTCTTTTTTGAGGGCAAGGAATTCTATAATTGTACAAAAAAATTCCTAGAATTTTTGAAAACAAGGTATGCTCGTATGAGGGATATAAAGGGTGCAGATGATGAGTTTGAAGTGATATACATCACCTTTGGCGAAAAGGAAGCTGTCTACAAAGATATGATTTTTGATGTGCCATGGTTGTTTGCACTTGAATCCGGGTTGTTACCCGTTGATTTAAGTTTGTATTGTTGCTATTGTGTGTGCGAGCCTCCATACGGTTGTGGTTGCCCACCTAGTTGGTGTGGTAGAAATTCTGCACTTCTTGCCTTTGATCGGGACGGAACCCTTGTTAGAAGATCATTACGTCTTGAGTTTGACGAAACTGATTTTCCATTTTATGCTGCCGATATGGAAGAGGAGGCATTGTTGGAATTAAACGCTCATCATGATTGGCGGGAACTGGACAGCGCGTACAGTGGGCTGCTAATCAACTCACTTTACCAATGGTACTCTGGATAGGCCTGGCCGAGCACTATTTTCAGATTGTTCGTTTTATTTAATGTTTCCAAGTATTTTTAGATTGTTAAGTTGATAAAGTTGTATTAGTGTATTTGGGAAATGCTATCTATAAAAAAACTTAGCTTACTCAGTTATAATACCACTCAAAGTGGTGTCTGAGGAGGGTAGCTGTACGCAGACCATGCCCCTATACAATAGGGAGGCTGTTTCCGAAGGACCTCCGGCCAAATACAAATACAAATACAAATACAAAGAAAGAAAACTAATACAAACTAAACTCACACACACCCAGGGATCGAACCCTTGACCTCCTACAAAGGAGACAAGGGTTCAACCCACTGCACCAACATGTTGTTGGCTAAACTTACTCAGTTATAATACCACTTAAAGTGGTGTCTGAGGAGGGTAGATGTACGCAGACCATGCCCCTATACAATAGGGAGGCTGTTTCCGAAGGACCCCCTTGGGAAATGCTATCTATGTTAAACATTAATTGTCAAATTAATGGAAATTAGCTTTTTAGCCCGTGCAAAGTACGGGCATGTTCTAAATACCAATAAATTGTTATTTTTTCCTAATGTATATATAATATATCTATAGGTGCGATAAATGAGTTATATGTAGGGATGGCAATTTGTCCTGACCCGATAGATATCTGACTCGTTCCGATACGATTGAGTCTAGTCGAACCCGAAATTTTGGATTTGGATCTGGGTTTGGAATTTATTTTTAGATCCGAATAAATTTTGGATCGGGTTTGGATTTTATGATAACCGAACCGAACCCGAAACCCGAAAAAATTGAACCGAATCCGTATCAAACCCGGATCCGAAGTATAAATACATATAGATTTGTGTATAATATAGTGTATATATAATATATTTTTAATTATTAATATTTTAATAGTCTAATTATTTTAATGCTATTAATTTAAGCCTCATTCAACTTAAAGTTACTATATAGTTTTGTTGAGTATTGAACACGGTAAAAGAATACAGAGGGGGGGTGAATGGATTCTTGAACTTTTCTTTGATTGAGTCTGTGTAGCAGATAAGTGCCTGTGTGTGCAGAAATTAAGGTGCGGATAAATAAACAACACAAGACACAATATCACTTTAATCTAATGTATATTAGATAAAGGTTGCTACAATCTGTGAATACAAATGGTAGTATTCTCAGCTTCGTTTTTCTCAGAGAGATATAGCTTACAGTGTATGAAAAACTTGACTCACAAAGTTACTAAGTTATGAAGTGAGGCTGTGTCCTTATAGAACATGGATACAGCCTGCTTACTACAAATAAGGTAGCTAAAACACATTACTTTCTAGTCTGTCTATCCTTTTTGAGTAAGTGTCCAAACGGTTACAGATTTGACTTTGCAAAGCCTGTTTAGATCCACTTCTTTAGCTCCTTGTCTCTTCTATATCTCTCCAAGCTTCCTTGTAGGCTTTCCAGAGCACGTTACAGGTTGTGGTCCATAAAGTGCATTGGCTTGTTGCAGGTTTCTGACTTGTACTATTTCTTCAGTATTTTGTCTCCAAGAATGTATTCGAGAAGTGACTAAGTAAGTGATTCGAGAACTAGAATTGACTTGATCGATAACTCTGAGTTCTCGAATACTGTTATAGTGACATATCGAACCACTTCTCGAATAGTTCTTTTCCATCAGGATTCCTTGAGTTGTCGAATAGAGCATTTGACTTATCGAATCCTCGAGTTGTCGAATAGCTTTCTGAGTCTTTGAGATATCGAATGGAACTTTGACTTGTTGACTCTTTGAGAACTCGAATACCATCTTGACTTGTTGACTTCTTGAGTTCTCGAATAGAGTAGTAGACATATCGAATCCCTGAGATATCGAATGAGATATCGAACAGTGTATTCAGAGATATCGAATAGTGTCTTGAGATATCGAATCTCTGACTTCTCGAATGCTGGACTTCTCGAATAGACAAATATACTTCTCGAATTGGTACTTAGGCAAATTCTTCATTTCTTCAAATCCCAACTGTGATTATTTGGCAGTCTTTAACTCCTTGCTTGAGGCATGAACCATGGAACTTCTTTCAAGCATTATTCTAGACTCTATTTGTACAGTTACACAACTAGGATTTGATGCCTATTACAAGTACAATACAAACAGAAACTCTACAACTAGAGGTTCCCTCAGTTAAGAGGTCATGTAAGTAATGCAAAGCATAACAAACAATTAGGCTTGTTATTAGATGTATACAGGCATGCCTCTGTAACTAACAATCTCCCCCAAATTGTGAGTGAGACCCTTAGTCACAATTTCATGTCTGATAACAAGCCTAACATACATTAAAGATAAAACTTTTAAAAGTACAGGTATGTGATTTGATTGACCACATAAATGAAATTACAAGATAAATACTTCTTACAGTATGATGAGGTACTAGCCGTTTTCTTTTGATTGCATCTCCATTGCCTTGGCTTGTAGATCATCATATGCTTTCTGTTTCCTTTCTTTCTCCTTTCTTGCAATCTCATCTACTGCTCTCATGATTTCTGTCATAGCATCCAATTCTTCAATCATAATAGAGTTTTTGAAATCTTCAAGCACTGGCTTCAGAATGTTGGCAGGATAGTGACTGAGTAGGTTCATTCTTATATTGACATTGTCTCCATTTCTCCTCCTATACTTCACCACATAGGGATCAAACTGAACTCTACACAGTCCCTTTGCCCTTAGCTTTTCTGCTTCAATCTCCAGTCTATCAATTTCTTTCTCCCTTTCTAACCATTTCTCATAGCAGCCCTTCCTTATCTTCTCAGCATATTCTTTCTTCATTTTCACAAAGTCAATCAATTCCAGCTTCCATACTTTCTCCACCTTGTCCTTAGAATCCAGCAATGCAATGATTCTTTCTATCTCATACAATTTACCCCAATGTTGACAACCCCCTTGTTTGAATTTCATTTCTTTCCCATCAGTGTACTTGATTACAAGGTGGTCATCCACAATTGCAGCATAGCATATCTTTTGAGCTCTTAGAAATAGCAGTTGCTCTTCATCAAAGTCTTCATCAAGTGGCTGGAGCTTTAATCCTGGAATGATTGTTAGGGCTCTAGATTTGGATAGCTTCACTCTCCTTGCAGCATGTTTAAATTTAATCCTCTTGACATGGTTGCTTGGCAGAAATCTTTGACCTTGGTTGGTAGACCATAGTAGTATTCCATTAGCAGATTGCTTTCTGAAACATACACATGGTTTCTTGACTTGAATCTTCTTCTTTTCTTGAGATGGTAAGACAGTTGCAGAAGCCATAGATGTAGATTTTGCTAGGTCACTACTAACAGTATTCACCCTAGACTTAGAGTCTTGTGTTGTGGTGAGATTACTGCTAGCAGTGCCTAAGGCTTGCTGTCTTCCACTCTTTCTCACATATGTTTTACCCTGGTCATCATCATCCTTTTCATCCTTGTCCCCCTTTTTCTTCTTATCTTCATCACCCTTATCTCTCCTGTGATGTCTTCTCCTCCCATCACCTTTGTCTTCAGAATCATCATCCTTATTTCTCCTAGGTTGAGCCATCTCTGGAATTTCACCAGTTGCAATATAGGTTCTGAGGATATGCAGTGCCTCAATTTCTTCAGCATTTCTGGCTCCAACCTTCTTATGTAATTGATCAATGATAGCAATGATCAGTCTGTGATTTCTGGAGGTGAGATCATGAGGAATGACCAATTGCTTGATATCTTCAATTCTGGTACCAGACTGATAAATAATTGTCCATGGCTTCTTGATCACTTCTGGTAGCCTTGTAGGTTGACCATTCCTCAAATCATCAAACAGACTCTTGCTGTTCTCATTTTTCTTCTCAATGATCTCAAGTATGGCATCTATCTCTGAGTGCTTTAGGTCTTGTAGAGTCTGGTATGTTAGATGCCATATCTTTAGTTTGGAAACCATCACTATCTCCTTGACCCATATATTGTTGACTTTCTTGGGGATGACAGTGATGTAGTCTATCTGCTTCTTCACCTCCCTCAGATAAAACTGAGTGTCACCAACCTGTTCCCTTATGGCTTTTAGAAACTCCAAGAAGGCTTTATCATGATAGTCATTGGAGTTAGCAACTTTTTGTAGCTTGGCCTCAGTAACAACTTTGACTTCTACAGGCTTGGTACTCTCAGATATAGAGATTGGAGGTTTGTCAGATGGCATACTCCCTGCAACCACTGTGGTAGTTATGGATTGCTTTTGTCCTCCAGGAGTAGTGATGTGCACAGTTGGTAAGGTGACAACTGGCAAGATAGATGGAGGCTCATCTACTTTGGCTTTTCCCTTGCCAGGCACATTTGCTAGAGACTTAGAAGCCCTTTGTTGACCACCCTCTTTGATTATTATGCCTTTCTCTCCCTTTGTCTCCCCCTTTGAATTTGAGTTCCTAGCCTTCTTCTCCCCCTTAGGCTTGTTGTCAGGCACAGAGGCTGTAGAAATGTCCTTTGGGAGTGAAGATTCATCAGGTAGAGGGAGACCCATATGCTTCATTATTGCAGCTAACATGGATTGTTGATGCAGAAGGACATCAGCTGTGGTGGATGCTTGAGTGTCCAACTGATCATTTAGCAATGCAACCTTTTCTGTGAGATGAGCATTGGTCTTGGTGAGAGTAGCTACCTCCTGCTCAAGAGTGTTGACCTTAGTGAATAACTCATTGGCCTTGAAACCAGATAAAGATTGATCCTGCAGCCTCTTCACTTCATATTTAGATAATTCATGCACAGGGACATCAGTCACTAGCCTATCTCCATAAAGATTCTTGAACATTATCCTCAGCATGGCATTGGCATCTGTAGTCTGGTCAGATAAATTTTGAAATTGGTGCCCCAGACCTGTGACAGTATCCTTTAGCAGAGCTAGCCCATTGTCCATCTGAGTGCAGGTAGAGTTGCAGTGTTTGATGTCCTTGAACACACTGTCCAATTGAGGAAATTTAGCATCAAAGGCCCTCTTGACTTCTGCTACTGAAGTGGCTGTCTTATCACACACCCTGTTGACTTCAGTTTTGACTCCCTTGCCAAGATAGTGTGCAGCCTTGAGGAAACCCTTGTAGGAGTCATTTACATCTTCATACACTTCACCAGGTGACAGGGATTTTGCATTGGAGCCCAGTGAAGTGATGTATTCCTCCCTGAGATACTGAAGTGCTTCATCGAGAGTAATATCATATTTTCCTTGCAACCAGGCATCTATGTTGCCATCTCTCTCAGCATCATCAATGATCTTTGACTTCTGCACTTCCACATCATCCCTATGGCATAACAGAATAGCCTCATAGTCTGGATTGGGCATGTCTGCAGTGAGAAGGTGCTGAGCAATCTTTGTGAACTCAGGAATCTGATCCACAATTAAGCTTTGAAGTGCTTCAACCGTCAATTGTTGTGGAACAGACCCTGATCCTGAAGCACTGTCATGTTGCACAGGCTTCAGCCATGTTGACATGAAGTCAGAGCTAGAGCTAGGCAAGCTAGTCTCCTCAGTTACAGATGCAACTTCTGTAACCGGATGGATTGACTCTACTACTGGTGTCACCACAGAAGTGGGATGAATTACACCAGCAGTTGACACAGGCACAGAGTCTCTAGTAAAAACTAGGGGAACCTCTGTGTTTGTGATGGTGTCATTAGGATATGCCTCAGCATGCATTCCCTCACCATCTAAATGTGGGTTCTGAGTGGTGAACAAAGTGTCATGCACTAAGTCACTTGAAATTATTGGCTCATCAAGCGAAAAGGATTCTTGATGATCAATACCTTGCATCTCAGTTGTCTGAGTTGCAGGTTCCAAAGAAATTTCAGAGTTAGATTCTGGAAGAGAAGTGTGTTTTAGAGTAGATTTTGGCAACTCCCCCTGAGAGATAGAGGGAGTTTCAAAAGTGATGTGCTCTCCACTCAGTGTTGTGCCAGCCTTATCACTCCCATGCGCTGACTCTATACAAGAGGGTGCATTGGGGAGAATGCTTGATTCTATAGGTGCACCCTGTTGAGAGGATACACCTAGTGAGATGTGTGCCCCTGATTTTACAACTTCAGCCATTTGTGTGACTGAAGAGGTGGTCTTAGTTTTCTTCTTCTTTGTTCTGTGTAAGGGAAACTCAGGTTCCTCACTTCCTAGACCTAATTCAACAGCTAATGCTGCTTCAGACAAGATATTTAAAGGTGCAGACATTACTTCCTTTCTCTTCTTTTTACTAACATCACCCTTTTGAGAGGATGATGCAGTTGGCTCAGTAAGAGGTAGAGTGTTTGGTTGAGAGGGTTGGTTAGCAGGCCCTGGGTTAGCATTTTGTTCTACTTGCTTGGGCTGTGCTAACTTAGATTTTGCATCAAATGTTGGCATGCTGTGGGGGTAAGTCCTAAACAAACTCTCCATATGGGGAGTTATGTTCAGTCTTACATCCACATCATTCCTAGTTTCCAAGTTACCAAAAATCAGTTTGGTCATGGACTTAGGATAGCCTATTTTATTTTTATCAATCCCAGGCAATTCAATCAATGAAGCATTTTTATAATTAAATACAGATTGAATAAAGCGAGGGAAGAAAATATCAGTACCTCTCTTGGTTGTGTTCTTACCAAGTCTCCCATATAATTCTTGAAGTATGATTTGGCCAACATCTATCTTCTTTCCATAGGCCAAAGCATATCCAATTTGCTGCACAGGTGCACTGATTTGATCAAAGCTTGATTTCCTGGCAGTGAAGACTTGGAGAAGAGTTGCAAACACATAGCTCCACTCCTTTCTCAGATTCTTTCTGTTTAGCTTTCCAAGGTTAATCCCATCTGAGTAGTTTATGAACTCAAAGAATTCCTCCAACTCTGCGTTAGTGGCCATTCTGTCAAATGACTCTTGTTGTAGTCCTAGTGCTTGGTTCATGTCTGCAGTAGTGATAGTGATTTCCTTATCTTGAACCTTGCAGTAGATGACATAGGAAGTGATTGCGTTTTCCAGGGCTACAACCTCCACAATAGCAGTACTCCAGAATTGTTCCAGAATATCGAGATATAGAGTTGGGTTGGCAGAGAGTGCATCCTTGATATATGACTCAGCCATCCATTTCACAAAGCACTTGAAATTTGCATTGGGTGCTTCAACATCACTAGTGAGAGCGATGAAGTTGGTGTTGAACTTTACTGTTGCCATTTGTGTAGAAGAGAGAAAAGAAATTGAAGATTGAAGAAGAAATTTGGCTTTTCGTAGCTAGGGTTTCAGGGGTTTAGAGAGTGTAGATGCTTGAGAAATCGAATGAAATGAATCGAATAGATGTGAGATTGTATAAGTATGAAGTACTTGAATTGTCGATTAGCAGACTGTTTTGTATCGACAAGTCAGGCATTCGAGAAGTAGAAAACAACTATTCGAGAAGTCAAGAATGGCTTAATCGATAACTCAAGCAGATAGAAACTCACAGCTGGCAGTTATCTAACTTAGAAATAATTCTAAATTAAATAAAATGTGTTTTTATGAGTGAATTAAATTTTTAGATAAAAATCCAAAATCGGTTAAAATTCAGCGAGAATTCAGCCTTTTCAAATGATTCGAGAACTCAAATATAGTGTTCGAGAACTCAATCATTCGAGAACTCAGTTACTATATTCGAGAAGTCTAGAATTCCTCTATTCGATATCTCAGAAAGTCTCATTCGAGAAGTCTGACTTATCGAACTATACCCATCACTCATAAAAATTTGATTTTCACTATCTTGAAAAAAAAAATTTACCAGACATATTCATTGAAAAATATCCTAGCAAATCAAATAGTGATTTTCTCAAAATTTCACAGAAATTTTAAGTTAATAAAAATATGATTTTCAACATATGCAACAGATTTGAAATATTTATAAATCATATTTCAGCCAACACTTACTTCAAAAATATTGAGGATTTAGATGAAGTAAGTGTTTACTGCTGCAACAATCTAGATGATGTATTCACTTAGCCAGAATCTGAAGAATTCAGCATTCCAATCTCACTTACCAACCTTGTGAAGGTGGCTTCATCTAATGGCTTAGTGAATATATCAGCTAGTTGTTTATCTGTAGAGACATAATGCAACTCAATGGTTCCATTAGTTGCATGTTCTCTTATGAAATGATATCTGATGTCAATGTGCTTTGTTCTAGAATGATTGACAGGATTGGCAACTATAGAGATTGCACTTGTGTTGTCACACATGATTGGAATTCTTTCCAACACAAGTCCATAATCTCTAAGTTGATTTCTAATCCAAAGCACTTGAGCACAGCAACTTCCAGCAGCTATGTATTCAGCCTCAGCTGTAGAAGTTGACACAGATTGTTGTTTCTTGCTATACCAAGAAACTAACCTTTGTCCAAGAAACTGGCAGCTTCCTGAGGTGCTTTTCCTATCCACTCTGCATCCAGCATAATCAGCATCAGAGTAGCCAACCAGATTGAACCCTGTGTCCTTAGGGTACCATAATCCCAAGTTAGGAGTGCCCTTCAGATATCTAAAGATCCTTTTTATTGCAATCAAATGTGATTCCTTTGGATTTGATTGAAACCTTGCACACAAGCATGTAGCAAACATGATGTCTGGCCTACTTGCAGTGAGGTAGAGTAGAGAACCAACCATGCCTCTGTAGACTGAGATATCTACTCTCTTGCCTTTAGCATCTTCATCCAATTTAGTGGCAGTGGCCATGGGTGTCTTGGCAGGTGAACAATCTTCCAAGTCAAACTTCTTCAATAAATCCTTGATGTACTTGGTTTGACTGATAAAGATACCATCCTTCCTCTGACTGACTTGCAACCCTAGAAAGAATGTCAACTCTCCCATCATACTCATCTCATATCTGCTCTGCATGAGTTTAGAGAATTTCTCACACAGTTTCTCATTTGTAGAACCAAAAATGATATCATCCACATAGATTTGAACTAGGATCATATCATCACCATGCTTCTTGTAAAACAGTGTCTTGTCCAATGTGCCTCGAGTGAATTGATTTTCAAGAAGAAATTGTGATAGAGTATCATACCATGCTCTTGGAGCTTGCTTAAGTCCATACAGTGCCTTAAGCAATCTGTAGACAAATTCTGGGAAATGTGGATCCTCAAAGCCAGGTGGTTGTTGCACATAAACCTCTTCTTCCAACTCTCCATTTAGAAATGCACTCTTGACATCCATTTGATAAACTTTAAAGTTTGAATGAGCAGCAAATGCCAAGAATATTCTAATGGCTTCCAATCTAGCAACAGGGGCAAATGTCTCCTCATAATCAATGCCTTCCTGTTGAGAGTATCCTTTTGCAACCAGCCTTGCTTTGTTTCTTATTATTACACCATCTTCATCCATCTTATTCTTCAGAACCCATTTTGTTCCAACAATGGTTCTATTCTTTGGTGCAGACACAAGTTCCCATACTTTGTTCCTTTCAAATTGATTCAGCTCCTCTTGCATGGCAATAATCCAATCTGGATCCAACAATGCATCATCAAGTTTCTTAGGCTCAACTTGTGATAGAAAACATCCATAGAGGCACTCATTTTGAGTTGCTCTCCTAGTCCTTACTCCTGCATTAGGATCTCCAATGATTTGCTCTGCAGTGTGTGATCTATCCCATTTCCTTGAGTGTTCAGCCTGATTTCTCATCCTTGATGTTGCTTCATCATCCTCATCATGATCATCCTCATTTCCTCCCCCTGTGAAGTTGCCATTACTCACAGGTGTGTCTTGGATGCTTGTTTCTTCACTATTGATTGGCACAAATTCTTCTCTTGTATCATTATTCACTTGAGTTTGTTGAACTTGAGTTTCAACTCCAGTTTCAGTCTCTTCATCAGAATCATCTAGATTATCAAACTTCAATGGATCTTTGTCTTCATCATTGGCTTCTTCTAGTCCAGGTAGTTTGCTGTCATCAAATGTTACATCTGTGCTTTCCATAACTTTCTTTTGACTGATGACATAAACCTTGTATGCAATTCTTTCCATAGAATAGCCAAGAAAAATTCCTTCAAATGCTTTTGCATCAAACTTTCCAACATATTCAGAATTGTCCTTAAGTACAAAGCATTTGCTTCCTTGTCAACTTTCTTTATATGCTCAATGATTACTTGTGAAGCCTCATCTTTTGATGCCAGAAATTCTACCCATGTATACCTTGAAAAATCATCAACCATTACCAGGGCATACTTCTTTCTTCCAAGTGACATTATGTTAACAGGCCCAAACAAATCCATATGGATAAGTTGTAGTGGCTTGGTTACAGATGTCACTGTCTTTGACTTGTGGCTTGATCTCTTCATTTTTCCTTTTTGACAAGCCTCACACACTCCTTCTTGGCAGAATTCAAGTGTGGGCATGCCTCTCACTAACTCTCTTTTGACTAGAGAATTAATGGCCTTAAAGTTCAGGTGTGATAGTTTCTTGTGCCACAGCCAACAATCTTCATTTGATGCTTTTGAGTAAAAGCAACAAATTTTGTCCTTGTTTGCAGAGTCCATATTGGCTACAAACAGGCTTCCCTTCCTTACTCCAGATAGAGCAAAATCACCAGTCTTCTTGTGGGTGATCAAACATTCATCTTTGTCAAAATTCACTTTGAATCCTCTATCAGTAAACTGACCAACACTTAACAGATTATGCTTGAGCCCCTTGACTAGTGCTACATCTTCAATGATGACATTTCCAACTTTCAGCTTGCCATATCCCAATGTGTTACCCATGCTGTCATCTCCAAAAGCAACCATTGGGCCAGCCTTTTCCTCATACTGTGATAGCAGGGCTATATCACCAGTCATATGATTTGAGCATCCACTGTCCAAAATCCACATGACCTTCTTCTCACTTTCTTTGCCCTGCAAACACAAAGGTATTACTTTTCCTTTGGTACCCAAACAAGTTTGGGTCCATGTGACTTAGAGACAGTTTTATCATAAACAACATGCTTGTTAACTTTCTTAGTGTCAGTCTTCTTGTCACTGTTGGAAGTCTTAGAACCTGAGGTTTCAGACTTAGGTGACAAAGGTACCTTCCTAGCTTTAGGAGGACTTGAAGACTTTGACCTTGTGTAGTGTGTGTGAGAATTGTGACTGATACAACCATCAATGAACTGTCTTCTTAAATTAAAACAACTAGTCATAACATTCATATTGCATGGCATACAGTCAAATTTATCACAGAAGGGTGCATCTCTATGTCTTAGAGGCACAGAACAATCATAGAAAGGTTTAGACACACTACCAACAGGTTTCTTGCATGCATGAGTTAGATGGTTGGTACTGAAACAGTTCTGACAAGTTTTCCTAGGGGCATTAGGCATATAAGCATAGTTGTTATCCTTGTTAATCCCTAACTTGCCATTTCTGTTCTGTTTCTTTTTAGTCACTTCCTTTTCTGATTCACTCTTCCCAGCTGATATAAACTTAACAAACTTCTTAGGTCTTGGCCTATCAACTACTGGCTTCTTGGTCTTTGACTTGGCACTCTCACCCTTAGAGGATGCTTGCTGTTCACTAGATTGTGCCTCATCCTCATCATTCAACATTTGCTTGATGAGTAAGGCATCCTCATCAATTTCAAATGTTGATTCCTTAAAAATTGGATTTTCAGTTTTTCTCAAAATGTGAGGCACTTTCTCATGAACAGCTGTGTCCTCTTCGATGACAGCATAGCCTTTCCTTTGTTTGAGAGAGTCATAGTCAAGTCCAATAGCTGCTTTAGGTTTAGCTTCAATTTTCTCACAGTAGGATTGCACTAAACCAGATGATTTCTTGAAAGTTTTAAGTTTGAATTCATTCTCAGCTAATTCATCCCTAAGAGCCTTCTCTACTTGACTAGCACATAGAACCTTGTTCTCCAAATATTCAACTTCTTTCTTAAGGTTTTCTACTTGCATAGCAGTTAGCTCAAGTTCCTCATTCTTTTTGGTTAATACTTCATTTCTAGTAGACAGTTTAGCAATCTCCTCATTAGCAGCAGTCATACTAGTATGAATATTAAACATTTCAACAGATAATTGTTCAATCATGGATTTGTATTCAGAAACAGACATGTCTATAGTAGTGAGAGATGGTACCTGAGAATCAGATGAAGATGAGTCATCCTTGGAGTTGGCCATCAAGGCATAATTGCAGAATTCTTGTTCCTCTTCATCACTCTCAGAATCATCCCAACACTTCCCTTCAGCTATGTAGGCCTTACCATGTGTCTGCTTTTTCAGAAGGGCCTCATACTTAGCTTCTAGCTCAATATAATCTCTATCCTTCTTTTTAGGCTTCTTGCATTCACTGGCAAAATGCCCTAGGTCATTGCATCTATAACACCTTACAGATGACCTATCCACATAACCGGTTTTGAACTTATTTCTGTTTGGTTTCACAGGTGCCTTGTTCTTGTTGGCTGAATGGTTTTGAGTTTTGGGTTTGAAGGGTTGATTTCTTTTAAATCTGATGTTTGGAAATTTTCTGGCCATGAAAGCATATGAAGTATTTTCCATCCCATCAAGTTCTTCCAGAGTGTAAAACTCCTCTTCTTCTTCCTCCTTTTCCTCAACAGGTTCACTCACCCCAGCTTCAGTTTCTTCATCATCTGCCACCTCCTCTATCCTTAGTTGGCTTGTAGATGCTTCTAGGTCCAGGATGGATTTGTTGACAATCAAGGCACATGATGTGTTTATCATCCTACCTTGGTTTGCTTGGATAGCCCTCTTCTGAAGCAACTCAAGTTCATGAGTCTTTAGGACTCCATAGAGTACATCATAGGTGACTTTGTTCAAATCTCTCTCTCTTAGGGAAATGACTCTTTGCTCCAGATGATTTGGTGAAGACAACAGAAATTTCATATTTAACTCCTTGGTGCTGTAAACCTTTCCATTCATCTGCAACTCAGTAACTAGCTTGTGAAACCTTTCAAACATCTCAGTGATGCTTTCCTTGGGCTGTGCCATGAAAGCTTCATACTGTGTGACCAGTATCTGTTTCCTGTTTTCTTTAACCTCATCAGTCCCCTCACACAACACCTCAATGTGATCCCACATCTCTTTAGCAGACGTGCATGATACAATGTTTGCAAACATTGACATATCCATGGAATCAATGATGAGCAACATGAGGTGGCTGTCAAGAGCAACCTTCTCCCTTTCTGACTCTGTCCACTTTGATGGATCCTTGGCCTCATAAGCTCTAGGGATTGTTATGGTTCCAACAGTCTTCTCTGGTATCTCTTGTTGTGGAACAAAAGGACCATTCTTGAGAATCTCAGGATACAAGGGATGAGAGGCTTTGATGAACAACATCATCTTTATCTTCCAGAGGTTGAAGTTTTCTTTATCAAACTTAGGGACCTTCACCGTTCCTGTAGTCTTTGGTGTATTCGAACTCATGATCGTTTCTCTGTTTTTGAATAAACAGCCCGCTCTGATACCACTTGTTGAGTATTGAACACGGTAAAAGAATACAGAGGGGGGGGTGAATGGATTCTTGAACTTTTCTTTGATTGAGTCTGTGTAGCAGATAAGTGCCTGTGTGTGCAGAAATTAAGGTGCGGATAAATAAACAACACAAGACACAATATCACTTTAATCTAATGTATATTAGATAAAGGTTGCTACAATCTGTGAATACAAATGGTAGTATTCTCAGCTTCGTTTTTCTCAGAGAGATATAGCTTACAGTGTATGAAAAACTTGACTCACAAAGTTACTAAGTTATGAAGTGAGGCTGTGTCCTTATAGAACATGGATACAGCCTGCTTACTACAAATAAGGTAGCTAAAACACATTACTTTCTAGTCTGTCTATCCTTTTTGAGTAAGTGTCCAAACGGTTACAGATTTGACTTTGCAAAGCCTGTTTAGATCCACTTCTTTAGCTCCTTGTCTCTTCTATATCTCTCCAAGCTTCCTTGTAGGCTTTTCAGAGCACGTTACAGGTTGTGGTCCATAAAGTGCATTGGCTTGTTGCAGGTTTCTGACTTGTACTATTTCTTCAGTATTTTGTCTCCAAGAATGTATTCGAGAAGTGACTAAGTAAGTGATTCGAGAACTAGAATTGACTTGATCGATAACTCTGAGTTCTCGAATACTGTTATAGTGACATATCGAACCACTTCTCGAATAGTTCTTTTCCATCAGGATTCCTTGAGTTGTCGAATAGAGCATTTGACTTATCGAATCCTCGAGTTGTCGAATAGCTTTCTGAGTCTTTGAGATATCGAATGGAACTTTGACTTGTTGACTCTTTGAGAACTCGAATACCATCTTGACTTGTTGACTTCTTGAGTTCTCGAATAGAGTAGTAGACATATCGAATCCCTGAGATATCGAATGAGATATCGAACAGTGTATTCAGAGATATCGAATAGTGTCTTGAGATATCGAATCTCTGACTTCTCGAATGCTGGACTTCTCGAATAGACAAATATACTTCTCGAATTGGTACTTAGGCAAATTCTTCATTTCTTCAAATCCCAACTGTGATTATTTGGCAGTCTTTAACTCCTTGCTTGAGGCATGAACCATGGAACTTCTTTCAAGCATTATTCTAGACTCTATTTGTACAGTTACACAACTAGGATTTGATGCCTATTACAAGTACAATACAAACAGAAACTCTACAACTAGAGGTTCCCTCAGTTAAGAGGTCATGTAAGTAATGCAAAGCATAACAAACAATTAGGCTTGTTATTAGATGTATACAGGCATGCCTCTGTAACTAACAAGTTTCTTGTAATCTCGTCAACAGTATTTGTTCGTTCATAAATTTAAAAAAAAAACTCATCTTATAAAGCATTCAAGTCAATTTGTGGCATAAAATATTACAAATTGAGAGACATATTTTTACTATTAATCTTTTAATTGTATATATTTGGATGATGCATGCGTTTATTTAGAATTTACATTTTCCTTGACATTTGATTAAATATATTGTTCTAGTGGATTAATTATTGTTTTAAAAAAATTGTTGATAAATAATTATATAAATCAATTGAGATTCGATTAAAACCCGAACCGAACCAAAACCCGACGGATCGGGTCTGGGTCCAGGAATTTGGGTTTCAATCGGGTCTGGGTCTGGATCTGGGTCCAATATACATATTTGGATCCAGGTCCGGTTTTTACAAAACCCGAACCGACCGACCCGTTTGTCAATCCTAGTTATATGATCGTTAATTTTCTGTTGTGAGACTAATGATCAAGTACTAGCTAGTTTAATAGTGTAACTTTATATATACACTAAGATTCGATATTTGTTATATTATTTTATGCGTTCGTGTATTAAAGATGTGACTGATGAGTTTTACGATTGTTAATGTTAATACACGTTTTTATTATACTTATAAACAAATGAAGGTTCCTTTTTTATATTAATTTAAATTTATTTGTGTCTCGTGTAAACATAAGATTTGAAGTATGATTGAAATGCACATGCATGTTTGATACTCCTATATAGATTTTTTTCATGTGATATTTTTTTATATAATTTTTAATTCATAAATATTTACAGTAGATCTAAATAATAGTATAATGAGATATGGTACATATTAGTGAATATTATAATATATTCTTATATATCCACGTAAATGTATATATGTATGTATGTATAAATATGTGTATTAAATATAAAATAATTAATAGATTAAAATAATGAAAAATTAATAGATTATACAACATAAATGTATGCATGCATGCATGCATGTATGTATATATGTATGTATAATTAATAATTATACATTAATGAATATTAAACATTAATATGTATTAAATATGTTAATGTTAAATGACCAAAATAACCTTAAAACATATAATAAGGATAAGGGTAAAATAGTCCCTGAATTAAATTGCTCACTAAACCCCTTTGTTGTTGTATTAGATATATAATAGATAGATTTATAGAATATGTCCCAAATTATTGATGTGCCTTGCAAATATATCCTTTTTTAATCAATTATATCCTTATATATAATAAGCGTAAAAGGGATATTATCCATAATTTTGGTTTGGTCATCTCAAGTCTCAACCATCGAATATAGTATTTTTAAAAATAGACGATCAAGATTATATCATATTAAAAAGAAAATTATAATCTAAAAAGTATATAATTAAAAAAGTTGTATTAGAATTGAATTTTAAAAAGAAATTATAATATGAAAAGGATATAAAAGATTGTATTATAACTGAAATTTATTTATTTATTTATTAATATTAAAAAAAGGTTCATATTTACTATTTAGTCTCTATCTCGAGATATAGAAATCAGATTTTGATGATTTTACAGTCCACACGAAATTCATAAAATTATCTTTAATTTATTGATGATTTAACAATTATCATCCAAATGAAAATACTCAGAATCTCAAGAGAAAATATAATTACGAATTTTTACATTAATCCTATTTAGTGTAGATCGAATACCTACATTAATAATCTCATTCAATATAGAAAACTTAATTAAATACGATTTAAATCATTGACATATTTCATATGAATACACTTTTTAGTTTACATGTTAAAATATTAAATGTTTTTTATGCTAGATCAACGTTTTTTTATCTATTTATTTTAAGAACAGTTCTTATTTATTTTATCGTACTGAGGACTAGACTACCAACTACCAAATTTTGGACAAAATCCCTCCTACATTTATTATTAAAACTGTATTTGGTTGTTAGTACAACTATCTTCAAATAATAAGAAGGTTATTTTGATAATCAAGACAAAATATAAGTAGATTTTCTAAATACAATAGAATTTTCAATATAAAAAATCGTCAATTTCATCTCTCTTTTGTTTCTTGGTAATTTTAATTGGAAAAAATTATTAAATCATCATTAAATTAAAAATTATTTTGTTAATTTCACGTAGGTTGTAAATCATCCAAATCAAATTTTAAGAATTCAAAATAAAACACATAATAAATTGAACGTGTAAAATTTTATATATATATATATATATATATATATAGGGTTAAGTTCTATGGAGACCACCATTTTTAGTGGAGACCGGAGACCAATATCAATCAAAACATTGCAAAAACTTATTTATTGAAATCGTGTTCTATGAAAATCACTATACCATCTATTTTACTGAAAATCTTGAAGATCATAAATGTTTTACATGCAACTTTCATTTAAAATCTTGAAAATCATGTATGTTCTGCAAACAAAATATTGCAGAACGTATTGTTCTCCAAAACATGTTCTGCTTGCAAATCATATATGATTTTTAAGATTTTGAATGAAATAATAATGTTAATCAAACATTCTTTGCAAATATATATATTTTGCAATGTTTTGAGTGCATAATGTATATGGTCTCCACGGTCTCCACTCAAATGGTGGTCTCCATAGAACTTAACTATATATATATATATATTTCATAACAACAATTTGATATGTAAACTAATAACAAATCAATAATAAAAAAAATAATATAATAAATATTAGAAAAAGAGTCGTGCATTGCACGGGTTATAAGCTAGTAATTATAAATGTCCTATGGTTAAATTTTAACTCTTATATAACTCATATACATATTGTTATAGGGAGAATATTGTATAACAATATTTTGGAGGTTTGCTGGAATCACGGAGCAAAATACGGATATTTTGCTAAGAACACGAAGAACACGGAAGGAGATTGGAGATCGTTTGTGGCTGATCTTGTATGGTGTTTTCAGGGGTGAACTGTCAATCATCCTTTACAAGATGCCTACGTACCCTATTTATAAGGATCAAGCCATACGTAGTTCTCTTGGAGAAGAAGTTATATAGACGAGCTAGGGTTTCTATGGGCTCGACTAGGCCCAAATCCACTAGACGTCTTCTTGGGTTGATATATTTTACCCATTTATTCTATCCATGATCCATGGTCCAAAGAAGGAAGCAAATGGTCTCGCATGGCTAGAGTTGGGACCTCTTGGGCGAGGCTAATAGAGAAGTAACAAGGGTGTAGCATGCAACCTCGAGGGGTTGAGTCATGCGAAGCGGACCCAAGTGTATTGATACTCATGCGACCTCAAGGGGCTGCGTCATGAGCCTTTCAGCAGAGAATGAGATAGCGATCTCGTGTAGTATGTGGATGTGATGATAGTACGAAGCGATCCCAATGAGGGAAGTCGTAGCGAAGCGATCCCTTGACGGGAGTTATACGAGAGGTGATCCCTATAGATGCGACCTTGAGGCCGGGCTAGCATGATTCTTAAATCAACTGGCCTCGCTGACGAGGCGAATGGAGAAGCTGCATGGCCTCGCATGCATCCTCGATGGGCTAGTCATGCGAGGTGGTCCACGCTGTACGGAGATAATTATACTCACGCGACCTCGTTGGGCCTGACCGTAAGCCTTCATAATAAATATGCTTTAGGCCTCGCTGGACCTTGCAGAGAGAGTATTCTAGGCCACGCTGGACCTCTAGGCCATGCTGGACCTTGTAGAGAGACATGCATGATAGATGATATCCCATACTAGGGACTTTGTTGGCGAACTCGACCCGCAGCTTGGGGTCGCAAACTTCCACATTGTGCTTGATAGTATATTGGACTGACTCCTGGTGGTGGATTTTAGTGACCCAATCTTCATCTCTAGGCCCATTATGAGTTGTGGACCTCTATTCTAACCCATTAGACCTGCTTAGGGCTTATGCCAAGATTTGGGCATAACAACTACCCCCGAGTCCATATTGTCATTGAAGATGCGATGTGGACTCAAAAACTGCTTTGTCAAATATTCGATGCGAGGCCTGTGCTCGCTATAGATTGCTGTAGATGAAAGCATAGTTATATCAACTGCCTTGGGATCGCATCGCGACCCTTATGAATTTGAATGGTTTCGAATAGCTGTCGTGTCTCGAGATCTGCTCCCAGCCGCTACGATGATGACACATGTTGTGTGTCTTTCAATTAATTTGAAGCCATGTATAAGTGAGTAATGGCGACCTTGAAGGGTCCTCCAAGCGCAATGTGGTCCTGCAGGGACCTTGAGAGGCGACCCCATAGGGTTTTGCAGTCATAAGTTTTTATAATTATATCTTTTGTCCAGCTGATATGTGAGCTCGGGCTCTCACCAATATCTTCAAGTCTTCTTAAAGTATGATGAGAGTGTTCTCCTCTGATCCTTGTTATTATGATGAGAGGCCTCCTCGCAGCCTCATACGTCGCGAGGCCTCCTTATAGCTTCATATGTTGCGAGGCCTCCTTGCAGCCTTATACGTTGCGAGGCCTCCTCGCAGCCTCTTACATTACGAGGCCTCCTTGCAGCCTTATACGTTGCGAGGCCTCCTCGCAGCCTCTTACATTACGAGGCCTCCTTGCAGCCTCATATATTGCGAGGCCTCCTCGCAGCCTCATACGTCGCGAGGCCTCCTCGCAGCCTCATACGTCGCGAGGCCTCCTCGCAGCCTCATACGTTGCGGGGTCGCCCCAATTCTTGTAATGAGTCTGCTTAGAGTTTGTATCAATTTTCAAGCATAGCACATATAATTAAGTTATAATGAATAAATATTTATGTAATATAATTAGAATGTGTTATATAGATAACATTAGTTTTAAGAGATCATGTTAAATCACCCGCCAAATATATATGTTACGTGTGTTAACTCCTGCCCATTAGCTTTTACTCTGGATACGTGTGTTTTCTTGTGTGTATTTTAAGTAAAAAAAAACCTTTCTTAAAATTATGGAGAAGAAGAATATGAAATTACAAGAAAATATATCTTCCAATCCTAAGAGATAATAATTTTCGATTGTTTTACTCTTATTCTCTTTTGTCAAACATAAGGTTTTTGATTGTTTAACATTGTTGATTGATTTGATAATAATTATCATTTTTTATATATAACATGGATTCAAAATCAACTTCAATGATTTGTAACCCACAAATTAGGTGTGCGACACCTAAAATGTTGGTTTGTCAATCATCAACGATATATACGCCCAGAAAAAGTTCACGATTGATTGAAAAAGCTAATAGACTAAGAGAAAATGTTTCAAAGAAGGTACTGGATTTTAAAGTCATTTTGAAGAGCATATACATCCTACTGAAGCTAATAATGTTGATGGCCTAGGTCCGAATTTCTAGAACTTGGTCTATGAAAAAGTTAATAATGTTGAAGAAGCATTCAATGTGATTAAAGAACCAATTATTCATCTTGAAAATTTTGGAGAAGATGATTGTCATCTTGAAGATCAACCATGGAGCCAACCATTCATGTATAGTGAGAATGAAGATGATAGAGACTAGGATGAGTTTGTTTATCATTTTAAAATGAAAAACAGAAGTGCTTCAGGGATGGTTCCTTTGGAAGGGCCAGAATGCTAAGGCATTTGAGTACTTGATGGGTGAGGATCCTAAAAGCTGGTGTCGGACCTTCTTTGACCATAACAGCTGTTCTGAATACTTGAACAATAACTTCTCTGAAAGTTTTAACAATATGATTGCAAAAATCAGGGAAAAGCCTCTTTGTATATTAGTATTAATGTATGGCCAATTGGTCATGCGATTGTTTTACAAAAGAAGAAATGCTTGCGTTCGTTCGGATTATGGGAATTTGGATACTAGCGCCAAGAAATTACAGAAGTTAATGTTCAAGAAAATTAGAGATTACAAAATAGCATGAGCTATTGCTGAAAAGGTTTATGAGGTTACGAGCATTCATTTTTCCATCTTTACTGTTGATCTTGACAAAAAAAACTTGTAGTTGTGTGCAATGGCAGTTGAGGGATTTCCCTTGCCAACATGCAATTTGTGCTCTACAACAAAGCAGGCCCAATTGGGTTCGGTAAGTGTTCTAAAAATAACAAAGTAGTTTTTAATACATATGAATGTTATTAATTTATTTTTATAACTATTTACTTAAAAATAAATATAGGGTTGTTGGGGTGGGACGGATTCTCATCCCTAGAATTAAGTTTACTAGCTTATAACCCATGCGATGCATATGTAATAAATTTTATTTTATGTTACAATTATATTTTTATATAATAAATTATTTTTAATAATCTAGTTTAATTTAAATTTAAATAATTTAATATAAATTTAATTAATGATATGCATGATATAAAACTTATAATATAAAATTTTAAAATAAATATGTCATTGGCAGAATTCGAACCTTGAAATTTTAGTAACTTAATTTAATCATAATATATCTAATCATTAGATCTAACTTTCCTGATTTTTTACTAAAAAACTAACGATCATTATTCGTTATATACGAATTTCTATTATATTTTGTTAGTGATTAGAAGATATGGTGTGACATTTTTGGGTATATATTAATTATTTTCGGATTATGTTTAATGTGTTTTAATAAGAAAAGAAATATTATTGATTGGAAGATACGATAATTTAGGTGTTTATAAAAAGTAATATCATAAATTAAAAGTAAACGTCTTTTAATTAGAAAAGTCAATCGGCTAATTATCATTACTTATATTAATTTATTATTTATTTTAATAATTAGGATGACTGTACCAAAAATCGAATCGACAAACTTTCAATGCCCGTATGATGCACGAATTTCTTTTATTATGTTATAATTTTTATTTAATATTACAATTATGTTCTTATATAATCACTATTTTTAATAATTGTTTAAATTTTAATTTAATATAATTTAAGATACTCATATTTATAGATTATACTAATGTTTTCTTATTATAAACGACGTATGCGGATTTTAAATATATTTTATTAATAATCGGAAAAATATGGTTTGATATTTTTGGATATATATTAAAAGTGTTTTAATTAGAAAGAAATATTAATAATTGAAAAATTTGGTACGATTGATTTTTTTAGGTGTTTATAAAAGGTAATATATCCAACTAAAAGTAAATGTGAAAAAAGCAATTGACTAATTATTAATTACCATTAATTATATTATATTATTATTTATTTTAATAATTAGGATAACCATACCGAAAATCAAATCGATAAATTTTTAATGTTTTGACTTTAATATATAGTAATAGTTAAGTAAGAAAATCAAGTTTAAAAATGTGATATTTTAGTTAAAAAAAATATAGATAAGTTTAGAGCATCTCCAATGGGTACAAACCTTAGCTAAAGTATTAGTTGGCATACCATAAATAACAATTATACATAATTTGTTAAAAAATACACATTCTAATGGTACATTTCCAACACGATTATATTGGCTATCAATGTCGAATCTGTAGAGATTGTAGTAAAATAACACATCATCTGTTAACATATTAATTATTATATATTTTATTTATAACAACTTCAAATAATAATAACATTCTATTTTTAAAATATAACTACCGATTATAGTCAATCTCATTAGAGCACAACACCTTACAGATTCAACAAATATTACATAATCAATTTTTTATATCATTTTAGCCAACCCCGTTGGAGATGCATTAAATATAGAACGGATCGTGATATTTTTGGAAAGGTGAGGTTCTGGCTAGAAAAACTATAAAAGATAATGTAATTTAGCTGAAAAGGGTAATTGGTTAGTTATTATGAACTATAATATCATTATTTTAGTTTATAAAATAGAATTATATATTTTTACCAATAATAAATATTTAAGTAAGGATAATTAAGTAAAAAAACAAGTTTGTAAAGTAAATATTTTAGTTAGAAAATTTAGAAAAAATATTAACTATTAGCTAAAAAGGTAATCAGCTAATTATTAGTAATTATAATAACCCGTGATATTTTTGGAAAGAAGAAAATTGAGTTAGAAAAGGTAATAGCTAAAAAAATAATTGTTAGTTATTAAGAATTATAATATTGTTATTTAATTTTATAAAGTAGGATTGCCCATAACTATAATAAAAAAAATATGTATATAAGTAAAAAAATAACTGAGTAAGAGTAAATAAGTAAATACACGAAGCACCATATCGATCAAGCAAATTTTAAATATTTCGACTATTATAATATAGTATAGATATAGTATATAGATAGATTAGCATTGAACATCTTAAACGGCTAAGCAAGTGGACTAAATTGTAAGTTAGACCGAAAAAGTGTGTTTTTAAGCAAGTGCTAAAAAATGAAAACTTGAAAAAGACACTGACACGTTTACCTTGATAGGAGACCTTATAATCTAAAAGAAAGTGGAGGAGGAAGCAAAAGGAGGACTTGATCGAGATAAGATGATGCAAACAAATAAGGATTTTAAAGAGATGGAATCATTTACGTGGATTAAAGGAGGAGATGTGATTCATTTAAACGGTCTTCTTTTCACCTAAAACAGGGGTTATCTCATCAAGATATAATGACCAAAAGGTACACATCAATGTTTGTACATCAAAAATTTTATGCATTAGTTTTTGGATGTCATCTATATGTGGTGGTGTCTCTTTTATTGAAATCGACCGATTTCTAAAAAATCGTCAATAAATCGGTCAAAATTTTGGAATCGATTCTGCTTATTTTACAAAAATCGTCAATAAATTGCCAATTTTTCAATCAAATCACCCGATAAATCGGTAACACTGATGTGGTGTGCATTTTCTTTCTTCGTTAAATAGGCATCATGATTATAATATGCAGAAAAAGGGTTTTGGTTGATTGTAACTAGTAGTCCCTCTGTCCCACCCATTTCTTTACATAAAAAAGTGTGTGTCTGATACGCATTTTAATATTCATTTTAAGGATAGGTCTATAACTTATTTTTGATATTTTCTTTTTTTGTATAAAAATAGGATTGTTCTATTTTTATAAAAAAAAGAAAATATCAAAAATAAGTTATAGAATTATCCTTAAAATGCACCTTAAAATCCGTGCCGAAAACTGGTTCGCAAACATAAAGAATTGAGGGAGTACCAAGTTTTATGGGATCAACTTATCAATTGTTGACTTCTCTCAGGATTTCTTGTACTGTTGTGTGACTTGTGTCGCAGCATGACTGTTGACCAAGATTCATTTATATTTGGTTGCACTCTTGCAGGCTTGCCGCCACAGAATCTGGGTATCTGACAATCTGAATCAGGAATATAATAAAATTTATGTTATCTGATTTCTAATTATTTATGAAAATTATTTCTAAAGTCCCTGAACTATTACCGTTTTTTTTTCTAAGTCCCTGAACTAAAAAAGTGAATTTCTAGGTAATCAAACTTTTGAATTTTTCCCATCGCAGTCCTTCCGTTAGATTTTGACTAACGACCGTTAGTCAATGATTTATTACTATTAGGCATTTCTTATGTAAGTCCCTAAACTATTAGGCATGTCTTATGTAAGTCTCTGAACTATTAGGCATTTCTTATGTAAGTCCCTGAACTGAAAATTTATTTACTTTCATTCTTTTTAGTTTAGAATTTTATTTATTTTCTTTTTTAACTTTGCAATATTTGTGATATGAAAAATTTATTCCTGATATGTATACAATATAAAAAATTGTTTAATTTATTCCTGATATGTAAATTTTAGATGTATATCACACTTTGGCGAATGATTTTTTTATATAATTTCAATAAATTAGAATATATAATAAGTTCATGTATTTTTATAGTTCAGTTAACATTACTCATTTTATTAGTTATTGAAAATAGAAAAGGTAACATGTTTTACCTGAGAAGGAAAATTTATTAGTTAATAGTAATAATAAGTAATTAAGTAATAATATATGCAAAGTTAAAAAAGAAAATTAGTAAAATTCTAAACTAACAAGGATGAAAGTAAATAAAAAATAAAAGAGTAATAAATGTGATTTTTAATATAAAATTGAGATTTAAATTTAAATTTTCAGTTCAGGGACTTACATAAGAAATGCCTAATAGTTTAGGGACTTACATAAGAAATGTCTAATAGTAATAAATCATTGACTAACGGCGTTAGTCAAAATCTAACGGAAGGACTGCGATGGGAAAAATTCAAAAGTTTGATTACCTAGAAATTCACTTTTTTAGTTCAGGGACTTAGAAAAAAAAATGGTAATAGTTCAAGGACTTTAGAATTAATTTTCCCTTTCATTATATGCTATATATTTTATTCATGGCAATTTAAACTATAGCTTAAATCCAGAATTTTAAAAATGAATGACCAATATTCCTTCTACCCCGTTTGATTCACAATCTTCGTCATACAAAATTTGCACTCCAGTTTCCCACATCCTTTCTTTCCCTTTCAATATTATTCACAAGTTTTCATTACATTCCTTCCACCAACCGAACTGATATTATTCAGAAGCTTTCATTACATTCCTTCGACTCCAACCGAACACAAGCCAACTGACTATTTGGCTAAAAAATTAAACATGATCAAAATGCACCGAAGATGGGGGCTGCAGTACAAGTCGAATTTATATAAACGCTGTGTCAGAAATTAAGGATAACGCTGATTAAATACAGAAAACACAATGCTGAACTGCCCCAGCAACATTATGGCACCAATGACATCAAAACCAGAATACAGAGTTATACTACCATGGCTGAACCCTGTCAAAAGTATTTCTTAAACATGACTGAAATTTGCAGCCACGGATTACAATAATTTATGAAGTAACAAAACTGATTTCTGTACTGGCTTCGTAGCTGCCCTTTTAAAGCTCTAAAAACATGATTTTATCTTTAATGACAGGAAAAAATCTCTTCCTATAATATATATGATACAACAGAACCCATGGACAAAATACAAAGATAATATTTGGCCAGGTAGCAGGTTTCTAAAAAAGACAGCAATGGACTCCCTTTAAGATGTCACCATTGATGACAAATCCAATTCTTCATCAGAATCGATCGCATACTCAAAATCATAGTAGGGGTTTGCCTGCCATAGAACTGTACATCAGCTTGCATACTCACAATACACTGTTAAGAGATACCTCATTTATTCCACTTTAATTGAGTTTAGAATAAAGAAACAATGAGCAGCTATTATTTACGCAATTAACATTATTCTAGGAAAGTGTACCAACTCAAAAATTTGTTCACAACTTAAACATGGGTGAATGAAGAAAGTACTATTACCAATATTTAGATAATCAGAGATATCGTACCTTTGGTCTGGGAGTGACTGCTTCAAAACTATGGAATACTGGAGTATCAAAATTAGGAGCGTCTAAAACAATATAAGCCCCTTTATTTTTATATCTTTCCTCTGTCGCCTGTATAATAAACAAATAATGAGAAATCAGACAATAGTGTTATTAGCAATAAATACATAACCTATGGTGACCTTAAATAATTGGTATCACCCACAAGCAACACACTGTAACGAAGCATGTCTACGAGTGTAAACTATACCAACTATTGCCAACTGTCTGGAATTGGGGGTTTTGTCGCTGTTGTAGCTCAAAAGGTGGTCAGAATTTTATGCATCTCATTTACAAAGTAGAACCCACTAAGCTGTTTGAAGGGAAGACAGGGCATAATTTATTCCTACATTCCCATCACTAAGAATTGATCCATTGAAAAATGGAAACTAAAATAAATATAGTAGAAGATGGGACTTGACTTTAAGAGCATGATGTTGAGTAAGGTGAGCAGTGAGCTTGTATCAAAGCTAAATAAATTAAAAAAATATGAAATTAGACTTGTTCCTCTAAATTCAGGCATAAAACCATGCTTCTTTCTCCTCAAAAGAATCCTAAACTGCTTTAAGATATCAAAGAACTATCCTGCTTCCCAAAGACTTTGCAATCTGTCATGTCTAGCTGCATCATATGCTTGACCACATGCTGTGGTACATATTATATATATAACTTTCTTCCTGCTTAAGTTTATCTGGCTCAATTTCTTTAATATTAGAGGCCTTTGAATTATGAGGACAAGTAGACCTATTATGTCTACAATGATAGAAAAATTCCATCAATTTAACTGAGAAGCAAGAGTAAAACATGTAAAATTTACCCACTAAAGTGGTTGACCAAACTACTAGTACTAATGTAGAAGTAATTGCAATTCGTACCCCATGGCTGCTTGAAGGCTGCCGGCTACAATTCTATATCAGGGATACAAATTGAGATATAAACAGAAGGTAGTGATTCAAATCAAATTTTATAGTTACAGCCCTACAGGGAATCGATGGCCAGTATGAATAAATAGAGGAGCTTAGAGGTTGTATGGTTCGATGTTTAATTGGTGGGTACTGACTAGCATCTGATTCGCCTAGCATATTTTAGTCTCACCACATCTAAAGAGTATACCACATACAAGTTTCTATTGAACAGTGTCTGAAGAGTAAAAGAAATTCCCTCTAAACATCAACATTCTATGTAATTATGCTAAAGGATTGTTTTGAAAACTTGAAAAGAGGGAAAAAAAAATTACCTGGAACTGTGGGTAATCTGGGGCACTGAATAGGGTGATTAGTTTTCCGGACTCTACGACATGATCTATTGTGTAACCTTCGTCCATACCTCCTAAGCCAGGTCTTTTTTCCCTTGCGTCGGGACCTTCATGTGATCTGATAATCAGCTGGCACGGCAATCAAATAGCAGTTAAGTTAGTATCATACACTTAAACCTTCTGCTATTTCCTGTAAATTCATTTAATAAGAAAAAATACAAAATAAGAGGTACAATTTAACAGACATTTGTTGATCGTCTTACTTAAAACTAGACATGTGTCAGACATTGTTGATCGTCTTACTTAAAACTAGACATGTGTGTGTCTGTGTCTAAAAACGTGAAAAGATGGATATAACCATTTATGGAAACACATAATTTTTCGCACAAAATAGGAGTTCATAAACTAACCTTAAATCCAAACTTCTTCAAAAATTCTTCAGTGCAGTCAGGACCCCACAAGAGCCCAATTCCTCTCTCGGTGTTAGGGGATAGACCAGGGGTCATAGATGGGTCAGACCAAAGCACATCACCAGGAATCAAGTTTGCACCTTCCCATGGAGGATCAAGTACAGATCTCCTGGCTTTAGCTAACTCCTCCAAAGAGCCAAGGAATAAAGAACTCGACTCGGGATTGATTATAACTTTTCGCGTCTTCTTTTTAGCTCTCTTTGATGGGGAAACAGGTGTGCCGCGAAAGAGCCCACCATGTGCTGTGTAAACACTCCCCGCTATAATTGAAGCTAAAGGAAGTCCTTCGAAGCATCCCAGACATTTTCGGTAAACATGCTTCCCGTTACCTCCGTATTTGGTCATAACTTCTTTTTCAAAACCATACACGGAGGTACAATATTTCGATTCATGATTTCCACGAAGCAGATATACTCTATGTGGCATAAAAACCTGAAGACAATGCATTATTATCCACATTAATAACAGAGTATGAACCAAGGATAAAAACAGAACAAGGTACCATATCCAAAATGTGACATATTGTTAAAATAAATGGAACAGTAAAAGCCGTTGTAAATGCATTAACTCGACAAAGTAATTGGAAACTATGAAGGGATGATACGGGATTAATCTAAGAACATCCAACATCCATACTCACAAGTAAATCATACCCGAAAAGCTATAATGTGCAAGACAATTACCCTATCATAGTGATTGACATAATGAGTACAGAATGTATAGCCAGATAGTTACTGCATCGTAACTGAACAATCCTCTTATCAACTAAAATGAAATTAAATGAGTAATGAATCTTAAATGAGTAAGATTTAAGATTCGACCAAAAATGAAAGCACTACGAGATTCAGACCTTGGGTTATAAACAAATATTTGAACAAATTTCTAGAAATTTTTCATTCAATATTCTACACTTATACTAACACAAGAAAAGAATTTGACTACTCTCGGAAGTAAAGTCCTCATTTATGAATCCAAGGATTCTCTTGTAAAAGTAAAATAAAATTCTCTCTAGGTTGCCCTTGTTTCTATATGCCTTGGCTCTAGTCACAAAAGTTTTCAAAATACCATTTAGCCAACCAAGCAAACACACAGATCATACATGATATCAATGCACATCTATGTAAACAACAAAATCAACATCAAGATTTCATCTTTTACTACAAACGAACTCCTATACTTTCCATATCACTAAACTTCCATTACGAATGACCAATTATGTCAAGTATCCAGGACAATAAATTTGAATCTTCAACCCGAAAACTCATAATTAAACTATACAACTAAATAAATGACAAAATCAACATCAAGATTTTATTCGCACAAGAAAACTCTTGTATCTTCCACTTCTATCGACAAATTTTGTGAAGCATCTAATTACTAATAAACAGTAAAGTTCCTCCTCAATTCTCAGTACCAGAAAAAGTGTTAGTGTTAGCACACGCAGTGTTATTGAACTCGATATGCACGCTTTTTGAATAAAAGCACAAAAGTTGAAAACATGACATTAAATATTTAACATGTTATAAGCAAATTAAACTGTCATAAAACATGTTAAATGATAACCAGATTCAAACTAAGGCACAAATACAAAGTCATGGTAACAAAATAAAGATATAGAATCAACTTCGAGCCCTATAGATTAGTTCTGGTCTTCTCATTGACATAAATAAAAATCATCATTCTTAGGCTCTTCTTAAAGATTTCGAAATCTCATCCGATCCTAGCACCGTTCTTATTCAATCGCCTGCCTTGTATCGTTCGTGTGTTACTGTGTTTGTGTATATATATATATAGATATAAAATCAATGCACATCTATGTAAACAACAAAATCAACATCAAGATTTCATCTTTTACTACAAACGAACTCCTATTATTTCCATATCAGTAAACTTCCATTACGAATGACCAATTATGTCAAGTATCCAAGACAATAAATTTGATCTTCAACCCGAAAACTCATAATTAAACTATACAACTAAATAAATGACAAAATCAACATCAAGATTTTATTTGCACAAAAAAACTCTTGTATCTTCCACTTCTATCGAGAAATTTTGTGAAGCATCTAATTACTAACACTCACTGTTATTGAACGCGATATGCACGCTTTTTGAAAAAAAGCACAACAGTTGAAAACATGCATAACATTAAATTTTTAACATGTTATAAGCAAATTAAACTGTCATAAAACATGTTAAATGATAACCAGATTCAAACTAAGGCACAAATACAAAGTCATGGTAACAAAATAAAGATATAGAATCAACTTCGAGCCCTATAGATTAGTTCTGGTCTTCTCATTGACATAAATAAAAATCATCATTCTTAGGCTCTTCTTAAAGATTTCGAAATCTCATCCGATCCTAGCACCGTTCTTATTCAATCGCCTGCCTTGTATCATTCGTGTGTTATTGTGTTTGTATATATATATAGATATAACGTGTTCGTGTGTTTGTATGTCTTTAACGATCATGTGATATCTTGTATGAGCACACTTACTATGCATTATATTCAATGCACGTTTACACAAGCCAACAAAATAAAGAACATCAAGAATTGATCTTTTTACTACAAACAAACTGTTATAACTTCCATTTCTATCAAGCAACTATACGAGGCATCCAAAACACAGTTCATTTAATACCATATAGCCAATTACACATTATATTATATACACAATTACGGAACCCGACAAAATCAAGATTTCATCTTTTTACTACAAACAAACTCTTAAAACTTCCATTACCATCTAAAAATCATAAAAAGCATCCATCCACACAATAAATTCATCTCGAATGCGTAAATTGACAACTTCACTCCACTAACTAAAAAAAAAGCTCAATTCACTAGAAACACAAAAAATTATACCTTCCAAGCCAAAAGAATCAAGAACGTCTCGAGCCCCCAGGCGCCACGATCAACATAATCCCCATTAAAAACAAAAACCCGATTCTGATCCGGAAACCCAACCTCCCGAAACAAAAACAACACATCATGTAACTGCCCATGAACATCCCCAACAACAACCACACTACAATTCTCTCCAAACCCCTCAATTCTAACACAATTGGGCTCTTTGTGCAAGATTTTAGAAGCGGCCAACACGAGACTATCGAAAACCTTGACGGGGAGAACGTTAGGGAGTTCAGTTGGGGGCAAGTGTTTCGAAGCGTATTCGAAAGAGGAGATTAGGTTAACGATCCAATCTAGGGTTAGGGTTGTTGGCCATGAGATTGGTGGAGGTGGAGGTGGAGGAGGGGTTAAGTTGTTGTCAGTGTCGGAGGAAGATGAGGAGGGGTGTGAGGTCGAGGAGAAGAAGTCGTCGGAGGAGGTGGTGTGTGGTGGTGGTGCGGTGGAATCTGGTGGCTCCGATGATTGTTGCATCTTGAGTGGTTGTATATGCTGCTAGGGTGCAAGGTGAGTAGTGTTTGTATCGGTTGATCTTTTTTTAAATAGTCCGTAAATTTTACGAGAATATCCAAAATCGAAATTCGATTTTATTAATTTATTACAATTATTAATTAATTAAAATTAAATTTATATTACACATAGGTCTGCGAATCTCATTGCTTAGTTAGGACGACATATATTCTATATCAGTTCTTTTGAAGTGGAATGTTTTTTACTCCAAATTTTATCATTTAATTTATTATAATATTAAATATTAGTTTAACAAAATTTAATTATATGTAAATTTTACGAGAATCGAATATATAATCCGAAACTCGTTTTTAGGTTGGTTTGATTTGTTTTATTTTAGTCAAGACAAAGAAAGGGAGGTATGTGTGGGAAAGAGTGAGGACAGGGGTACGGTGGGTTCTTTGTCAGAGCCACCTAGACAAGACAGCTCATGCGAACCTTTTATGTGGATCATGTATTCTGTTCGTTTATATGATCTGCATAAAATATTTTTTGTATTGCCGTTGATATTGAACATTTTTTTGAAGATCCCGAATAGGGTGAAAAATCAAAATATTCATTAATTAATTTTTTGTATTGCGTATATTTTGTAAAATAAAATATTCAACTGCAAATATTATCATGAATACGCATGTTCAAGATGCGTGTCTAGCAATACGCATGTTGAACATGTGTATTCAAGGCATTGTTCACCTTCGTCCCTCAGTCGATGCTGGAGGAATTTTTCGTCGATTTTTTGACCATTTCGTTCGTCCATTTTCGGCATCGATCAATTCTGTTACAATATGTGACTCAGCTAACTCAGCAGCTGAGCTGGATCTTATCTGTTGCCAGCTGGATTGCCAACTCAGCTAGTTTGTTACAAATTTAGTTAGTTAGTCTGTATTATAAATACTCATGTTGCTCTGTAGCTTAAGTTTTAAGTCATTGTATTAGTTCTTATGAGTTGAGCTCTCTGTAAAATGTAAACACTGAGATTGAACGTTAATGGAGTTTTATATTCTTGTTGCTTCATCTACATTTTCTCTACTTCAACTGTATTATTAACAGTTGTGACATGGTATCAGAGCCTTGTGCTTGTTGATTTTTTTTCCTGTTATCATCTCCGGTGTGATCTCCGGCAATAGTTGTTCGTCAAATATCGACGGTGTGATCGTTTGGCGTAAGTTTTCCTCACTAAATTGTTGAGATTCATCTCGCTCATCAGGTGTTTGATCAATTACTTGCTGTTTTGTCTTTATTTCATGATTCGACGATCTTATGCCGCTGTTGTTGTCTCTGATCAACCTGTTAACACGATAAACACGATGACTTCATCTCAATCAACACAACCTACCAACACGACATCTACTCAAGGTCTCATTGATGCATATCATCCATTTTTTCTTCAAAGTTCTGATAATCCATGTATCGCTTTGATTACACAACCTCTTATTGCTACAAATTATCAACACTGGAGTAGATCCATTAAACTTGCTCTATCTGCTAAGAAAAAGTTAGGGATGATTGATGGAACTTTAGCCAAACCTTTAGAATCATCTAATTTGTATCCTTTCTGGAATCGATGCAATGATATGGTGTTATCCTGGCTTCTCAATTCAATATCCACTGAAATTCGTGATAGTGTTGTTTATTTTAGTACGGCTAAGGAAATTTGGGATGATCTTGTTGTTAGATTCACACAAGGCAATGTTCCACGAATTTTTCAACTTAAGAAAGAACTAACTGCTTTAAATCAAGGTTCTCTCTCTATCACTGCATATTTTACAAAATGTCGTACTCTAACTGATGAATTGAATGCTCTAGCACCTCTACCAAAGTGTATTTGTGCTTCTCCTACTTGTACGTGTGATGTTCGTTCAAAGCTGGATGCATATGAAAAGATAAATAGTCTCAGTCAGTTTCTTATGGGATTGAGTGATGTGTATACTGGAATTCGAGGTCAGATGTTGATGATGCAGCCTCTTCCTTCACTCAGTCAAGCTTATTCTATACTTCTCCAAGAAGAAAGTCAGCGTGCTAATCATCCAACTGCTTCTGTTATTGACAGTATTGCTATGAATGTGAAAATGTCCAACAATAAGACTAGGTCATCTGGTCAATATGTCAAGAAAGATAGTTCTGAAATTTGTGACTATTGTCAAAACTCAGGTCATATAAAGGACAAATGCTTCTTTCTTCATGAATATCCTGAGTGGCATCGACTTTATGGCAAACCAAAGCCTAAACTCAAACAGTTTGGCAGTTCAACTGTGAAAAAGGTTGCCAATGTTACAAGTCAGTCTGTTGCTACTACTGAAAGTTCTGAAGTAAATGCTGATAATCATCAGTTCTCTAAGGATGTATTCTCTGACGCTCAGTGTGATCAAATTGTCAAGTTGATTCAACAAAGCATGAAGCATGTTAATCCCTGGAATCCTTCTACTTCTGGTTCCTGCTCAAACTTGGCAGGTACTATTTTTAGTGTTTCTTCCAATTACACTGCCTATAATGTGAATTCTAATTCTCAACTGAACTGGATACTTGACTCTGGAGCTACAGATCATATTGTAGTTAATCTATCTTTGCTAGTCAATTCTAAGCCTTTATCTTCAGTCCTTCACTTGCCTAATGGTGATACTGTTCCTATAACTCATGTTGGGGAGGTGCATCTTACACCTCAGATCACACTTACTCATGTTCTATGTGTCCCATCCTTTCACTGCAATATTATATCCATTTCTAAACTCACTGCAAACTCTTCAATGTCTTTGGTGTTTTCCAAAAATAATTGTTGTTTGCAGGACCTTTCCCTGAAGCAGATGGTAGAGATTGGTAGGATGACAGATGGTTTGTATCAGCTTGAAAATGCCTCTCTTAAGTCTTCCTCTCCTTTGGTCAGCCAATGTGCTACACATACAGAACCTTCATTTGAAGCTCAATTGTGGCACAAAAGATTGGGTCACCCTGCAGCTACCATATTAAATAAACTGAATGTTCTACCTTCTGTTAATAGTTCACTGTTTAGTACTTGTGATACTTGTCTTAGAGCCAAACAACATAGATTACCATTTTCTAGCAAGGATACTGATAGTCATGAGTTGTTTGATTTGATACATTGTGATCTATGGGGCCCTTACAAGCAATGTACTCATGGAAATTGTAACCAGTTTCTTACTATTGTGGAAGAATGTTCTAAATGTACTTGGGTGTTTCTAATTTCTAGTAAGTCTCAAGTATCTCATCTCATTCAAACTTTTATCCAGTATGTTTTTACTCAGTTTAAATCCACTGTTAAGTGTGTTAGAACTGATAATGGAACTGAGTTTGTTAATCAAACTTTACATCAATATTTTCTCTCTGCTGGAATCATCCATCAGAAATCTTGTCCTCACACACCCCAACAGAATGGGGTGGTGGAAAGGAAGCATCAGCATTTGCTGAATGTCACCAGGTCCTTAAGACTTCAGGCACATCTTCCTAAGACTTTCTGGGGTGATTGCCTATTAACTGCTGTTCATTTGATTAATTTACTCCCAGTTCAACAACTGCAATACAAAAGTCCCTATGAAATTCTTTATGGTAAATTACCAAATTATCAGTCTCTTAGAGTTTTTGGCTGTTTGTGCTATATGGCTGATGTCACAAGTATACTTGATAAATTGAATCCTAGAGGGCTCAAGTGTGTTTTTCTTGGATATTCTTGTACTAAAAAAGGATACAGAGTTATGCATCTAGAGTCCAGAAAAAGCTATGTCTCTAGAGATATAGTCTTTGTTGAGAATGTTTTTCCCTTTCAACATATCCATTCTGATAAATCTTCAGATCTGGTGTTTCCTCTGAGTTCTTTTGTCAATGATTCAGACTCTCCTGTTTCTGGTATATCTGGTTCTCTTCTCATGCCATATCCTGCTGAGGTCCCTAATCCTCATCCTATACCATCTGATACTCATGATTCTATATTATCTGATAATCATGAGAATATACCTATCACTCAAATACCTGTCACTAAACCTATCAGACCTTCAAGAGTTTCAAAATTACCTCAGAAATTTCAAGATTTTGTAGGTTTGCCTTCTACACATGTTAATTCTACTGTGTCATATCCTATTCATAAGTATATGTCTTATCATGTGTTTACTCCAAAATATCAAGCCTATCTCTCTAATATTAGCAAAGTTCCAGTCCCTTACACATATAAACAGGCCTTTGGTCATACACAGTGGAATGATGCTATGTTAGCAGAGATTAGAGCTCTTGAAGCTAATCATACCTGGGATATAGTTCTTAGACCCCCTGATAAAAATGTTGTAGATTGCAAATGGCTTTTTAAGGTCAAATATACTCCAGAAGGTCATGCGGATAAGTATAAAGCAAGACTTGTTGCTAAGGGCTTTACACAAACCATTGGGGTTGATTACTTTGAGACCTATGCCCCTGTGGCAAAAATGACTACTGTGAGAGTAGTTTTAGCTTTAGCTGCTAAGTACAATTGGCACATCCATCAAATGGATGTCAACAATGCCTTTCTACATGGAGAGTTGACAAAGGAGATATATATGAGATTGCCTCCTGGTTTTCAACAGCTGAGTTCTAATTCTACAGAGTTGGATCCTAATGTTGAGTTGGTATGCAGGCTCAAAAAATCTATCTATGGGTTCAAACAAGCACCTAGAGTATGGAATAAGAAATTAGCTCATGCTTTGTGCCAATTTGGTTTTACTCAAGTGGTATGTGATCACAGTCTATTTACTCTCAAGAAACTCAATCAGTTTGTGGTTGTCATTGTGTATGTGGATGACATATTAGTCACAAGTAATTCAGCTGAGTTAATTACTGCTGTTAAACAATTTCTGCACTCTCAGTTCAAGATAAAGGACTTAGGTCCAATGAAATACTTCTTGGGGTTGGAGATATCTAGATCTGATACTGGTATTTTTGTCTGTCAAAGAAAGTATGCATGTGACATACTCAAGGATACAGGCTTAGCTGCTGTTAAACCATCCCTAGTTCCTATTGAACAAAATCATCATCTAATTGACAATACCTCTGCTCCTTTGTCTCCTGTTGATACTGCTGCTTACAGGCGTTTGGTTGGTAGGTTGTTATATTTAACAATCACCAGACCAGACTTGTCTTATGGGGTTCACATTTTGTCTCAATTCATTTCCAATCCAAGATTTGATCATCTGCAAGCAGCTTATAAAATGGTGAAGTATATAAAGGCTTCACCTGGTCAAGGTCTTTTCTATCCTTGTGACTCTTCTTTACAGTTAACTGCTTATAGTGACTCTGACTGGGGGGGTTGTCATGAAACTAGACGATCCTTAATTGGGTACTGTATTATGCTGGGGTTGTCTTTAGTCTCTTAGAAGTGTAAGAAACAGCACACTGTGTCTCGGTCTTCAGCTGAATCAGAATATAGGGCTATGGCTGAAACTTCCTGTGAAATTGTATGGCTGGTTAATCTTCTCAACTCTCTTCACTCTTCCTCACCTTTACCTGTGCCACTTCATTGTGATAACAAGTCTGCCCTTTATATTGCTTCGAACCCTGTTTTTCATGAGCGTACTAAGCATATTGAAATTGACTGTCATTTTGTACATGACAAATTGAATGAAGGTCTCATATCTACTTGTCATCTTAGTACGAGTGCTCAGCCTGCAGATATGTTTACCAAGGCCTTGTCCTCTTCTCAGTTATCTCATCTCCAGTCCAAGTTAGGTGTTGCTAACTTCTTTGCATCACCTCACTTGAGGGGGGATGTTACAATATGTGACTCAGCTGACTCAGCAGCTGAGCTGGATGAATGAGCTGGATCTTATCTGTTGCCAGCTGGATTGCCAACTCAGCTAGCTTGTTACAAATTCAGTTAGTTAGTCTGTATTATAAATACTCTTGTTACTCTGTAGCTTAAGTTTGAAGTCATTGTATTAGTTCTTATGAGTTGAGCTCTCTGTAAAATGTAAACACTGAGATTGAACGTTAATGGAGTTTTATATTCTTGTTGCTTCATCTACATTTTCTCTACTTCAACTGTACTATTAATAGTTGTGACAAATTCCAATACTACATACCAAACTGATTGTCTTTTCATCCTCTACAACCCTATGTAAATCGTTTTTCAGTTTATTTGCCGGATTTAAAAACCCCATTCAAACTCATTTTTTTCGATGAGTTCTTACACGCCCCTGCGGGGCCAAAAGCAAACAAATCGAAGAATTAAAATGCATAGGAAGCTCTGGGCTTCGTTTTGATACCATAATCAGTACTTGATGTTGTCGGAATGTCATGAACGGGGGAGATGACCGGAGAATCGATTTTTCGCCTCAAAGAACGCCGACCAGCCTTTCGAAATAATGATGTCATGATGACATCAACACGCATTCTGTGAATGCGTGATTGGGGCTACGCATGCACAGAATGCGTATGTTGTGGGTATTTTTGGCGGTGCCTCGCGCATATGGGTATTTTGGGCAGGGATCAAGCAAAAGTAGTGTATTTTGGCCATTATTTCTCCCGAATATAGCTTTTCTGTTTAAGTACATGTTTTTTGGAAAAATTTATGTTCCACATTATATGTTCATTTCTTCTTTTATAAAAATTTAAGAGTAATTTCTCAAATATTCCTAAATTTAATTTTTTAGATTTGAATTTTTCAAATTTAACATTATTTTTCAATGAATTAATTAAAAAAATATCCAACTAATACTTTTTTCCCCAAAGTATATTCATAAATTCATATATTTTTCATTTTCATGTACATAAATTCACATATTGTTCTTAAAAATCTAAGATATCACACGTGATTTCGTTTTAAAAAAATTTTGTTCAAAATTTCATTCATTCAATTCATTAATAAATTCAAAAAAAATATTAAAAAATTACTAATTATTAAAGTATTTATACATTGTAATATAAAAAATATGTCGTAAATAAAGCAAATAATTTGGATGTGCAAAAAAAAAATAAAACGAAAAAAGTATGCAACACGAGGACCAGGATACTCGATGCAATTCATCTATGAAATAGATATTCCTCATAAAAAAATCATTTTTTCCGGTTCCATTCTCGATTATACTAACAGATGATATAATCTTGGTATTTTTCGAAGAATATATATGTTATTTATACTCATTTTTGTTTCGCATAGAAAAATTAATCAATAATATATTTTAAATTAATTTAAAATTTTATGATGGTGTAAACTTTTTTTTAGTATATTCAGATATTTTGACAAGATGGCACTTGTGCAATCCGATTAGGATGTCCCGTGTATGTATATTTGGTTGGTTGATAGTTTGGTCATTTCATTTGGTACATTCAATAATAGTCGTTAGATTGTAAAATAAATAAAAAAGAATTGTTGGATGTAATGCTAAAATTTTTTTTTTTATAATATATAAAATACTCTTATTAACATATTATTATTATTAAACATTTTATAAACTACTCCTAAAAGTTCAAGGTTCGATTCCCGTCAACAACATATTTTAGTTACAAACTTATATTATCTATTTTCACCATATTATTATTAAATATTTATATTATATTATAAACTACTTCAATAATTTCAAGATTCAATTCCCGTCAACAACATATTAAATTTAAAATATTATTTATCTATTTTCAATACACAAACAAAAAATTATCATTTAGAATACTATCAAATACATTTTATTATATATATATTTTTATTTTTTTTATTTTTTTTCTAATTGAAAAACAAATATTAAAATTATGAATAATAAGATAAAAATATAAAATATTAAGATAAAATATTTAAAATCTTCCGTGCATCGCACGAGATATAAGTTAGTCCTATTAAAATGATGATTAAGGAATCATTTGGCAAATCTGAATAAAACTTATCTGAATGATTAAAATTTTGAATGGTCAAAAGTTCTGAATAATCTGAATAAAACTTATCTAATGAATTATGATTATATGTTCATTTTATTAAAGATAATATCATGTAAGAATGTGATAATATAATAATATGAATATTAGAACACTATAAACTACATTTGTGATATATAGAAAAAATTATTGGATTGCAAAATAGAAATTAGTCATAATTTAGTTATGTAATGGATAAATTTAGTTTTAATTTAATTATGTGTTAATAAAAATCATTACTCTTATAATTGTATTATTTTAAATAATTCAATACAAAAAACCAAAACTTAATCTTTTTAATCAATCAAAATGCTAAAATAAAAAATTTAAAGAAAAATACTAGGGAACCAAACAAAAGTTCCCAAAAACTTTCTCAAATGTCACTTGTTTAATTTTAATTGGTTGTGAAAATAAAAATGAGATGGACCCCTTGTATTCATATCAATCACCCAATTAGAACATTTCATGCGTTGTGTCACATCATTTTTGAGAAAAATTTAGGAGATATTTTTGGTTCCCTAGCATTGCTCAAACGATAAAATTAAGAAAAATGCTAGAAGAAAAATGCTAGAGGTACCAAATTGGGTACCAAAAATTGTTACCAAATAATTTTGATTGGTTATAATTATAATGGACTCGCTAGCACCATCCAATTAAAACATTTTAAAATGCCAAGTAATTTGTGCCATGTCATTTGGTAACAAATTTTGGTACCCAATTTGATACCCCTAATACTACTCTAAAATTAAAAAGCAAATAAATGTGCATAAAGGAAAACAAGCAATTAAATGTTAAAAATTCACACGTGGCTGCAATATCAAGACAAAAATTAGAGGCTAATGCTTTCCTTAATCATTAGGTTAGGATTTTAAATGAAATTTAAAATTTTTAACCATTCAGAAGCAACAAAAACGGGAACCAAACAATTTTAATATCTTAAGATTGTGTCCATTAAGCCATGTTAAGACAAAAACAAATGAGGCCAGATACTAACGAAAATATATTTGTATTCCATTTAATTGTGAAACGAGTATAAAATTAAAACAAAGAAAAAAAGATATGGTAACCAGCAACACCACAAAGTGCTGGCAATCGGGGAAAGGAGTGCGGGGGTTTCGGCCTACCAACTAAAACCGAAGATAAAGATTTAGGACTGGATACAGAATATACGATTTAGATATAGATAAAGATAAAGATTTAGATAAAGATAAAGATTTAGAATATACGATTGCAGAAGATAAAGATTTAGATAGTGCGTAATATAAGGAAACTAGAATGTTTGGCTACGTAAGGGCGAAAAAAATTATTCTTTTCAATAAATATAATTATAAATAGGATTTCAAGTGCCTGAGGATGATCTCAGGAGAGTACCTGATGTTAAAACAGTTACAATACAAATGGGAGGGTATTTATGTAAATCACTGTGAAAAAAAATTTGTAATTACAAAAATGCCCCTGCGAGGCCCTTACTTTATAACTAGAAATTGTTATAACCTTAGGAGAAGACCCTGAGGACAACCTCAGGTCCATTTTTCTCTTATAAATATGTCTAGTTAACTATTCTTAGAGGTTGTTTGGTTGACATGTATTTACATGGGTATTTTGAGAAAAAATAAAGTTGTTTGGTTGCATGAACCATAGACATTACAAATTACTTGGTAAGTATAAATACCTGTAAAATATGGGAAGTTATTTACCCACCTCCACCTAGGTTATCTACACTTCCCCTCCTACAAAATAGTTATAGACACATATGTGTACATCTGTATATATAGGTATGTATATATACTACTTCTCCTACAAATTCCTATAACCAAACAAAAAATTTTACTTCCCAGAAACTTTATAAAGACAGGAAATAGAAATTACTATGGAAAGTTATGAAAAGTTAATACCTATCGTATATCAAACGAGCACTTAATAAATAAAGATTTGATATTTGAGATTCTTCCCGAACTGCCTCGTAACACTCCGCAACTCTAGTATTACACAAAAATTAACACTATTAAATTTGTATTAACAAAATCATGCCAAAAATGAGTGTGTGTAATATAAGGAAATGTACAACTCAGTCCTTCCTTACTTTAAATATTATTAAATTTCATTAAATATTTAATTAAAGTTATATTATTATAAGAAAATGATTCTGATTAATAATCCAATTAATCCTCAATTATTTGTTTATATTATGTGCAGTGTGTAAAATAAGGAAAATGCTACCATCTCGTACGTCTATTATTGTTGGAAGAGAAATGCTAGGTACCCCAAATTGGTACCCCAAATTCCTTTCCCAAATGACATGGCAAGTAATTATTGGTTATAATTATGATGGGCCCGCCAGGGCCATCCAATTAAAATATTTCAAAATGCCAATTAATTAGTGCCACATCATTTGGTGTCAAAATTTGGTACCCAATTTGGGGTCTGTAGCACTACTCTGGTTAGAATGTAATTATGCTTAAATCATGCTGCTTATTGAAAATAAGCAATCAATTGACTTTTTAAGTAGCTTAATTTGTGGACAATGCAGTTAAATAAGACGTGGCCAATTGACATAAATTACGGCGCAAACGCTTAATTTTCGGCTGCCCACTTTCAAACAAGCAGCGAATTGTGTTCTGCGATGTCTCATGTTCAAACTTCAAATAATTAGGCTGGTGACCTATACTATAAATATAGGTGTAAGGAAAAACAGTGCAAAATCTATACTACAGTATATTATATAAAAATCGAAATATTAAAAGTTTGGTCGGTCGGTTGGTTGATTGGTACTGTACCCGTTGACAATTACAAAACTACTAACTAATTAATTTCCTTTTAAAGTTACACATGTTATATTTTCTATTTTTCAACAATTAAATAATTTCCTTTTTCACGTAAAATACAATATCTTTTATATTTTATCAAACTAAAATTTCTCCTTTATTAATCAATTTCCTTTTTCAGATTAAACATATTAACTTTTCTATTTTTCAATAACTAAATAATTTCCTTTTTCATGTAAAATAGAATATCTTTTACATTTTATCTAACTAAAATTTCTCCTTTTTTTGCTATTTGTTTAATAAAATAACATAATTATATTAGTAATTACTATTAACTAATCAATTACCCTTTTCAGTCAAAACACGTTACCTTTTCTATTTTTTCAAACTAAAATCTCTCTTTTCCCAATTATATCATGGACGGTTACCTTTTTCAGCCAAAACATGTTACCATTTTTCTTTTCTCTTAATAAAACCTCTCTTTTTCCAATTATATCACGGACGTTTCTATTTAATAAAAATAAAATACTAATATTATAACATTAATAATTAATCGATTATCTTTCAGCTAAAATATATTATTTTTCTATTTTTTCTAATTAAATTCCCTTTTTTTCTAGAAATATAACGACCAACATTAATTTCTCATTTTCTAAAAACTATGAACAATTTTATTTAATAAAATAACATAATTAAATTATAATTACTACTCCATTCGTCCCATCTATTTCTTTACATTTTTTTTCACTGCTTGACATACATTTTAAGGCTCCTCTATAATATAGTTCATTAACTTATTTTTAAAATTTTCTTTTTCTTAATAAAAATTTAAATATTGTAATTTTATTCAGAAAATTAATTTTTTTTAAAAAAATTATAAACTATAATTTACAGGAGTCTTAAAATGCGTGTCGAGCGCACCCCTCCCAATGTAAACTATTGGGAGAGACAGATGGAGTATAAACTAATCTTTCACATCAATCATGTCATGTTCTATTTTCTCTTACTAAAATTTCTTTTTTCCAATTATATCACAGACGGTTTTATTTAATAAAATAAAATAATAATATTATAATATAATTAATTAACTGATTACCTTTTTCAAATAAAACGTATCATCTTTTCTATATTTTCTAATTACAATCCCTCTTTTAATAGAAATTTCACGGACAATATTAATTTCTCCTTTTCTAAAAACATTAGGAGCAATTGTATTTAGTAAAATAACGTAATTAAATTATAATTACTATAAACCAATCAATTACCTTTTTCACCTAGAACATATTACCTTTTTAATTTTCTCCAACTAAATTTTCTATTTTTCTAATTATATCACGGAAATTCTATTTAATAAAATGAATTAATAATTTTATAATTACTAGTAATTAATCGATTACTCTTTTTAACTAAAATCTATCATCTTTTCTATATTTTATAACTAAAATTTCTTCTTTTCTAGAAATATCACGGATAACATTTATATAATTATTATCAAATTATCTCATATAAAATTGTAAGGCTCCAAAATTCCTGTTTTAAAAAAATTAATTTAAATTAATGAATTTTTTTTATATAATATTAAAAAAAATTCGTGCATTGCACGAATTTTAGGCTAATTTTATTAATGTGAATTAATCATAATTCGTAAGTCAAATATAATTCCTAACATGTACTGTACGTGTATAAACAAACACATTAGTTTAAGGGTCTCCCCAGAAAATGTGCAGAACAGCCTAATAATACCAACTACTTTTTGATTAAAAATTAAACTCTCCCTCTCCCAAGCTTCTCTTTTCTTTCCACCTCAATTCCTTCCCTACGTCTTTTCCATTATCATCATGTACCCACCATTTGTAACTTATAAGTAGTGCCCCTCCCCATTTTTTTAATAAGAAAGTTTTATTTTAAAGAAAAATAAAATTAAGGAATTGAGTCGAGATCGAGCCAAACTCGAAACAAACATCTTAAAATTTTTTCGAGCAGAATCTGTTATTTCAACTCAAATTGTATGATACATCGAACCTAAAAATTTCTGACTAAAAATTTCTGAGTTAGAAATGAGCTGAGATTAATTTTATCGAACTCTTAGAGTCGGTAATTTCGTATACGACACAAAAACATAACACGAAAATGACACAAAAATTATGAATTTGGGTTGATCTTTGCGGTACGCGAACACGAAATTACACGGATAAATTTAGTGTTTGGGTTTACCCTTGGGTACACGACACAAAATGAAAATACACGAAAAAAATAAATATTTAAATTATTTTATTAAAATTATATGAATACATATTTTAAATTACTATTATATATATAATTTTTACATAATATAAACATAAGAGAAAACTGGGCCTGAGGTTGTCCTCAGGCATCTCTCCTAAGGTTATAATAGATTTTTATTATAATGTAAAGGGCCCCGCAGGGGCATTTTTGTAATTGTAATTTTTTCTTCCAGTAATTTACATAAATAGCCTTAATTTTATATGAAGATTGTTTTAACCTCAGGGTTCTACCTGAGGTCAACCTCAGGCACTTGAAACCCTAAACATAAAATAGTTTCAAATTTTAGTTTCAGAAGACTTAAGCACATTTGATTCTTATCAGTAGTGTGCCTGTATGTGGATGATATTTTATTGTTTGGAACCAATATTGAGATTATTAACGAGACAAAAAGGTTCTTGAAAAGGCATTTTGAAATGAAGGATATGGGAGAGTCTAGTGTGATTCTTGGTATCAAGTTGACTCAGTCAACTGATGGAATAACCTTATCACAATCTCATTATATAGAGAAATCTATACTTAAGAAATATGGTTATTCAAATTGTAGAATCGCTAGTACTCCGTATAATCCTAAGATTGCCCTTGTCAAGAATAGTTCAGGAGTACCTGTGTCTCAGTTAAGGTATTCTCAGATTATTGGGAGTTTGCAGTATCTTGCTAATGGAACTAGGCCAGATATTTCATATTCAGTGTCTAAGTTAGCAAGATATACAAGCTGTCCAAACAAGACTCATTGGGATGCTCTTGATAGAGTACTTAGATATCTAAAAGGCACCATATATCTTGGTTTGCATTACAGTAGGTTTCCTGGAGTGCTAGAGGGATATAATGATGCAAGTTGGATAGCTAAGAAGTCTGGTTCCAATGGAGTGACTGGATATCTGTTTACCCTAGCGGGTGGAGCAGTGTCTTGGAAGTCTTCTAGACAGACTATTATAACTCAGTCTACCTTTGAGGCTGAGTTGTGTGCATTAGATGCCACGGGGACTGAGGCTGAATGGTTACATGGACTGATGTCAATGTTACCTGTAGTAAGTCGTCCACTTCCTGCTTTTGCTGTTCATTGTGATAGCCATACAACTATCGACAAGATAAACAGCAAGAAGTATAATGTGAAAACAAAGAGACATATCCAAGTTAGATTAAAGTCTATAAGGGGTCTAATGTCTGACAGGATCATAGCTGTTGAGTTTATTGGAACTCAAGAAAACCTAGCTGATCCTTTGTAAAGCATAATGTAATGTAATATGTAATAGAGGAAATATATAACTCAACTAGGATAAAAGATAAATAATATTAACTCTATACAGGGATCGTGAAAATTGAAGAACAGGCATCAACAAGGATCAAGTCGCTGAAAGAAGTTCATTAACATGATCAAGCCTCAGTGACAGAATAAGATGTATAGATGATTCAGTTGAAAGGCCAAAAGATTACAGTATTCTTAAAGACATGATACGAAGACCACGAGTGAATGTTAGTCGTCTGTGAACCAGACCAGTTGCACTAGGCGTCAACATCTTCACAAAGGAATCGAAGTATCTAACTCAGAAAAACTGTTAAAAAGGTATGATTGAGAGCAGTGTTGATATCCTCCATTTCAGAAGCTGAATATTTAAGGATATCAAAAATAAAGAGGAAAATGAATAGTAACCGAAATCACTATTCACATGAATAGTAACCGGAGTTACTATTCACCGAAATCACTATTCACAGTTACTATTCACGGCTACTATTCATATGACGGCTACTATTCATATGGCGGCTACTATTCATATGGCGGCTACTATTCAAAAAGTGGCTGGAGGGGCCCACGGGGGTTGTTGGAATAGTACAGCATAGTGACTTTCTAAAATCTATAAATAGGCATGCTGTATTTCATTTCAAAACACACCTCAACACACAACTCTCTCTTCTCTCTCTTATATCATCTCTGTGTAAGCTGCTAGACAGTCCATCTAGTAGGAAAGCCGGCTTAGCCCGCTTTCAGGAAGTGTCGGATAGAAGGTCCTCGTGCCTAAACTATCCTTAGGAGTGTTCGAGTTTTTTGAAGCTAATCCGTTGGATTAGAAGTTGTAACACCCCTTGGGTTTTTATCAGTTCAAAGATATTTTCCCGAACCAATTGTTTTATTTCGATTCAGTTGTTAACCTCATTTTTCACATCTCGAAAATCGAAATATTTTTAAATAACGTATTCAACCCCCCTTCTACGTTATTCCGGACCTAACAATTGGCGTCAGAGCAAGTTGATCGATATACAGATCAGATCCGGTGTTGTACGTCACTGTTCACAGATACGGTACTGTTCACAAATACGGTACTATTCACATATACGACACTATTCACAAATACGGTACTATTCACAGATACGGTACTATTCACAAATACCGTACTGTTCATTTTGAGCCACTCTGTTACTATACAAAAAGCCATACAATCATGACAGAGAAAACACAAACTCCAACAACAAGCAGATATGAATCAATTAGAGTTCCAATACTCAGGGCATCAGAATATCCCATATGGAAGGTGAAGATGGAAATGTTTCTGGAGGCTACAGATCCAGAGTACTTAGACAGAATCCATGATGGTCCACATAAGCCTACAAAATTGTCTGTTGCAGTTGCTGGAGAAGAACAGAAAATGATTCCAAAAGAGAAGAAAGACTACACTCCTGAAGATATCTCCTCTATTAGCAAAGATGCTAAAGTAAGGCATTTATTACATAACGCCCTTGACAATGTTATGTCTAACAGGGTCATTGGATGCAAAACTGCTAAGGAGATTTGGGATGCTTTGGAAGTCAGATGTCAAGGAACCAAAGCCATCAAAAAGAACAGGAAAACAATACTCACACAGGAGTACGAGCACTTTGACTCAAATGCTGATGAGTCATTAACAGACATATATGACAGATTCCTGAAATTGTTGAATGATCTATCACTGGTAGATAAGGAGTATAATCTTGAAGACTCCAATCTGAAATTCTTGTTGGCTCTTCCTGAGAAATGGGACTTAAAGGCCACCACCATCAGAGACAATCATGATCTAGAAGACATGTCCCTTGATGAAATCTATGGAATGCTTAAGACTTATGAGCTTGAGATGGAACAAAGAAGCAAGAGGCATGGAAGCAAGACCAAGTCAATTGCTCTTAAAGCTGAGGAGCAAGCTTCTAAAGAAATTGCTGTGAAAAAGAGTCAATCCAAAGGAAAGGCTCTTATTACAAAGTCTGATACTGAGTCATCAAATTCTGATGATGACTCAAACTCTGACAATCTCACAGACTCTGATGATGATGGTAGTGATGCTGAGATGATACAACTTGCAGCCCTAATGGTGAAAGGCTTCAAGAAGATGGCTTACAAGAACTTCAGGAAGGGAAAGAAGTTCACACGAAGAGATTCAAATTTTGACAAGAAGAATTTCAGAAAAGCTGAGGGAAAGGAAAGCATGTCTGGGAAAGTCGACAAGTCCAAGATCACATGCTATAATTGTGGTGAGAAAGGACATTTTGCACCTGAGTGCAAGAGAGCCAAAGCTGATAAAAGTCAAGCTTACATCACAAAGAAGAAGGACTGGGCTGACACTTCAGACTCTGAAGATGAGGTGAACTATGCCTTGATGGCAAATGTTGATAGTATCTCTGAAGCTACTGAGACCAAGGTACCTCACTCTATTCTAGCTTTTGATACTACTGATATATCTGAGTTAAGACTCTTTCTTAAAAACTTGCATGTTAGCTATAGAGATCAGACTTTAGAAAATGAAAGAATAAAATCTGAAAGTCTAGACCTTAGAAAGAGAAATGATTATCTAGAATCAGAATTAGTCCAGATGTTAGAAATTCAGAAAGAGAGAGATGATGCTATTTTTGTTAAAAATGAATTATTGAAAAAGCATGCTTATCTTGAATCTGAACTTGCTAAAGAAAGAAACATTCTTAAAATTTGGACTAACTCTGGTAAGAAAACTCAGGATATCATAGACAATGATTGTTGGAAAGAAGGTCTAGGTTACACTGATAAAAAGAAAACTGTCAACCTAGAAGCTGAGACCTCTAAACCTGTATTTACTGAAAAAGCTGCAAAACCCAAAATTAATCATGTGAGGTTTGTACCAAAATCTGACAAACCAAAACATGATAAAGCCAAATCAGTAGATATTAGTTCAATGTCTCAGAAACAGCTTAAACACAAGCTGAAGGAGTTAAAAAGAATAAACAAGGTAAAAGAACCTAGGAAAAACAGAAATGGAAAGGTAGGCATCAGTAAAAGCAATAACTATATGCCTATTCCCAATGCTCCTAGGAAGAAATGTTATAACTGTGGAAGTCCTAACCATCTTGCTGCTTTTTGCAGGAAGAATAAAAATATAAACTCTACACCTCCTAAGTCAGGAGTTAAGAGTGGTTCAGTTAGGTTTAAGCCACAAAATCCTTGTTTTCACTGTGGTAGTACTTGGCATTCTATTTATACATGCAAAGAGTACCATAATTTGTATTATGATTATTACGAATGTAAACCCTTTTTGAATAAATTCAAGATTGATTCTACATGTATAAATTCTGATAAAAAGAATGTTAGCACAAACTCTGATAAGACTTCTGCTGCAAAAGCTAACAAACTTAATAAGGTCAAAGGATCCAAGCAAGTCTGGGTCCTTAAAACTAATCATTAGTGGTTTTTTGTGATTGCAGGGTAACAGGAAAAATATCCTTGTTCTGGACAGTGGATGCTCAGGACACATGACTGGAAATAAAGCCCTGCTATCAGAATTTGTGGAGAAGGCTGGCCCAAGTGTTTTTTATGGAGATGGCAACATAGGAAGGACTCTGGGATATGGCAATATCAAACTTGGGAATGTCATCATTGAATCTGTAGCTCTAGTCTCAGGACTCAAACATAATCTGCTAAGTGTGAGTCAAATCTGTGACAGAGGTTATCATGTGGGTTTCTTTGAAGAACACGGTGAAGTTGTAAGCAAATCTACAGGAAAAGTTGTTCTGAAGGGATACAGGCATGGTAACATTTATGAAGCCAAGCTTTCAACAAACTCTGATGGCTCTGCAATCTGTCTACTTAGTAGAGCATCAATTGAAGAAAGCTGGGATTGGCACAAGAGACTTTCTCATCTGAATTTCAACAGTATTAATGAGCTAGTGAAGAAAGATCTTGTGAGAGGATTGCCCAAATCAGTTTTTACTCCAGATGGCCTATGTGACTCATGTCAAAAGGCAAAACAAAGGAAAACTTCATTCAAAAGTAAGACTGAATCCTCAATTCTTGAGCCATATCACTTATTGCATGTTGATTTATTTGGTCCAGTAAATATAATGTCTATTGGAAAGAAAAGATATGCTTTGGTTATTGTTGATGAATACACCAGATATACATGGGTATATTTCATGCACAAGAAAGAAGAAACTGCATCAATCTTAACAGAGCATGTCAGACAACTGGACAAAGGATCTAAGCACACAGTGAAAATCATAAGAAGTGATAATGGCACTGAGTTCAAGAATGCAGTCATGGAAGAGTTTTGTAAAGGAAATGGAATAAAGCAAGAATTCTCTGCACCTGGAACTCCACAACAAAATGGAGTAGTAGAGAGAAAGAACAGGACTCTCATAGAAGCTGCAAGGACCATGCTTGATGAAGCAAAGCTGCCAACTTACTTCTGGGCTGAAGCTGTGCAAGCTGCTTGTTTCACACAGAATGCTACACTCATAAACAAGCATGGTAAAACACCATATGAGATGGTGAAAAAGAAGAAGCCGAACCTGAAGTATTTTCACGTGTTTGGATGTAAGTGTTTTGTTCTTAAGACTCATCCAGAACAGCTTTCCAAATTTGATTTAAAAGCTGATGAAGGAATCTTTGTTGGATACCCACTATCCACAAAAGCATTCAGAGTCTACAATCTGAGAACAAAAGTGGTCATGGAATCTATCCATGTGTCTTTTGATGATAAAAAGATAACAGGACTTGAAGATTTTGATGAACATGACCAGCTGAGATTTGAGAATGAACAAAATTCTGATACTCTTTCAGACTCTATTGTTCAATCTATACCAGTAGATCAGACAGTAGCACATGTTGAGGGGGAGCAAGTGAACGATGAAAATGAACCCCAATCAAGTGAAGAAACATCAAAGAATGCATCTGCTGGTTCATTAAACTCTGATTCATCAAACTCTGAAAGCAACAGCTCAGGGGGAGCAAACAATGATTTTGGATCTACTAGTCATCACTCTCAACACAATTATGAACTTGGGGAATCATCAAGATCAAATCTGCCAAGACAAATGGTATGGAGTAGAGCGCATCCCTTTGAACAGATCATTGGTGAACCGGACACGGGTGTACAGACTAGAAGAGCAACACAGAATGAATGCAATTTCGCAGGATTTTTATCTCAAATTGAACCTAAAAAGGTTGATGAAGCTCTTGATGATCCAGATTGGGTAACTGCAATGCAGGAAGAACTCAATCAGTTCGAAAGGCAGAAAGTATGGAAGCTGGTGCCAAGACCAAAAGATAAATCTGTAATTGGCACTAGATGGGTGTTTAGGAATAAACTGGATGAAAATGGTATTGTTACGAGGAACAAGGCTCGATTGGTAGCAAAGGGTTACTCTCAAGAAGAAGGAATTGATTATGATGAAACCTATGCTCCAGTTGCAAGGCTTGAAGCAATCAGGATGTTCTTAGCATTTGCTGCACACTCCAACTTTAAGGTTTTTCAGATGGATGTGAAGAGTGCATTTTTGAACGGAGATCTAGAGGAAGAAGTCTATGTTGAACAACCCCCTGGGTTCGAAGACAAGGAATTTGAAGGTTTTGTGTACTTTCTCTTCAAAGCTGTCTATGGTCTCAAGCAAGCCCCTCGAACATGGTATGATACTCTCTCCAAGTTCTTACTTGAAAATGGTTTTACAAGAGGTATCATCGACAAAACTCTCTTTCATAAAAAGCATAAAAATGATATAATTCTGGTGCAAGTATATGTGGATGATATAATATTTGGTTCTACTAATGATTTGCTATGCAAGAGATTTGCTAAGCTAATGCAGAGTAGGTACGAGATGAGCATGATGGGTGAGTTGTCCTTCTTCCTTGGACTTCAAGTTATTCAGAAGCCTGATGGTATTTTCATCTGCCAATCAAAATACATAAAAGATCTTCTGAAGAAGTATGGGATGGAAGAAGCAGCTACTGCCAAGACCCCGATGCCAACTGCAGTCAAGCTTGATGAAGACAAATCTGGTAAGTCAGTTGACATCACGAAGTATCGAGGTATGATCGGCTCTCTTTTGTACTTAACTGCTAGTAGACCAGATATTATGTTCGCAACTTGTCTATGTGCTAGATTCCAGGCTAACCCTAAAGAGTCACATCTTATAGCTGTTAAACGTATTTTCAGATACCTTAAGGGAACCCCCAATCTTGGGATTTGGTACCCTAAAGGAACAGGTTTTGACCTAGTTGGCTATACAGATTCTGACTTCGCAGGTTGTAAGATTGATCGGAAAAGTACTTCTGGAAGCTGTCAGTTTCTAGGAAGAAGGTTGGTATCTTGGTACAGCAAGAAGCAACACTCAGTATCTACCTCAACAGCCGAAGCAGAATACATTGCGGCAGGTAGTTGTTGTGCTCAGATCCTGTGGATGAGGAATCAACTTCAGGACTATGGACTAATGTTGGACAAAATTCCAATTCTATGCGACAACACGAGTGCCATTGCCATTGCTAACAATCCAGTTCAACACACCAGGACTAAGCACATTGATATCAGGTATCATTTCTTACGAGAGCATGTCATGAATGGAACTGTGGTATTATATTTTGTTCCCACAGATCAACAAATTGCAGACATCTTTACTAAACCACTGGATGAATCCACTTTCTCCAGGTTAGTTGGTGAACTTGGGATGTTAAATCTGTCTAATTAATTTTGGATAATCAATAAGTGCAATTTGTTATAAATTCACAGGTATTTTAAATGTCCATATTTTTAGGACTTGTGAATTTACTTTGCATCCAGTCCTCTTTTTATAGTTATCTCTATATTAATTACCACGCTTATAAATGCTATATTTTATGGTAATTAGTTAGTAAATAATTGAGTTAATTGTAGCATAATTAAATAAATATTTTATTGACATATATCAATTAATGATATTTTGTTAATTTTATGTCTATTTAATTGTGAGTTTATCTGATTATTGTGGATTAATTCTTGATTTACTGTGTGATTATTTTTAAATCCATAATAATTAGAAGTATTATATGTGTATGTGTATAGACTGATAGGTTTCGGCGATAAGATGTTTTTTCGGCCGACAAGTTTCGGTGATAAGATGTTTTTTCGGCTAATTAGGTAGTTAGGTGAGAAATTATGGAGCGGTGTTATTTTTCAAACATAACCTGTTACTATTACACCTAACCCACTAATACTTGAAACCTTATAAATGATGAGTTTTTGTTTGTGTTTAACATCATCATTTTTCAGATATACAGAGCATACACACACAGTTGCTGAATATTTCAAGCTTTGATCGGAAAGATCTCACAATCTAGCTGGTGGTGTTTAGAGCGGATTTCATATTCTTGTTATACGCACTAACCCTTGTTTTTGAATTTTCTCAAAGTTTTGAAAATGGCATTGCAGGGAAACTTTTTAATTGCTAAAGTTAATCCTATTTCCATTCAGCAAATCGAAACCATTCAAGATGAGCAATTTCGGGCTTGGACACAATTTATGAATGAACATTCATTAATCCGTTATGCTTTAGTTACACAGGTGCAGCTTAACCATGATGCATTGTGTGAACTATATTGCAGTGCGGATAACACTTCTGGACATGACGGGTGTGCAATCACATATCGACTATTTGGTAGGTCGATTAGGGTCACTGAACGAGATGTTAATCGAATTCTTCATTTTCCTATAGAAAATCTCGTTTCTGATCCTACACCCGAACAGATTGAAATGTTCTTTCGCTTTATAAGGTACCAAGATGGCAATTTCAATACTGGTAATCTATCTAGAACGTTTCTAACCCAGTATTGGAATTTCTTCTTTCACACTCTTAACCATGTTTTTTCCTCAGATAGAACAAATCAAGATCGAATACCTGAATTTATTCAAATAATAGGGTATGCGGTCGCCAATAATTTGAGGATTAATTTTGGAAAAATAGTGCTTGGTCAAATCATTTTAAAAATGAAACGCTTGGGAACAAGAGATGTTCGGACTCAAAATGTCAAATGTCTATATCCAAGGTTTCTACAGTTAATATTAAATGATTTTTTGATTGATGAAGACAGGGTACGCTTGGAAAATGGTCAAAAGGTGGAATGTTCTTCCATGAAGACGAATGTAATTAATTACATAAGCAAAAAGAAATATACGGATGTGCCTACAGTCCTAACTGAATATCTAAAGACTGTCCCACTTCCGTTGTTACCACGACCAGTGAGAGCAGGTATACGACAAGGTAATATTTCAATCCCTGCTATTCCAACCTTTGTATTCCCTATTGTGTCACAGGAAATACAGTTTCTACAGCCCCCAGTGGCCATCTTACCCGACCAAGAGCAGGAAATCCCACCGACTCTAACACAGGTCGAAGAGCCCATTCTACAAATGCAAACACAAACACAACAAACTCCTACACCTCAATTGTCACTTAAACGACCAGTCATCCACATTATTGAGGGAGATAGTGCCTCAGCAGCACCACATAAGGAGTTAGTTACAACAGCCGCTCTACCTCATTCTAAACGAAGTAAAACCAATGAACCTGAGGTAACGGCAACTGTTAGTGAAACAATTCTTTCTTATCCAATGAGTGCAAATGTAAATGAGGTTGAATTGACGGGAGCAACTATCTTGAGTTCCATTTCACGGAACATACGAGTGGTTGATGATCTTTCAAAAGATCAAATGCCTTCACAGGCATCCGAGGTGGAATTACCTACCTCAATAACTGCTGGTGAATCTTCCATTTTACGGAATGATCCATTGGTGGGTGGTTCTTTTATGAACCAAGTGTCTTCACAGACGTACGAGGGAAACTTGGGTTTTGTGCCATTTAATCAATTCAAGTTTAACCTCCCAGAGGGAAAATCTCTTGATCTCTTTCGAGATTTACCACTTTTTACCAGTGGTCGGCAACTCGCTTCACGCGAGGACGGAAGCTCACGAACTTTCATTGCACCATCCGTGACCTCTGAAAAAGGGGCTAGGATGATTTCATTTGCAGGTACACATATCGGTGGAAGCTCTAGAGGAAAGTTGAGGGAAACACCAACAGAACATGTAAGTGTAACCCAAACCACTAAACCGAGTGAATATAGAGTGTTGAGTGAAACACCTGCAGAACATACGAGTGAGCAACCTACTCAACCACATGCACCTGTAACCAGAAAGGAATATAGCAGACTCCTTACACGGGTCCAAACAATGGAGAAAGAGTTGCAAAATATCTGTAAGTCCATTGCAGAAATTAAAAATTTGCAACTTATTCAACATGATGCATTCCAGGTTCAATTAAGTTCCATGGCATCCCAGTTTAGTCATGCAATTCATTCCTTGGGGAAGACAGCTTCGTCTAATTTACCAACTCCACATCCTACTACTCTGGAGGATAACCCAACTGAGGGGGAGAAGGTGGATGATCAAGAAGCTACTAGGCGTAATAAGGGCAAGGAAAAGGTTGTTGACACAGAATTAACTTTATTTTGGGAAAGGAAAAGCTAATTGGAATATTCGTGCTATGTGGAAAGAAAGCAAAGGCAAACTTGAAAATATGTTCAGTCAAGAGGAACAATTGTCTTGCACTTGGAAATCTGGAAAATGTATATATGATCCAGAATGTACTTTAATATTATTTATCTTTGTATTTTATTTGTATCAGTTGAGTCATCCTCTAGGTATTTGCTTGTCAAACCCTAACAATCAAATAGGGGGAGATTGTAAAGCATAATGTAATGTAATATGTAATAGAGGAAATATATAACTCAACTAGGATAAAAGATAAATAATATTAACTCTATACAGGGATCGTGAAAATTGAAGAACAGGCATCAACAAGGATCAAGTCGCTGAAAGAAGTTCATTAACATGATCAAGCCTCAGTGACAGAATAAGATGTATAGATGATTCAGTTGAAAGGCCAAAAGATTACAGTATTCTTAAAGACATGATACGAAGACCACGAGTGAATGTTAGTCGTCTGTGAACCAGACCAGTTGCACTAGGCGTCAACATCTTCACAAAGGAATCGAAGTATCTAACTCAGAAAAACTGTTAAAAAGGTATGATTGAGAGCAGTGTTGATATCCTCCATTTCAGAAGCTGAATATTTAAGGATATCAAAAATAAAGAGGAAAATGAATAGTAACCGAAATCACTATTCACATGAATAGTAACCGGAGTTACTATTCACCGAAATCACTATTCACAGTTACTATTCACGGCTACTATTCATATGACGGCTACTATTCATATGGCGGCTACTATTCATATGGCGGCTACTATTCAAAAAGTGGCTGGAGGGGCCCACGGGGGTTGTTGGAATAGTACAGCATAGTGACTTTCTAAAATCTATAAATAGGCATGCTGTATTTCATTTCAAAACACACCTCAACACACAACTCTCTCTTCTCTCTCTTATATCATCTCTGTGTAAGCTGCTAGACAGTCCATCTAGTAGGAAAGCCGGCTTAGCCCGCTTTCAGGAAGTGTCGGATAGAAGGTCCTCGTGCCTAAACTATCCTTAGGAGTGTTCGAGTTTTTTGAAGCTAATCCGTTGGATTAGAAGTTGTAACACCCCTTGGGTTTTTATCAGTTCAAAGATATTTTCCCGAACCAATTGTTTTATTTCGATTCAGTTGTTAACCTCATTTTTCACATCTCGAAAATCGAAATATTTTTAAATAACGTATTCAACCCCCCTTCTACGTTATTCCGGACCTAACATCCTTTGACTAAGGGACTTGAGCATGTTGTTGTCCTTATGTCTAGGTTGGGGATGGGACTGTTAGCCCATAATGATTAATCTACAGCGGGAACCCAATACACATGAGAGGAGATCCCTCGAAAGTGTATTCAATTTGGTAATAACAAGTTGTAAGGGTGAATTGGTTGTACCTTTAACTACATAGATTCATACTTACGTATCTGGAGTCTATCCCCTGTAAACCTAAAAGGTACTTTAACTGCCAGAATAACAAGAGTTATTTGAACTCTGAATGGGGTCAAGTCATATGACGAGATGCTAGCAGTACATCTCTGGAGATGCCCAGCTAAGAGAATGTAATAGTGTGGTCGCAATTAGAGAAAAGGGTTATTCCTTGAAGCATTCGACGAACAAGATCGAGACAGGACCATTAACGTCTCAAAGCCGTAGATTGGCACCATAGCCTTTGACTTGTCGTCGTCTATGGAGTGTGGTTACACCAAACGGATAAAGATTCAAGGTGAAATATTCCACCTGAATCCGGTAGCCATCGAAGTAGAGGACTTAGGAGGGTTCAAACCCGGAAGGGTACCTACTCTGAAAAACAAGTCATGATGAGAATCGATATGCATTGTTGTATGGATTCGTGGGGGATTGTTAGAAAATGGAAAGTTTGAGACATATTTATAATATGTTCTTGATGTAATTTCCGGAAACTAACAAGTGGAGTTTGTTCCTTGTAATGAGGACTTAAACTTTCATGTTTGAATCTAAGACATTTTCTTAGTGGAATCCATAAATAAATTGAGTTGAAGTTGCTTGCTTGAAATGGGTTATGTGGGTTATTTAGTTGAAATAACTTGAGTCCCACATAGAATTGGTAATGAAAGGTTGGTGGCTTTATATAGCTCCATGTGCAAGTGTAGTGCACAACTACTAAGGCGCACACACACGCGCGTCGCCGCCCGCCTCGCCACGCCACGCCACGCCACGACTCGATTCGGGTCAGGGCGAATGTCTCGGCGTCTCGCGTACGCGAGGCGACCTGGGCGAGGAATTTTATTACCTGGAATATTGATTTATTTTAACAGAACATCGAATTTTATATGTTACTACTGTTGTATCAGTACTTGGATTATTGAGCTGATCAGACATCAAATTCTGATGGACAGGCTCTGAACATAACCCAATACTGATGGGCATCAGATCCTGACGGACTAAAATCCTGATGGGTCAGATACTGATGATGACCAATCCTGATGGATCTCAGATCCTGACGATGGTTAAATCCTGATGCAGCTGTAACTGAAAAATAAATACTGATGCAGTTAATGAAATTAAATCAGAATATTTACTTTCCTTTTAATGCATATCTCTTACGTTTTATTTTTGGGTATTATATATATCGAAGATATAACGTTGAGAAAAAAAACATACGTTAAGGAAAAACCCTTGGTTGCAATTACTCTCTGTTCTCCCTCAATACATACAGATACAATACATAATTCTCAGGCGAACTGAGGTGCTAGTTGTCGTTGATCTCTGGTGTATCTGTGAACACATTGATCTGTGCTGTTTTATCCTGGAAGTAATATTGCTGCATCCCAACACAGCGTAAGTGGGGCAATATTCTCTTCAAGAACAGTCAAGTTCTCTCGAAGGGTTTGGCCACTCAGCTGTTCTTCTCTCTCTTATCAGTAGTTGCTAAATCTTCTGTGAGAGATAAGTATTCTTGCCTTTCTTGTTATTATACAGTCTCTGATTATACTTTGTTTTTGTCTTCGTGATTTGTTTCGTTAATTGGTTAATTGTCTGTTCTTGTTTTAATATATATATATCACTGTCTCATTGTTGCTGTAGTTTAATTATACCCAACAAGATATGTATCATATTTTCGAGCCGGATATAAGCCGAGATACTGGATAATCGGTATCAATTTTCACCCCAGTCAACAGCGTTACTCACGGGGTCTGTTATTTTTTTTTGCAGCATAAGGTTACCTAGCTGAAATGGACAAAACATTTATATTGTCTTTAAGTTTATCAATTAAATCGTATATCAAATACACGTACGTTAACAATTAGTGCCAACTAAGGTTGTTGAATATTTCAAAACAGAAGCTAAACCCACACATGACCAGTGAACACATTTTCTTAAAATCGTTATTGTAAATACTAATGAAGAGGATTTTTCAAATACAGTAAAATTTTGATAAATAAATATTCGATATCATCTATTTTATTAAATTAATAATTCATTGTAATCCCAACATAATGATGATACTGCTTTTTAATATCGATAAAGTAAACAGTTTTGACAAATAATATAAATGATCCAATTTTTTTAAAGAAGTCGCATTGTGGTTTGGGGTGAAAGGTAATTTGGAAAAACAGAGAAACAGTGTCTAAAAGTCAATAGAAAAGTTAAACAACATTTTTTCAAGTTTACTATTCTCACCAAATTACAAAACAGCCTACCTTCTTAAAGTCTCATTCAAACCTTTTATAAATAACCACTCCAAACAACTCGACAACAACCTTTTCATTTCTATCAAACACACCATCAAAATTCAAAACACAGAGAAAGAAACAATGAGCTCAAATTTGAGGTACAACAGAGTACGTGGCCACCGGAGATCATTTCATGGCCCTTGCAGAGGCTTCCGCTTAAACGCTAGAAGGTTTTCGGTTTATCGTATTCGCGCAAAGTTCTACTATTTGTTCAAGATTTTAAGCGGACGGTGGCGATCATGGTATAAACATGCACGTAATATATGTCATAGCCAACCGAAGAAAGATAGCGCAAAGTTTGTTCCACAAAATGCATACCCCCGAGTTCAAAATAGATTAAGATCATTCGGGCGTTCAAATTCTTTTTATTCGGAAGCTATTGCGGATTGCTTGGAGTTTATAAAAAGATCTTCTGCCGGAGTCAATGATGATATTCATGAACAAGAGGAGTACGCATTGGTTCAAGAAAAGTTTCATGTAACAAGAAGTTGAGATTTTCGGTCCAAGATACAAGAGTTTGATGGTTCGAGTATGAGTAAATCGAGTTTATCATGTAAATTAAGATAGATTTCGTTATTTGTTTTTCTTTTGTGTTTTGGTTGAAAAGATTCGACCGAATGATAGTAAATATATGCCGGGAAATGGTCTTAAAACACCGACCTAAATTAATAAATCTAAGCACAGTTTTTGTTTCCTGCGAGACTGATTATCTTCTTGATATCGATAACCAAATGCAGAAACGGCCGGATTCTATCTTCTTGAATGGTGTTGCGTTTTTGTCCTAGTTCGGCTTTATTTTTTTCATTTTTTAATATCAGATCGTGAGGAAGTGAGGGATTTTTGTATATATTTTATTAGCTTATATACTTGTTTGTTCATGATTCTCTTATAATGATTAAACTCTCTTTTATTGAAATCGGCTGATTTCTGAAAAATCGTCGATAAATCATTTAAAAATCGGTCAAAATTTTGGAACCGATTCAGCTGATAAATCGCCGATTTTTCAACCAAATCACCTGATAAATCGTAAATCGATACATCAACCGAATAATTCCAATTTCCGAAATCTGTAACACTGATTGAACTTAAAAAGATTGACATTGAAAGTTAAGGGTCCTTTACAGATCACTGTACAATCTATCTATTATCTATCTAATACACCAACAAGGGGTTTCCCTGAGCAAATTAATTCATAAGCTCGGTCACTCCGAACCTCACTCCAAACCTAACTCTAAATATTTGTAAAAATAATGTTATTCAAAGGGTTTGAACCCATGACCTTGCATAATTGAATGCAACAACATAACCAGTTGAGCTGTGTGAGCATTTGAGATAATATTAAAAATCATTAGCAACATACATAAATATTTCTATAATGTATAATCTCAATAATTATACATACATACATAGACATACATACACACAGACATACATACATACATACATACACACATACATACGTACATACATAACTAATTATACATGAATACGTACATACACACATACATACATACATACATACTTACATACTTACATACATACATACATACATACATACATCCATACATACTTACATAATTATTAATTATACATGCATACGTACATACATACATTTATGTTAAAAAGTCTATTAATATTTCATTATTTGTAATCTATCAATTGTTGTATAATTATTACTCCAATTAATATGCATATTTATACATACATACACATGTACAAACATAAATACATACATATATAAATTTTTATGGATGTATAATAATATGCTATAATATTATATACATACACACTATATAACATACATACATACATACATACATACATACATACATACATACATACATACATACATGCATGCATGCATGCATACAAACATACATACATACATACATACATACATACATACATATAATTATGTTGTATAATCTATTAATATTTCATTATTTGTAATCTATTAATTGTTGTATAATTAATATGCATATTTATACATACATACACATGTACAAACACAAATACACACATATCTAAATTTATGTGGATATATAATAATATACTATAATATTATATACATACATACATACATACTATATATTTTTGTTTATATATATTAATTTGTAGATAAATCTCAGTTGGCTTACCTCAGATAATGTATAATGATTAATTATAATGTATATTTGCAGATAATTATATATTAATGTATAATTATTAATTATACATGCATACGTACATACATACATACATACATACATACATACATACATACATAATTATTAATCATATGCATACATACATACAATATATACATACATTTATGTTGTACAATTTATTAATATTTCATTATTTGTAATCTATTAATTGTTGTATAATTATTATGCATATTTATACATACATACACATGTACAAACATAAATACATACATATATAATTTTTTGTAGATATATAATAATATACTATAATATTATATACATACATACTATATAGCAGACATGCATACATACATACATTTATATTGTATAATCTATTAATATTTCATTATTTGTCATCTATTAATTATTGTATAATTAATATGCATATTTATACATACATACACATGTACAAACATAAATACATACATATATAAATTTTTGTGGATATGTAATAATGTACTATAATATTCACTAACATATACCATATCTTATTAATCATTTTAGATCTACGGTAATTATTTACGAATTAAATATTATAAAAAAATATCACAATACAAAAAAAGAACCTTCATGCGTATATATAAGTATATATAATACAAACTTGTATTAACATTAACTATCATAAAACTCATCAGTCACATCTTTAATACGTAAACGCACAAAACAATATAACAAACAAACACACACACACATACACACACATATGTATAATAGAGCAAATGGGGGAGGGTTACATGAGCAAATTTATTCATATAAAAAGTTATATTTACTCCTACTAATTATATCTATGTTATATTTTCGGGGGCTATTTGGGTATTGAAACACTAACATATTTATTACATAATAATAACTGATATATATGAACCAATATGCATTTATTATTATGTAATTAATACTTGTATGTATCTCTGTATCCATCCATGTTAATTCTAAATATTTATATTTCGAAGTACGGTTTTGATCTTAACATTGACCAATTTATTACATATCGTTCAAGTTTGTTTTAACAAAACAAAACATAGCGTAAAATATAAACAGATGTAATTTAACCAGAATTATTATTTGCATGTCACGATCGGGTATTGCATAAATTCTATTTACTCACAACAATTGCTGCGAAGATATGAACAATCGAAAATATCAACAATCCAATACTGCGTGATCACGAATAATTCATAAATATTTGTAATCTAGAGTATGTCCGTGTCTTGCACGGGCTACAAAGCTAGTTGTTACTAATCTTTCAACCTTTAAAATTTTTGCAGGTAATTTACCAACAAATCCTTAATTACTATAACAAGCAAAAAAGTATTAATAAGTTAAACATAAAAAAGGAGCATTTGTTAAATTTCAAAAATAAACAAGGAGTATAAGCTATGTAAATGTAATTAGTAAATATTTGTGTAGTGCTGGACGGTGCACCAATTTGTTGGGTTCGGGTTCTTTAGTTTAAAAACCAGATATAGCCCATCATATCATACTGGGGATGTTCGTGTGAGCTTATTTTTTATAAAAGTTAATTTATTTTAAAAAATAAATTAAGTTTCTTAGTTTTTTTTTGAAAAAAATATTTTTTTACAAGTTATTGAATCTCAAAAATACATTAAATATTTATATAAAAAAATTATCAAAATATGAAATTTAATCCGAAAATAAATCCATAAAAACTTATTTTAAGGTGAGCCAAACATCACCATAATTTTCGGAAAATATCACAAAATCTACTTTTCTCAACTATAATTGCTTATATGTTTTCCATAAGCATCTTATTTCTTTTACAATTCGGAAAACTAATCATACTTAAATGCAACACTTTTTTATACTTAAGAATGTGATTATTTTATAATAAATATGTAAAAGTATTAAATAGAGACCAAGTAATAACATATAATATAATCGGAACTGACATACTAAATTAATTATTTAGTCTACAAAAATGTACTCCCTCCGTCCGTTAATGTTATTCTTATTTCATATGTCGGGACTGTTCATAACATGAGATAAATTACTAATTTACGTCTAATTTATAAGATTAAACATAATCATGAGTGATTTTGTTGAATTCATATTTATGAGTACTTTAATACAGTGAAGTTTTTATATTTAATACTAATATGAAATTCAAGATATTAACGATAAAAAATGTACGTTGGTAAACGTGTTTAATCAAAACAGGAAAAATATTAACGGACGTAGGGAGTACTAATTTGGAAAAAAAGGATTATTGTACTTGTCAAGTTCTGAATTTTAAAATATTCTTCAAACAATTTTAACCATGCGTACTTTACATTTGTTACCATCAATCTCCTCCGCACATATTTTTGTGCCGCATCGCCGGTTCATAAACTAAAGCTCATTGTATTTTAAAAATCGCAGTAGATGTAATAATCCAAATTAGAACATCCAAAACAACTCTGTTAAAATAATGAACCGGATTTGCAGGTGCAAATCTGGTCGGAGACAATGTTAGGGAAGGAGGAAGGTTGCTTAAGATTATATAATTACGTGTTTTGTTTGGGGTTTCCACCTAATCTTTGTACTAAATAAAGTACAAAAGCACAGGGACAGAAAAGAATGCAGATTACTAGTCAAGTGCACCATTGGGTTTTCATGAAGGGTTTTGGTCCATGACAAAACCTGTTAAATAACAATCAGTTTCTAAACCGTTGGATCGTTGATCCAACGGCCCCCCTGGATTACAAAATTTTTTTGCTGTCCGCTATAATTTTCCGCGGATAGGCAGATTGCCTGTCCGCGGAAATTGTAAAATTATTTTTTTTTTAATCTTAGTCGTTGGATCGTTGATCCAACGGCTATGGAACCGATTGTTAAATAACCGGTCCCTGACAGTCCCTGACAATCATTTGTCAGGGACCAGGACCCTTTCATCAATATCCTTGGCAAGTTGGCATTGCTCTGCACAATAATAGACACTTGTTGTTTTTTGTTTAATAAGAAATGATAGCGAGAGTCTCTTTTTGAAATTTAATTTGTACAACTAATTAGTTAAATCAGAGCACGATTGATAGCGCAAGTGATAAGGGTTTTATCTTCTATTGTTCCAAGACCTGGATTCGACTGTATCTCACCTGATTTTTTTTTTAGAATAAATACTCAATTATATGGCTATAAGTCTAATTATTAAAAAACAATATGCGTTAAATCATTTTCAGATAAAAGAAGTAATTCAAAATTTGTCCCAAAAATTGATGTGTCATATGATTAATTGATAATAATAAATAAAAATTCATCATTTATCATGTCATGTCATTTGATAAAATTTTTGATTAATTTTTTAAAAGAGTATCCTGGGACTGAGGACATCCTCAGGTAACAACCCTGAGGTTAAGAGATAATACACTATAAATCAGGGATATTATTGTAAATACATAAGGATAATTTCTATTATTACAAAAATGCCACTAACCATTTATACTAAAAATCAATTTAACCTTAGGTAAGTGCCCTGAGGACAACCTCAGGACCATTTTTCTCTTTTAAAATATATAGCACTATTCTTTTCATATTTAATATTTGATACACGAGATGAAATGAAGGTACCCAACATGAAAAACACATGATTATTTGCAAATTGTCCATCTAAATTCCAATCATCTATTACGATATATATTAAATATATTTGGCGCAGTGTATTTTGAGAATGAATTTTATGGTGTTTTGGGAAATCTGGAAAGCCCATATCGACGCGGGAACAGTGGTGTATATCACGAGAGCTCACCTATCACAACGAAAAAATTGTTCAATTAATGGGGGCATCTATACCTCCAACCTCAGTTGGTGCAATTGATGGGTCTGAACACTGAATTATCACCTTTTTTTTATGTGTCATGGTCAATTGTGATGCTACTATTTTCAAGGATGTTGGTGTCTTTTGGATGTCTCGGAAAACCTTTGTATTCATTTTTAATGTCAAGAATATTTTTATTCAGTATGTTAAGCGATCAGGAAACAAAACGACTAATTATTTAGCTCATCTATTTGTTTTTCAACCTGGTTGCATGGTGATATGGGTTAAAAGTAAACCCTAAAGACACATTTAATGTGGCATCAATTAGACCTTGTGTGGTCCAAACATGGGGCCCACCAGATGGCCCAAAAACCCTAATTAAATATTAATTTCGTAATTAATATTGAGGGCTAATTAACAGCTGGAAAATATAAGTCAAATAAGGACATTATCCCTATTAGGAGTAGCCTCCAAGGCACATAGTCATACAAGGAAACAAACTCCTACAAGGCAGGAGTCTAGAACTTTCCTCAAGGCTGACTTACCCACCAAGTCACCTAATTCTACCATATTTCTGAGGCTTCTCAGCCTATATAAAGGGTCAGACCCCTCACCCTAGAACTACGTTTTTTGGCTTGATCTTTGATATACATCAAAGTACGTAGGCATCTTGTTAAGGCAGAATCAGCCACGAGCACAAGAGCAGCCATATAAGCACGAAGCTCACGAACCCTGGCAATAAATACATACAAACCCTAGCCGCAATCTAATAACCTAGTTTATTCCACAACATTTGGCGCCGTCTGTGGGAAGAAGACATCAACCATGGTAAATACACGAAGAACACCACCAGCAACTACTGATCCTATTCCACTTAGCTCCGTTCCACCCACAACAGATCCGGTGCCCCCAACGACCGGAACGATCGTTCCGCTCCAAGTTTCTCAACCCCTAGGGATGACCTCCCATGTTGAGAGTACGTTACCTCCAATCGTCCACACAAATCAAGGGACTAATCCCTTTCAGATGGTGGTTTCTCCCTTGATTGTAGATCCCAACAACCCTCCACGAGGGGTCCAGATCCACACTACGGATCTTCCCGTGAATACCAACCCAATGTATGGGCTGCCTAACTACCCTCCTACTCAAGGAGCTGGATCAAGTGGTCATGCCCTGCATATCCGAGATCGAGATTATCGCGATTTTTCTGGTCCTTATACGGATGATTCATTCTCTGACGACGATTACGATCGTGATGAAGCTCCAAGGAGGCGACATACAAGTAAAGAACCTCGAAGAAGAACTCGAACTACTCACGATGAACTCCCTTCGACAACTGTTGAGAGGATTAAGGCTTATGAAGCCGAGATCTTAAGATTAAAGGAAGATATGGCAAGAGAACAAGTCAGGTCAAATCAGATGATAAGTGGATTTTATATCCACTTGGAGCATTCTATATCGGCTTAAATTGATTGTTTTGGACTCAAGTTTGTGTAATTTTGATGTGTTTTGTGTAGTTGTGCAGGTTTGCAAGAATATCTAAGCTTTTGTCGTTTTTGGAGATTTAATTGATTAAAATTCGGATTTTCCGGGAAGGCTGCGCAACTTATACTGTTTTGGCCATATCTGGAGTTCTAGAAGTCCGTTTTCAGCGATCTTACTGCCCACGCGAAGCTTGAGAGATTTTCTACAACCTGGGATAGGAAACAAGTGCAAGGGACGTGCTGAATGAAGTCGCGCACGTGTTCTTATAAAAGAAGGCCATGAATTTACTGTTTTGCCCTTTTTCTAATTCTAATTGTATTCTGGGCAGTTTTGGGTACCTTCTTTAAATCCTAATTGTAATAGAAGGTAATATCTTGCTGGGTAAGATTTTTAGAGCCTATTTAAAACACATCCTACCATTGTAAATCATAACAATTCATAGCTTTTAATCGTATCAAGGTACTTTCGATCTTCAATTCTTTCTTCAATATTATGTTTTCATTCATTATCATTATTATTACGTTTTCTTTATTAAATATGCGTAACTAATTCTCTAATCTGAGGATTGGGTAGTATTCCTTGGTATTCATGCATGCTTGATTACGTGATTTTCTGCTTTGCTGATCTGTTAATGAGATCTTAACACAATTAGGGGAGTCATGAACCTTTGATTGTATTCTAGGGATTGTAATAAGCTTGGGAGAGAAGTTGCAATCTTAGTACATGATTTAACAGACATAATTTGAATATTAGATCGGGAGATTAATAGGAGAATTGTGAGACATATAATTCTTGGCACTTAACAGTTTATAGATATACTTTGATTGTATCACGGGAGTGACAATTAGGGTGTAGCTGTAGGCACTATATTGTAGCCTGGGAGGGTACAGTATAACTTTAGAAGAATTGTTTTCAGCAAGGTAGGAACACAGATATCACATTAATATTGAGCATGTATTGAGACCAAGTGAAGAACCCCAGTTCTTAGATTGTTTTCCCATATATTTGAATCTCAGTTTAAAATCAATTCTTAGTGCTTATAATTAGTTCTTGGTTAATTTAGTTAATACACAAACCCAAAATTCTTCTCACACACTTCTAGACGTAAAAAGATAAGAAACCTGAACTTTGAATTAAATTTAGTCCTTCCCTGAGAACGAACTCACAAAAATACTACTAACAAATTGGCGCCGCTGCCGGGGAAGGCAGTATATTTGAGTTTGAGTTAATTGTTTCTTGTAGTTGGATTTTATCTTTGTATATATTTTTCTTTTCTTTCTTTTTGTATTTCTTTCTTTGGTGTGTCTACAGGTGCTTTGAGGTAGACAACTTAAACAGGTTTTGAGGAGAGAGACTAGATAGACTACAACTTTGGTTGGAACAATGCTCAGAATTTCTACAACAGTCAGGAACAATATCAAGACTTCAATCCTTACCCACAATTCAATTCCTATGAGGATTGTAATGCATATCAGGTGAATTCGTTCTATTCTGAGAACTCATTTTATGCTCCATATGCCTCTAGCAATGATTATTCATATTCGTTTGAAAATCAATATCATGATGATGTTTATCCATATATGTGTAATGATGTTGATACGAGTTTAACTCAGTCTAATCCTTCTTTACCTGCTGATTGGGAGATTGCGCTCAATATATAAAATGATTCAAGGAACTCAGTCTAATCCTACCTTACTTTCTTTGGGAGTTTTTGATGAACCAACTTTAGAGATTGCTAGTGACAATGATATTCCATGTGATTCAATAGCTTGGTACTAGGAGAATGCTAAACTAAATAATTTTATTTGGGAAGTTCGAGCAGTGTGGTATGAAGGATGTTATCGAACTCCCCCTTGTGTCAATTTTACTCTATGCCATGATTCTTGTTTAGCAATTGATGATAATGTTGTGTCTGATGAGTCTACTTGTGTAGTTGATAATTGTCCCATGCGCATTAATGATAATTTGGATGCAATTGAAATTCTATCAAATCTAGAAAATTTTGAGCTTAATACATTGGTAGACGATATTAAAATTGATGAGTGTCCAATTATAAAAGAGAAGGAAGTTAAGATTGAGGAAGTTGAAAATCTTGCTTTAGAGTATAAGGATCCGATTTGGGAGGAGTATATGAGTCGTACTTATAATGATTATTCTGATGACTTTTCTAGCTATTTTGATGTTTCCAAGTCTCTTGAGCATGATAGGTTCTTGAAAGTTTTCGTACCTTTCAATGGATCTAAGGCATATATGCACATCATAATTTTATTACAAATTCGTAAATATGTGAATCTATTTGCTTTTTCTCCTCACTGAAGATTTTATGTGCAAATACGTCAAGCTATTGACGTTAAAGGAGCGCTTCGTGGGAGGCAACCCACGCATTAGTGTAGGAAGAAGAAAAAAAAAATCGAGTTTTTGGGTGTAACGCAGGATGCGCGTGCGTTACTGGTGTTTCCGCAGATTGCAGCTGTGTAACCTGCGTTACTGTATGTGCCGCAGTTTGCATGCCTGTCACGCAGGTTGCGCCTGCGTGACTGGTGGTGGAGCAGATTGCTTGATGCGCGCGCAGCTTGCCTCCTGTAGTGTTTTGCCCGATTTTGTTTGTGTTGTTCAGCAGTTGTATAAAAAAAAAAAAATTGCTTCTACCCCAATTCTATTTATACTCCCAACTTTACACCTAATTCTTTTCCTATTTTAATTCCAAAACCTCCCATCTCTCCTCCAAAAATTCTAAACCTATTTCTACTCTAATTCATATTATTATTATTATTATTATTATTATTATTATTATTATTATTATTATTATTATTATTATTATTATTCTTATTATTTTTTTTATTTATTATTATTGTTATTATTATTATTATTAGTATTATTATTATTATTATATTTATTATTCTTATTATTATTATTTATTTTTCTTTTTTTTATATATACCCACCTATACATACAAATCCAATTCCTCTTCTATTTTATTTTTTTTAAATCTCTAAAAATTCAATTCTAAAGAGGAATTAATTGCAAGTTCACCTCTTTGATTCGTATTGGGTAATCTTTTTCTCTAATCTTATTTTTTATTACGAATTTGTGTTCTTGTCAATTGGGTTTTGTAGTATTCAGGCAAGGTGGCCAGTCTATGGAGCTCGTACGCATTATCCACCGCCAGATTCTGATTCCTCCGAGGAGGAGGACGAGTAGGTATGTTTTCTGCTATCCCTTGTATTTACTTCCATTCAATGCGGACATTGAATATTTTTAAGTTTGGGGGTGGTTTGAGGGATATGTAGTTGTTGTTGTATTATTTGTTCATGTAGGATTTCATGCTTTGCATATTAGTAGTAGTAAATTATGCATTTATGTTTGTGTTATCTACGTTTGTTTCATATAGGACATTCTGTTTTTATTTTTTTTTGTATTCATGTGAGTTCATAGTAGTTTGCATTTGCACCCATGCTTGATAGGAATTTTGTGTTGTTGACGCTTTTGATTGAGAAGTGATATGCTTGTTCTTGTGCACACACATACACTAGTAAGTTGAAGCTAGTAGACTTATTGAATGTTGTAAGTAATTAGAAGGACATGAATATGTGCAAGATGATTTAGTTTGCATGCTTTGAATACAAGTTGGTGCGTTAGAGAGATGTTTGCTTGGGATTGAGTATGTTTTTCCACCAAGTGAGATTTTGAGCCTTATTGCATATTTGCAATTTATTCGTTTGCTTGAGTGTCCACGGATTGTTTGCATTGCTAGCAGTTGTTTGAGGTCTTTCTTGAAACGCATGACATTATTTGACGATTAAAATGATAAAGGCATTTAGGAATAACCGCATATTTTCCCATATTACCACACCATGTTTACATGATCAATTAGTTAACCCGTTGAGCTTAATTCTATTTTTTTCGGTGACACACCACATTACTTGCCTATATCTTTTTCTTGTATTGGCCTTACATTAACTTGAACCCAATTGTCAAAGGCTAGTAAAGTGCTTAAGGGAGTAATAAGGTGTGCAAGGAGGGGTTTATTGTTGGTCATACTTTTGGGGAAAATATTGAGATTGGGTTTGGTTGTTTACTTGATAGTCGACATATGTAATAAATTATGGGATCATTGTTATTGTTTATATTATTGTTTTATTTAGCTCTCGGGGAAAAAAAGAAAAAAAGAAAAAAAAAGAAAAAAAAAGAGAAAAAAAAAAGAAAAAGAGAAGAAAAAAATATATTATGAGAGCATGTTTGTGTTTGTTGTGATCCTACTTTAGTCGACTAGTCGAGTGTTCTTAGTAAAATTTATGTGGGAGGAAATAGGGTGTTGTAAATGGTTTATTATGGTACTTACTAGCTTTTGACACTTCACCTGTTTTTGGCTTATTTGACATACCTTGTCCCTAGCCCACGTTACAACCCAATTAAAGACCTTTTGATTATCGTCATTGATGTATGTTGTGTTAAGAGTTAGATTGATACCAAATGTCAAGCATGTTTATGATTTTGTTGGAATTGAGTGATACACTTACCCTTGTTCTTGAGTGAATATTCTTTTGTGAGTGGATTGTGAGTGTTTGCTTGTTCTTGCGTATGAGATCCCGAGTGTTGTCTCAAAGATGTGCTCTTGTAGGCTTAGCATGTTTACTAACTTATTCTTACACTTGACATGGGCTTGTGAGAACTTATGCATGTTCATTGAGTAGACTATGTGAATACTTGCACTTTCGACACCAAGACATTGCGTATTTACTTTAATTCTTAAGATGATATGGCATGAGAGGATTTGAAGGTATGGTAGGATGTTAGTACTAGATTAATTGCATTTTTCATATTAGTTGCATTCATGCATTGCATTGCATTAGGTTAAATGGATTTTGTGGTACATTCACTATAGGCCCTCACGAGACCTTACTCGTCCACTAGGGCTACCTAGGGGTTCAAAGGGCTTGTTGCATATGCCAAATGCAACCGTGATCACCTACGGAAGTGGTACTAGTTAGTTAGTTAGTTGTAATTGTTTATGCTTGAGGACAAGCATCGGTTTAAGTTTGGGGGTGTTTGATAAGTGGATTTTATATCCACTTGGAGCATTCTTTATCGGCTTAAATTGATTGTTTTGGACTCAAGTTTGTGTAGTTTTGATGTGTTTTGTGTAGTTGTGCAGGTTTGCAAGAATATCTAAGCTTTTGTCATTTTTGGAGATTTAATTGATTAAAATTCGGATTTTCCGGGAAGGCTGCGCAACTCATACTGTTTTGGCCATATCTGGAGTTCTAGAAGTCCGTTTTCAGCGATCTTACTGCCCACGCGAAGCTTGAGAGATTTTCTACAACCTGGGATAGGAAACAAGTGAAAGGGACGTGCTGAATGAAGTCGCGCACGTGTTCTTATAAAAGAAGGCCATGAATTTACTGTTTTGCCCTTTTTCTAATTCTAATTGTATTCTGGGCAGTTTTGGGTACCTTCTTTAAATCCTAATTGTAATAGAAGGTAATATCTTGCTGGGCAAGATTTTTAGAGCCTATTTAAAACACATCCTACCATTGTAAATCATAACAATTCATAGCTTTTAATCGTATCAAGGTACTTTCGATCTTCAATTCTTTCTTCAATATTATGTTTTCATTCATTATCATTATTATTATGTTTTCTTTATTAAATATGCGTAACTAATTCTCTAATCTGAGGATTGGGTAGTATTCCTTGGTATTCATGCATGCTTGATTATGTGATTTTCTGCTTTGCTGATCTGTTAATGAGATCTTAACACAATCCCTAGAATACAATCAAAGGTTCATGACTCCCCTAATTGTGTTAAGATCTCATTAACAGATCAGCAAAGCAGAAAATCACGTAATCAAGCACGCATGAATACCAAGGAATACTACCCAATCCTCAGATTAGAGAATTAGTTACGCATATTTAATAAAGAAAACATAATAATAATGATAATGAATGAAAACATAATATTGAAGAAAGAATTGAAGATCGAAAGTACCTTGATACGATTAAAAGCTATGAATTGTTATCTATGAATTGTTATGATTTACAATGGTAGGATGTGTTTAAATAGGCTCTACAAATCTTGCCCAGCAAGAAAATACCAAAACAGAATTATAATAGAATTTCTGCAAAATACGTTTCCTAAACTGATTCTGTTTTTAAGGAAAATTCGTAGCTGACTTTTCTTCAGATATTCTGGAACGTTCCAATCGTAATTGGACCTCTGGACCACTTTAGAATGATAGAGAATCTCGTTATCTTCGCGTGGACTGCTTACGGGCCCCAAACGGAGTTGTAGAACTCAAGATATGGCCAAAATAGTAAAAACTGTAATTTTTCAGGGGCAACTTGCGCCCAGCAGTCTGTTCTTCGCGCAAATTGCTCCTACCCGGCGCAATTCGCTCCTGGGAATCCTATCCCAAGTTGTAGAAAATCTCCCAGGCTTCGCGTGGGCAGTAAGATCGCTGGAAACGGACTTCTAGAACTCCAGATATGGCCAAAACAGTATAAGCTGCGCAGCCTTCCCGGAAAATCCGAATTTTAATCAATTAAATCTCCAAAAACGATAGAAGCATCAACTTTAATCAACATTCTCGTAAATCTGCACAACTAAGCAAAACACATCAAAACTACAACAACTTGAGTCCAAAACAATCAATTTAAGCCGAACGGAGGCATTCCAAGTGGATATAAAATCCACTTATCAAACCCCCAAACTTAAACTGATGCTTGTCCTCAAGCATAAACAATTACAACTACCTAATTAGTACCACTTCCGTAGGTGATCACGGTTGCATTTGGCATATGCAACAAGCCCTTTAAACCCCTAGGCAGCCTTAGTGGACGAGTAAGGTCTCGTGAGGGCCTATAGCGAATGTACCCACAAAATCCAATGCAATGCAATGCATGAATGCAACTAAATATGCAAATGCAACTAATATAGCCTACCATACCTTCAAATCCTCTCATGCCATATCAACTTAAGAATCAAAGTAAATACGCAATGTCTTGGTGTCGAAAGTGCAAGTATTCACATAGTCTACTCAATGAACATGCATAAGTTCTCACAAGCCCATGTCAAGTGTAAGAATAAGTTAGTAAATATGCTAAGCCTACAAGAGTACATCTTTGAGACAAAACTCGGGATCTCATACGCAAAAATAAGCAAACACTCACAATCCACTCACAAAAGAATATTCACTCAAGAACAATGGTAAGTGTATCACTCAATTCCAACAAAATCATAAGCATGCTTGACATTTGGTATCAATCTAACTCTTAACACAACATACATCAATGACGATAATCAAAAGGTCTTTAATTGGGTTGTAACGTGGGCTAGGGACAAGGTATGTCAAATAAGCCAAAACAGGTGAAGTGTCAAAAGCTAATAAGTACCATACTGAACCATTCACAACACCCTATTTCCCCCCCACATAATTTCTACTCTTCTTCTTCCAACAAAAAATGCTCGATTAGTCGACTAAAGTAGGATCACAACAAACACAAACATGCTTTCATAATACTTTTTTTTCTTCTTTTTTTTTTTTTCGAGAGCTAAATAAAACAATAATATAAACAATAACAATGATCCCACCATTTAGTACATATGCCGACTATCAAGTAAACAACCAAACCCAATCTCAATATTTTCCCCAAAAGTATGACCAACAATAAACCCCTCCTTGCACACCTTATTACTCCCTTAAGCACTTTACTAGCCTTTGACAATGTGGGTTCAAATTAAAGTAAGGCCAATACAAGAAAAAGGTCTAGGCAAGTAATGTGGTATGTCACCGAAAAATAGGATTAAGCTCAATGGGTTAACTAATTGATCATGTAAGCATGGTGTGGTAATATGGGAAAATATGTGGTTATTCCTAATTGCCTTTATCATTTTAATCGTCAAATAATGTCATGCATTTCAAGAAAGACCTCAAACAACTGCTAGCAATGCAAACAATCCGTGGACACTCAAGCAAACGAATAAATTGCAAAAAATATGCAATATGGCTCAAAAACTCACTTGGTGGAAAAACATACTCAATCCCAAGCAACATCTCTCTAACGCACCAACTTGTATTCAAAGCATGCAAACTAAATCAACTTGCACATATTCATGTCCTTCTAATTACTTACAACATTCAATAAGTCTACTAGCTTTAACTTACTAGTGTATGTGTGTGCACAAGAACAAAAATACTACTAACATGAAGAACCCCAGTTCTTAGATTGTTTTCCCATATATTTGAATCTCAGTTTAAAATCAATTCTTAGTGCTTATAATTAGTTCTTGGTTAATTTAGTTAATACACAAACCCAAAATTCTTCTCACACACTTCTAGACGTAAAGAGATAAGAAACCTGAACTTTGAATTAAATTTAGTCCTTCCCTGAGAACAAACTCACAAAAATACTACTAACATCAGACTCAACCTCCTCCAACATCAGGACCGATTCCCTTAATAGACTTGGAGAGGCCGTCAAGAAGGCAAAGAAGGGCTGATGCCCCAACTGGAAAAACAACGAGGGTGGAAACCCCCAAGAGCAACCCCAAGGATCTGATGCCACTTGGGGATCCTGATGATCCCACACCCCCGTTTACTGAGGAGGTGATGAATGCTCGTATCTCAAAGAAGTTTAAGATGTCAATAATTAAAGCTTATGATGGAATGGGTGATCCCGCAAACCACGTTAGGACATTCTCAAACACTCTGCTGTTGCAGCCTGCAAGTGACGCTTTGAAGTGTAGGGCATTCCCTCAAACTCTATCAGGTATGGTTCAAAGATGGTATAGTCGGCTGCCTGCAAACTCAATTGGTTCCTTTAAGGAGTTGAGTGCTGCTTTCGTTAGTCAGTTTATCAGCGGAAGAGCGCATGAGAAAAGTTTTGCATCTCTTATGTATGTGGTACAAGGGAAGAACGAAAGTCTGAGAGACTATCTTAAGAGGTTCACTAAGGAGACTTTAAACATTACCGATTTGGACAATAAGGTTGTACTGGTAGCCCTGGAGCATGGCACCATCGACCTATACTTTAAGAGATCATTGGCAAAACATCCTCCCGAGAATATGGCTGAGCTCCAGCGAAGGGCTGATAAGTACATCAAGGCTGAGGACAGCACGAAGAAGGAGGTCACAATAGGCAATGGTCGGGGTAACAATGATACTAAGAAGCGAAAGCAAGAGCAGGAGTACGATGCTAGGGACAAGTATCCCCGAACTAGCAAAGACTCTGACTCGCCACCAAAAAAGAGTCTGGGACCGAGGTTCTCTGATTATGCAAGGTTGAATGCCCCAAGGAGCTAGATCCTGTTGGATATCGAAAAGGATAAGGACTTTCGGTGGCCGAAACCACTTAGGGGAGACCCCGAGAAGAGAAACAAGGATCTATATTGTAGGTTTCACAAAGATGTGGGACATGATACAGATGATTGCAGACAGTTGAAGGATGAGATTGAGTTTTTAATCCATAAGGGAAAGTTGAATAAATTCACTAAGGGTGAAGATCGTGGAGCCCAAAGAAGAGATTATGACAGAAGAGACGATGATAAAAGAGACAACAATCGCGATCGAAACACACAGCCCCGAGGGCCAGTTATCAACATGATTTGGGGAGGACCAACAGCAGCTGGCACAACTCGCAACTCACGAAAGGCCTATGCTCGAGAGGTGATGCACATTGTTGGAGAGGCCCCGAAGCGTGCTAAGACAGAAGTGGCAATTGGCTTTGACGACTCAGGCCTCGAAAGGGTGAAGTTCCCACATGATGACCCATTGGTCATAACCCCAGTGATTGGAAACTCAGAAGTAAAGCGAGTCTTGATAGACAATGGAGCCTCTGTTGATATTTTGTTTCATGATGCTTTTGTGAAAATGGGATACACTGATTCTCAGCTGACCCCGACTAACATGCCCATCTACGGATTCAATGGAGTTGAGTCCAAGGTTGAGGGTACTATTCAGTTGCCCATGACAATTGGACAAGAGCCTAGGGAGGCTACTCAGATGCTGAATTTTCTGGTAATCAAGGCAGCCTCAACCTATAATGCAATCCTTGGAAGGACAGGACTTCATGCGTTCAAGGCTGTAGCCTCAACCTACCACATGAAAATCAAGTTTCCAACCCGGAATGGTGTTGGAGAACAAAAGGGTGATCAGAAGATGGCAAGAAGTTGTTATGTGTCCGCACTGAGAGCTGATGGAGTTGGGGGGCAGGTACTCCCAATTGAGGACATGGATGTCCGTGGAGATGATGAACATCGTGGGAAACCAGCAGAGGACTTGGTCCCCATACCTTTGGAGTTAGGCGACCTGGAGAAAGTCACCTATATAGGAGCTTCTCTAAAAGAACCTCTAAAAGGAAAGTTGATAACATTCTTACAGGAGAATAGTGATGTGTTTGCTTGGACTGCCGCTGATATGCCAGGGATTGATCCCCAACTCATAACTCATAAGTTGAATGTTGATCCTGATCGGAAGAAGATAAAACAGAAGAAAAGGAATTTTGCTCCTGAAAGGGAAGAAGCCATTAAGCAAGAGGTTGATAAACTCTTAGAGGCTGGGTTCATTGAAGAGATACAATTCCCAGAATGGTTAGCTAACCCTGTGATGGTCAAGAAGGCGAATGGGAAGTGGAGGATGTGTATAGATTTTACCGATCTGAATGATGCCTGTCCTAAGGATTGTTTTCCCCTGCCAAGGATAGATATGTTGATAGATGCCACAGCTGGACATGAGATGCTGAGTTTCATGGACGGGTTCAGTGGTTACAATCAGATTAAAATGCATGAGGATGACATCCCAAAGGTATCTTTCATAACTGATTTTGGTGTTTTCTGCTATCTTGTTATGGCTTTTGGACTGAAAGATGCAGGAGCCACTTACCAACGACTGGTAAACAAGATATTCGCCCATCTGATTGGGAAAACCATGGAGGTCTATGTAGATGACATGTTAGTCAAGAGCCTGTGTAAAACAGATCACATCAAACATCTCAGAGAGGCATTTGAAGTGCTAAGACACCATAAGATGATGTTGAATCCAGCCAAGTGTGCCTTTGGAGTTGGATCAGGAAAATTCTTCGGATTGATGGTTTCAAAGAGAGGCATAGAGGCCAACCCCGACAAGATCAAAGCAATTCTGGACATGGAACCACCTCGTTCTATAAGAGATGTACAAAAGCTAACGGGCCGAGTTGCAGCCCTGGGGAGATTCATCTCCAAATCTGGTGACAAATGCTTGCCTTTCTTTCAAGCATTGAAGAAGGTGAAAAGTTTTGAGTGGACTTCTGAGAACCAGGAGGCTTTCGAATAGCTGAAGAAGTATATGGCTGAAGCCCCGCTATTGGCCAAGCCTATTCCCGGAGAAGTTCTTTACTTATACCTGGCGGTATCCGAACAAGCATTGAGTGCTGTTCTTATCAGGGAAGAAAAGAAAATTCAGAAAGCTATTTAATATGTGAGTAAGGTGTTGCATGGGGCTGAGTTGAATTACTCACCCATCGAGAAGTTTGCTTTGGCATTAGTAACAGCCTCGAGGAAGTTGCGACCTTATTTTCAGGCACATAAGATTCAAGTCTTGACAAACCAGCAGTTAAGAAACATACTGCACAGCCCTAAGGCCAGTGGAAGGCTAATCAAGTGGGCAATTGAATTAGGAGAGTTTGATATCACATACAAGCCTCAGACGGCCATTAAGGCTCAGGCATTGGCTGACTTCGTGGTTGAATGCACCATTAACAACCAAGAAGTCGGGGGGCAGGAGATGGTAACTACCCCTGAGAAAGAACATAAGGATGAGGAACCTGTGCCTGATTTGAAAGAGTATTGGGTGCTCTATTTTGATGGAGCATCAAAAACAAAGTCAAGTGGTGCAGGCATGGTCTTACAAAGCCTCGATGGGTTTATGTTTGAATATGCTTTGAAGTTAGACTTCCCAACGACCAACAATGAAGCTGAGTATGAAGCTCTGATAGCTGGTTTGGGTTTAGCTAAAATCATGAGGGTCAAGAACCTTAAAGTTTGTGGAGACTCAAGGCTTGTGGTATTGCAAGTGAATGGTGAGTTTGAAGCTAAGGATGAAACTATGGCGAAATATCTGAGAGTCGTGAAAGCTGTTATGACTCAGTTTGAAGAGTGCTATGTTGAGCATATCCCGAGAGAAGAGAACGGTAAGGCCGATGCCCTGTCTAAGTTCGCTTCTTCTGAGATAGAAAATTATGCAGGGAGTGTTTACTTCCAGGTCTTGAAGGCCCCGATCGTCAACTCAAAGTTAGTGGCACCAATTGATATAGGAGGCTGTTGGATAGATCCTATCAAGGCTCACCTTGAAACCGGATGGCTCCCTGACAATGCCTTGGAAGCACGGAAACTGTCAGTAAGAGCATTAAGATATGCCTTAATTGAAGGCATCCTTTACAAAAGGTCATTTGTCATCTCATATTTGAAGTGTTTAAGGCCCCAGGAGGCAAAGGAAGCATTGGAGGAAGTTCATGGAGGGATCTGTGGGCAGCACTTGGGGGGCAGAGCCCTAGCTCACAAGATTACTCGTTTGGGATTCTATTGGCCAGAGATGTTGGCTGACGCTCAAGATTATGTTAAAAGATGTGATAGATGCCAAAAGCATGCTCCAATTATAAGGCAGCCACCTGAGAGGTTAACATCAGTTAACTCTCCTATTCCATTTGCCATGTGGGGAATGGACATACTCGGCCCTTTCCCTGTAGCTTCAGCACAAAGGAAATTCTTGATAGTGGCCATTGATTACTTTACTAAATGGATTGAGGCTAAACCTTTAGCCAAAATAACCACCAAATAGGTTGCCCATTTCTTTTGGGAAAACGTAATTTGCAGGTATGGAATTCCCCGAATCCTTGTGACGGATAATGGGACACAATTTAACAATGAAGAGTTTAAGAAGTACTGTGAGGAAAATGCCTTCGAGCTTCGTTTTACCTCAGTAGCACACACCCAAGCTAATGGACAGGCTGAGGTAGCCAATCGGATTATCCTTGATGGACTAAAGAAGAGAGTTGAACGTTCAAGGAATACTTGGGTAGATGAGTTACTGCCTATACTTTGGGCGTATCGCACTACTTGCAAAGTAACAACTGGAGAAACCCCTTTCTTACTGGCTTATGGAGCTGAGGCAGTGGTGCCCCTAGAAATTATGCATGCCTCGCCTCGAGTTGAAGCATATGAACCAGAAAGTAATGAAGAAGGCATGAGGTTGGCTCTTGATCTGATTGACGAAGTCAGGGATGAAGCAAATGCTAGAAATGCAGAGCACCAGAAAAGGGCATCCTTCCACTACAACCAAAGGGTTAAAGAGAGGTTCTTTCGACAAGGCGACTTGGTCCTAAGGAAGATAGAAGCCTCAGGAGTTGGCCAAAAAGGGAAGCTAGCTCCAAACTGGGAAGGACCATATCGAGTCAGGAAGGTGCTAGGGCGAGGATCTTACAAGTTGGAAACCTTGGACGGGGTTGAGGTGCCCCGAACTTGGCATGCAGTGAACCTCAAGACTTACTATGTTTAAAGACTTGGTCTTTTACCTATTAAGAATAGAAATAAGGTTCGAATGAAACCATAGCCGAGCATGTTGCTCCCAGTTGAGATAGAGTATTTATGTAAGGGTTGAGCCCGTTTTATCACTGTTCTTCGATAGCCTAATGAAGTTTGTTTTGCTTTCTCTCTGAGTTACTTCCTTTGTTTTGTTATTTTAAACATGTAAAACAAATGGTGAACTAATTTATAAGCTTGGTACAAGCCAAGGGGCCAAGTACCTAGAGAACTCTAAAGCTTAACAGACTACAAGCAAAGACAAGAAAGAAAAAGCTAGAAAGGAAGCTAACTATACGAATAGTTAAGTTAAAGAGTTGCATAAATAAAAGCCCGAAGGCTATTAAAGTTAAGTTACAAAATGAGAGTTTAGGCAGAAGTTACATCAAATAAACTAAGTGGCCTCAGGAGTCTCTTTGACTGGAGAACCATCCTCAGAGCTGGTGGCAGTGGTGGAAGCTTACCCCTCTGAGTTAGCATCTCCATCCCGAACAAGGGGCTGCTCAGGATCCAAAGACCTAGTTGCAGTATGCTTCCTAACTAAGGCATCATCCTCACCAAATAACTCCTCACTAGAGCCAGCCTCAGCTACGGTGGCCATAGTGTTAGGAGGATGAGGACTAGGAAAGGCAGAAGGCTGGAATAGGCCAGGATGGCTCCTAAGAACAGCCTCAAGGGCTTTGTTCCACCCCTCTGTGAACTGGCCAGGATATAGAGTTTCATCATGCTGGTCCATGAGACCCTTGTACTCAACTGAGTCCAAGTAGTCATCAATCAACTTCTCCTTGTCATCCTTTAGGGCCACCACCTCAGCATGGGCACTCACTAGCTCTTCATCTTTCTTCTTTAGCTGCTCCTCAAGCTGGTGAATGTGTAAGCTCTTCTTCTGGGACTCAATCTCGAAACCCTTGGCCTTCTCCTTCCAAGCTTTCGCTTGATGAAATTGAGAAACAAAGTTGAAATACTGGAAACAGTAAAGTGTTGGAAATAAGAAACTAGTAAGGTTTAAGGCATACCGTAGCAATAGCCTGAGAGCCAAGTGATTCAGACTATCCTATACCACCATTAAGGACCAGGTCCTTGTAGTTTGGAGGAGTGATTGAGTTCAACGACCAGTCCATAGCATGCTTGGTTGAGCCCACCACAGAGTCCCGCTTCCTGAAGCCCCAAGAAGGTCTAAAGACAGCAGATTGGACATTAACCTGGGAACTCCCCTCCAGGTCAGCTATATCTCCAAACTTGAGGTTCCCTTTCTGAACCTTATGTGGGCGTAAGAAAGAGGGCTCAGCTCCCTTTTCTCGAGGATCAGCATTCCTCTTTGCCCGAGCCATCCTGGAAGTCTCGTTCTCAGGATCAGGAGAAGCTTCCACAAGCATTTTTGCCACTGAAATGGCATAAATAAAGATACAATTGAATAAGTCAAGTGTGAAAACAGGAAAAACAAAGAAAGGAAAGAAAGTTACCCCGTTCAGAAACTGGTGAGAGGCCTACTGCCTTCAGAGACTCTTCGTTTATAAGGCTTTGGCAGGTTATAGACATACCATCACCTTTAGTCAGGATATCAAAGGCAGCTTGATCCTCTGTACTAAGGGTGATCCCTTTAGCCTTTCCATCCGAAACCCTGGAAAAGGTCTTTCTAAAAAGGGTGCCCCAGTCACCACCCTCCCACTCAAGATAGGCAAACTCTTTTTTCCAGCCAGGGTTGTTATCTGGCACTGATTTACTATTGAAAATAGGGGGGACTTTGGGACGAAGTTTGATGTACACCCAACCATTATTCAAAAGCGGGTTTTTATAGATTTGAAAAATTTTGCGAAAGAGGGCTACAGATAAAGGCAGGTTTTGCCTTAGGCATAAAACCATAAAACAAAGAATTATTCTCCATGCATTTGGAGGTAGTTGACAAGGGTTGCATTGGATGTCAGCCAACAGACGAGGTATGAACTCATGAAAAGGAAAACGGAGCCCTGCTACTAGGCACTCCCTATAAATACACAAGGCATTGGGCCTCCAATGACAAGGCCTGTCACCTGGCCCAGCCGGGACAAGTTTATAAGGTTTTCTAATCTTAAATAACTTATTATATTTATCAATTTCATCAGCATCATGGTATGTATTACAGCAATCATAAGCATCTAACTCGGCTAGGGAAGGGTAGTCATCAGCTCGCTCGTTTAGCATATCTAATAGTGATGTGTAAGGAGAGCGGATAGTGATTTTACCTTTAGAAGAAGCTTGGTTCATCTTGGCAAGGCGAGCTTTAGCCTTATCCTCCATTAATGGCAGCTTTAAACCTTAGAGGTAAACGGAGAAGAAGACCGGAGAAGATGGCCGGAGGTTGCTTGAAAACTTCAAACGGAACTTAAAGAGAGATTTCTTTAGCTAAAGATCGAGAGCTCAGAATGAAAATGTGAAGAGAGAAATGAGAGTGTGAGAAATGAACTCTCCACTCTCACTCTTATATAGAAATTTTTAACCGGTTGAAATACTTACAAACGGTCAAAAAAACCTACGGTAATCGGTCAAAAGGGTAAAGTTGACCTGTGAAAGGCCCATGAAACTGGCCCAATTGGGAATAGGCCCAATTCTGGAAGGTTCTACAGAAAATATCTGGGATATTTTGTGGAAATATCTGGGATATTTTATAGAAAACATCAAAGATATTTTACAAAGTAGAAAAATTCCAAAAGAAATTGTGGGAATTACTGAATTGGGCTAGGTCAAAATTCATTTAGGCCCATAAAGCCCAATAAAACAAGAGGCCCGTTAAAGAGGCCCACAAGCCAAGAAGGCCCTTAATTCGATCAAAATCCTGGTCGAAATGACCAAGAATCCTGATCGAAAATGTGTTCGACCAGAAGAATGTTGGACGCTTAATTCGATCAGAATCCTGGTCGAAATGACCAAGAATCCTGATCGAAAATGTGTTCGACCAGAAGAATGTTGGACGCTTAATTCGATCAGAATCCTGGTCGAAATGACCAAGAATCCTGATCGAAAATGTGTTCGACCAGAAGAATGTTGGACGCTTAATTCGATCAGAATCATGGTCGAAATGACCAAGAATCCTGATCGAAAATGTGTTCGACCAGAAGAATGTTGGACGCTTAATTCGATCAGAATCCTGGTCGAAATGACCAAGAATCTTGATCGAAAATGTGTTCGACCAGAAGAATTCTGGACGCTTAATTCGACCAGAATCCTGGTCGAATCGATCAGGAATTCTGGTCGAAAAGTCTTTCGACCAGAAGAAATTGAAGACCTTATTTCGACCAGAATTCTGGTCGAATTCCTGGTCGAATTCCTGGCCGAATTCCTGGTCGAAATTCTGGTCGAAAATGATGAATCCTGGTCGAAATTTGCTTTTTTAACATCGAATCTTCATGGGCATAGAATTTTGATGAGAAAAATACCCTGTGGGTACTATAAAAATCCTAAAATATAGGGTAAATGTGGAGATGTAAGGATTTTAAAGAAATTCCTTGAAAAAGATAAACAAAAATTCTGTAACTAAAGTTATGGAATAAAATTGCTTAGCCTTGAACAAGGCAAATCGTTGTAAATGTGTAGGTCGCTCCACACTTTACAAAAGACGATACATGTGAAACACTAGTGTACATATATGAACCCCGACCCAAGTCTCGTAAAAGACAGTTAAAACTTCAAGGATAACCTGATCAGTTTTCCTAGAAGTTGGGGGGCAAATGATATGGGTTAAAAGTAAACCCTAAAGACACATTTAATGTGGCATCAATTAGACCTTGTGTGGTCCAAACATGGGGCCCACCAGATGGCCCAAAAACCCTAATTAAATATTAATTTCATAATTAATATTGAGGGCTAATTAACAGCTGGAAAATATAAGTCAAATAAGGACATTATCCTGATAGAGTATATTTTTATATATATTTTAGATGATTTTATTCTCATATTTATTGTGTTTTGCATTGATTTGGATTTTTATTTAATAAATTTTATTGTTTTATTGTAGGAAATAAAGAATTCATGACTTGGAAGTATTTGGAGCAAAAAGAGCTATTTTGGAGATAAAATAGGAGAAAATTCGTATTATTGGGCTACACGGGCTGCCTGCACTGTTTGGGCCATATCTTGAGTTCCAGAAGTCAGAATTTGACGATCTTACTGTCCATGCGAAGCTTGTGGAATTTTCTTTAATTCAGAGGTGGTCCAGTAAGCAAAATCCAACTGGAAGAGCCCAGAAATAGAGGAGAAAAAGAAGTGACGAATTTTACAAGAAAATCCTATTCAATTGTGAATATCTTTTTGTAAATTGATTAGGATATTAAAAATACTTTTATTAGGATATAGAGATCAGATTTTATTAGGGAGTTTTATTATAAAAGAGAAAAAAGAACGTGGAAAGAGAGATAAACATATACACGTATATTTTTACAAGAAGCTAGGGTTTTGTTTTTTTTCTCTCTTCATCTCTTCTTTTGTAAGCACTTGGTTTAATTTGGATCTTCATTGTTCTTCGTTAATACAAAGTTTGAGGTATTCTTTATTCTCTTGTTTTATTATTATATGTTTTATATGGCTTCTTTCATTATTCTTATTGCTTTTACTTCTAGTATGAGTGAGTAGTTTAATTCTAGGGTATTAAGGGGAGCCATGTTTGCACCATGATTTGGGCTTAATTTGATTAGTAGATTGATGGGTAGAGAGTAATTCTGATTGATATGTTCTAATTCTTAATTTGTGTAATTGCGCAATATCACGGATTAATTGATTGCAATAGGAGTAATAGATCGAAAGATTTTACTACTAGAGGCTTACATACAATTAGCGGAATTGAAGATGAGTGTGAAAACATCATTAGATATTCTGAGAGTGTTAATGCTTGAAAAAGATTAACCATTGCTTTAATTACTTAATCCCATTAAAAAGCTATACCTTTGTGATTTGTTTGGTGTAAGCATGGTGAACCTGAATTGCCCTAGATCATTTTATTAATTGAATTAAAACTTTGTTAAATTTGTTTTAGTAGTTAATAAAATTCTCAAATAATCGTTTGTGACTAGAAACAATTGATAATAGTTGAATTGAAATTGAAACTGTCTCATTGAGGAATCGACCCGTATTTGCTAGTATCTACTACAATTGATACCGTGCGCTTGCGGTTAGACGTAATTTTACACATCAAGTTTTTGGCGCCGCTGCCGGGGAGACGCCTAGTTTCTCTAATTTTAGTTTGATTGTTTTAAATTGTTTCTCTTGTCTCTTTGGAACTCTTGTTCCAACTGAGACCGATCTTACTGCTTTTCCTTGTTTAGTTGTTGATGCCCAAGACCAGGTCTCAAACGAAAGAAGATCAAGCGAAAGAGGATACAACTCCTCTTAGTCCAGATTCTGGAATTACTTGTCAACAATACATAGATCAACAAAGGAAAGAGAAGCAGCAAAGGATATCTGAACCAAAGATTGAGATGGCGGACACTCCTAAATCTTTGAAGAACTACTCACAGCCCTCTCTGAGTGGGGTACCTACTGGCCTTGCTATGCCACCGATTCAAGCAGCAAATTTCGAGATCAAGCCTGCTTTGCTCACTATGATCCAACAGAATCAATTTGCTGGGCTTGCCTTTGAAGACCCTACAAATCATCTGCAACGGTTTCAACAGCTCTGTTCTACAATTAAACATCAGGGAGTCACTCCAGACCAGTTGAAAGTCATGTTGTTCGGTTTTTCTCTTCGTGATAAAGCTCAAAAATGGTTGAATGATATTGACTTGACCGAGTGGGATAAGATTGCTCAGGCTTTTTTAACTGAGTTCTTCCCTCCTAACAGAACCGACGATTTGATCGACAAGATGATGGGTTTTAAGCAAGATTATGGTGAATCTCTTCGGGATGCTTGGGACAGATTCAAGGATTATCAACGTGCATGCCCTCACCATGGTCTTGAGAAGTGGTTTCTGCTTAAACTCTTCTACAATGGTCTTGATCCTGAGACAAAAGGTATGGTTGATAACGCTACAGGTGGTGTATTTCTGGATAAAGGAGTTGATGATGCATATGCTTTTCTTTCAAATTTGGCTGCCAATCACTTCAGTAATCCGAGAGCAACCAAGAAAGGGGGTAAACTTGAAGTGGATGCTTTTTCTTTATTATCATCTCAACTAGCTGCATTAACTCAGGAGATCCACTCATTGAAGACATCTCAGCCCTCTACTCAACCTATGAGCATCAATGCATTGTCATCCATGGCTCCTATGAATAATCCTGTTTGTGAAGTCTGTGGCATCCAAGGCCACTATGGTAATGATTGCTAATACAATGCTCAAAATTCACAAAATTTTCAGATGGAGCAAGCAAATGTTTTCCAACAGAGGCAGCAGTACAATCCATACTCCAACACTTACAATCCTGGTTGGAAAGATCATCCGAACTTCTCATATAGGAACAATAATGCTCAGAATTCAAATGTTCCTAATCAGCAGCAATATCAGCAGTCGTACCAGCCTCCTCCACAGCAGCAGTATAGGCCTCCGCAAGGACCTATGAATCCTCCTGGATTCCAGAAGCCCTATCAGAATTATGCTCCTCAAGCAAATCAAGCTGCACAGGCTGATAATCAAGGTGACATGATGAAGATATTGTTACAAATGCAAAAGAGTATGGAGGATACCAACAGAAAGATGAACCAGATGGAGATACATAATAAGATGTTGGAAACTCAGATTGCTCAAATGGCTAGTTCTTCATCTACAAGGCAACAAGGCTCTCTACCAGCACAATCAACTCAGCCAAAGGAAAATGTGAATGCCATTGCTCTTAGGAGTGGTCGTACATATGATGCTCCTCCAATGCCTACTGACGATGTTCATACTGAGAAAGAAAAAGAGGATTCTGAGGAAGACAAGGTAGAGAAAGTTGTTGAAGATGCAAGTGAAGATGAAACTGAGGAAAGCAAGAAAAAGGACAAAGAGAAGACTGCAGTTACTCCTCCACCATTTGTGCCAAAGCTCCCATTCCCTAGCAGGATGAACAGAAATAAGGTGGACCAGCAGTTTGGTAAGTTCATGACACTTGTCAAGAACCTTGAGGTAACAGTTCCTTTCACTGATTTAATTTATCAAGTTCCATCATATGCAAAGTTTCTTAAGGATATTCTCACTAAGAAAAGGTCTTTTGGTGAGGTAGAGACAGTAGCTTTTACTGAAGAGTGTAGTGCTATTTTACAAAATAAGTCTCCACCTAAGCTTAAAGATCCTGGTAGTTTTTCGATCCCATGTCATTTAGGTGCATTGTTCATTGATAAAGCTTTATGTGATTTAGGCGCTAGCGTCTCAGTCATGCCTCTCTCGGTTTTTCAAAAACTAAATATGGGAGAATTAAAATGTACTCAGATGACTTTGCAAATGGTAGACCGTTCGATAAAATATCCCCTTGGAATTTTAGAGGATGTGCCTGTTAGGGTTGGAAAATTCTATATTCCTGTAGACTTTGTAGTTCTAGATATGGAAGAGGATAGCCAAATACCTATTATTTTAGGTAGACCATTTCTCTGTACTGCAGGTGCTGTAATTGATGTTAAAAGTGGGACTCTCACATTGAGCGTTGGTGATGATAAAATTACTTTTACTCTAACCTCTGCTCTTAAATCCCCTTTGCTTGAGAATACTTGCTGCAGGATTGATGTTATAGATGAAATTGTCCAAGATGAGACGCCTCAGATTCTATTGAATGATGCATTGGAAGCAGTTCTGATGCTTGAAGCTTCAGAAGGAGAAGGACATGCTGAAGTCGATTCATTGATTCTTGAGTTGGATGGTGCGGCTGATCCGAATTGTGAGGTAACCAACACTGTCACTTCTTGTGGTGAACCTCAGGTAAATAAGTTAGAGTTAAATTCTTTGCCATCTAATCTTAAATATGTGTTTCTTAATGATGAAAAGACTTGTCCTGTGATTGTTAGCTCTAGTCTTGATGATACCTAGATTTTTAAGCTTCTTACAGTTTTGCGTGCGCATAGAAAAGCTATTGGGTATAGTATTGATGATCTTACAGGGATTAGCCCAGACTTTTGCATGCATAGAATTCACTTAGATGATGACCATAAGCCTTGCATATAGGGACAACGTCGCTTGAACCCTAACATGCAAGAGGTTGTTAAAAAAGAAGTTTTGAAATTGTTAGATGCGGGCATCATTTACCCGATTTCTGATTCTAAATGGCTAAGCCCAGTTCAGGTAGTCCCTAAGAAAGGAGGAACAACGGTAATTAAGAATGATAAAGATGAATTAATTCCCACTCGTATTGTCACCGGTTGGCGAATGTGCATTGATTACCGTAAGTTAAACACTACTACTAGAAAAGACCATTACCCTCTCCCTTTCATTGATCAGATGTTAGAAAGACTTGCTAAGCATAAGTACTTTTGCTATTTAGACGGATATTCAGGGTTCTTTCAGATCCCTATACATCCTGATGACCAAGAAAAGACTACATTTACTTGCCCATATGGTACCTTTGCATATCGTAGAGTGCCTTTTGGTTTGTGCAATGCCCCTGCTACTTTTCAGTGTTGCATGACTGCCATATTTTCTGATTTCATAGAGTCTGTCATGGAAGTATTTATGGATGATTTCAGTGTTTATGGGTCTGATTTTGATGTATGTCTGCATAATCTTTTTAAAGTGCTTAAACGTTGTGAAGAGGTGAATTTGGTTTTGAATTGGGAAAAGTGCCACTTCATGGTCAATGAAGGAGTGGTACTTGGTCATTTGATTTTTGAACGTGGCATCCAGGTTGACAAAGCAAAAATTGAGGTGATTGAGAAGCTTCCTCCTCCTGTTAATGTCAAGGGAGTGAGGAGTTTCCTTGGTCATGCGGGTTTTTATCGTCGTTTTATAAAAGATTTTTCAAAAATTGCAAAACCCCTCACTCAGTTGTTGCTTAAGGATGCCACCTTTGTGTTTACTGATGCTTGTTTGGAGTCTTTTAACAGGATTAAGGAAGCTTTGATAAGTGCACCAATCATTCAATCTCCAAATTGGAATCTTCCATTTGAAATCATGTGTGATGCAAGTGATTATGCAGTTGGAGCAGTTCTCGGTCAAAGGAAAGACAAGGTATTGCACGCCATCTACTATGCAAGTAAAACCTTGGATAAAGCTCAAGTCAATTATGCTACGACTGAGAAGGAACTTCTAGCTGTGGTCTACGCTCTTGACAAATTCCGATCCTATCTCATTGGCTCAAAGGTCATTGTTCACACTGATCATTCTGCACTTAAGTATCTGTTGGCGAAGAAAGAAGCAAAGCCAAGGCTTATTCGTTGGATCCTGTTACTCCAAGAATTTGACTTGGAAATCAAAGACAAGAAGGGTGCTGAGAATGTAGTTGCGGATCATCTTTCACGGTTGCGTTTCAAATCAGATATTGCGTCAAACACTCTTATTGACGATTCTTTTCCAGATGATCACTTGTTTTCGGTTGCTACTCAAACTCCATGGTATGCAGATTTTGCAAATTTCTGTGTTAGTGGATCTCACCCTCCAGAATTGACTTATCAGCAAAGGAAGAGGTTTTATCATGATGCTAAACAATATTTTTGGGATGACCCTTTCTTGTATCGCAAGTGTGCTGATGGAATCTTTCGTAAATGTGTCCCTGAGTTCGAAGTACATGACATTCTCAAGCATTGTCATTCTCTCGCATGTGGAGGTCACCATGGTCCTTCCAAAACTGCTGCTAAGGTACTTCAATCCGGGTTCTTTTGGCCGTCTCTATTTAAGGATGCTCGTGCTTTCTGTTTGGCATGTGATGCATGTCAAAGGAAGGGTAATATTTCTAAACGCCATGAGATGCCTCAAACCGGTATTCTTGAAGTCGAGATATTTGACGTATGGGGTGTTGATTTTATGGGACCTTTCCCAAGTTCTTGTGGAATGAGATACATCTTAGTTGCTGTCGATTATGTGTCCAAGTGGGTTGAAGCAGTTGGATCGGTAACCAATGATTCCAAGGTGGTTATGAAGCTTTTCAAGAATATTATCTTCCCTCGATTTGGAGTTCCTAGAACAGTGATAAGTGATGGTGGTTCTCATTTCCGCCATCGACAGTTCGAAACTTTGTTGAAGAAATATGGTGTTACTCACAAGGTTGCTCTTGATTATCACCCTCAAACTAATGGCCAAGTGGAGGTTTCTAACTGCCAAATCAAAAGTATTTTGGAGAAGATGGTGTTGAGTATTGAATAAGGTAAAAGAATACAGAGGGGGGGGGTGAATGGATTCTTGAACTTTTCTTTGATTGAGTCAATGTAGCAGATAAGTGCCTGTGTGTGTAGAAGTGAAGGTGCGGATAAAGAAACTACACAAGACACAATATCACTTTAATCTAATGTATTATTAGATAAAGGTTGCTACAATCTGTGAATACAAATGGTAGTATTCTCAGCTTCGTTTTTCTCAGAGAAATATAGCTTACAGTGTATGAAAAACTTGACTCACACAAAGTTTTTAAGTTATGAAGTGAGGCTGTGTCCTTATAGAACATGGATACAGCCTACTTACTACAAATAAGGTAGCTAAACAAATTACTTTCTAGTCTGTCTATCCTTTTTGAGTAAGTGTCCAAACGGTTACAGATTTGACTTTGCAAAGCCTGTTTAGATCCACTTCTTTAGCTCCTTGTCTCTTCTATATCTCTCCAAGCTTCCTTGTAGGCTTTCCAGAGCACGTTACAGATTGTGGTCCATAAAGTGCATTGGCTTGTTGCAGGTTTCTGACTTGTACAATTTCTTCAGTATTTTGTCTCCAAGAATATATTCGAGAAGTGACTAAGTAAGTGATTCGAGAACTAGAATTGACTTGATCGATAACTCTGAGTTCTCGAATACTGTTATATTGACATATCGAACCACTTCTCGAATAGCTCTTTTCCATCAGGATTCCTTGAGTTGTCGAATAGAACATTTGACTTATCGAATCCTCGAGATATCGAATAGCTTTCTGAGTCCATGAGATATCGAATGGAACTTTGACTTGTTGACTCTTTGAGAACTCGAATACTATCTTGACTTGTTGACTTCTTGAGTTCTCGAATAGAGTAGTAGACATATTGAATCTCTGAGATATCGAATGAGATATCGAACAGTGTATTCAGAGATATCGAATAGTGTCTTGAGATATCGAATCTCTGACTTCTCGAATGCTGGACTTCTCGAATAGACAAATATACTTCTCGATTTGGTACTTAGGCAAATTCTTCATTTCTTCAAATCCCAACTGTGATTATTTGACAGTCTTTAACTCCTTGCTTGAGGCATGAACCTTGGAACTTCTTTCAAGCATTATTCTAGACTTTGTTTGTACAATTACACAACTAGGATTTGATGCCTACTACAAGTACAATACAAACAGAAACTCTACAACTAGAGGTTCCCTCAGTTAAGAGGTCATGTAAGTAATGTAAAGCATTACAAACAATTAGGCTTGTTATTAGATGTGTACAGGCATGCCTCTGTAACTAACAATCTCCCCCAAATTGTGAGTGAGACCCTTAGTCACAATTTCATGTTTGATAACAAGCCTAACATACATAAAGATAAAACTTTTAAAAGTACAGGTATGAACTTGATTGAAGAAATTACATAGAAGTATTCTTACAAGTTATGAGGAACTACTTAGCCATATCCTTTTGGATTCATCTTCTGAGCTTTGGCTTGCAGATTCTCATTTTTCATTCTAACTTCAGCTTCTTTGGCTTTCTTCTTTGCAATTTCTTCCATGGCAAGAATGATATCTTCCATTGCAGTGAGTTCTTCAATTAGAGGAGAGCCTGATAAATCCTTGAGCACTTCATTTAGCTGTTTCTCAGAGTAGGAACTGATGTAGTCCATTCTAATCTTCACATTTCTACCATATTTCTTGTACTCAATGATGTAAGGATTAAACTTGACTCTGCACAGACCCATAGCTCTCAACTCATCAGCCTTAGCTTCCATTGCTGCAAACTCCTCCTCCCTTTTCTTTAGTAGCTTTTCACTGTTCTTTCTCATTTCTGCCTGGTGATCTCTTTTCATCTTGATAAAGTCAATTAACTCCAGCTTCCACACCCTTTCCACTCTGTCTTCAGAATCCAACATTGCAATTATCCTTTCTATGTCATACAGCCTGCCCCAGTGCTGGCATGTTCCTTGTCTGAATTTCTTCTGTCTTCCATCAGAATACTTTTTTTTTTTGAAATAAAGCACTTGCATATCATTAAAATTCCTCCAAAGCAAGATTACAAGCAATATAATCTGGAGCAGAATGAATCCACTCCTGAAGACCTGACCTAGAACATGCTGCCTTTGCTAACAAATGGGCTACATGATTCGCAGATCTATGTACGAAAACAAGTAACACTTCATCAAAGTGTTTAAGTAAATCACTACAATCCTCCGCAATCGTATCAAAATAAGATTTCTGAAAGGCAGAGTGTATTAACTTGTAACACTATAACTAATGTAACTCAATTAAACGAAAAGATACTTAACCAGAAGACAATCAAGAACAAGAAGTCACAAGGAATCAACACTAAATGAAGACAAGGTAATTGATACAATTGAACATGTTAACTATGATCAAGCCAAGAAGAAATCATTGAGAGAAGTTCAAGTCAAAGTTGTTCAGGCCTCAGTGATTTGAGAATTCGAGAATCAAGATCATAACTATCAGTATCAACAAGACCAATTGATTTCAAGTGAACAAGAAGGAAAGCAAATATTGGAAAGCCAAGTTACTAAGTGAATATGGTAATTTATTCAAGAAGCAGAAACACTATCAAGACTAGTCACTTATGAACCAGACCAGTGCATCAAGTGTCAGGACATTGATAGCAAGTTTATGTCAGTAATAAAGATCCATGTTCAAGAGCTTGTAGAAGAACAAAGAAGATATGAAGAAATCACAAGCTCAAGATGTGCATTGAAGTTTCAAGTTGAAGACCAGAATATTTTCTAAGTAAGAAATGTTCTAGATGGCTAAGTCGAAATTCTCAAGTAGAAGTTCTACTTAGAATTTCGAGTTGGCTAAGTAGAAATTCTCAAGTAGAAGTTCTACTTAGAGTGCAGCTTCAACATGACACATGGCATCTTCTGATTGGCAGATTTCCAAGCTTTCAAGATAAGACAAGATTTATGTGGACATCATTGGGCCACGTACATCTTAGTCTTTGAAGACTACAGGTCATAGATTACATGTAGTATAAATAGAAGCACTTGTGTAATGTTTTAGTTAGTGAGCAATATTGAGAAAAACACAAGAAAAAGAGAGAGAGTATTCACAGAGCTTAGAATCATTCACTTCTCTCTCAACTTCTGTTATACTTTGTAATGAATGTTGTAGCAACCTTTTCAAGTTATATATAAAAGAAATATATTCCTTGAATCTGTGTGTTCATTTATTGCATCGTATTTATTGCTACTCATAATCGAAAAGTTGTATTCACCCCCCCTCTACAACACATTTGGACCTAACAATTGGTATCAGAGCGGTTGTTTGACATACAAAACATAGATCCTTGTGTTTAGAAGAAGAATCGTGAGTTTTCATTTTCTAGATCTACTTTTCTTTTTTTTCGAAAAGTGAGCTTTAATTTGGTTCCAGTGAAAACTCATCCGGGAAAAATTATTTAAATACTCCAGGTGTGATTATTTGGCTTGGGTGTATTTTAATTAATTTTTGTGAATTAATCTGGGTTCATTAATATTTGGTGTTCTTGAGTGTTCATCATTTGTTCTTATCAAGAATATAACCCAGCAACTTTTCAATTTCCTTTTCAAAGAAATTATAGTCAAAAAGGTGTTTTTGTTACTTTTGATTTGATTATTATTTCTTAGCCGAAAGCAAAAGAAAGTGTACTCAGTGCTTAGCAGGTGGGTTAGTCACTTTCGGTGTGTAAAGCAATCAAAAGTCAAAAAGGTGTTTTAGTGGTGATATTGTTTATTCAATATTAAAGTAATCTGCAGAAGAAAATTATTCTAAGGACAAAAGTTCTACATAGAATTTCTACTTGAGATTTTCTACATAGAATTTCGACTTGGACAATTTCTACTTGGTGAATTTCGACTTGGACAATTTCTACTTAAGAGAAATTTCGACTTGAGCAAAAATTTCTACTTAGAGAAATTTCGACTTGGCAGAAGTTCTACATAGATATTCTACATAAGCCTAGTCTTGGGTACTTAGAGATTTTTAGTGACAAGATTTGAAATGGCTCCTAAAAATTCTTTCAAGATCCCAATGTTCAACCGAGATCACTATGAAGAATGGGTTTTCAGAATGAGACTCTACTTGGAGAGTATTAACCCTGAGTATCTGGAAGTCCTTGAAAAAGGTAAATTCGTTCCAATGAAAGCTATTCCTGAGCGTACGGAAGGAGAGGAGGTTATACCTGCTCGGTCTGAGCCCAAAAAGGCAGCGGACTTTACGGATGCCGACAAGGAGCAAATAGCTTATGATACTGCAGTAAGACAAACCTTGATGGAATCTCTTGATCATGAAATGTTCAACATAGTCAAAGGTTTGAATACAGCAAAGAAGATTTGGGACAAAATAGAAGTTGTTATGGAAGGATCTGCAGAGGTTAGAAGCAACAAGACACTTATACTCAAGATGGAGTATGACACCTTTAGAATACGAAAAGGAGAGAGCATAACAGATGTCTACCTACGATTCAGTCAGTTGGTATTAGATTTGAATCTGAGAGGTGTAACTCTCCCCATGGTTGAAACCAATACGAGATATTTGAGGAACCAGCCAAAGAGCATTGAACATAGAGTCTACGCAATCAGAGAAACCAGAGATTTGCATACAACTTCTCTGGAGGAATATTATGGAATTCTGAAGACCTATGAGCTGGAAACTCTTCAAGATCAAGCATGGGACAATGATTCAAAGGGAAAAGAAACAGCATCAGGATTAGTTGCTGATGAGGAAGAGCCTAAGAAGGCAATGGTTGCAGCAAAGCCTAAATCATCACCTGCACCGCATCAATTTGATAATGATGACGAGTGCGCATCCAACAGTGATGATGACTACTTCACCCAAGAAGAGCTGGACAACATGGACGATAGTGTCGTGGCATACATGGCAAGGAAGTTCAGCAATATGAGATTCAGAAAGAGCAACCGACCACAGAGAAATTCTTCATCTTATTATCGGGCTGCTAAGGGTGGAGGTAGTTCGTCAGGCTACCAAGGTAAAGGCAAGAGTACCAGCTACAAATCTCCCTTGGATTTCAAAATGAAGTTCAAATGCTATAACTGTGGAGAACCTGGACACTTTGCCTCGGATTGCAAAAAGCCTAAACAGACTTATCCAAAAGAGACATTTGAAGCCCTCAAAAGCAAGTATGAATCGCTGATTAAAGAAAAACATGGTAAAAGAGCTTTAGTAGTAACAGAAGGAAGAGCTTGGGATGATTCAGATGAGGAAGAGGTTACTCATGTAGCAAACTTTGCGCTCATGGCTGAGACATCAGAGGAACCAGAGGTACCAGTTCTAACCCTTAAAGTAGAAATGTCTATTGATGATTATAAGGAACAGAACGGGGCTCTTAGCGAAGAGATCTACATGTTGTGCAAAAGCCTAGACACTTCTCAAAAGGAACAGAAAACACTTGTCGCCAAAAGCAGAATGCTTGAGGCAAAAGTGGAAGAGTTAGAGGCTGCTTGCACTGTAGATACTTCTCTAAGAGATTTTATTAAATCTTTGGAACACAAGCTCGTCCTTAAGGAGGAAATAGAATCATGTTTAAGGAACAAACTAGCTGAGTTAGAAACTAAATGTGAAGCTTACAAACTAGCTGCTAGTAAAGTGTATGTAGATAATGATGTGTTTAAAAAGATAACTGGAGTAGGTGTAGGACTTGATTATTCTAATCTTTCTAAGAAAGATGGGAAGAGACCTATAGACACTAGTTCCAGTGACCTTAAAAATGATATACCTAGCATTTTTAAACCTTCTGTCAAACCAATCTACAAACACCTTGTTCCTAGAATAGAAGAAGAAGAGACTGAATTGATAGCTAGATATGAGATTGAAATGGAAGATCGTCAGAAAGCACAACCTATAACTCCTATTAAACAAGTTAAAATCAATTTTCCTAGAGATGAATCTAGACTAGGAATAGGAGCTAAGGCTGTTAAACAACAAGGGAAGAAAGGCATAAAAGAGGTTAAGGCTGAACGAATAAAGAAAGCTTGTTATCACTGTAAATCTACTGAACATCTTTCTTATGCATGCACTGCTACACATGCCATGCCTGTCACACATACAATGAATAATTTGCATCAGAATCATGCACAGTGTGGTCAACCTAATTGTATGCCATGCACTTTTAACGTCATGCAAACTTTTGTGAATTTAATGAATGCATCTAGCCAGTCATGCTCAAATACTGTTGCTAGTTCAAACATCAAAAAGAAGTTTGGGAGAGCTAAGACTGTAAGTCCTCCTAAAGTTAGGAGTGACAAACCTTCTCCTAGGACTGATAAATATGTCAAGTCTGAGAAAGGAAAGGAGGAAGTCGAAAGCTCTAGTTATGTTAAGAAAAGTGCATCTCCAGTTGTTAAATCTGTTGATTATCAATCTTATCGAAAAGCCGGGCCCAATCAAAGTTGGGTTCCGAAGAAAGTCTAACCAATCTGTCATTGCAGGGCATTAAGCAAAAGAGAAATAAAGTTATATGGGTGCTAGATAGTGGAGCATCGAGGCATATGACTGGAGACAAGTCCCTGCTTACAGAGTTGGTTATGAAAGCTGGCCCTTATGTTACCTTTGGAGATGACAGCAGAGGTGTGACAAAGGGATATGGCAAACTGAAAACTGGCAATGTCATCATTGAAGATATTTCCTATGTTGAGGGATTAAAGCATAATTTGTTGAGTATAAGTCAATTCTGTGACAAAGGTTACGAAATTGTCTTCAACAAGAAAGGTGTATCAATCACTCACATCAAGGAAGGCAAACTGGCTTTGAGGGGAGTTCGAAAGGCAGATCTTTTTGTTGCAGACATGGATTCAGCAAATCAGAATCAAGTTACCTGTTTCTACAGCAAAGCTTCGGATGATGAAAGCTGGTTATGGCACAAAAAGTTATCTCACTTAAACTTCAAAACGATGAATGCTCTCGCGAGGCGAGAATTGGTGAGAGATCTACCTCAAATGGAGTTCGCTCCGAAAGGACTCTGTGAAGCCTGTGAAATGGGAAAGTCGAAGCGAGCCTCGCATAAAAGCAAAGAAATTTCTAGTATCACTGAGCCTCTGCAACTTCTTCATATGGATTTGTTTGGCCCAGTGAATGTCCTATCTTTATCTAGGAAAAGATATGCATTGGTAATCGTGGATGACTTCTCCAAGTATACATGGGTATTGTTCGCAATGACGAAAGACGAAGTACCTTTCCTAATCATTGATCACATCACTCAAATTGAGAATGTTTCAACACTTACTGTGAAGACGATTAGATCAGACAATGGCACTGAATTCAAAAACGCAGTGCTAAATGACTTCTGTGTATCTAAAGGAATACGTCGTCAGTACTCAGCCCCGAGAACTCCACAACAGAATGGAGTAGTTGAAAGGAAGAATAGAACATTGGTTGAAGCAGCAAGAACTTTGTTGTGTGATTCGAAACTTCCTCTGTATTTCTGGGCAGAAGCAGTGAGTACCGTGTGTTACACTCAAAATCGATCCTTGATCATAAAAGATAAAGAAAAGACACCATGTGAGCTAATGAACGGCAGAAGACCAACAATCAAATATTTTCATGTATTCGGAGCAAAATGCTATGTACTTATAGATGATGAAAATCTAGGTAAGTTTGCGGCAAAAGCTCGTGAAGGAATCTTTGTTGGTTACTCCACAGATGTGGTAGCAGCTTATAGGGTGTTCTTAGTAAATGATCGAAAAGTGACTGAAAGCTACAACGTCAGATTCGACGATACCAAACTCTCATCAATTTCAAGAGATTCTAGTGAACCTGAGTCCCTAAAATTTCAGAATCTGGACTTAGAAGATCTTGAAGATGAACCTGAGTTGGTTGTCCCATTAAATGTTCCAAGTGTACGTGAAGAACCTGAGTCTAGTGAACAAGCTAATTCTACAAGATCAGGAGAGACTTCTTCAGTACGAACCGGCAACAACTCAGGGGGAGTAAATAGCAGCTCAAGGACTACTGTTCAAGGCTCGAACCGAGTTGACTCTAGTTCTGTAGGAGCTGGCACTAACTCAGGGGGAGTTAGTGAAAGTATTCAAAGTAGTCAGCACCACAATTCAGAAAGTCATGCTGAATCATCAAGACAATTTCCAAGAGAACGAGTATGGAATAGAGACCATCCGTTTGAATTGATTATTGGTGATCCAGATGCTGGTGTGTCTACTAGAAGAAATACAAGAGCTGACCTGGCTAATATTTGCTTATTTTCTGGGTTCTTATCCAAGCTTGAACCTAAAGAAATAGAAGAAGCTCTTGGTGATGCTGATTGGGTGATTGCAATGCAAGAGGAACTCAATCAGTTTGAAAGGCAGAAAGTTTGGAAGCTGGTACCCCGACCAAAGAACAAATCAGTAATTGGAGCAAGGTGGGTATTCAGAAATAAAATGGATGAAAACGGACTTGTAACACGAAACAAGGCTCGTTTGGTTGCAAAAGGTTATTCTCAGCGTGAAGGAATTGATTATGATGAGACCTATGCACCAGTTGCAAGACTTGAGGCAGTCAGGATGTTTTTGGCATTTGCAGCACATAAGAACTTCAAGGTTTTCCAGATGGATGTGAAAAGTGCCTTCCTGAACGGAGAGTTAGAAGAAGAAGTGTATCTGGAACAGCCGCCTGGCTTCATTGATCCAGAACTTGAAGATTTTGTGTACCTTCTCTTCAAATCAGTCTATGGCCTCAGGCAATCCCCAAGATGTTGGTATGAAACCCTATCTGTATTCTTAATTGAAAGTGGTTTTACTAGGGGAGTAATTGACAAAACATTGTTCTATAAGAATGTGAAGAATGATCTAATACTTGTTCAAGTATATGTGGACGATATTATCTTTGGGTCATCGAATGAGCGCTTGTGCGAGAAATTTGCTAAGCTTATGCAAGACAAATACGAGATGAGCATGATGGGAGAGCTATCCTTCTTCCTTGGATTACAGATCAGTCAGAGAAAAGATGGTATCTTTATCTGTCAATCCAAGTACGTCAGAGATTTACTCAAGAAGTATAATCTAGAAGATGCATCAGCAGCCAAGACTCCCATGGCAACAGCCACGAAGCTTGATGAAGACAAATCAGGTAAATCAGTTGACATCACAAGCTATCGAGGTATGATTGGCTCACTTCTCTATTTAACTGCAAGTAGACCCGATATAATGTTCGCGACTTGTTTATGTGCAAGGTTCCAAGCGGATCCTAGAGAATCACATCTCATAGCCGTCAAAAGAATTTTTAGGTATCTCAAGGGCACACCAAATCTAGGAATTTGGTACCCAAGAGATACAGGTTTTAATCTAATTGGCTATACGGATTCAGATTATGCAGGTTGCAGGATTGATAGGAAAAGCACATCTGGTGCTTGTCAATTTCTTGGCAGAAGATTGGTGTCCTGGCAAAGTAAAAAGCAACATACAGTATCTACTTCTACTGCTGAAGCTGAGTACATTGCTGCTGGAAGCTGTGTATCTCAAATACTGTGGATGAGGAACCAATTGAAGGATTATGGCATGGAGCACAAGAAAATTCCAATTATGTGTGACAACACAAGTGCCATTGCCATAACCAACAATCCTGTAGATCACTCAAGAACAAAGCACATCGACATCAGGTATCACTTCATAAGAGAACATGTCGAGGAGGGGACTGTGGAGCTACATTTTGTGCCCACAATGCAACAAATTGCAGATATATTCACCAAACCTCTTGATGAAGTAACATTCAATAGGTTGGTTGGTGAATTGGGAATGCTTAACACAAGTTAGTAAAGCCTTCTATCTGTAAAATCCATGGTTATGTTGGTATATGCAAGATATTTAATCATTATGTGTTTAGACTTTAAAATGCCTAATTAATGATTATTATAGGATGCATATAGTGTGATTTTGCATGAATTCAGTGTGTTTTAAGTGTCTTTTATAGCACAAATCTGTGAATTTATGCTTGTTAGATTGCATGAACATAGGGGGAGTTAAATTCATAATATTCTAAATATTGCATGATTTTTAGATGAATTTACCTGTGTTTTTCATGTAATTAGAGGCCTTAGAATTGTCAAGGAATGTTTTAATTATGTCATATATTAAAATCCTTGAATTGATATTTATATTAATTTGACAAAATTAATTGTTGAGTTTTTCAAAGAAAAATTGTCAAATTATTCTAAGTATCTTCAAAATTTCGAGTTAGTCACTATCTCGAAACTCATCTTGAAATTCTAGTTGAATTTCGATTTGAGCTTTCTGAGGGAAGTTTTGAAAATTCTAAGTCTGGGAAGAATTTCGAGTTAGACTCTATCTCGAAATTCAACTCGAAATTCGACTTGGAGTTCGACTTAGAGTTACCAGTGTGCCTAGTTCTTCAAAATATTCGAGATACAGCCTATCTCGAACTCTATCTCGAAATTGAGATGAGATTTCCAATTTTGGGGATATTTTGAATAGAATTGAGAATAACTTCGAGTTAACCTCTATCTCGAAGTTCAACTCGAAGTTCGACTTAGAGATCAACTCGAAGTTCGACTTAGACTTTAACTTAGAGTCTGAGAATTCTCAATTAATTAAGGGGATTTTTCGAGTTGTCTCCTAACTCGAAGTCTATCTCGAATTTCTACTTGATTTTCGAGATAGATTTCCCTAGTAATGTTGGTAGTGTGCTGTTTACATGATCGTTGATAGATTAATGGTTCAAGTGGTTTAAGTTTTTCGAGTTAACTGCTAACTCGAACTTTATCTCGAATTTCGAGTTAAGTGCTAAAATTTCGAGTTACAGCTATCTCGAACTCTATCTCGAAGTTCGACTTAAGAAAGTTCGAGATAGACTTCGAGATAGACTTCGAGATAGAGTTCTCCCTGTGTGTACTTAGAGTTTTCATGATTTTTAACAGGGACAAGTTAGTCATTTCACAGTCATGTCTATATATACATCCTTAACTCGATGTTTTCTTTCACTTTTACCTAATTTGAGTTTTACAGCCGCACCATATATACAGGCGATTTCATACATTCAATCACTGATTCGTGATTTTTGTGACAAATCTCTTACGGACAACGAATTAATGCCCGATTTTTGACTGATATCTTCTGTGTGTCATCATTAATCATTGTTCTTGTGTTTGTGTAACTGTTCATCTCCATTGATATATATATACACACGTATATACACACAAAAGTTAACAAATCTGTTCAAAACCGAGATTTCACACAAACACTTCACTGTAAAGCAGATTTAATTAGTGGTTCGAAATTTGCCATCCTTCAACTGTTAATTGTATCCCGTAGTTTGATTTCTCAAAAAGGAACTTTTGTGTTCAACTTTTGATAAATTAAAAGGGATTTAACAGTTTGTTCTAAAATTACTTGTTTTAATCCCGTAGTTTGATTTTTCTAAAAAGGGACTATTGTTGTTCTTGTTAAATTAAAAGGGATAAAACTGTTTATTATAAATTAATTGTTTTTCAGAAATTAAAATTGAAATTTCACATCTTTTTCAAGAAAAACTTTTAATTAAAATGGCTCACCAATTTTCACTTGCCAAAAACAATTTTTATAATATTTCTACGGAAATTGGTGATCAACTCCCGCGCTTTAAGTCTTGGATACGATTTCTAAATTTGTATTCCAAAGCTAGCACTGCTTTTACGGCTAAACCTACACTAGTGCATGATGCTTTACAGCAATTATGGACTAGTGCGGTTTCTTTTGGGAGCAAATCAACCCCCTTTGGTTTCAGGTTTACCTTAGCGGGTCAGGAATATGTGGTGACTGAACAAATTGTTAACAAGGTTCTTGGATTCCCTGTTAAAGATGCTTATGATCCAGAACCTACAGCTGCAGATCGCCTCAAATTCTTTGAAGAGATAGGGTGTTATCCTCCGACTGGCCGGATCACTGGAAACATCCAAAAACAATTTCTTCATGTGGAATGGAATTACTTTTTCGAGGCCATCACAAGATGTTTTAGGGCACGAGAAAGCGATTACCATCAAATTTCCATTCCCATGCAAAACCTCGGAATTGCCCTAGCAAGAGAGCTGGATATCAATTATGGACGAATAGTTCTCTCTGAGATAGTGGCTGTGATGGGATCTCCTGCAAGCAGAGACCTCAACACCACAGATGTTGTCTGCTGGTTTCCTCGGTTCCTACAGATGCTGATAAATGGTTTAGTACCGAAGGATGCTCTTGCAGTTAGACGGAGCTTTGCCAGTGGTTCATCATCTGCACCGCTAGGGATGGGCACTAAGTCACTTTCAACAGTTGAACATCAGGATAAACATCATGGAAAACCGATGTCTATTCCTGATACCTTACAAGTGTGGCTTACATATGATGAGGGAGTTACTACTTTGATGGATTTCTCACAAGCTTCATCACATGCTCAGAATCGGTCTGCTCATGCTGAGGCATTTGAAGCGATTCCTGATGAACAAAGCGGTGATGAACAAGGTAATGAATCAGGTAATCTCTCTCCACACTCTACTCATTCCTTTTCCCATGTTTCTGATTCCATGACCCAAGAGACTGCTAGCCCGCAGAATCTATCCCAGGGTAAGAGCCATATTTCTAATTCCTTGTCATCCAAGTCACCGGAAATCAGACAGCCAGCACATATAGATGTAGGAAATGATGAGGAGAGTGAACCCGAAGAGCAGCAACTTATTCGAAAGAAAGCCAAAACTTCTCATGCTGCTACTTCTAAACCTCAGTCAAACCCTAGAATGTCACACGCAACCACTCCACCTCACGAGAGTGGTTCACCCCATGAACAATCTGCACATAGGGATTTTGATTTTGGTGATGAATTTGTACCTCTTAAAGATACTGTTGCTTCAAGAGGACATGAAGCTTTAAAGACTTCAGCCGTACCTTCACCGGTATGTACTGATGCTACAAAGAGGATCGGTTCTGATGTTGTACAAGAACACTTTGTAGCCTCTCAGCCTGAGATTCCAACTCAGGAACAAACAGTATTTGATCCCATAACTGCAAATTATATCTCTTATCAAGTTTCTGCAGGTACTTCTTCATATTTTGGATCAATTATTGAAGACATACACGAGCGTGAGACAGGGAGTGTGTGTGAGAGGTTAGGGAGAGAGGGACCTTCATTTTTAAGGCCCGAAACCGAGCGCCAAATACCAACAGAACGAGAATTAGAGCGAGGTCACCTAAACCAAACACCGTCCCTTTATGCTGAAAATCTTGAATCTCGTATGTCTTCTATGGAAAATCAAATGAAGGAGTTTGGGCAGTCAATGGGGCAGTTAGGGATGAATGTTGGAGATAATCAAAGGGCACTTGACGACTACGCAGCACGAATGGCACTTCAAGCTTCAGCTTTTACTGAATTGAAAAATCAAGTAAATGACATGGGCCATGCTGCTGGTGTCTTGGGAAACACCCTGAATGACAGGATGGGAGCAATGGAGTTTACAATGGATAATCTGGCTGTGGAAATAAGCAGAGTTATGTACGCAATCAGAAGTTTTGTGCCCCCAGAATGTTTCGCGCCGCAACAACCTCCCCCTGATGCTGGTACAGGTGGTGCTAGTGGAGCAGGAGCCTATGGTTCCGGGTTTGAAGATTTTGATACAGCGGGTGGATCTGGAGACCAGGGTGGAGTTCAGGATAACTCACCTAAGGGGGAGAATATAAAGGAGACGAGACAGCAGGGAGGAGTTCAAATCGAAGAAATTCACGAACATGCTGATCTTGTAAAAGAAATGGAAGTTGAGCCGTCCATTGATGAAGAGGCTCTAAGAAGGAAAAAGGGTAAGGCAATAGCGATTGAGCCAGATGAGCCATTCGTTGATCTGAGTTATCAAGAAAAAGTACAGGAGGTACTTGACTCAGATTCCGATATGGAAGACGCACCGTTGAAACATGCTATAAAGAGATCATTGAAGGATCAAGGTGGAGGTGCTGGAATGTCTTTCGGATTGCCTGAAGAAATTACTGTCGATAAGGAAACCCTTGAAGCTCAACAGTTAGCCTTGGATCAAGCTGAGTTCTTTAAAATGAAGCAAATGCAAGGTCGTGCTGCGTTTCAGGAAAAGAAAGCGGAGCTACAAGGAAAGCAGTACGACTATGAGCTTGCAAGGCTAGCTGATCCTCAAATCGATCTGGACAATAGAAGGATAGGGAAGAAGTGGGATGACGCAAGAAAGATTTTGATGGGACCATGTACAAAAGGAGAGCATAACAAGGAAGCAGATGATCTGTTCTACCGACTAAATTTGCAGAATCCAATGGCTGCTGACTACATAAATGCTTTAAAGAGATTAATCTCTAAAGTCAGGGTTGGATACAATTCAGCGCAAAAGGAGTGGCAGGTTATTTTGTCTTTCACAGAAGGAGTCCCGATGTCTTTCATGTACGTGGATGATCAATTCATGACGAGAAGATCTGCATCAGAGTTGTTCTTGCTAGCAACAAAAATTCAATACTCTCATTCTGAGAATCTAAGCATTCTGTATAGGGATCAGTTAATGCGGCTAGCAGAGGACAAAGGTCCAGAATTCTCAGCATACCCAAATGTTGTCCGGATGGTGGTTGACAGTAAAATGAAGAGGGTGAGCCTGGAGGAAAAGGAATTAATGGAACTTTCAGTGGAATCTCTTAAGGCCGTCTGTAGGCAGATGATGGGTAAGGGATTCGCTTCTGTGCTTAAAGATAATGCAGTGAAGACCATTGAAAGTGTCATACTACAGAAGAGCAATGAGGTGTGGAAGTGTGATGTCATTGCTCCGAACCCTCTTGATAATGTGAAGATTGAACCAGAGCTGATAGAGAGGAATTGGAATATTCTTCAAGCAAGGAAGAATGTTGATGAAGCTCTGAATCTTCCTACTGGAGAACTGGAACAAGGAGAGATAAGGGAGGCAGTTGGTGTTCCAGGAAGAGACAGCGTATACTGGATACATTCTTTTACTGATAATGCAGCTGATGCCTTAGTATTCATAGATGCAGACCAGAAGCAAACACTCTTGCATATGAGTAGAGACTGGCTGAAGCAGACTCAAGATGCTGCATTTCTAGAGAAAGTGTTATATGTGTTCAAATGGGAAGATGTGGAAGTTAAGTATGTGACAGAAAAGCAGAGACTCGTGGGTTACCTATCTGATGTAGTAGTGGAAATGAAGCGATTGGAGCGAGATGCGGCTAGTGTCCACAATACTAACCGTGTCATAGGCTATCCCAAAATGATCTACTGTCAGTTTAAATCTGATAAAACTCATAGGAAACCTCGGCTTATCATGAAGAAATTTGAGGAAATTCCAGAGATCAGAACTACTCAGGAGGTGGACAAACTCAGAAGGCTTTTCAAACATCCTTACCCAGAACCCAGGAACCCTCTAGAGATGGAAGCAGTAAGTTTGTTGAATACTAGGTGGACGCAACTTCGTGATCCAGTATATAAGAAACAAAAGCAGCAGGAGGAGAAACGCAGAAGGCAGAAAGAAGAAAAAGAGCAAGCTGCTGAAGCTAGGAAGAGGAAACGGAATTAGGGTTAAAGGTCAGAGTGGTGTGAACTTGAAGTTGGAAAACCTTCATGTCTTTCGGTTGCTTTAACTCACTTGAGGAAAATTCATCTTAGAATGAATCCAATAAGGTGATATAAGTTTGACTAAAAGATATGAAATAATCCAGGTGATAGGAATCATTCAAATGATCTTTAATTCGAGGTTCGAATTCTGTTTCTAGTTTAAGTTCTTTGTATTGTTTTCATGTACTTGTAATTGTATATTTTTCAAGACTGTAATGTTAATTATCTTTTCTCGTCTCATTGTTTAGTTGAGTTATCCTTCATTAATTTGAATGTCATTGTTAGACAATCAAATTGGGGGAGATTGAAAGGCAGAGTGTATTAACTTGTAACACTATAACTAATGTAACTCAATTAAACGAAAAGATACTTAACCAGAAGACAATCAAGAACAAGAAGTCACAAGGAATCAACACTAAATGAAGACAAGGTAATTGATACAATTGAACATGTTAACTATGATCAAGCCAAGAAGAAATCATTGAGAGAAGTTCAAGTCAAAGTTGTTCAGGCCTCAGTGATTTGAGAATTCGAGAATCAAGATCATAACTATCAGTATCAACAAGACCAATTGATTTCAAGTGAACAAGAAGGAAAGCAAATATTGGAAAGCCAAGTTACTAAGTGAATATGGTAATTTATTCAAGAAGCAGAAACACTATCAAGACTAGTCACTTATGAACCAGACCAGTGCATCAAGTGTCAGGACATTGATAGCAAGTTTATGTCAGTAATAAAGATCCATGTTCAAGAGCTTGTAGAAGAACAAAGAAGATATGAAGAAATCACAAGCTCAAGATGTGCATTGAAGTTTCAAGTTGAAGACCAGAATATTTTCTAAGTAAGAAATGTTCTAGATGGCTAAGTCGAAATTCTCAAGTAGAAGTTCTACTTAGAATTTCGAGTTGGCTAAGTAGAAATTCTCAAGTAGAAGTTCTACTTAGAGTGCAGCTTCAACATGACACATGGCATCTTCTGATTGGCAGATTTCCAAGCTTTCAAGATAAGACAAGATTTATGTGGACATCATTGGGCCACGTACATCTTAGTCTTTGAAGACTACAGGTCATAGATTACATGTAGTATAAATAGAAGCACTTGTGTAATGTTTTAGTTAGTGAGCAATATTGAGAAAAACACAAGAAAAAGAGAGAGAGTATTCACAGAGCTTAGAATCATTCACTTCTCTCTCAACTTCTGTTATACTTTGTAATGAATGTTGTAGCAACCTTTTCAAGTTATATATAAAAGAAATATATTCCTTGAATCTGTGTGTTCATTTATTGCATCGTATTTATTGCTACTCATAATCGAAAAGTTGTATTCACCCCCCCTCTACAACACATTTGGACCTAACAATTTCCCTTTCGTTCCATTCACAGCCTCCACCAGCAATTTAGCATCTGATTCAAAAATCACCTTATTACTTCTCCATTGTTTTGTCCATGACAGAGCCTCCTTCAGACTTAAGGCCTCAGCTTCACTTAACTTCAAGAGAATCATCAACAATGGCAACATGATAGATTCTTTGAGCCCATAGAAACTGCAGTTGGTCTTCATCATAGCTTTCATCCAGAGGTGGTAGGTTTAATCCTGGGATAATTGTCAGTGCCTTAGATTTGGATAGCTTCACCTTTCTTGCAACATGTTTAAATTTCATCCTTTTGACATGATTGCTTGGCAGAAATCTTTGACCTTTGTTGGTAGACCATAGTAGTATTCCATTAGCAGTTTGCTTTCTGAAATATACACATGGTTTCTTGACTTGAATCTTCTTCTCTTCTTGAGGTGGCAAAACAGTTGCAGAAGCCATAGATGTAGATTTTGCTAGGTCACTACTAACAGTATTCACCCTAGACTTAGAGCCTTGTGTTGTGGTGAGGTTACTGCTAGCAATGCCTAAGGCTTGCTGTTTTCCAATCTTCCTCTCATAGATTCTTCCTTGGTCATCATCATTCTTCTTATCTTTGTCCCCCTTCTTCTTCTTGTCTTCATCACCCTTATCTCTCCTGTGATGTCTTCTCCTCCCATCACTTTTATCTTCAGAATCATCATCCTTATTTCTCCTAGGTTGAGCCATCTCTGGAATTTCACCGGTTGCAATATAAGTTCTGAGGATGTGCAGTGCCTCATTTTCTTCAGCATTTCTGGCTCCAGCCTTCTTCTGTAATTGATCAATGATAGCAATGATCAGTCTGTGATTTCTAGTGGTGAGTGTTGGTCCCTTTGGATCATAGTGATATGTGTTTAACTAGTTTAATGATTTACCTTAATCGCTACGGCGCAAGCGATTCAAATCCACGATCTTCTATTGTATTCCCTTACTCCCTTGAACGAAGTGTGGCCTTCGATCCTCCAAGGTTTAGCCTCCAAGCTCTAGAATTCCGAACCCTTATTCTTGGAGGCATAAAGAGTATTTATAGGCTACAATAGGGATCAAGGAGAAAATTAGGTCGGGCCTTCTAATGATAACTTGGGCCAAGCCCTTTATCATTAATATTAATTAATTCCACTAAATAATTAATATTGCACCACCCACCTAATTCCGGTAATTTATTTAATTAATTAAATCGGTTCCTTTATTATTTGCTTATTAAATTCCCCATGTTTAAAATATCGCATGTCCATTAATTAAATAAATTACTGATAATTCATTTAATTAATATCTTTTATCCTTGATCATCCACTCAACCTTTATTTAATTATGCCGGAATAAATCCACCTGCAGGGTTTCACATAATTAAATCTTTTTGAGCTTTCAAGGGGACATCATTAACCCGAATATTATCAGGACATGGATTCCTTCAATAAATAATATCCACCATATATATTATTCCATCACCCAAAATATATTGATATAATTCAAAAGAATTATTTCATATATAAATCAAAGCATGTAAATAATATACACGTGTCAATTACTATATCGGGATTAAGAACCTAAGCATTAATAATAACATAGAATCTTAGTTCTCCTTCTTAATCAGTATAAGGGAACAATTCTAAATTTGATCCTGTTCAATATACACAAAGTATACTAGTATTATTTATTAGTCAATATAAACTAATCTAAATAATACTACAGCCATACCAGTGGATTGTCAAACATCACCTGTGCTGTGAACCTTATTATATTATATAAACCGTATTTAACAATCTAATATTCTGTATCCCATTTGATACTAGATTGTCCACAATATATAATATTAGACAGCATGTAAACATTCAAATGATTCTCAATAAAACTGGGCCAGAAATAAATGTATATACTTCAAATAAATATTTTCAGTATACACTAACAATCTCCCACTTATACTCAAAATATTCTATGACTATATCAGTGTTTATTTAATCCACTATTACATTGAAAACTATGTGTCCATCCATCTGACTCCTATCGCTTCCACATGCCTGTCAAAAACCTTGGCTGACAAGCTCTTTGTGAAAGGATCTGCCCGGTTGTCTTCTGATGATATGTGAGCCACAACTATATCTCCTCGCTTTACGATTCCTCGTATGAGATGATACTTACGTTCAATATGTTTAGCTGCTTTGTGGTCTCGTGGTTCTTTTGAATTTGCCACAGCACCAGTGTTATCACAATACACTGTCAGACTCCTAGGCAAATTAGGTACCACATCCAAGTCCAAAAGGAAGTTCCTGAACCATACAGCCTCTTTTGCAGCCTCAGAGGCCGCCACGTACTCGGCTTCCATGGTAGAGTCTGCAATGCATTTCTGCTTTACACTCCTCCATATAACGGCTCCACCTCCCAAAGTAAAAACGTATCCCGAGGTTGATTTCCTCTTATCTCTATCCGATTGGAAATCTGAATCAGTATATCCCAAAGGAAATAGATCCGAGGCCTTGTAAATTAACATATACTCTTTAGTCCTTCTCAGGTACTTGAGTATAGTTTTTACTGCACTCCAATGTTCCTGACCTGGGTTCGACTGATATCTACTAACCATGCCTACAGCAAAGCAGATGTCAGGCCTCGTACATAACATAGCATACATTAAGCTTCCACATGCCGAAGCATAAGGAACTGCTTTCATGCTCTCTATATCCTTAGGTGTCGAAGGACACTGCTCCTTGGATAGATGCTTAAAAGGTAGAAAACCTTTCTTAGAGTTCTGCATGTTAAAACGAGCTAATACTTCATCAATGTAAGGCTCTTGAGATAAAGCCAACATCCTTTTCTTGCGATCCCTTATTATTTTGATCCCAAGGATGTATGCCGCTTCACCTAAGTCCTTCATTTCAAATTGTTTGAACAACCATGCCTTTACTGATGATAACATCTTAACATTGTTTCCAATGAGTAAAATGTCATCTACATATAGTACTAGAAAAACCACTGCATTACCCTCACTTCTCTTATACACGCATGACTCGCTTGGACTTTGATCAAATCCATATGACTGGATTGCCTGATCAAAACGAATATTCTAGTCCCTAGAAGCTTGTTTAAGTCCATAAATAGACCTCTTAAGCTTACAAACCAGATGCTCTTGGCCTTCTTTAATGAATCCTTTTGGTTGTTGCATATAGATGGTTTCCTCAAGACTTCCATTAAGGAAAGCTGTCTTGACATCCATTTGCCAAATCTCGTAATCGAGATGAGCCGCTATAGATAAAAGAATCCGGATCGACTTAAGCATAACAACTGGCGAAAAGGTTTCCTCATAATCGATTCCTTCTTTCTGAGTATACCCTTTCGCAACAAGTCGTGCTTTCCAGGCTTTCACCTTTTTGTCAGATCCTCTTTTCTTCTTGTAGATCCACATACTTCCAATGGGTTTTATACCTTTGGGTGGTTCCACGAGCTCCCAAACTTGATTGGAATACATAGATTTCATCTCAGATTCCATTGCCTTTTGCCAAAGATTTGCATCTTTATCTAGAATTGCCTGTTCGTATGTCCTGGGATCCTCATCATGTTCACCAGAGACCAAGTCTGAAGACTCTCCCAAAAACATGAATCTTTCAGGTTGTCGAACAACCCTCCCACTACGACGAGGCACTGGTGCGGTACTAGTGTCAAGTTGTGCATTTTCTTGTGGTTGTTCTACTTGTACTATTGGCACTTGGGGATTATCTGTCCCTCCCACTAATTCCTCTAAAACAACACTACTCGTGGGTTTGTGGTTCATTATATAGTCTTCCTCTAAGAATCTGGCATTGGTGCTAACAATGACATCTCGATCCCTAGGACTATAAAATGAATAACCTTTCGTCCCCATGGGATAGCCTACAAACAGCCTTACTTCTGTGCGAGATTCTAGCTTAGTCGTGTTCTTGTTAAGCACATGTGCTGGACAACCCCAAATCCGAATATGTCTTAGACTTGGTTTGCTACCAGTCCACAATTCTATTGGAGTCTTAGGAACCGACTTAGAAGGTACCAAGTTCAGAAGGTAAGCCGCTGTTTCTATAGCATATCCCCAGAACGACTTAGGTAAATCTGAATAACTCATCATTGATCTAACACTTTCCAAAAGAGTCCGATTCCTTCTCTCTGCTACACCATTCTGCTGAGGTGTGCCAGGTGCAGACAACTGGGATGTAATCCCATTTTTTGATAAATAGTCCCTAAATTCTCCAAGCAAGTATTCGCCACCACGATCTGATCGTAGTGACTTGATACATTTTCCAAGATGTCGTTTCTCCGCACTTGCTTTGTACTCTTTGAATTTTTCAAAGCACTCAGACTTGCGACGCAACAAATAAATGTATCCATATCTAGAATAATCGTCAATGAAAGTGACAAAATACTCATAACCTCCTCTTGCTTGGATACTCATAGGACCACATAAATCAGTATGAACCAATTCTAATACTTCTTTGGCTCTATTCCCCTTTGCTTTAAAAGGCCTGTTAATCATCTTACCTTCCAAGCAAGATTCACAAACTAGAAATGGCTCCACTGCCAACAAGCCTAATGGCCCATCTACTACCAGTCTTTGAATCCTCCTCAAGTTAATATGACCTAATCTTAAGTGCCAAAGATATGTTTGGTTCAATTCGGAAGGTTTCTTTCTTTTGTTTGAGCTAGAAAGAATATTATTAGATTCCTTTTGTTGCAGCATTGGTTGGATAGGATTAATAATATATAAATTGTCTTGCAATGTACCAGAACATATAACTCGTTTATTCATCATAATAGAAACATTACGATCCAAACAAACATTATAACCATCAATGGCAAGTTTAGAAACTGAAATCAAATTCCTTCTAAACGAAGGTACATAAAGACAATTGTTCAAAACCAAAATCCTATCATCACCGAAAGCTAAAGTAATTATTCCAACTGCAACTACTACTACTTTCGTAGCATCTCCCATGAACACATATATCTCGCCATCTCAAAGCATTCTGGTTTGCTGGAACCCCTGCATAGAGTTACAAACATGGTCAGTGGCTCTTGTATCTACACACCAAGTGCTCGTAGATATAGCCGCTATAAATGTTTCTGTAACTAGAGAAAGAGACATACCAGTATTGTTTGTCTTCTTAGGAAGAGGACAATCCTGTTTTCAGTGACCTGACTGCTTGCACCTGAAGCACTTGCCCTTAGGTTTTTTCATAGCACCTTGAACTCCCACTGCATTAGCAACCTTTCCAGCTTTCTGTGTCTGAACCTTTTTCTTCTTCTTGCCTTTCGGCTTAGAGGAAGAAGCTTTCTCAGCCACATTCACTTGAACATTCTGCTTAAAGAGTCCTTCAGCTGCCTGAAGTTCTGTCAGAAGTTCCGCGAGACTGTACACCCTTTTGTTCATGGTGTAATTCAAGCGGAACTGCTCAAAACTTTTGGGCAGACTCATAAGGATGATATCGATCTGGGTTTCCCCATCAATATCTGCACCAAGGATCTCCATCTCATTCAGATGAGACATCATCCTGAGAACATGATCCCTTACAGGTGTTCCTTCAGCCATCTGAGTGTTCATTAAAGCCTTCATTGCTACTTGCCTAGCAGCCCTATTCTGTTCCCCAAAAAGTTCTTTGAGATTAAAGAGCATATCTGAAGCTGTGGACATAGCCTGATGCTGATGCTGCAAAACACCCGACATTGCTGCCAGAATGTAACATTGCGACATCTCATCAGCCTTAATCCACCGCTTATAATACTCCTTCTCACTTTCAGGAGCATCTTCAGCAGGTTGATCTGGCTTGGGTTCATAAGTACAAAATTTGTACTCCTCAGCAGTCAACACTATGTCCAAATTACGTTTCCATTCAATATAGTTTGGTCCAGTAAGTTTGTTATCCTTAAGTATGGTGAATAGTGGATTAAAGCCCATAATGATCTAATCCTGAGAATCATACATGTAACACATAATCAGAGAGTTGCACAAATTTTAAAGCCTATTGGTTTCCTCTAACAATTAATTAAAATTAATGCACTAATATTTAAACACCATAAGTATCTGGTACGCCACGATGGGTGACATATATACCACTTAAATTCGCTTAAATATTACTTCGGTCCTATTACTAAATAATACGCCACGTTAGGGTGGACTATATATTATTTTTCATAGCTAAGTGTATACCATTATCAAATCTTAAATTAATAACAATAAGACCGGATGCCACCATTAAATATTTCAAATCAATAATCGATAATAGGAGAATTCCCAGATCGGGGGGAGCATTGTCAAGAGGCGTCACTTAAGACCCCTTTCTAGACAGAATCATCCTTTCTCTCAATATTGAAAATCTATATTCAATAATTGGTACCCGTCTAATTAATCGAATTCTATGAAACTTGGTACGCCACGTTGGGTGGCATGTATACCTTTCAATATTCGTAATTAATTTAGGAAGTTTGTCCTAGTAATATCCATAACACTATCTGACACCATAAATCATATGCCACGTTATGGTGGACAATATATAATTTATATTCGTCTTAGTGTTAAATTACATACAAACAATAATGGAGACCGTGGGATTTAATTCCTAATTAATTCCCTCACCCACTTAGAATTTTTTATTAAAAAATTGAGGAATTTTAAAAATTAAATGGGGCCTATGTCATTACAATTATGTCTAACATGCATTCAAAATACACACATAATTTAACAACATATAACATTTAATTAAAGCAATAAATAAAATATTTATGTCCATGTCGTCCTAATTATGTTAAACATGCAATTATAAATTACACACATAATTAACAACACACATAAAAATTATTTAAAGCAATATTTAAAAAAATAAATAGCGGAATTAAAAAATTAAAACAATAATTAAATCCACTATTATGGCCCCAAAATTAATTTGCTGCAGTCCCTTGTTCGTCCAACAGTACTCGGCTGAAAACCAACAGGAGACAAAAAAACATGCAGCTTCGAGACCTCCTTTTACACGCCTGGAACATTGGAGGCATGTGCCGCGCGTGTCTGTGACCCACGCGCTTTGTGCGTTTGACAACAGAACAAGACCAGCAGCCTGCCACCGAATTATTCTTGACACCAGCGTGGGTCCAGCGCCTTGAACAAGTAAAACAGCCGCATGGTTTTTCTGCCTACGCCAGTAGCATGACTCGTCGGCCTTAAAATATTCAACACAAGCTTACGCAGCGGAAGCAATTATTTTCTCCGGTTTCAATTTTGAGTGGCACGCAATTGTTACAATATATCCGGATTTTACAAAATTCAACAAACAATTACATAAAAAATAGATCTAATACAAAACTAATTTTGTAAAATCTATTCTAACACGATCAACCCTCGTATTTACAACCACGATAAACCACGTGGAAACCAAACAAAATAACCACGATTAAACCACGTGGGATCCAAACACATAATTAAAAAACATGACCATAATAGTGGATAACAACCTGCAAAAGATTATTACACAAGCATACCACTATACATACACAACCAATTTTAATTACGACATGGACGTCATCAAACACAAACACAAGTCCACTAAACCTCAGGCTCTTGATGCCAATTGTTGGTCCCTTTGGATCATAGTGATATGTGTTTAACTAGTTTAATGATTTACCTTAATCGCTACGGCGCAAGCGATTCAAATCCACGATCTTCTATTGTATTCCCTTACTCCCTTGAACGAAGTGTGGCCTTCGATCCTCCAAGGTTTAGCCTCCAAGCTCTAGAATTCCGAACCCTTATTCTTGGAGGCATAAAGAGTATTTATAGGCTACAATAGGGATCAAGGAGAAAATTAGGTCGGGCCTTCTAATGATAACTTGGGCCAAGCCCTTTATCATTAATATTAATTAATTCCACTAAATAATTAATATTGCACCACCCACCTAATTCCGGTAATTTATTTAATTAATTAAATCGGTTCCTTTATTATTTGCTTATTAAATTCCCCATGTTTAAAATATCGCATGTCCATTAATTAAATAAATTACTGATAATTCATTTAATTAATATCTTTTATCCTTGATCATCCACTCAACCTTTATTTAATTATGCCGGAATAAATCCACCTGCAGGGTTTCACATAATTAAATCTTTTTGAGCTTTCAAGGGGACATCATTAACCCGAATATTATCAGGACATGGATTTCTTCAATAAATAATATCCACCATATATATTATTCCATCACCCAAAATATATTGATATAATTCAAAAGAATTATTTCATATATAAATCAAAGCATGTAAATAATATACACGTGTCAATTACTATATCGGGATTAAGAACCTAAGCATTAATAATAACATAGAATCTTAGTTCTCCTTCTTAATCAGTATAAGGGAACAATTCTAAATTTGATCCTGTTCAATATACACAAAGTATACTAGTATTATTTATTAGTCAATATAAACTAATCTAAATAATACTACAGCCATACCAGTGGATTGTCAAACATCACCTGTGCTGTGAACCTTATTATATTATATAAACCGTATTTAACAATCTAATATTCTGTATCCCATTTGATACTAGATTGTCCACAATATATAATATTAGACAGCATGTAAACATTCAAATGATTCTCAATAAAACTGGGCCAGAAATAAATGTATATACTTCAAATAAATATTTTCAGTATACACTAACAGTGAGATCATGGGGAATGATCAATTGCTTGATATCTTCAATTCTGGTACCAGACTGATAAATGATTGTCCATGGCTTCTTGATCACTTCTGGTAGCCTTGAAGGTTGGTCATTCCTCAAGTCATCAAACAGACTCTTGTTGTTCTCATTCTTCTTCTCAATAAGCTCAAGTATGGCATCTATCTCTGAGTGTTTCAGTTCTTGTAGAGTCTTGTATGTTAGATGCCATATCTTCAATTTGGATATCATCACTATCTCCTTGATCCATAGATTATTGACTTTCTTAGGAATGACAGTGATGCAATCAATCTGCTTCTTCAGCTCCCTCAGATAGAACTGAGTGTCACCAGCCTGTTCCCTTGTGGCTTTCAGAAACTCCAAGAAGGCTTTATCATGATAAACATTGGAGTTAGCAACTTCTTGTAGCTTGGCCTCAGTAACAACTTTAACTTCTACAGGCTTGGCACTCTCAGGTAAGGAGGTTGGAGATTTGTCAGATGGCATACTCCCTGCAACCACGTTATGGATTGCTTTTGTCCTCCAGGAGTAGTGATGTGCACAGTTGGTAGAGTGACAACTGGCAAGGTAGATGGAGGCTCATCCACTTTGGATTTTCCTTTGCCAGGCACATTTGGTAGAGATTTTGAAGAAGCTCTTTGTTGACCACCTTCTTTTATTATTATGCCTTTCTCCCCCTTTGTATTTGAGTTCCCTTTCTCCCCCTTTGGATTTGAGTTCCTTGTCTTCTTCTCCCCCTTAGGCTTGTTGTCAGGCACTGAGGCTGTAGAAATGTCCTTTGGGATTGAAGATTCATCAGGGAGAGGGAGACCCATATGCTTCATCATAGCAACTAACATGGATTGTTGATGTAGAAGGACATCAGCTGTGGTGGATGCTTGAGTGTCCAACTGATCATTTAGAAGTGCAACCTTTTCTGTAAGATGAGCATTGGACTTGGTGAGAGTAGCCACCTCCTTCTCAAGTGCATCCACTTTGTTGAATAACTCAGTAGATTTGAAGCCAGACAGGGATTGTTCTTTGAGTCTCTGCACTTCAAATCTAGTCATGTCATGTACTGGGACTTCAGTAATCAGTCTGTCTCCATATAGATTTTTGAACATGGTCCTCAGCATGGCATTGGCATCTGTGGTCTGATCAGATAGAATTTGAAATTGATGCCCCAGACCTGTGACAGTATCCTTTAGCAGAGCTAGCCCATTATCCATCTTGGTGCAGGTGGTGTTGCAATGTTTGATGTCTTTGAACACATTGTCTAGCTGAGGGAATTTGGCATCAAATGTCCTCTTGATTGCTTCTACTGTGGTGGTGGTCTTATCACACACTCTATTGACCTCAGTTTTGACACCTTTTCCCAGATAGTGAGTAGCCTTGAGGAATCCCTTGTGTGTATCATTCATAGCCTCATACACTTCACCAGGGGTCAGAGATTTGGCATTGGAGCCCAGTGAAGTGAGGTATTCCTCCCTGAGATACTGAAGTGCTTCATCAAGAGTAATATCATATTTTCCTTGCAACCAGGCATCTATGTTGCCATCTCTCTCAGCATCATCAATGATCTTTGTCTTCTGCACCTCCACATCATCCCTATGGCATAACAGAATAGCCTCATAGTCTGGATTAGGCATGTCTGCAGTGAGAAGGTTCTGAGCGATCTTTGTGAACTCAGGAATCTGATCCACAATTAAGCTTTGAAGTGCTTCAACCGTCAATTGTTGTGGAGCAGACCCTGATCCTGAAGCACTGTCATGTTGCACAGGCTTCAGCCATTGTGACATGAAGTCAGAGCTAGAGCTAGGCAAGCTAGACTCCTCAGTTACAGATGCAACTTCTGTAACCGGATGGATTGACTCTACTACTGGTGTCACCACAGAAGTGGGATGAATTACACCAGCAGTTGACACAGGCACAGAGTCTCTAGTCAAAACTAGTGGAACCTCTGTGTTTGTGATGGTGTCATCAGGAGATGCCTCATCATGCATTCCCTCACCATCTAAATGTGGGTTCTGAGTGGTGAACAAAGTGTCATGCACTAAGTCACTTGAAATTATTGGCTCATCAAGAGAAAAGAATTCTTGATGATCAATACCTTGCATCTCAGTTGCCTGAGTTGCAGGTTCCAAAGAAATTTCAGAGTTAGATTCTGGAAGAGAAGTGTGTTTAAGAGTAGATTTTGGCAACTCCCCCTGAGAGATAGAGGGAGTTTCAACTGTGATGTGCTCTCCACTCAGTGTTGTGCCAGCCTTATCACTCCCATGTGCTGACTCTATACAAGAAGGTGCATTGGGGAGGATGCTTGATTCTATAGGTGCACCCTGTTGAGAGGATACACCTAGTGAGCTGTGTGCCCCTGATTTTACAACTTCAGCTATTTGTGTGACTGAAGAGGTGGTCTTAGTTTTCTTCTTCTTTGTCCTGTGTAAGGGTGACTCAGGTTCCTCACTTCCTAGACCTAATTCAACAGCTAATGCTGCTTCAGATAAGATATTTAATGGTGCAGACATTACTTCCTTTCTCTTCTTCTTACTAACATCACCCTTTTGAGAGGATGATGCAGTTGGCTCAGTATGTGGTAGAGTGTTTGGTTGAGAGGGTTGGTTAGCAGGCCCTGGGTTAGCATTTTGTTCTACTTGCTTGGGCTGTGCTAACTTAGATTTTGCATCAAATGTTGGCATGTTGTGGGGATAAGTCCTAAACAAACTCTCCATATGGGGAGTTATGTTCAGTCTTACATCCACATCATTCCTAGTCTCCAAATTACCAAAAATGAGTTTGGTCATGGACTTAGGATAGCCTATTTTATTTTTATCAATCCCAGGAAATTCAATCAATGAAGCATTTTTATAATTAAGTACAGATTGAATAAAGCGAGGGAAGAAAATATCAGTACCTCTCTTGGTTGTGTTCTTACCAAGTCTCCCATATAATTCTTGGAGGATGATTTGGCCAACATCAATCTTCTTTCCATAGGCCAAAGCATATCCAATTTGCTGCACAGGTGCACTGATTTGATCAAAGCTTGATTTCTTGGCAGTGAAGACCTGGAGAAGAGTTGCAAACACATAGCTCCACTCCTTTCTCAGATTCTTTCTGTTTAGCTTTCCAAGATTGATCCCATCTGAGTAGTTGATGAACTCAAAGAATTCCTCTAACTCTGCATTAGTGGCCATTCTGTCAAATGACTCCTGTTGTAGGCCCAGTGCTTGGTTCATGTCTGCAGTAGTGATAGTGATTTCCCTGGCAGCGGCACCAAAAACTTGATATGTCAAATTATACCTAACCGCAAGCGCACGGTGTCTATTGCTAGTACAGATGGCAAGCGGGTCGAATCCACAAGGAGACAGGTTCTACTAATTCCTTTTCAGTTATCGCTAATTGTTTCAAGGGTCAGACGAATATGTGAAATTATTAATTAACTAATTAAACTAAATTAACACTAATTAAACAGATGATAAACAAATTATTTAAAACCTAGGGCAATCAGGTCCACCATGCTTACACAATTGGCTCTTAAGCTAAAGCAATCAATGTGATCCTATAACTAGAGTATGTTAATCTCTTTCAAGCATTAACACTCTCAAAACATTCAACACAATTAACCACTTTTAGTAATTCAATCAATCAGGTAATTAGAGTCAAGTTAATCTCTTTCAAGCATTAACGCTCTCAGAAATCCAATGATGCTTTCGCACTCAAATTCAATTCTGCTAATCGTATGTGTGCCTCTAGTAAGTAAATCTCTCGATCCATACCCCTATTTGCATATAATTAATCCATGATATCGGCCGATTACACAAATTAATGATTAAAACATATCAATCAGAATTAACCATAACCAATCAAACCACTATGAAAATCATGCCAATATTAGTGCAAACATGGCTTCCCTTTAAGCCCTAGAAATAACTACTCGCTAATAATTAAACAAGTAAAACAACTAGTAAAACAAGAAAACATAATTAAACTAATAAGAACAAAGAAAGATTAAGAGAACAAAACCTTCAAACTTCAATGTTGTCACCCAAAAGAAGAGTCATGGTGTTTCTCTACATCTCCAGCTAATAATAATACTCATCTACTCTAAACTATATTATCTGATCTAATATTACATCCCTCTTCTCTTCCTCTAAAATAATACCCTAGATGTGTTTATATAGGCTCTAAAAGTCTTGCCCAATAAAATTATTTTAATACTCTAAATAAATTACAAGTAGGATTCCATAACTGAATAGGATTCCTTAATTAAAATTCGTAACTTCTTTTTCTCCTCTGTTTCTGGGCTCTTCCAGTTGGATTTTGCTTATTGGACCACCTCTGAATTAAAGATAATTCCACAAGCTTCGCGTGGACAGTAAGATCGTCAAATTCTGACTTCTGGAACTCAAGATATGGCCAAAACAGTGCAGGCAGCCCGTGTAGCCCAATAATACGAATTTTCTCCTATTTTATCTCCAAAATAGCTCTTTTTGCTCCAAATCCTTCCAAGTTATGAATTCTTTATTTCCTACAATAAAACAATCAAATCTATTAAATAAAAATCCAAATCAATGCAAAACACAATGAATATGAGAATAAAATCATCTAAAATATATATAAAAATATATTCTATCAATGATATATGAAGTGATTGCGTTTTCCAGGGCTACAACCTCTACAATAGCAGAACCCCAAAACTGTTCCAGGATATCTAGATACAGAGTTGGGTTGGCAGAGAGTGCATCCTTTATATATGACTCCGCCATCCATTTCACAAAGCACTTGAAATTGGCATTGGGTGCTTCAACATCACTAGTGAGAGCGATGAAGTTGGTGTTGAACTTTACTGTTGCCATTTGTGTAGAAGAGAGGAAAGAAATTGAAGGTTGAAGAAGAAATTTGGCTTTTCGTAGCTAGGGTTTCAGGGGTTTAGAGAGCGTAGATGCTTGAGAAATCGAATGAAATGAATCGAATAGATGTGAAATTGTATAAGTATGAAGTACTTGAATTGTCGATTAGATGAAAGTTTTATATCGACAAGTCAGGCATTCGAGAAGTAGAAAACAACTATTCGAGAATTCAAGAAAGGCTTAATCGATAACTCAAGCAGATAGAAACTCACAGCTGGCAGTTATCTAACTTAGAAATAATTCTAAATTAAATAAAATGTGTTTTTATGAGTGAATTAAACTTTTAGACAAAAGTCCAAAATCGGTTAAAATTCAGCGAGAATTCAGCCTTTTCAAATGATTCGAGAACTCAAATATAGTGTTCGAGAACTCAATCATTCGAGAACTCAGTTACTATATTCGAGAAGTCAAGAATTCCTCTATTCGATATCTCAGAAAGACTCTATTCGAGAACTCAAGAGTACTCTAATGAGACTTATTAGAGATGTCGAATAGTGAATCATTCGAGAAGTCTGACTTATCGAGCTATACTCATCACTCATAAAAATTTGATTTTCACTATCTTTTAAAATTTACCAGACATATTCATTGAAAAATATCCTAGCAAATTAAACAGTGATTTTCTCAAAATTTCATAGAAATTTTAAGTTAATAGAAATATGATTTTCAACATATGCAACAGATTTGAAATATTTACAAATCATATTTCAGCCAACACTTACTCCAAAAATATTGAGAATTTAGATAAAGTAAGTGTTTACTGCTGCAACAATCTAGATGGTGTATTCACTTAGCTAGAATCTGAAGAATTCAGCATTCCAATCTCACTTACCAACCTTGTGAAGGTGGCTTCATCTAATGGCTTAGTGAATATATCAACTAGTTGTTTATCTGTAGAGACATAATGCAACTCAATGGTTCCATTAGTTGCATGTTCTCTTATGAAATGATATCTGATGTCAATGTGCTTTGTTCTAGAATGATTGACAGGATTGGCAACTATAGAGATTGCACTTGTGTTGTCACACATGATTGGAATTCTTTCCAACACAAGTCCATAATCTCTAAGTTGATTTCTAATCCAAAGCACTTGAGCACAGCAACTTCCAGCAGCTATGTATTCAGCCTCAGCTGTAGAAGTTGACACAGATTGTTGCTTCTTGCTATACCAAGAAACTAACCTTTGTCCAAGAAACTGGCAGCTTCCTGAGGTGCTTTTCCTATCCACTCTGCATCCAGCATAATCAGCATCAGAATAACCAACCAGATTGAACCCTGTGTCCTTAGGATACCATAAACCCAAGTTTGGAGTGCCCTTCAGATATCTAAAGATCCTTTTTATTGCAATCAAATGTGATTCCTTTGGATTTGATTGAAACCTTGCACACAAGCATGTAGCAAACATGATGTCTGGCCTACTTGCAGTGAGGTAGAGTAGAGAACCAACCATGCCTCTGTAGACTGAGATATCTACTTTCTTGCCTTTAGCATCTTCATCCAGTTTAGTGGCAGTGGCCATGGGTGTCTTGGCAGGTGAACAATCTTCCAAGTCAAACTTCTTCAATAAGTCCTTAATGTACTTGGTTTGACTGATAAAGATACCATCCTTCCTTTGACTAACTTGCAGCCCTAGAAAGAATGTCAACTCTTGTTAGTAGTATTTTTATGTGTTCGTTCGCAGGGAAGGACTGAATGTAATATCAAGTTCAAGTTTCTTATCTCTCACAATTTAGAAGTGTAGAAGAATGTTGTGTTTGTTTATAAACTAAATTAAACTAAACTAAATTAAACTAATTATCAATCGAGAATAAAATATATGAGGAAAACAATCCAAGAACTGGGGTTCTTCACTCGGTTTCAATGCACATTCAATATCTATGTGATGTCTACGTTCTTACTCTGCTGAAAACAATTCTTCTAGGGTTATAATGTTCTCTTCCAAGATACAATATAATGTCTACAACTATACCCTAATTGTCACTTCCGTGATACAATCAAAGACAATTATAAACTATTAAGCTCCAAGAATTATAAGTCTCACAACTCTCCTATTAATCTTCCAATCAAATATTCGAGTTATGTCTGTTAAATCATGTACTAAAATTGCAACTCCTCTTCCAAGTTATTACAATCCCTAAAATCCAATCAAAGGTTCATGACTCCCCTAATTGTGTTAAGCCCTCAATAACAGATCAGCAAAGCAAGAAAATCACAGATAATTAAACACACATGAATACCAAGGATTACTACCCAATCCTCAGATTAAAGATTTAGTTACACATAATTAAAGAAGAAAACAAAATAATAATGATAATGAATGAAAACATAATATTGAAGAAAGAATTGAAGATCGAAAGTACCTTGATACGATTAAAAGCTATGAATTGTTATGATTTACAATGGTAGGATGTGTTTATATAGGCTCTACAAATCTTGCCCAGCAAGATATTTCCTTCTATTACAATTAGGATTTAAAGAAGGTATCCAAAACTGCCCAGAATACAATTAGAATTAGAAAAAGGGCAAAACAGTAAATTCCCAGCCTTCTTTAATAAAGATTACGTGCGCGACTTTATTCAGCTTATTTCTTGCACTTGTTTCCTATCCCAGGTTGTAGAAAATCTCTCAAGCTTCGCGTGGGCAGTAAGATCGCTGAAAACGGACTTCTAGAACTCCAGATATGGCCAAAACAGTATAAGCTGCGCAGCCTTCCCGGAAAATCCAAATTTTAATCAATTAAATCTCCAAAAACGACAAAATCTTAGATATTCTTGGAAACCTGCACAACTAAGCAAAACACATCAAAACTACAACAACTTGAGTCCAAAACAATCAATTTAAGCCGAACGGAAGCATTCCAAGTGGATATAAAATCCACTTATCAAACCCCCAAACTTATCAAAAATCGATTTTTTTTTTTTTTTTTTATTATTATTTTTTTTTTTGAAAAACACTCACAATTTTTTTTTTCCTACACTAATGCATGGGTTGCCTCCCACGAAGCGCTTCTTTAACGTCAATAGCTTGACGTTTTATACCTGGAAACTTCAATGAGGATAAAAAGCAAACATATGCACATATCTACGAATTTCTAATATAAGCATATTGTGCAAATAAACCTTAGATTCATTGAAAGGTACGAAAAATTTCAAGAACCTATCATGCTCAAGAGACTTGGAAACATCAAAATAGCTAGAAAAGTCATCAGAATAATCATTATAAGTACGACTCATATACTCCTCCCAAATCGGATCCTTATACTCTAAAGCAAGATTTTCAACTTCATCAATCTTAGCTTCCTTCTCTTGTATAATTGGACACTCATCAATTTTAATCTCGTCTACCAATGTATTAAGCTCAAAATTTTCTAGATTTGGTAGAATTTCAATTGCATCCATATTATCATTAATGCGCATGGGACAATTATCAACTACACAAGTAGACTCATCAGACACAACATTATCATCAATTGCTAAACAAGAATCATGGCATAGAGGAAAATTGACACACGGAGGAGTTCGATAACATCCTTCATACCACACTGCTCGAACTTCCCAAATAAAATTATTTAGTTTAGCATTCTCCTCGTACCAAGCTATTGAATCACATGGAATATCATTGTCACTAGCAATCTCTAAAGTTGGTTCATCAACAACTCCCAAAGAAAGTAAAGGAGGATTAGACTGAGTTCCTTGAATCATTTTATTAAGCGCAATCTCCCAATCAGCAAGTAAAGAAGGATTAGACTGAGTTAAACTCGTATCAACATCATTACACATATATGGATAAAGATCATCATGATATTGATTTTCAAACGAATACGAATAATCATTGCTAGGGGCATATGGAGCATAAAATGAGTTCTTAGAATAGAACGAATTCACCTGATATGCATTACAATCCTCATAAGCATTGAATTGTGGGTAAGGATTGAAGTCTTGATATTGTTCCTGACTGTTGTAGAAATTCTGAGCATTGTTCCAACCAAAGTTGTACTCCATCTAGTCTCTCTCCTCAAAACCTGTTTAAGTTGTCTACCTCAAAGAACCTGAAGACACACCAAAGAAAGAAATACAAAAAGAAAGAAAAAAATATATATATACAAAGATAAAATCTAAACAATAAGAAACAATTAACCTAAACTCAACTATACTGCCTTCCCCGGCAGCGGCGCCAATTTGTTAGTAGTATTTTTATGTGTTCGTTCGCAGGGAAGGACTGAATGTAATATCAAGTTCAAGTTTCTTATCTCTCACAATTTAGAAGTGTAGAAGAATGTTGTGTTTGTTTATAAACTAAATTAAACTAAACTAAATTAAACTAATTATCAATCGAGAATAAAATATATGAGGAAAACAATCCAAGAACTGGGGTTCTTCACTCGGTTTCAATGCACATTCAATATCTATGTGATGTCTACGTTCTTACTCTGCTGAAAACAATTCTTCTAAGGTTATAATGTTCTCTTCCAAGATACAATATAATGTCTACAACTATACCCTAATTGTCACTTCCGTGATACAATCAAAGACAATTATAAACTATTAAGCTCCAAGAATTATAAGTCTCACAACTCTCCTATTAATCTTCCAATCAAATATTCGAGTTATGTCTGTTAAATCATGTACTAAAATTGCAACTCCTCTTCCAAGTTATTACAATCCCTAAAATCCAATCAAAGGTTCATGACTCCCCTAATTGTGTTAAGCCCTCAATAACAGATCAGCAAAGCAAGAAAATCACAGATAATTAAACACACATGAATACCAAGGATTACTACCCAATCCTCAGATTAAAGATTTAGTTACACATAATTAAAGAAGAAAACAAAATAATAATGATAATGAATGAAAACATAATATTGAAGAAAGAATTGAAGATCGAAAGTACCTTGATACGATTAAAAGCTATGAATTGTTATGATTTACAATGGTAGGATGTGTTTATATAGGCTCTACAAATCTTGCCCAGCAAGATATTGCATTCCATTACAATTAGGATTTAAAGAAGGTATCCAAAACTGCCCAGAATACAATTAGAATTAGAAAAAGGGCAAAACAGTAAATTCCCAGCCTTCTTTAATAAAGATTACGTGCGCGACTTTATTCAGCTTATTTCTTGCACTTGTTTCCTATCCCAGGTTGTAGAAAATCTCTCAAGCTTCGCGTGGGCAGTAAGATCGCTGAAAACGGACTTCTAGAACTCCAGATATGGCCAAAACAGTATAAGCTGCGCAGCCTTCCCGGAAAATCCAAATTTTAATCAATTAAATCTCCAAAAACGACAAAATCTTAGATATTCTTGGAAACCTGCACAACTAAGCAAAACACATCAAAACTACAACAACTTGAGTCCAAAACAATCAATTTAAGCCGAACGGAAGCATTCCAAGTGGATATAAAATCCACTTATCAAACCCCCAAACTTATCAAAAATCGATTTTTTTTTTTTTTTTTTTTTATTTTTTATTATTTTTTTTTTTGAAAAACACTCACAATTTTTTTTTCCTACACTAATGCATGGGTTGCCTCCCACGAAGCGCTTCTTTAACGTCAATAGCTTGACGTTTTATACCTGGAAACTTCAATGAGGATAAAAAGCAAACATATGCACATATCTACGAATTTCTAATATAAGCATATTGTGCAAATAAACCTTAGATTCATTGAAAGGTACGAAAAATTTCAAGAACCTATCATGCTCAAGAGACTTGGAAACATCAAAATAGCTAGAAAAGTCATCAGAATAATCATTATAAGTACGACTCATATACTCCTCCCAAATCGGATCCTTATACTCTAAAGCAAGATTTTCAACTTCATCAATCTTAGCTTCCTTCTCTTGTATAATTGGACACTCATCAATTTTAATCTCGTCTACCAATGTATTAAGCTCAAAATTTTCTAGATTTGGTAGAATTTCAATTGCATCCATATTATCATTAATGCGCATGGGACAATTATCAACTACACAAGTAGACTCATCAGACACAACATTATCATCAATTGCTAAACAAGAATCATGGCATAGAGGAAAATTGACACACGGAGGAGTTCGATAACATCCTTCATACCACACTGCTCGAACTTCCCAAATAAAATTATTTAGTTTAGCATTCTCCTCGTACCAAGCTATTGAATCACATGGAATATCATTGTCACTAGCAATCTCTAAAGTTGGTTCATCAACAACTCCCAAAGAAAGTAAAGGAGGATTAGACTGAGTTCCTTGAATCATTTTATTAAGCGCAATCTCCCAATCAGCAAGTAAAGAAGGATTAGACTGAGTTAAACTCGTATCAACATCATTACACATATATGGATAAAGATCATCATGATATTGATTTTCAAACGAATACGAATAATCATTGCTAGGGGCATATGGAGCATAAAATGAGTTCTTAGAATAGAACGAATTCACCTGATATGCATTACAATCCTCATAAGCATTGAATTGTGGGTAAGGATTGAAGTCTTGATATTGTTACTGACTGTTGTAGAAATTCTGAGCATTGTTCCAACCAAAGTTGTACTCCATCTAGTCTCTCTCCTCAAAACCTGTTTAAGTTGTCTACCTCAAAGAACCTGAAGACACACCAAAGAAAGAAATACAAAAAGAAAGAAAAAAATATATATATACAAAGATAAAATCTAAACAATAAGAAACAATTAACCTAAACTCAACTATACTGCCTTCCCCGGCAGCGGCGCCAATTTGTTAGTAGTATTTTTATGTGTTCGTTCGCAGGGAAGGACTGAATGTAATATCAAGTTCAAGTTTCTTATCTCTCACAATTTAGAAGTGTAGAAGAATGTTGTGTTTGTTTATAAACTAAATTAAACTAAACTAAATTAAACTAATTATCAATCGAGAATAAAATATATGAGGAAAACAATCCAAGAACTGGGGTTCTTCACTCGGTTTCAATGCACATTCAATATCTATGTGATGTCTACGTTCTTACTCTGCTGAAAACAATTCTTCTAAGGTTATAATGTTCTCTTCCAAGATACAATATAATGTCTACAACTATACCCTAATTGTCACTTCCGTGATACAATCAAAGACAATTATAAACTATTAAGCTCCAAGAATTATAAGTCTCACAACTCTCCTATTAATCTTCCAATCAAATATTCGAGTTATGTCTGTTAAATCATGTACTAAAATTGCAACTCCTCTTCCAAGTTATTACAATCCCTAAAATCCAATCAAAGGTTCATGACTCCCCTAATTGTGTTAAGCCCTCAATAACAGATCAGCAAAGCAAGAAAATCACAGATAATTAAACACACATGAATACCAAGGATTACTACCCAATCCTCAGATTAAAGATTTAGTTACACATAATTAAAGAAGAAAACAAAATAATAATGATAATGAATGAAAACATAATATTGAAGAAAGAATTGAAGATCGAAAGTACCTTGATACGATTAAAAGCTATGAATTGTTATGATTTACAATGGTAGGATGTGTTTATATAGGCTCTACAAATCTTGCCCAGCAAGATATTTCCTTCTATTACAATTAGGATTTAAAGAAGGTACCCAAAACTGCCCAGAATACAATTAGAATTAGAAAAAGGGCAAAACAGTAAATTCCCAGCCTTCTTTAATAAAGATTACGTGCGCGACTTTATTCAGCTTATTTCTTGCACTTGTTTCCTATCCCAGGTTGTAGAAAATCTCTCAAGCTTCGCGTGGGCAGTAAGATCGCTGAAAACGGACTTCTAGAACTCCAGATATGGCCAAAACAGTATAAGCTGCGCAGCCTTCCCGGAAAATCCAAATTTTAATCAATTAAATCTCCAAAAACGACAAAATCTTAGATATTCTTGGAAACCTGCACAACTAAGCAAAACACATCAAAACTACAACAACTTGAGTCCAAAACAATCAATTTAAGCCGAACGGAAGCATTCCAAGTGGATATAAAATCCACTTATCAACTCTCCCATCATACTCATCTCATATCTGCTCTGCATGAGTTTAGAGAACTTCTCACACAGCTTCTCATTTGTAGAACCAAAAATGATATCATCCACATAGATTTGGACTAGGATAATATCATCACCATGCTTCTTGTAAAACAGTGTCTTGTCCAATGTGCCTCTAGTGAATTGATTCTCAAGAAGAAATTGTGATAAAGTATCATACCATGCTCTTGGAGCTTGCTTAAGTCCATACAGTGCCTTAAGCAATCTGTAGACAAATTCTGGGAAATGTGGATCCTCAAAGCCAGGTGGTTGTTGCACATAAACCTCTTCTTCCAACTCTCCATTTAGAAATGCACTCTTGACATCCATTTGATAAACTTTAAAGTTTGAATGAGCAGCAAATGCCAAGAATATTCTAATGGCTTCCAATCTAGCAACAGGGGCAAATGTCTCATCATAATCAATGCCTTCCTGTTGAGAGTATCCTTTTGCAACCAGCCTTGCTTTGTTTCTTATTATTACACCATCTTCATCCATCTTATTCTTCAGAACCCATTTTGTTCCAACAGTGGTTCTATTCTTTGGTGCAGGCACAAGTTCCCATACTTTGTTCCTTTCAAATTGATTCAGCTCCTCTTGCATGGCAATAATCCAATCTGGATCCAACAGTGCATCATCAAGTTTCTTATCCATAGAGGCACTCATTTTGAGTTGCTCTCCTAGTCCTTACTCCTGCATTAGGATCTCCAATGATTTGCTCTGCAGTGTGTGATCTATCCCATTTCCTCGAGTGTTCAGCCTGACTTCTCAACCTTGATGTTGCTTCATCATCCACATCATGGTCATCCTCATTTCCTCCCCCTGTGAAGTTGCCATTACTCACAGGTGTGTCTTGGATGCTTGTTTTTCCACTGTCGATTGGCACAAATTCTTCTCTTGTATCATCAATCACTTGAGTTTGTTGAACTTGAGTTTCAACTCCAGTTTCAATCTCTTCATCAGAATCATCTAGATTATCAAATCTCAATGGATCTTTGTCTTCATCATTGGCTTCTTCTAGTCCAGGTAGTTTGCTGTCATCAAATGTTACATCTGTGCTTTCCATAACTTTCTTTTGACTGATGACATAAACCTTGTATGCAATTCTTTCCATAGAATAGCCAAGAAAAATTCCTTCAAATGCTTTTGCATCAAACTTTCCAACATATTCAGAATTATCCTTTAGTACAAAGCATTTGCTTCCAAAAGTATGAATATACTTTAGAGTAGGCTTCTTTCCAGTCATCAAGTTGTAAGGTGTCTTTCCAGTGTTTTTGTTGATGAGGGTCCTGTTCTGAATGTAGCATGCAGTGCTCACAGCCTCAGCCCAAAAACATGTAGGCATTTTTGCATCAAGTAACATTGTTCTAGCAGCCTCAATTAGAGTTCTATTCTTTCTCTCAACAACTCCATTTTGTTGTGGAGTCCTTGGAGCTGAGAAATGCCATTCTCTTTGCAGAATGCTTCAAGTGTGGCATTTCTGAACTCTGTTCCATTATCACTCCTCAATGCAATCACACTTGCATCGTTTGCCTTTGCTTCCTTGTCAACTTTCTTTATGTGCTCAATAATTACTTGTGGAGCCTCATCTTTTGATGCCAGAAATTCCACCCATGTATACCTTGAAAAATCATCAACCATTACCAGGGCATACTTCTTTCTTCCAAGTGACATTATGTTGACAGGCCCAAACAAATCCATATGGATGAGTTGTAATGGCTTGGATATTGATGTCACTGTCTTTGACTTGTGGCTTGATCTTTTCATTTTTCCTTTTTGACAAGCCTCACACACTCCTTCTTGACAGAATTCGAGTGTGGGCATGCCTCTCACTAACTCTCTTTTGACTAGAGAATTAATGGCCTTGAAGTTCAGGTGTGATAGTTTCTTGTGCCACAACCAACAATCTTCATTTGATGCTTTTGAGTAAAAGCAACAAATTTTGTCCTTGTTTGCAGAGTCCATATTGGCTACAAACAGGCTTCCCTTCCTTACTCCAGATAGAGCAAAATCACCAGTCTTCTTGTGGGTGATCAAACATTCATCTTTGTCAAAATTCACTTTGAAACCTCTATCAGTAAACTGACCAACACTTAACAGATTATGCTTGAGCCCCTTGACTAGTGCTACATCTTCAATGATGACATTACCAACTTTCAGCTTGCCATATCCCAATGTGTTACCCATGCTGTCATCTCCAAAAGCAACCATTGGGCCAGCCTTTTCCTCATACTGTGATAGCAGGGCCATATCACCAGTCATATGATTTGAGCATCCACTGTCCAAAGTCCACATGACCTTCTTTTCACTTTCTTTGCCCTGCAAACACAAAGGTATTACTTTTCCTTTGGTACCCAAACAAGTTTGGGTCCATGTGACTTAGAGACAGTTTTATCATAAACAACATGCTTGTCAACTTTCTTAGTGTTAGTCTTCTTATCACTGTTGGAAGTCTTAGAACCTGAGGTTTCAGACTTAGGTGACAAAGGTACCTTCCTAGCTTTAGGAGGACTTGAAGACTTTGACCTTGTGTAGTGTGTGTGAGAATTGTGACTGATACAACCATCAATGAACTGCCTTCTTAAATTAAAACAACTAGTCATAACATTCATATTGCATGGCATACAGTCAAATTTATCACAGAAAGGTGCATCTCTATGATTTAGAGGCACAGAACAATCATAGAAAGGTTTAGACACACTACCAACAGGTTTCTTGCATGCATGAGTTAAATGATTGGTACTGAAACAGTTCTGACAAGTTTTCCTAGGGGCATTAGGCATATAAGCATAGTTGTTATCCTTGTTAATCCCTAACTTGCCATTTCTGTTCTGTTTCTTCTTAGCCACTCTCTTTTCTGATTCACTCATCCCAGCTGAGACAAACTTAACAAACTTCTTAGGTCTTGGCCTATCAACTACTGGTCTCTTGGTCTTTGACTTGACACTCTCACCCTTAGAGGATGCTTGCTGTTCACTAGATTGTGCTTCATCCTCATCATTCAACATTTGCTTGATGAGTAAGGCATCCTCATCAATTTTAAATGTTGATTCCTTAAAAATTGGATTTTCAGTTTTTCTCAAAATGTGAGGCACTTTCTCATGAACAGCTATGTCCTCTTCAATGACAGCATAGCCTTTCCTTTGTTTGAGAGAGTCATAGTCAAGTCCAATAGCTGCTTTGGGTTTAGCTTCAATTTTCTCACAGTAGGATTGCACTAAACCAGATGATTTCTTGAAAGTTTTTAGTTTGAATTCATTCTCAGCTAATTCATCCCTAAGAGCCTTCTCTACTTGACTAGCACATAAAACCTTGTTCTTCAAATATTCAACTTCTTTCTTAAGGTTTTCTACTTGCATAGTAGTTAGCTCAAGTTCCTCATTCTTTTTGGTTAATATTTCATTTCTAGTAGACAGTTTAGCAATCTCCTCATTGGCAGCAGTCATACTAGTATGAATATTAAACATTTCAACAGATAATTGTTCAATCATGCATTTGTACTCAGAAACAGACATGTCTATAGTAGTGAGAGATGGTACCTGCGAATCAGATGAAGATGAGTCATCCTTGGAGTTGGCCATCAAGGCATAATTGCAGAATTCTTGTTCCTCTTCATCACTCTCAGAATCATCCCAACACTTCCCTTCAGCTATGTAGGCCTTACCGTGTGTCTGCTTTTTCAGAAGGGCCTCATACTTAGCTTCGAGCTCAAGATAATCTCTATCCTTCTTTTTAGGCTTCTTGCATTCACTGGCAAAATGCCCTAGGTCATTGCATCTATAGCACCTTACAGATGACCTATCCACATAACTGGTTTTGAACTTATTTCTGTTTGGTTTCACAGGTGTCTTGTTCTTGTTGGCTGAATGGTTTTGAGTTTTGGGTTTGAAGGGTTGATTTCTTTTAAATCTGATGTTTGGAAATTTTCTGGCCATGAAAGCATATGAAGTATTTTCCATCCCATCAAGTTCTTCCAGAGTGTAAAACTCTTCTTCTTCTTCTTCCTCCTTTTCCTCAACAGGTTCACTCACCCCAGCTTCAGTTTCTTCATCATCTGCCACCTCCTCTATCCTTAGTTGGCTTGTAGATGCTTCTAGGTCCAGAATGGATTTGTTGACAATCAAGGCACATGATGTGTTTATCATCCTACCTTGGTTGGCTTGGATAGCCCTTTTCTGAAGCAACTCAAGTTCATGAGTCTTTAGGACTCCATAGAGCACATCATAGGTGACTTTGTTCAAATCTCTCTCTCTTAGAGAAATGACTCTTTGCTCCAGATGATTTGGTGAAGACAACAGAAATTTCATATTTAACTCCTTGGTGCTGTAAACCTTTCCATTCATCTACAACTCAGTAACTAGCTTGTGAAACCTTTCAAACATTTCAGTGATGCTTTCCTTGGGCTGTGCCATGAAAGCTTCATACTGTGTGACCAGTATCTGTTTCCTGTTTTCCTTAACCTCATCAGTCCCTTCACACAACACCTCAATGTGATCCCACATCTCTTTAGCAGACGTGCATGATGCAATGTTTGCAAACATTGACATGTCCATGGAATCAATGATAAGCAACATGAGGTGGCTGTCAAGAGCAACCTTCTCCCTTTCTAACTCTGTCCACTTTGATGGATCCTTGGCCTCATAAGTTCTTGGGATAGTTATGGTTCCAACAGTCTTCTCTGGTATCTCTTGTTGTGGAACAAAAGGACCATTCTTGAGAATCTCAGGATACAAGGGATGAGAGGCTTTAATGAACAACATCATCTTTATCTTCCAGAGGTTGAAGTTTTCTTTGTCAAACTTAGGGACCTTCACCGTTCCTGTAGTCTTTGGTGTATTCGAACTCATGATCGCTTCTCTGTTTTTGAATAAACAGCCCGCTCTGATACCACTTGTTGAGTATTGAATACGGTAAAAGAATACAGAGGGGGGGGTGAATGGATTCTTGAACTTTTCTTTGATTGAGTCAATGTAGCAGATAAGTGCCTGTGTGTGTAGAAGTGAAGGTGCGGATAAAGAAACTACACAAGGCACAATATCACTTTAATCTAATGTATTATTAGATAAAGATTGCTACAATCTGTGAATACAAATGGTAGTATTCTCAGCTTCGTTTTTCTCAGAGAGATATAGCTTACAGTGTATGAAAAACTTGACTCACACAAAGTTTTTAAGTTATGAAGTGAGGCTGTGTCCTTATAGAACATGGATACAGCCTACTTACTACAAATAAGGTAGCTAAACAAATTACTTTCTAGTCTGTCTATCCTTTTTGAGTAAGTGTCCAAACGGTTACAGATTTGACTTTGCAAAGCCTGTTTAGATCCACTTCTTTAGCTCCTTGTCTCTTCTATATCTCTCCAAGCTTCCTTGTAGGCTTTCCAGAGCACGTTACAGATTGTGGTCCATAAAGTGCATTGGCTTGTTGCAGGTTTCTGACTTGTACAATTTCTTCAGTATTTTGTCTCCAAGAATATATTCGAGAAGTGACTAAGTAAGTGATTCGAGAACTAGAATTGACTTGATCGATAACTCTGAGTTCTCGAATACTGTTATATTGACATATCGAACCACTTCTCGAATAGCTCTTTTCCATCAGGATTCCTTGAGTTGTCGAATAGAACATTTGACTTATCGAATCCTCGAGATATCGAATAGCTTTCTGAGTCCATGAGATATCGAATGGAACTTTGACTTGTTGACTCTTTGAGAACTCGAATACTATCTTGACTTGTTGACTTCTTGAGTTCTCGAATAGAGTAGTAGACATATTGAATCTCTGAGATATCGAATGAGATATCGAACAGTGTATTCAGAGATATCGAATAGTGTCTTGAGATATCGAATCTCTGACTTCTCGAATGCTGGACTTCTCGAATAGACAAATATACTTCTCGAATTGGTACTTAGGCAAATTCTTCATTTCTTCAAATCCCAACTGTGATTATTTGACAGTCTTTAACTCCTTGCTTGAGGCATGAACCTTGGAACTTCTTTCAAGCATTATTCTAGACTTTGTTTGTACAATTACACAACTAGGATTTGATGCCTACTACAAGTACAATACAAACAGAAACTCTACAACTAGAGGTTCCCTCAGTTAAGAGGTCATGTAAGTAATGCAAAGCATTACAAACAATTAGGCTTGTTATTAGATGTGTACAAGCATGCCTCTGTAACTAACAGATGGTGGCAAAGTCAAGGAAAGATTGGTACTTGAAGTTAGATGATGCTTTGTGGGCTTATCGTACGGCGTACAAAACACCTATAGGAACCACTCCTTATCGGTTGGTTTATGGTAAAGCATGTCACTTGCCAGTGGAGTTGGAACATCGCGCCTTTTGGGCTATCAAAGAACTCAACATGGATTTGAAGGCTGCGGGGCAAGCGAGACTTCTTCAACTTAATGAGTTAGATGAGCTTCGTTTTGATGCTTATGACAACTCTCGGCTTTACAAGGAGAGAACGAAGAAGATGCATGACAAGATGATTCAGAGAAGAGATTTTCAGGTTGGTGACAAGGTGTTGTTGTTCAATTCCAGACTTCGACTTTTTCCAGGGAAGCTCAAATCAAGATGGTCTGGACCTTTTACTGTCACCGATGTCAAATTTTATAGTGCTATTGAAGTTATGGAACGAGATGGAAAAAAATTTAAGGTCAACGGTCAACGCCTTAAATTATATGTGGATGGTGCATTCGTAGGAAAGATGGAAGTGATTTATCTCGACAACCCCTCCACGGAGATCTGAACCAGCTGAGTCGAGCCAACGACGTTAAACAAAAGCGCTTCTTGGGAGGCAACCCAAGCCTTGTTGTAAAAAAAAAAAAAAAAAATCGGATTTTTGGTGTGTAACGCAGGAGGTAAATGCGTTTCAGGGCAAATTGCGTTCCTATCGCGCAACTTGCGCCTGCGCAACTGGTCTTGAGGCAAATTGCCCCCTATCGCGCAACTTGCACTGGCGCATCTGCAATGGGCGCAGTTTGCCGCTCACGCGCGCAAGTTGCGCGTGTTCCAGGGGAAGGAAAAAATTTTCAGCCGCTGTTCACTTGTTCAGTACTGTGCGCGCTGTTGTCTTTTATAAAAAAAAAAAAAATTCTTCACCCCATATTCTATTTATACTCTCCCTTTTACACCTAATTCTTTTCCTATTTAAATTCCAAAACCTCCCATCTTTTCTTCAAAAATTCTAAAACTATTTCTATTCTAATTCATATTTATTATTATTATTATCATTATTATTATTATTATTATTATTATTATTATTATTATTATTATTTATTATTATTATTACTATTTTTTTTTTCTTTTTAATCCCTAAACCCTATTACCTTCTCAAATTTTTTCCTTTTCACATTAAACTTTTTATATTCATCCTATCACTCCATTGTCTATATATACCCATACATACACACCCAATTTATTATTTTCTTCCTCTACATCTCTAAAAATTCAAGTTTGGGGGAAAATTAGTACAAGTTCACCTCTTTGATTCGTAGTTGGGATTTTTCTTCTCTAATTTTTTTTATTACGAATTTGTGTTCTTGTAAATTGGGGATTTTGTATTATTCTTGTTAATTGGGTATTTAATTTTTGGAGTGATATTGCTTGGTGGTTTTTGCAGGAAATTTCTTGGTGGTTGTTGGTGGTGAGTGGGTGGCTCCTAAGCGAATGAGGGATGGTTTTCACACCCGACACCTTGATTCTAGGGGAGTTTTCTTTCTTTTCTTTTTAGTGTAGTTTTATTTTGTTTTTAATTGTAGTTTTGTATCTTGTTCATTAGTTCATTGGGGACAATGAACTGCTTAAGTGTGGGGAAGGGTTCTCAATGTTAAAAAAAAAAATTAAAAAATTAAAAATACCAAAAATAATTCTAGCCATGCAATTTGATTAGTTGTTGTATTTTGCTTGATACACCCATGCATGCGTAGAATTCTTGTGTTCTTGACGCTTTTGTATGAGAAGTGACGTACTTTGTTCTTGTGCACACACTTACACTAGCAAGTTGAAGCTGGTAGACTTAATTGGATGTTGTAAGCGATTAGAATGACATGAATATGTGCAAGATGACTTGGTTTTCATGCTTTGAGTACAAGTAGGTGCGTTAAAGAGTCTTGTTACTTGGGATTGATTATGTTTTGTCACACCAAGTGAGTTTTGAGCCTATATGCATATCTTTTGCATGCTTTTTCGTTTGCTTGAGTGTCCACATGTTGTTTACATTGCTAGCACTTACTTAAGATCTTTCTTGAAATGCATGATATTAATTGATGATGAGATGATAAAGGCACTTAGGTTTGACCTCGTATTTCCCATATTTCCACACCTTTTAAACATGATCAATTAGTTAACCCGTTGAGCTTGATCCTATTCTTTCGGTGACACACCACATTACTTGCCATTATCCTTTTTATTCTATTGGCCTTACAGTAATTTTTGATCCTAAATTGTCAAAGGCTAGTATCGTGCTTAAGGGAGTAATAAGGTGTGCAAAAGGGGGGGTTTTATTGATGATCATACTTTTGGGGAATTATTGATTTTGGTTGATGCTTGCTAGTCGAAATTCATAAAAATATCTATGGATCATTGCGTTTATTCCTTAGCTCTCTAAAAAAAAACAGAAAAAGAAAAAAAAATAGAAAAAAAATAGAAAAAAAAAGAAAAAAAATAAATAAATAAATTTGAGAGCATTCTTAGGTTTGTATGATCCTTCTTCATTCGACTAGTCAAGTTATTATGTAAGGGATATTGAAAAATCCAAGTGTGGGGATGTATTTGTGGTTTTAATACTAAGGGAATGGAATGAATTATATTGTTGGGTACTAGCTTTTGACACTTCACCTGTTTTGGTTTACTTGACATACCTGGTCCCTAGCCCACGCTACAACCCGAATAAAGACCTTTTGATTGTCATCAGTGATGTATGTTGTGTTGAGAGTGAGATTGATTGCGAGTGTCAAGTTGTGTTTATGATTTTGTTGGAATTGAGTGATACACTTAACCTTGTTCTTGAGTGAATATTCGTTTTTGAGTGAAAGGTGAGTTATTACTTGTTTTGGCATAGGAGATCCCAGGTTTAGACTTAAAGATGTGTTTCTTGTGGGCTTAGCATGATTACCAATGATTTTTACACTTGACATGAATTTTTATGACCTTCGGCATGTTGGTTGAATAGACTACGTGAATACTTGCACTTTCGACACCAAGACATCGTATGTTTGCTTTGATTCTTAAGTTGATGTGGCATGAGAGGACTTGTGTGTGTGGTGTTGTGTTAGCATTGATCTTTTGCATGGTTAGATGAATTTTGTGGGTACATTCACTATAAACCCTCACGAGACAACACTCGTCCTACTAGGGCTGCCTAGGGGTTTAACGGCTTGTTGCATATGCTCACTGCAATCGTGTCATCTACGAAAGTGATGTTTGTTAGGACTTAGTTTTTATTTCACTTATTTGCCCGAGGACGTGCAAATGCTTAGTGTGGGGATGTTTGATAGAGTATATTTTTATATATATTTTAGATGATTTTATTCTCATATTTATTGTGTTTTGCATTGATTTGGATTTTTATTTAATAGATTTTATTGTAGGAAATAAAGAATTCATGACTTGGAAGGATTTGGAGCAAAAAGAGCTATTTTGGAGATAAAATAGGAGAAAATTCGTATTATTGGGCTACACGGGCTGCCTGCACTGTTTGGGCCATATCTTGAGTTCCAGAAGTCAGAATTTGACGATCTTACTATCCACGCGAAGCTTGTGGAATTATCTTTAATTCAGAGGTGGTCCAGTAAGCAAAATCCAACTGTAAGAGTCCAGAAACAGAGGAGAAAAAGAAGTGACGAATTTTACAAGAAAATCCTATTCAATTATGGATATCTTTTTGTAAATTGATTAGGATATTAAAAATACTTTTATTAGGATATAGAGATCAGATTTTATTAGGGAGTTTTATTATAAAAGAGAAAAAAGAACGTGGAAAGAGAGATAGACATATACACGTATATTTTTACAAGAAGCTAGGGTTTTGTTTTTTTTCTCTCTTCATCTCTTCTTTTGTAAGCACTTGGTTTAATTTGGATTTTCATTGTTCTTCGTTAATAAAAAGTTTGAGGTATTCTTTATTTTCTTGTTTTATTATTATATGTTTTATATGGCTTCTTTCATTATTCTTATTGCTTTTACTTCTAGTATGAGTGAGTAGTTTAATTCTAGGGTATTAAGGGGAGCCATGTTTGCACCATGATTTGGGCTTAATTTGATTAGTAGATTGATGGGTAGAGAGTAATTCTGATTGATATGTTCTAATTCTTAATTTGTGTAATTGCGCAATATCACGGATTAATTGATTGCAATAGGAGTAATAGATCGAAAGATTTTACTACTAGAGGCTTACATACAATTAGCGGAATTGAAGGTGAGTGTGAAAACATCATTAGATATTCTAAGAGTGTTAATGCTTGAAAAAGATTAACCATTGCTTTAATTACTTAATCCCATTAAAAAGCTATACCTTTGTGATTTGTTTGGTGTAAGCATGGTGAACCTGAATTGCCCTAGATCCTTTTATTAATTGAATTAAAACTTTGTTAAATTTGTTTTAGTAGTTAATAAAATTCTCAAATAATCGTTTGTGACTAGAAACAATTGATAATAGTTGAATTGAAATTGAAACTGTCTCCTTGAGGAATCGACCCGTATTTGCTAGTATCTACTACAATTGATACCGTGCGCTTGCGGTTAGACGTAATTTTACACATCAAGTTTTTGATCCCTATTAGGAGTAGCCTCCAAGGCACATAGTCATACAAGGAAACAAACTCCTACAAGGAAGGAGTCTAGAACTTTCCTCAAGGCTGACTTACCCATCAAGTCACCTAATTCTACCATATTTCTGAGGCTTCTCAGCCTATATAAAGGGTCAGATCCCTCACCCTAGAACTACGTTTTTTGGCTTGATATTTGATATGCATCAAAGTACGTAGGCATCTTGTTAAGGCAGAATCAGCCACGAGCACAAGAGCAGCCATATAAGCACGAAGCTCACGAACCCTAGCAATAAATACATACAAACCCTACCCGCAATCTAATAACCTAGTTTATTCCACAACACATGGTCAGTTGGGGGTTTGTCCTGATTGAGCCTCATTCAAGTTATTAATGAAATATATTTTAAATTTGTCAAAAAAAAATTTAAAAAAATTATTTCAAGGAAAACAGAAGTGGGTGTTGTGAATTGAACTCATACCCTCAAACTTAATGATGGCATCCTCAATTACTATGCTAAATACTTTTTTTGGACAAAATATAAAATTTATTATTAATAAGTGCAAATATCCCATATAATTTATTCTATTTTGACATCTAACAAATTTTAAATTTATTTACATATGTGCCTTAAAATCATATTTTTAACGAATATTTTGTAAATATAATCATGCTAGATCAATGTTTGCGAATAAATAAATAAATATACAAAATATTATTAAATTAAAGTGTTAGGAATAATTCATGAGTTATGATGTTAAGAATAGAATTTTACTTATACTTCTTGTATATCCTGATTTATAAAGGATTTAGCACTTTGTATAGAAAATATGTGTTAGACAGTTATCTGTAAAATCTAGTCAGGAATGAACAGTGCATCGAGTACTACATGTCAGGAACTGAGATTGAATCCTGATACGTCAAGTCAAATACTGATCAAATACTGATGGGATGGTCAGATCCTGATGCAAGATGGAATCCTGATATCAGTCGTGTGACTGATGATGTCATTATGGATGCTACAAAAAGTGGCAAGTGGGGTAAAACAGGATCTTTGTTTTAAGAACAAGCAAGAAGATTTTATGAAGGAAAGAATTTTCTATTGATGGAAACTATCAACTGGACGGCAGAACATTGTCATGTATAGATTATCTTTCTGTGATTAGTTGATAGGAAGCATTATAAATACTCTCTCTATATCATTGTAAAAGGTGTTCGTGAGGTTTGTAATCGAAATGATACGAGAGTGCAAACCGAGAGAAATTTTATTTTGTCAGCAGCTGCTAAAGTTATTTGTACACCTTTGGTAGAGTTTGTATTTGATATTATTAATACAAACAGTTTGATTCATTCGTTTATTCTTGTTTATATAACCAAGCAAAAATCAGACACGATTATATAACTTGTATTCAACCCCCCCTTCTACAAGTTATTCGAGTTAACAATTGGTATCAGAGCAGGTTGATTTCGAATAATCATAAAGATCTGCAATCATGTCTGGTTACAAGGATGGGAATACTAAGATTCCTATGCTCAAGAGAAACGAATATACTCTATGGGAAGTAAAGATGTTGCATCATCTGGAAGCAACAGATCCTGATTATCTTGACAGAATCAGAGATGGACCTTTTATCCCAACAAAGGTTATTGAACAAGCAACTGTTGATGGTCAAGTTGTTCCAGAACATACAACAGAGAAGCCAAAATCTGAGTGGTCAGATAAGGACAAGGAGAATGTTCTTAAAGATGTTAAAGTGAGAAACATATTATTCAACAGTCTTAATTCTGTTCTCACTAACTATGTTCTCTCTTGTAAAACTGCTAAGGATATATGGGACAATCTTAAGGTTCACTGGGAAGGAACTAAGCCTGTTAGGAAGAATATGAGGACACTACTTATACAACAGTATGAGTACTTTGAATCCAAGTCTGGTGAGTCACTTACTGATACCTTTGATAGGTTTACAAAACTCATCAATGAGATGACCATGCATGGTAAATATTATGACTTGGAGGATATGAATACAAAGTTCATGAAAGCTTTTCCTGATTTCTACAATGAGAAGATATCTGCGATTGAGGAAGCTAATGATCTGGATGAGATATCATTAGAGGCAGTGTATGGAAAACTGAGAGCTTATGAACTTGACAAGCAGCAGAAGAAGAGCAGGAGTGAAGGAAAGATGAAGACTGTTGCACTTACTGCTCAATCTGAATTAAAGAAGCTTCCAGAAGAACAACATGAAGAGACTGCTGTAAAGAACTCAAGGAAGAAGAAAAGCAAAGAAAGTTCTGAGTCAGAGACTACTGATATGGACTCTGACAACAATGATTCTGAATCTGAGATGCAGGAACTCTTTGCTATGTTTGCTAAAGCTTTCAAAAAAGGAAGATTCAATAGGAAAAGATTTAGCAAAGGACCTTTTCAAAAGAAGGAGGAAAAGAAGGGTGACAAAGGCAAAAGTACAATTGTCAAGCTTGATAAGGCCAAGATCAAGTGCTTTAACTATAGCGAGCTTGGACACTTTGCTAGTGAGTGTAAGAAGCCTAGGAATTCAGGAAAGGGTAATGCACTTATGGTCACACAGAAGGATTGGGCTGATTCCAGTGATTCTGAAGATGAATTGGATTATGACAACATTGCACTGATGACAAATGTTTCAGACAAACCTGGATCTCCAAAGAAAACTTCTCCATCCTCTGTTAAGGTATCACTTCACTCTCTTGATTCATTTGATAACTTAAATTCTGATGAAATTAGATCTATCCATGCTGAGTTTAAGAATCTTATGACTAATTTTAGAATTCTTACTTGTGAAAGAGATGAACTTAAGGTTAAGAATGATAAATTAGTTGATAGAAATAATTTTCTTGAATCTGAGTTAATTCAAATGGAAGAATACAAGTTAAGTTTTGATAAAGCTAAGCATGATTATAGTGTTATTCTTGAGGCTTATGACTATGTCAGAAAAGAACTAGAAGAAGAGAGAGATGTGATTAAGACCATTAACAATTCTGGTAAAAAGACCATAGAAATCTTTGAAAGTGGAATTCGTGGTAAGGTTAATGGTTTAGGTTTTGATAAGGCTAGACAAGAAGAAAACGTAGCTATTGTCAATGATGATAGTAAAGTAGAAGCTAGCACATCTAAATCTGAAGGTAAGAAAATTGTTTCTGAACCTAATCATGTTAAATTAGTTGATTCAAAAGGTACCCATGTTGTACACAAAAGGATTAACAATAGTCATTCAGATGAGAAAGTGTTAGAGAAACTAAGAATGTAAACATAGGGTTTCTGTCTAAGTCTCAGTTGAAACAAAGATTAGATGGTCTTTCAGAGTCTAGCAAGATCAAGAGAAATAGGAATGGAAAAGAAGGTATTAACAAAGAGAATAATTACAAGAATGTACCTGATGCACCTAGAAAAAATGCTATAAGTGTTGAAATCATAATCATTTGGCCCTAGACTACAATCAAAAACCTTCTTGGAAAACTGAGTCCAGATTCCCCAAGACTCAGAAAATTCAATACCAACCACAAAAAGCTTGTTATCATTGTGGTAGTTTACTTCATTCCATTTACATGTGTAGAGAATATCATGAACTGTATTATGACTATTATTCTCTGAAATCTGAAACTCCTAGTCACAACAGTTTGTGAAATCAGAGTCTAAGGTTGACTCTGCAACAGGTAAAGTAAAGGCAAAATCTTCAAAGCCTGTTGTTTCTAAATCTAGTAAGAAAGGATCCAATCAAAGTTGGGTCCTAACATTATAACTAATTACTTTTTGTTTGCAGGGCACAGGAAAGAAGCATTCAATTATCTTGGACAATGGATGCTCTGGACATATGACTGGAAAGAAGTCCCTGCTTACAAAGTTTGAGAGGAAAGCTGGCCCAGTAATATCTTTTGGAGATGGCAACAAAGGAGAAACTCTGGGATATGGCTCAATTGTTTTGGGGAATGTCATCATAGAAAATGTAGCACTGGTTGAAGGCTTGAAACATACTCTTTTAAGCATAAGTCAACTGGGTGATAAAGGTTACAAATCAATCTTTGACAGAGAAGGATGCAAAATCTTGAATATACAAAATGGAGACATTGTTCTAACTGGTCAAAGACATGGTAACATATATGAAGCCAGCTTAAGTGATACATCTAAAGGAATTGTTAGATGTCTCTACAGCAAAGCAACAAGTAATGAAAGCTGGAATTGGCACAAGAAACTCTCACATCTCAACTTCAAGAAGCTTAATCAACTTGTTAAGCATAATATGGTGAGAGGCCTACCTCAGGCAAATTATGTGCAAGATGGACTTTGTGATGCATGTCAGCTTGGAAAACGAAGAAGAACCACTTTCAAGAGCAAGACTGAAAATTCAATTACTGAACCATTTCACATGCTACATCTTGATCTGTTTGGTCCAGTAAACATTATGTCTATCAGCAAGAAAAGATTTGCTCTAGTGATAGTGGATGATTTCACAAGGTTCACATGGGTGTTCTTTCTATACAAGAAGGATGAAGCTCCTCAGCAAATCATTGAACTTGTCAAGAATATTCAGAATAACTCTGAGTACAAAGTCAAAGTACTTAGGAGTGACAATGGTATAGAATTCAAGAATTCTACAATGGAGAATTTTTGTGCAGACAATGGAATTACTCAACAGTTTTCTACACCTGGTATACCTCAGCAAAATGGTGTAGTGGAAAGAAAGAACAGGACTCTCATAGAGGCAGCAAGAACCATGCTTGCAGATGCAAAACTTCTAACCTATTTTTGGGCAGAAGCTATTAACACTGCATGTTTCACTCAAAACTGTACCTTGGTAAATAGTCATGGAAAAACTCCCTATGAGATGATCAAAGGAAAGAAACCAAGTGTGAAATACTTTCACATCTTTTGATGCAAACGCTATGTCCTAAAAGTTCATCCAGAACAACTTGGAAAATTTGAAGCCAAATTGGATGAAGCAATCTTTCTAGGATATTCAGCATCTAAGGTCTTCAAAGTTTATAATCTCAGAACTCACATTGTTATGGAATCAATTCATGTTGCATTTGATGATAAGAAATTTGGAATTCTGCAAACTGATGAGAGCCATGACAAATTGGAATTTGAAAATCTGAAGAATTCCGAGATACTCTCCAGTGATGATGTAAGTTCTCCAGAAGGAATTTCTATTGCTTCTCAAAGGAATGCTACTGTTGAGGGGGAGCAAATAAATCAAAGAGAATACATTGATCATCAGGAGCAGACTAGCTATTCAGAGTCTACTCCATCAGGAACTGATCTTTCAGAGTCTACTAAGGAAAGATCAATAACTAGCAGCAGTATGGAATCTACTGATTCTACTGATCAAGGGGGAGCTATTGAAGGTAGAGAGAATTGTTCTACAAGAGATACCACTAACTTAGGGGGAGAATCTAGCAGAGGCAATATACCACCTGTTAGAAAATGGACAAAGGATCATACTGAAGATTTGATTATTGGTGATCCAAATAGTGGTGTTCGAACTAGAAGATCAATTCAAAATGAATGCTTGTATAGTTGCTTTCTCTCAAAGAATGAACCTAAGAAGGTTGAAGAAGCCTTACCTGATCCTGATTGGGTAATTGCAATGCAGGAGGAGTTAAATGAGTTTGAGAGAAACAAAGTCTGGAAACTGGTACCAAGACCCAAAGACAGATCAATTGTTGGTGCAAGATGGGTTTTAAGAAACAAGCTAGATGAATCTGGTATGATTGTAAGAAACAAAGCAAGACTGGTGGCCAAGGGTTACTCTCAGGAAGAAGGCATTGATTATGATGAGACCTTTGCACCTGTAGCAAGATTGGAAGCAATCAGGATGTTTCTTGCATTTGCAGCTCATTCAAAATTCAAGGTATACCAGATGGATGTAAAGAGTGCTTTTCTAAATGACAAACTTGATGAGGAAGTGTATGTGGAACAGCCACCTGGATTTGTTGATCCAAAGTTTCCAAATCATGTCTACAAACTTGACAAGGCACTCTATGGACTAAAGCAGGCACCAAGAGCATGGTATGAGACTTTGTCTAAATTTCTTCTTGAAAATGGCTTCACAAGAGGTACAATTGACAAAACTCTATTCTTTAGAAAGATAAAAGGTGAATTGCTTTTAGTTCAAGTTTATGTTGATGATATCATATTTGGCTCTACTAATGAAAAGTTGTGTGCTAAGTTTAGCAAGCTTATGCAGTCTAAGTATCAGATGAGCATGATGGGTGAATTAAATTATTTCTTAGGCTTGCAGGTCAAACAGACTGAGACTGGTATTTTCATTAATCAGTCAAAGTATATTAAAGATCTTTTAAGAAGGTTTGACTTTCAAGACTGTGCAGTTGCAAAAACACCCATGGCAACAGCCACTAAACTAGACTCTGATCCTAAGGGAAAGAGTGTGGATAATACTAGTTATAGAGGCATGATAGGCTCATTGTTATATCTAACTGCAAGTAGACCAGATATAATGTTTTCTACCTGTTTATGTGCTAGATTCCAAAGTGATCCCAAGGAATCTCATTTAATTGCTGTGAAGAGAATTTTTAGATATCTCAAAGGAACTCCAAATCTTGGTTTGTGGTATCCTAGAGAATCTGATTTCTTCCTAATTGGCTATTCAGACTCTGATTATGCAGGGTGTAAGATAGACTGGAAAAGCACTACAGGTACATGTCAATTCTTGGGAAACAGATTGATTTCTTGGGCAAGCAAGAAGCAACAATCTGTCTCAATCTCAACTGCAGAAGCTGAGTACATAGCAGCAGGTAGTTGTTGTGCACAGCTCCTTTGGATAAGAAATCAGTTGATGGATTATAGTATGACACTTAGTAATATTCCTATGTTTTGTGATAATACTAGTGCTATCAAAATTGCAGAAAATCCAGTTCAACATTCAAGGACTAAGCACATTGATGTCAGGTATCATTTTATTAGAGAACATATTGAGAATGGTACTGTGGATCTTCATTTTGTTTCTACTGACAAACAGCTTGCAGATATTCTAACTAAACCACTTGATGAGGCTACATTCAGTAGATTAGTAAGTGAGTTAGGATTGTTAAATTTCTAGATCTTTAACATTTGCAAAAGTAGCAAGGTATGTTGTTTTTTAGCTTATAGACTTGATATTCTTGTCAGGATCTATATTTGATTGTTAAATGCTTTAGCTATAACACTTTGCCTTGATAAATTTCAGTATGATAGACTTGTTAATAATCATCAAGATTAGAATTGTTATCAGGATGCTAACGTCATCAGTATTGTGTCAGTATCAGGATTGTGAAAATTGTTTCAGATCCTGACGTTTACTTTGTGTAGTAATCTAATTCTGAGATGTGTTAAGTCTATGCCAGCAAGTTTTAATATTTGCATACTGATAATTTATACCATTAGTCAGATCATTTGATAAATAGGGAACAACAGACAAGTAGATAATAAGAAATTGTATTTTCATTAATTGAAAGCATTACATACATGTAAATGAAATACAAATATCTTTTTGTCTAAATTCTACTAATAATCCTATTATTGTCTAAAGTTGTTGTTGTTCTTAGTCTTCAAAGATCTACTTCAGGACAAGGAGCATTTCGAGAGTCACCTTGATGATTACTCCTGGATTCCTTGTCTGGGCGACTTGAATGAGAGTAGCTGACTTGAATGTATAGCATCTCCATCAAGATCAACCTCAGACTCTCGGCCAAATTCTTCATCCTCAAGTTTTGAGGAGGTTAGAGGGTGATTATATCCAACAGATGGATGTTCTAAGAGAAGGTTCTGGACATTATATGGATCTACTCCAATCACGTCTAAAACGATGAGAAAAGTCATCTCTTCAAAGAGACGAATATTGAATCTTTGGTGTTCATCATCTGTGAGAAAAGTCATTGTATTTAGTGGAAGCTCTGTGGTTACATAAAGGTTTTGTGTGTTTTGGAGTTAAGAAAGACAAAAGACATCAAGGGTTTATAAAGGAAAGAGTGAAAAGCTGAACAGTCATTTTAAATGTACATTGTATTGGCGTATATACGTATGACTGGTCCTTTCATATTTCCAAGATATTTTTGACAATCTAACAAGATTTTTTTTTGTTTAGATTATTGATGTTCTTTTCAGGTTAGATTCTAAAATTGCCACGTGGAACTCCATTTAATCTTTGTAATCAGGATGATAGTGATCAGGAAAACGAAAGTGATTTCATCAGGATTGATGATTTTTTTATTATTTTTAATCACATTCAGAGTTGTGATTATCTTGGTGAAAAAGATCACATCAGAAAATAAAGCTGATCAGTATTGATTTTATTTTGATTTACCCTGATTTATTTAATTAAAATCAATTTTGGATTTTATTTTCCAAAAATCGTGGGTAAACTGCATTTTTCAGGGACTGACACCTGTCAACCTACATGTCAACGTGGGTTAGTGGGTCTGAAAGATTTTTGAATATATCTTTATTTTGAGACTCTGATTGTTTATTGCTAACTTCTAATTCATATTTCCTAAGGCAAAAACATTCATTCGAGTTCTCAAAATCGCTAATCAATTTCAAGATTTCTCAAGTTCATTTCAGATCAAAAATGGCAGCTCAAAGAAGTCTACCTAAATCAGTAGCTTTCAAGTTTGGTGACTTTGATTTTATGATGAATAATCATGTTGCAGCAATCACCAGCAAGAAAGGAGTATTAGCTGATTTTCATCCGGTAATGAACTTCATGGCGACAGGACCACTGAGTTATGCATTGACAGCATCTCCAGAATTAAATCAAGCTACTGTTTCACAAGCTTGGGAGAATGATGAGGTAATTGATTCTACTCAGAGTCAATCAGGTAAGATTGTTCTACACTTAGGACAAGATACTTATGACATTACTGAATCTGTTGTTAATTCAGTACTTCACTTACCTGTTACTGATAATTATGCAAGTGAACCATCTGATGATGATGTAAGAACTATGTTGTATGCATTAGGTTATAGTGGATCTCTAGACAACATGAGCCAGTTAAATAGGTCTTTTCTTAGGAAGGAATGGTCTTTCTTCTTTGATCAAATTGCTAAATGTTTTACTGGTAAATGTAGTTCTTTTCAGCAAATTACTTCTGTTACTTCACATATTGCTTATGGTTTTCTTTATGACAAAGTAATTAACATTGGTCACATTAATTATCTTAAATCAGATGAGTATTAAACTTGGGTTAAGAGATCAAAACAGGAAAATGGTTTATTATCATAGATTTATGCAAATGTTTATTAACCATTTTATTCCTGATGTTGAAGCTAGATTTGGTAGAGAACATTGTGTTTCTTCTTATGTACAGCAAAAAAGAATTTTCTCTGACATTACAAAGAAGGACAATGAAAAGAATCTAGATGAAATACCTGCAATTCCTTATCCACATCATGTTCAGGTAATTCTTAAAACTCATCTTCCTACTCTCTACAATTCTTCTTTCTTTTGTGGTGAAATGGCTCAGGAATCTCATTTGGAGGAGAACCCACCTGTGTCTACCCAAGTAGCCCAAAACATTATAGTCTCTGAAACAAATCAAGAACAACATTTTAATCCACAGCCTATTGTTTCAAAGAAACCAACCTCTGGTGTTTCTCAAAAGACATCAGTTGTAAGGAAGAGAAGATTTATTGTGTCAAGTAGTAGTAGTAGTTCTAGTGAAGATGATGATAATATATCTCTTGCTGAGAGAGAAGAATTGAAGGTTGCAATTCGACTTTTTAAGCTAGAACAAAGAGATGAAGCACATAGTCACAGCCAAGCTGCAGTCTCTCAAAAGACTGTAGTACTTAAAAAGGGAAAACAGTTACTGGATACTGTCTCTCAAAAGACTGTGTCTATTGAAAAAGGTTCTCATCCCAAGATCAATTCTGTGTCTACACCTCTTGAGTCTTCTCAGGATAAATCTTTTGCTCACTATACTAGGAGAACAAGGAGAAAGATTCAGTTGTCACCTACACACACAGAGTCTAGTCCAACTAATATCATGCAGGTCTCTACAAATAAAGCAACAATCAAGTTAGCAAATGACAATAGAGATCTGGATATTGATTCTTTATGGGAAACTACATTATCATACAGACTAACTATGAGAGTTATTTTTATCAAAGTGAAGCTATCCAAGCCTGTTCTAGATTTTCTGATTGAAAGAGTACCAAAACTTTTATTTCCAGATGAATATGGACTTCTACATCAAAGAATTGACTTTATGAAGATGTTTTTCTATGTATCTGTCAGAAGACAATTAGTCAAGAAATTTGGACTCTCGAAGCATGTTGCACTTCAATCACTTCATGCATATTTATTTGACAAGGATGTCATTATTGAAGATGTTTCAGCTCAAGGTGAACAACTGGAGGAAGTAGATGGTGGAATGCAGTCAACAGAAGATACTATTGCACCAGTGGTGGATAGTAGGAAAGATCAGATCACAGTCACTGCAACACAAGAACCATCTAGTCAGAGGTTGGATGACTCAGGAGCTGTGATAGCTGATGTTGAAAGGTCTTCTGTGATGACTGAAATTGCAAGTGAGAAACCCTATGATATGGGAGGAATAACTTTGACTGATTTTCTTGAAGATCAAACAAATATTGTTCAGTCAGAGTCTATCCACCTTGAGGGTGTGTCTCAGCAAACAACACTTAAAGACGGTGACATACTAACTATGGTGTCTAATGAAGTATTACTGAAGACATCAGAGTCTAGTAGAGAACCTGAAAGTGGTTTACTGGAGCCTGTAGTCTCTGAAAGGAAAGAAGATGATTGTAAGGATTCAGAGATTATAGCAGCTCACTCCTTGGAGAAAACCTCAAGCCCCTTGCCAAATGAGGAACCCTCTCTCCATGTGAGTTCAGGTATAAAAACTTCTTCTAAACTCTTTTTTTCTGTAGGTCATGAGAGCACTTATCCAAATTTGAGTGATACACTTGAAAAGATGGATATTGATCCACAATCAGAGAGGCTGGCTCCTAACCAGGCAAAAGGAGAGGTAGAAAGAGTGTTGACTTTAGATAGTCAAAGTGAGAATGAGGGTATGGATGATCAACTCCATAGTGAGGGAGAGAAAATTAGGAAACCACCATCATTTGATTTCTGGGATCAGGTTTTTCCTGAATCTTGGTCTAACAATCTTGGTATGGATGCTGGTACTTGTTCTTTTATCAAGATGTATGAGAAGAATGACTTAGCAAAGCACAATTCAAAGCCAGAAGTTAAAGCTCAGAAGCAAAAAGAAAGGCTTGCAGGAATTATAAACAGAAGAGGTGAAAGGCTAAGACAAACTTCTACAACATCAGTACCAGTAGATATTTCTAATGATCCTAGTATTCCTTTGTTTGTACTACTAATATCTGCCAGAATTGAGACATCAACAGTATCTGATCAATCTAAGGAGGAGTCAGGTTTTGTAGATGTTAGTACACAGAATACTGGTGAAGAACAAGATGATCATATTGCAGTTTCAGATCAGAAAGATGAAGATGTTTGTAACTCTAATAGAGTTTTATTACTTGAATATCATTCTACACAGGCAACTTCTTCTACAAGACTTGAATCTGAAGATATTCCAAACACTTCTAACATTGAAGTCAATTCTGAAGTTCTACAAGACATTCAGAAATCTCAAGTTGAAATTCAATCAAGACTTCAAACACTTGAAGATAACCAAGTCACTATTATGGAAAATCAAGCAGTTCTGATGAATCTCATTTGTTCTGTTACTGAATCTCTTAGAATTAATGTTGCTGATGTAAAAAAAAGGGGAGATAAAAACAGTTAAAAGGCAACAGACTGGGGGAGGAGATAAACAGACTGGGAGAAATAAAAGAAGAACTAAGGATGATAGAGGTGAATCTTATCAGGGAAGTGGTAAAGGAAAAGAAGCATCAAATAGTTGAATTCTTTCTTCTAAGTACTGGATACTATGTCTATATCTGAAGAAGGAGGTACTTAACTTCATGATTTTTGAATTCATAATTCTATTCTGATTGTATTGTTATATGTTTTGACATCAACAACTCAGATTTATGCTTCAGATCTTAAATCATAAATAGGGGGAGATTGTTAGGAATAATTCATGAGTTGTGATGTTAAGAATAGAATTTTACTTATACTTCTTGTATATCCTGATTTATAAAGGATTTAGCACTTTGTATAGAAAATATGTGTTAGACAGTTATCTGTAAAATATAGTCAGGAATGAACAGTGCATCGAGTACTACATGTCAGGAACTGAGATTGAATCCTGATACGTCAAGTCAAATACTGATCAAGTACTGATGGGATGGTCAGATCCTGATGCAAGATGGAATCCTGATATCAGTCGTGTTACTGATGATGTCATTATGGATGCTACAGAAATTGGCAAGTGCTATAAAACAGGATCTTTGTTTGAGGAACAAGCAAGAAGATTTTATGAAGGAAAGAATTTTCTATTGATGGAAACTATCAACTGGACGGTAGAACATTGTCATGTATAGATTATCTTTCTGTGATTAGTTGATAGGAAGCATTATAAATACTCTCTCTATATCATTGTAAAAGGTGTTCGTGAGGTTTGTAATCGTAAGGATACGAGAGTGCAAACAGAGAGAAATTTTATTTTGTCAGTAGCTGCTAAAGGTATTTGTACACCTTTGGTAGAGTTTGTATTTGATCTTATTAATACAAACAGTTTGATTCATTCGTTTATTCTTGTTTATATAACTAAGCAAAAATCAGACACGATTATATAACTTGTATTCAACCCCCCTGCTACAAGTTATTCGAGTTAACATAAAGCTAAAAACATGATTATATATATAGCAAAAAAAGGATTAAACTAATTTGTATATTGTAAATTATATTTATTTGCATTTAGTATATAATGCCTTGAATTGTATATACTATTTTTGAAAAAATAATTCTTTTTTTTCCTTAAATAATTGTATGAAATAAATTTATATTAAAAAATTTAGACAGAAATAAAGTTAAAAGTATTCAATCAAATTTCGCATGAATCTCAAATAATTTTTTAATTTTTGATCAGATGATAAATTTTATTAAATGAAAAAATTCACTTTCTTAATACCAGTGTTCTAAAAAGCGGTAAGCGGCTCTAAGCGGTAAGACGACCTTCGAGCGCTTAAGCGGTTAGGCGGGCGCTTAAGTGGATTTCAATGCGGATCAATTAAGCGGATTATATAATATATATTTAATTATTTATATACATAAGTATATATATGTATATATATTAAATAATTATATAAAATCGGGGAATAAGCGGTTAACATAAAATTGGGATGATTGGGGGACCTTCAACACTTAGGGTCCGTTTGGATTGAGGGTTGAGAAGGGTCGGGTTGGGTCGGGTTCAAATTTAAAAATTCGTTTTTGAGAAAATTTTGAAAAGTAAAGTGTTGGGTTTTGATAGTTTACGGAAGAATTAGCATAATATTACATATTAAATCCAAAATCCAACACTTTACTTTTTAAAATTTTCTCAAAATCGAATTTGTAAATTTGAACCCAACCCAACCCAACCCTTCTTAACCCCCAATCCAAACGGACCCTTAAACGGATCGCTTAAGCGGTTAGGCGTTTTTTAGAACAGAGCTTAATACGATTTATGTACGAAACCGAAAAAAATAAAAAATTTGGCAATAGCCCCAACTCCAAATTAAAAGTCCGCTCTTGCTCTTATTACACACTCCAGCCCGGGTCAACTCAGTGCCGGTTTGGCAAAACATTTTTTACGGACTTATGAACTTATTTTTGGGTAAAAATTTTATATTTAAATTTTTTTATACAAATATTTAATGAATTTTTGAGATTCAATAAATTGTAAGAATAAATTGGAATATAAATTACAAGAATAAGTTGGAAAATAAGTTCTAATGCTAGGATTCCTAACTTTATCTTAAAATAAGTTAATTTTTTATAAAAAAAAATTTCCCCAAAGAACCCCTCAACTGAGTCGTTCCTAAATCGTCCATCACCTGTTGGTTAAAAAAAACCCACATCTCCCGACTCATTTTCCCAATCTCCGATCACAAACACGGCGGTCTCTCCCACTCTCTCTCTATCTACCATGGAAGAATACCCCGACGAGCTCCGTACGCCGCCGGTAGCTCTGGTCTCTCTCGTCGGTTACTCCGATCTGCACGCCTCTATCTCCACACATCTCCACACCGAACAACCTCCAATCAACACTCTCGCATTGCCTGATTTTTCGAAAGTCTCGGTAATTGCGAAGAGTAAGAAGGAGAGAACATCGGTTTCGGCGCCACCGGTAGGGATTTTGAAGAGAGATTGGATTTTGAAGCATCGGACTAAGATTCCGGCTGTCGTCGGAGCTCTTTTTAGCTCCGATCATATTTCAGGTGATCCTGCTCAGTGGCTTCAGGTCTGCACTGATCTCGAGAATCTCAAGTACGCTTGCTGCCTATTCTGTCCTCTTTCGTTTCGTTTCGATAAATTGAAAATCTCGATTATATATTACATTTTGTCTGTTTCGAATTTCGATTACCTGGATTAGTTAATTGAATTTTACGGCATGAGGCTGTTAATTCATAGAGTGTTTTAACTGTATGTATTTGTGTTGTGACATTGTGGTGATTGTGTTTGAATTTGTGTGTAGAGCTGCGATTCAAGGACGGAACATCAAATTGGTTTTGATTGTTGTTTTACGGTCAAGTTATTCATGTAAGTTTCTTGCTCGTATATCTATGCTGTGTGAAGGAATGATAATATGTATTAGCTTGGTATGATTTGTTGCACGTAGTAGTACGTTAGGATTTTTATTGTCATTTTCGTACGATATAAGACATATATCTATCCACATTTCTATGTACTTAGAAGTGTTTTGACGGAAGTCAGGGTAAGCTTTTAGTGCTTCTAGTAGCAAGTAATAGTGTTTCTATGTACTTAGTAATAGTGCTTTTAGTTCATTCTGGCAAGATATGCTTATGGATCTCTCATTGTTTTTGAAATTTAAAAGGAATTTATCTTATTCATTTAGTTACATTCTACTAGACTACTAGATCTGTGGAATTATTGAAATGATGAAATCCTTAGAACTTTTACAGCTGCTTGGTAATGCGGTAAGGTGTTTGTTGCAGATAACATAAGTGAAGATCGAATGATTGCTTTGCGTAAGCGTGCCGAAGTGGAATCCAAGTACGTTGTTAATTTGGTCCTGGATGATGGGTTGCAATTAAAACAATCCCTAATTAGGTATGAAATGATTTTGATGATCCGGGATTAGTAGTTGCTTATCTGATTATTTTTTTACATATGCCTTGTTTTCTTAATGTTCCAAATTTTACAGGTTAGGAAACATATTTGCAGAAGTAGCAAATGTATATTATCGGGATGAAGGACGAAGGGTAAAAGCACGAATTGAAAAAAAAAGCTTCGGTTCTATTGAGTTGAATATTCGCTACTGCTTTAAAGTGAGCTATACTTTTTGTCAAGTTATATTAGTTATCTTTGCAGTATGGTTGTTATGTTTCAAATGTTTTTTAGGTTGAAATCTCGGTTAGTTATAATAGAGCTGATTCATGGTCAGCATAGTGCTCAGATAACTTAATTTTGGGAATCTAGGACAATCCAGTGTATCTTCTCAGTACCCAATAGATAAATCTTTACTATAAAGGCTTAATTTTTTATATATTTTTTTAATTTTATTGTCGTTATGTCAGTAAATAATGGCGTTGTTCTGCAATGATATTGCATACTAGATTTATTCAAACTGTCAGACTACCCATCTCAAGACTGCATTGCGCTACTTTCTGTTCTATACAGAACTGAACCATCTAGTCGAGTTAATTTTTGTAACACCTAAGAATTAAAAGTTGATATATAGCCAATGAGCATAGAACTTGACTTATGTTGTAGACGGCGCTTATCTGCTAAGTATGTTGCTTGGTGCACTATTTTGTTTTTACTCATATTATCTAAACCTTCTGGATTGCTAGGCTGCTGTATATGCAGAATTTCGTAGAGACTGGGTTGAAGCATTGAGGTTGTATGAGGATGCCTATCGTGTGCTACGGGAGGTATTGGATATGCAAGACTCTTAATACTAAATATGCCTCGGTTTTACATGACCTCTTCATTTTTGTGTTATCTTGTGGTCTTCTGGTAAATTGTTATACATATATTGTTGAAAAAATTCTGAAACTTTACTTCTTATGATTTTATCTTGTAATGGATAATTTTTTGTCAAGCAACAGGGACCTCTGCCGTAAATAACATAAGATCTCGTATTTTTAACACAGATTTGTCTAGTAGCATAATGCAATGAAATTAGACAGCATGTTGAATGTTGGAGTAAGCTGATATACCCACTTGATTTTTCATATATTACGTTACGATCCCTATTCTAAGAGTTAGCCGGGTGTGTAAAAATGGATTCACTTTTGTTTTTTGTATGTTTTACAAACTATTCTATATTCCTTTAGAAAAAATGTTAGTAAAACCATTTTTTTGTTAAGCTGTGCCCGATTGGTTGAGACATATACCTTTATTGTTCAATTCTTACTTAAAATTAAAATGGTATTAGACTGCAAGTTGAACTTCAAGTATGCCAGTACAACCTGTAGCAGGATATATATTGTTCAATTGATGAGTGTTATTTAGAAAGAGAAGTTTGAAAGGGAAACTTTAAATTTTGAATTTTGTTTTAATTGGATTTAGTCATTGGTTTGGAATATAATTATTAATTGACATAGGAAAGTAAAACCATGGTCATGAAATGAAATCCACCAGATATCTTTTTTGTTAAAATTAGAGGCGTGACTGAGATTTCTAATTGTTGACATCGTATAGTTCCTTGGGTAGACCTGTGTGTCACTTAAGTATGATAAAGTTAATTCTACTCTACTTCTAAACTGTTTAAGAACGCTTACTCAATATCATGATAAACAGGAAGAATAAGGAAAAAATGTATGAGTTGTAATGGGTATTATGTATATTGTGTCAAGTCTGAGTTTGTATATGTAGTTGACCATGCTGAGAAATCTCTAATTTACCGCATCGTGTAAATGAATTTTATTAGGGAAGGGGATTAAGAAGGGATTTATGGATCAAAGTTCGTGTGAGCTAATGGGGTTTACTCTTTAGTTTAATGCAACTCCAGTCCTTCAAATTTTAAGGATGCTGCATTGTTGTCTAATTCACGATAATTAAATTTCCTAATAATAGTAACATAACCTACAATTAAGTTATCCGTGTCATAACATAATTGTTCTCACAGTTTTATTTTTTTTACATCAATAGGAGTTTTCTATTGTTTTGAAACTTTCTGTGCATATATCAATTTTGTAGATGATTGGAACATCAACAAGAATGCCGCCAATTCAACGCTTAATCGAGATTAAATATGTTGCTGAATATTTGAACTTTAAAATTTCAACCTTGCTTTTGCACGGTGGGAAGATTACAGAAGCAATTATTTGGTTCCGTCAGCACAATGCTGCTTACAGTAAGCTTGTGGGTCCTACAGAAGTGGCTTTTCTTCATTGGGAATGGCTGAGCAGACAGTTTTTAGTTTTTGCTGAACTACTTGAAACAAGTTCAGCAGCCGCACACAGCATCTCTTCTCCTGTTGTTTCCGGCGCTGCTGATAAGCCAACCGAGTGGGAGTTCTATCCATCTCACTATTATCAGGTAAATGGACTCGCCTTGCAAGCTTTAGCTAAATTTGTACTTCTATCGTGATATATTCTTTTGCAGTTCTATTCTTGATTCTTGAATAGTGAATGCTTATTGAACTCACAGATTTAAGCCCTCGATTGTCAGTAGCACTGCATGTATAAACTCTCACCCATTGACATGCATGATGCATGAAGGGAAACTTGGGGCGTGTTTACTTGTAGAACTTTTTTCTAGTTTTCTGTTTTTAAGTTTGTTTTCCAAGTTTTTTTTTTCTGTGAAATCATGGAAAATTAAGAAAGCAATTTTTAAAGCATATGCACTTCTCCGGTAAAGAAAAATAGAAAACATGTTCTAAACAATCCAGTTTTTTACTTAAGAAAAGTGGAAAACATGTTCCAAACACAAATAGTCAGTCTTTAAGAAAATTAAAAATTTGAAACATACGTGTATTTTTTATAGTTAATAATCGTAGAAGATATATATTTCTTTGAATAACTTATTTATTATTATATTTAAAATATCTATAACAATATTTTTTTAAATAAACCAAAAGTATTGATTAAAAATGTTAGTGTTAAAAGATTAAATGAATAACATGAGCTAGCTATAACTCATAACAAACAAATTTAGGAAATTGAATAATGATAATTCAAAACAAAACAAAATTTATTTGATAGTCAAAAACTCGAAAATAAATAAAATTCCATAAACCTACACTAATAAAATTGTCTACGATGTCAGGTGTTATTATGATTCCACAGATTATTAGCAATTGATTCTCTGACTTGAATCATTTCGTCATGGTTAGTCCATGTCCAAAGTAGAACCTTCTTGAACAATCTTCTCCTGGTACTTCTAAATAATCTTGGCCATATAGTGTAAACTACCTATCAGCCCGAGCTTCCATCTTATAAAATTATGCAAGGGTAATTAACATTTAATTCATGTTATATGTGAATAATAAAGCATAAAATTATTATAAACTCTCAATTCCCAGTGCATTGTTTACTAATGTACATCAAGTACATGCATACAGTCATATCGTACATAGATAAATTCTAAACCAACTAATAACTGACCATTGATGTTAGATGTGAATGTGCATGTTCCTTTACTTCTTCTTTAGTATATCTACATAAACAGTGTTTATATTAGTTATGTTTCATTTCAAAGAAAATGAGAGAAGTCGATGAGAACAAAAAGGATGGGATATAAATTACATTTAACAATCTCTCTCTTTCTTCGACTGTTGTTCTCCATTAGAGTTGTGGTGCCTTAACTTATGTGAACTGCTGAAAAAAAAGTAACCACTCATATTGGAATCCTGTGTTTTCTAAATTTCGAAAATCGTCTTTGTTTAAAAGTTTATGTGGGAAACAGTAGAAAACTATTTTGGATAGTTTTCAAATGTTTTCCAAAATGTAGTTCACAATTAGGAAAGTTTGGAAAACACTTTATTTTCTAAGAATATTATTCTAGAAAATTGTCCAAGTATAATAGACCCTTGGGATCTTTGGTGGTTCTCATTTTTATTAGTATGCTTTGTTCTCTTTTTTAACCATGATATGATGTAGCTCATTTCTCATTGTACTTTGACATATCTTTTCCATTCTTTCAGTTCTGTTAGTAATGTTCACATCCAATGCCTTTCAAGGAAATCAATATTAAGTTACTTATCAATAATTTATATATTGCCGTTTACAGCATGTTTGGCAACATCAACTTAAAGCAAAAAATAGCTTTAAGTTGTTTTTGGATTGTTTGGCAATAATGGCTTTAAGTCGACTTTAAGTTAAAAAACTGCTTTAAGTCAGAAGTTCCATTTAGGTAATTTTGACTTATGACTTATCGAGTTTTTTTTTTTTTTTTACGATTCTTGTAAAGTTCAAATATTATGAATTTTAAATTTTTTTAAGTCAAATTTCACTTTAAATCAAAATTATTAAACCCTCATTTAACTTTAAGTAAAATTACCCAAACACTTTCATTCAATTTAAAGTAAACAACTTTACTTTCTCCTTTAAGTTAAAAATACCTCCATTAAGTCAAAAGTAACTTATTTTAAGCAATCTCAAACGGCCTCTTAGAGACAAGTGCCGTTAATAAAATATAGGGATATTTTTAATGGTACCATTGTATAATTGACTTTTCCATTTAGTACTATTCAACATTTTTGACTTATAAGTGACAGTATTGTACTTTTGGTTTCATACATCTAATACCATTTTGCTAAGCAAATGTTAGTAGATTGTTATAAAATTAGGAAGTGGCACCATTTCCTAGTCTCGTATCCAATTTCCTAATACAAACTTTGATTACTAGCTCAAAACATTAAATTAATACATAATAATGTGTATAAAATCCAAGTGGGAGATATTAATATATATGAAAAATGTGTATACGCGGATCTGCTAGGGGAGGACTTGGGAGGGTTTGCTTAAATCGTTGAAAAATGTTTAGTAATTTAAGGTTTATATATTTTTAAAAGTATAAACTTATAACTTTTTTAAAAGATATACGTTTATATATTTTTAAAAGTATAAACTTATAACTTTTTTAAAAGATATTCCTGATGGTACCATTGTACGATTGACTTTTCCAATTGATACCCTTCATAATATCCTTATATTTAATTTTATAACGTTTGACTAACGGATTACTAGCGGAGTGGTATTTGATGGATGAAGCCAAAAGTACAATGGTATCCTTAGAAGTCAAAAATGTTGGATGGTACCAAATGAAAAAACCAATTGTACAGTGGTACAATTAGGAATATCCCTAAAATATATGTTATGGTAGTCAGGGTGTAGTTATTCAAGTAGCATGATTATCGACCGAGTACGCTCAAACTTTACTCACTGTCACATAAATGTGTAGTACGCGTGCACACCCACATATCTATTACTTAATGTTAAAGCATGATATTCTTGAAACCTTTTATTTGGTACAAGGTTATTATTTTAGTAATTGAACTCCATACTATAAATTTTTTCTATTTTAAAAATTATAGTGGGATGGTTATGATTGGTTATAGAATATTGTTAAATGTATACCTCCTTTAGTTTAGATTGCGGGTACTAATTTTTTTTTTTTAATTTAGTTATTACAAGTTAGTCTTAGTCTATATATGTAATTGCAATAGTTAATAGATATGTATTTTAGTAACTATTGATCTTCTTTATGATGATCTTACGTGTGATAACATTTTTATATTATTATGAAGATTTTAATACTTTTAAACTCTAATGAGCGGTCAATATTATTTTATCCTAATTTCTTAGTTATCTAGATATAGCCGTTATCGCGGACAAAAGAATTAATATATTAATTAGTATGTATTATATATTAATATTTAAGAAAATTAGTTGAATTAAATATTAGGAATTTTCTATATTCTATTAGTGGGCCTCAAATCCATCTAATTCAGTTGTGTAATTAAAAATCTAACCTTATGGATGTGAATATCACATATAACTAAGCAAACATACAATTTTTTTAATAATTTAGTAATTTTTATCAACAATATTTTTAATTATTGTTGTATAATTATTTTTATTTAATTTTAAGTTGTGGGGTATTACTTTTTATAATGCTGCTTTTCTTATATAGTATAATACATTTTACTCTAATTAGCAGTTAAGATTATTTTATCCCAATTTCCAGATTATCTAGATGTAGCCATTGATGCGCACTAAAGAATTGATGAACTAATTGATTTATTATATATTAGTATTTAAGGGTAAAGAATCTTAGTTAATTAGGTAAATTTAGTTATATTAAGTAGATTATTAGGATTATTCTATATTCTCTTAGCGTGCCTCAAATCCATTTAACTCAATTATGTAATTAAAAACCTAACCGTACGGATGTGAATATCACATTAATATAAGCAAACATACAAATTTTCAAAAACATTAGTAATTTGGATCAATGATTTTACAACCAAAAATGTTTCTTTAATCTATATCGTTACTATTATGTTTAAAAAATTACGAGTATGAAAACAGTACTCCACAATATATTTAAAAAATAATAATAATAATTATGCAATGATTACAAAACCGTACGGTTGGATCATCAAAAACCAGTCACTATATCTTTTTCCTATTTTATGAACTGATGTTATTGGATAAATTTGAGAATAATCAGCGGCTCTATGGATTCTCTTGGTTGATGGGTTTTTTCAAAATTATTTATTTAGTTATTTATTAGGAATCAAGAGCATTGTTGGGATTGTATTCCTATTATACAAGTTATAATTAACTCTTACAGCTTACGTAACGAGATGTAATCTTCAATTCCTCATTGTAACAACTGTGAAATATTTGTAATCATTTCTAAAATGTGTGATAAAACTCATCCCGCAGTTCTTGTTGTAGTCTTGTACTATCACTATATAAAAAACTAGATACTTATGAGTTAAAACCTGCAAAAAGATCATTCAGAAAAGGAAATGGAGAACAGTGGCAGCAGTGGCGTGCTTCCATCTGTAGTGTGAGAGTTGCAACCTCCTATGCTTCATCTGGGACTTGTGTGAGCAAACAGATTGTATAATAGTCAATATTCGTAATATGATAATATTTATTAAATTCCATTGGCATCACTTGCTCAAAGGAGTGAACAAATTTGATAAACCCACTAAAAACTTTTAGTCTTTCTACGGAGTTGTATACTTGTGTTTGTATGTAAAGTAGTAGATAAAAAGGCCATTCAGTCCCACCAAAGGGCTATTGCTGTCACTCTAAACTTGAGGGGCTACTACGGAGTACGCAGTATTTGCTGGCTTCCAAATTTTGGTTTTAGAGGTTTTGGAGGGAAAGAGTGTACAAAAACTGAACCATGGCGTTCTTTTTTGTCTCTGGTTGTATCTTACTAATTTCCAAACTTAGCCTTCTCCATGGCAACTGCCAATTTATGAGATTTGTAGAAATTTTTGTTACGTGGTTCACATGTTTTCCACACGCTTATTTTCTCACAGCAACAGAGTAAAATTTCCTGGAAAGATGTACACTAACTTGGGGTTTTTTGTCTGCATCTTATCATGGATCAGTCAGCTGCTCAGTATTTGATGGAGAAGAGATCGTGTCTGGAATTTGGGTTATCTATGTTGGACAGTGGGAATGATGTTGATGGGAATGTTGACTCTGTGGTACCCTCTGCTTATGTGGGTCAGTTTGCCCAGTTACTTGAGCATGGAGATGCATTTGAAATGCGACCGTAAGTTTATTCAAAAGTTATTTTGTCATTTTTATTTCGTTTGTATTACGATTTCAAATTTGCCAGCTGCTATCTGCTTGTGCAGATTAACTGATGAAGAATACTCTCGTTATGCTCTATCAGAAGGGAAAAGATTTCAGGATTCCTTTGAAATCATCGCTCTGTTGAAAAAATCTTATGAAGCATACAAAAACATGAAAGCCCATAGACTTGCCTCTTATTGTGGGTTCCAGATGGCTAGAGAACATTATACTATGAGTGAATTTGATAATGCCATACAACTTTTTGGTGACGTTGCAAATCTTTATAGACAAGAGGGATGGGTTGATTTGTTATGGGAAGTCTTAGGTTATCTACGAGAGTGCTCAAGGAAGCTTGGCTCGGTGCAAGGTTATATAGAGTACTCACTTGAAATGGCTGCACTTCCGGTATCAACTATAGCTGGTCCTAGGTCTTTTAAGGATTGCGGACCAGCTGGTCCTGCAAGTCTCCCACAGAGGGAAGTAATACACAAGGAAGTCTTTGGGCTTATCAGAGAAGAGTCAGGAATCGCGTCGAACAAAGGTGATAGTATTCTTCAAATTAGTGGTGATTGTTCTGTTCATCTAGAGATTGATCTTGTCAGTCCTCTTAGAGTGGTACTTCTTGCCTCAGTTGCTTTTCATGAACAAATGGTTAAGCCTGATGCACCAACATCTATTACAATGTCGCTCCTGTCACAATTACCCCATACTGTTGAAATCGACCAGTTAGAGATTCAGTTCAATCAATCTGAGTGTAACTTTATTATTGTGAATGGTCAGAGGCTTCAATCAGCCGCAATATCCAATATCCAACCAGGTCATCGTGTGGAGACTGCTACTTGTTTGTCTCTTGCGACAAACAAATGGCTGAGGTTGACTTATGACGTTAAATCTGGTATGGATTTTTTACATTCTTTAATTGGATCTTTTGTGGTCTGTATACTTGCTTGAATAAAACAATGTTAAGGAAAAACATAATAGCACATAAAAAGTCATTCATACTGGTTAGATGTTTGTGTTGTAGACTTGCAGTATGATGTATTACTGTTTTACTAAAGCCATCCAAATCAAGTTTCTCAATCCTGTAGTACTGATGTGTTAGTTCCCTCCATTATTACCGTATTACTATAGCCATCATATCAGGGTTTTTCAATCTTGTAGTACTGACGTGTTCCCTCGATTTAGTTAGATTTTTAAAATGTAAAAATACTTTCAAATTATTCAACCCAGTATTCCTTAAAATCACATCAAGCTTTCCTTGATATGGTTGTTCTTTCAAGTCCCTTATTGCATTTGCATATAAAATTGTTTAGTGATAACATCAATAACTAATAAATCAATCGTATCATCTGCGTAGCTGTCAACTTTGAACATTAATGTGGATTTTGAAATTTCTCGGATTGTGGATTGTAATGGAAGATGTGGATAGTGATGAAAATCACATAAGTAAATATCCCAGAACATCATATCGTCCATTTAGTTGTATCAATTAACCTAATTAATAAAATTTCCATGTAAAAAATTCTTTTGAATTTAGTTTTGAACCACTGCATCAGGGATCCAACGTTTATTTGTAGTCATGTTTAAATTTATATTTTCATGAATTTCATCTTTTTTTTGGTAAAGGTCAATCAGAAGAATTTAAGTACTCACACATACATGACTCCACTAGGCCTTGAACCCTCAACCTCTTATTACCAAGTGGAGAAGCGTATCTACTAGGCTATGCCTTTAACCTAGATTCAAATAGTGGGAACGAAAACGTAGACAACCCTATAAATATAAACAGGCTTTAGCTCCTAAATATTAAATTGATAGGAAAGTCATGTATGGAGCTTACATGTGCAGCTTCCATGTAAGCTAAGGGACACGGGATTTTTTTTTTGAGATAAAATCTTTAAATAAAAGAGAGATAAATCCTAGAAAAGTTTGGTGCTTCTTTATAAGACGAGGCTGCTTTTCTGTTTCTGATTTGAATTATGGACTGTAAAGAGATCACAGATCTTGAGATAGATAGATGTCCTATCAGAAGAAACCAGTCTCTGGTGCAAACTGACTTAAACAAAATATGAGAGAAATTTGTAGGGTTTTGAACATACAAAAATAAGGAATTAATATTTGAAAAGTTATCTATTATTTTTCCTTTTTTGATTGGATGTTCAAGACCATACAACTTCTTTCTATGTTCTGTGAGTGGGGTAATACAACATCGGCATGGAATTTCTGTCATGAAATTTTCATACTTTTAGGTAACTTTTACATGAACTAACAATACTTGTTTATAATGCTTTAATATGTTGGTGTAGTTGATGACCATTTTAATCATCTTTAGTTCACCAATTATTGTTATGGGCTGTGTATGTTTTGGGGAATAAGAAATCTTTTTCTTTGAAAATTAAAGTCTAACTACCCCCAGTTATCTCATTCGTATTAAGGTCATGACTTTTGCTTCAGTTCCGTATTCCTTCTGCACCATGTAATCGTTATTCTTTCATAATTAGAAATTTTAGGTATTTTATTGTGCGTTTACCTTCTGGTCTCGAAATTCCATGCAGAACAAAGTGGTAAGCTTGAATGCATTTACGTGATTGCAAGGATTGGAACCCGTTTCAGTATATGTTGCAGAGCGGAGAGCCCTGCCTCAATGAGTGAATTACCACTTTGGAAGTTTGAGGACCGAGTGGAAAGTTCTCCGACCAAGGATCCTTCTCTTTCATTCTCTGGTCAAAAGGCTACTCAGGTTGAAGAAGCAGAGCCTCAAGTAGATCTTAATTTGGGTTCTTCAGGCCCTGCACTGGTTGGAGAGAGCTTTATTGTTCCAGTGACTGTTGCCTCCAAAGGTCACGCAGTCTACTCAGGTGAGATAAAGATAAACCTGGTGGATGCTAGAGTAGGTGGCTTGATGAGTCCAAGGGAAGAAGAGCCCTTCTCTACAGATGCCCTATATGTTGAGCTTCTTGGGATATCTGGACAAGATGAATCTCAGATTGACAATGACAACATCAGAAAAATACAGCACTCTTTTGGATTGATTACTGTTCCTTTATTGAATGATGGAGATTCGTGGTCCTTCAATCTTGAAATTAGATGGCATCGCCCCAAACCAGTCATGCTTTATGTGTCATTAAGTTATTCTCCCCAAAGCATTGAACCTGCAGCATCAAAAGTTCATGTTCATAGAAACTTGCAGATTGAAGGCAAAACGGCTGTAGAACTTAGCCATCGTTATATGTTACCTTTCCGAAGGGATCCTCTGTTGCTTTCAACAATCAAACAAGTTGAATCTGATCAGTTGACGTCATTGCCCATGAATGAGACTAGTATGCTCATTGCAACAGCTAAGAACTGCACGGAAGTGCCATTGCAGCTACTGTCAATGACTATCGAGGTGGAGAATGATGAAATGGCGAAATTATGCACTGTTCGAGAAGGATGCCAAAAACTTGTGGATCCTGCACTCCTTGTTCCAGCAGAAGAGTTCAAGAAGGTGTTTACTATCACTCCTGAATTAAATCATCCGGAGTTTAAGATAGGTACAGTGTGTTTGAGATGGAGAAGGGAATTCGAACCTGGAGAAAAATCTGATTCTTCAACAACTGCACCTGAGGTTGTAACCAGATACAGACTTCCTGATGTAAAGGTGGAGTTGCCTCCATTGGTTGTGAGTTTGGAGTGTCCTCCCCATGCTATCCTCGGTGATCCATTCACGTATTTTGTCAGAATTAAAAATCAAACGGAATTGCTACAAGAGATCAAATTCTCATTAGCAGATTCACAGAGCTTCGTGTTATGTGGACCACACAATGACACGATTTTTGTTCTCCCAAAAACTGAGAAGATTCTTAGTTACAAGCTTGTGCCATTAGTCTGTGGTTCTCACCAGCTTCCCCGAGTTACTGTAACGTCTTTAAGATATGTGACTAGGTTCCAACCCTCCATTGCAGCATCCACAATTTTTGTATTCCCTTCTACACCTCATTTTGAGTTGACTGATAAGGCAGGGAAGGTTAAAGAAATTAGCTGCAGCTGAGTAAAGTCAAGCTCTTTGCCGCAGTTTGGTTACAAAGTCATCCTCGAGAAAGTTTTTGATCTTTAAGGTACTCTTTTACTTTCGGTCATTATGTAGGCATAGCTTATTGAACAGCTGATTTCAATGTTTCTATAGCGATATTTTTGCACTTCCATTAAAATTCAATAATTGTTCCATAGGTATTCGTTTTTGATGACACAACTTAAGGTCTGCATATCTTTCTTGTTTAGGATCTTTAGTTTTTCTTGTTGCAATTATTAAAATAAAATTTTAGATTTTTATGGTATAAAATTGGGTTTGACACATGGATTGAGTAGGATTTCGTTCAACATGTCTGCAATGATCCTTGTAAACTATGAGCTTATTTGACTATAAATAATTAAATAATATTTAGCATAAATAAATAAATAATATTATAAATAAATAAATAAATTAAGTACCGTATCAAAATATTTTTATATGTTTGGAAATTGTTAGTTCTCCTTATAACTTGCAGATTATGTGCATCTTACATATAGGGCCTACTGTCTTAGTGATATTTAAGTTCTTTGTGGGCAATGCATACTTAAACTTGTCATTTTTTTCCTGTTACATTCTCGCTACTTGTTTGATTTTAACAGGATCCAATAGTTAATAGATACTGTCATACGAAAGCCTTTCAGCGGGAAGTGTGAGATGCCTGAACAGAAATATCAATGTGGAGTTGCACAGTATTTACTCGGGGTTCTGGATTTAATTTTAGGGATAGTCCTGTGGAGAGTAATACAGGTTACTCGGCCCATTTAAAGGGCAGCTGTTCATACACAATATAGCTGATAGTTCTCTTTGTTGAAAACTCCAAATTTTGTTGTGATTATTATTATTCTGTAGGTGTCAAATATCAAAAAATTGCAAACAGTTCTTTTGAGAGATTTTGAACCCTCAACATCTTACTGGTTAATCCAGACGTTACCAATAGGAATGGGTGCATAAACTTTTGAAGTTTTACTTTCTGTAATAATGATAGAACAATATGATTTTGGAGCATGGTTGGTATGTTTTGAAGTGTATCAAAATAAAAATTATAATCACAGGACTGATCCCATTTTTTTTTCACTTGCCTTCAGAGCTGAATAAAGTTCTGTGATATATGTGGACCAAGAAAGTATGGCAAAAGTGAAAGAAGCTCAAGTATATGCATGTCAATGTACTTTTTTCTTTTACTGTCATGCATCCACTACCTGGTTGAATTACTCATGCAGTCATACCCATTCTGTGAGATTGAGCACTCTTGTTTACACACACATAACAGTTGTAATTGACAATGGGAGTGTAGGGCAGAAAAGGAGTTGAGATTTGAATATACAAGTAGTTGACAAGGGACTAGACAAGAATAATGGGGGACAAAGGAAGCCCACTATGCATCCTTGTTTTGGTACAAGTCAAGAGAGATTTATAAAAGTTTTGGGAAAAAAATGAAGCCCAGAGCCAGCACTGAGTGTTACTGACCGCACCCTTTCCTCCACAACCCCGAAAAGCTTTGTAATACCATGCACGCTCAGTCCCACCTATCACTATATGACACATTAGTCCTTTCTCACATCAAAGCTCTCACTAGATCCCCCTTCGTATGTATATGTGTGTGCGCGCTTGTATTATATATTCGTCGGAAACAATGCAGAGTAATTTAATATATCTACTCTATCTATGTTCTACGGCTTCTTAGAGGTCATGTTGCAGAGACAATTTGGCATTCTGTTCACCTCCATCACAGCTTGCTGGTAGCTGCATTAGTCCTGTTTGGAGGTGGCCAGCATGTCAAATTGTTTCTTTGATTGTTTTCTCTGAGAAACCCTTATGTATAATGTGAAGAAGATTGCCTTCGTCTCTATCTGATACATTACTTGACTGGTCAGTTACTTTTTGCCAAATAATCTTTTTGTTTTCGTTCGTTTCATTTTTATCTGGAGGAATTTTGTTTTCAATTTTCAACCAACGAGTAGTATTTCATTTTATGCAGAATCAAGAATGCAGCCTGCGAGGTTTATCCCTTGTATTAGTTTATTTCAAATTATTTTTTTGATTCACCATGTTTTTGATAAGATTCGAATCTTTGATATCCTATAGAGGGAAGAGTTGAGAGGTTATTTCACATTATTATGATCAATTACTTAAATGTACATGATTTACTCATCTACACGCACATTACTGAGCAATTGTTGACATAACAAACTAACATAATATACTCGATTATGAATGGTAAGTTTTCATTTATGTTGTATAAAAAATGAGTAGATTTGTATAAAAAATGAGTAGATTGAGTGAGAAAATGATTTGAGTGAAATTATATTATTTTGACTTGGAAATATAGTTTTTTGGGTCGTACCAGAAGTGCTTTTTTCTCTTGGATTAGTGGACAATAGAGATTTTTACATGCGTTTCATCCAAAAGTGTAACTGCCCCGTTAATTGAAATTCTATACATTGATATAAAAAGTATATGTAGGGGTGAAATCTTAAATAAACTTATGCATGTATTCGATAACAAATATATCATTGTTTTTTATTTATTTTATTTTTGATAGGTACCCGCTGTAAGCCAATAGCGGGCACCCGCTGCCAAACCAACACCATAACAGTACTTGCAATTTACACACGTGTCGTTATATATTATCTTTACTAAAATTACTCAACTTGACAACAAATATCATTACAAAAATACTTGTGCAAAATATTTTGGTATCTTGCTCACTAAGGCAAGGGACCATAAAGGTAGTCAAGGGAACACAAGGACGTTCAACTGTAGCAAAAGCGACTGTGGTAGAATCGAGGTATGTCAGGAGGGGACACCAATCACTGTTCTAATAGTGGCTCACTATAGCTTTAACGGCATAACAAGTGGGCAACCAAGTGGGTAAACAGTGATTGGAAGACCCAACCTATAAATACCCCCATTCTACACATAAGGTAAGACACAATTTTTTAGCAGTACAAACTTATTACTTATTCTCTCCCTTCACACAGATACATTCTTACCCGTTCGATTATTATTATTCCGATTACTGATTCTCACACCGGAGGTGCTTGACGGCCACCACCCCCGGGCATGCATTATTTTGTAGATACCCAAACTCAGGTGAAGCATCCCCGGAACAGTGCTCAGAACAGTGATCGGAAGCCTCTAATCGGCCGTGAGAATTATCATTTGGCGCTAGAAGGAGGGGGATTTTTCTTAAAGAAAAACCCACCACCTGCTCTACAAACACAGTAGTTACTCAAACACTAAAAACACAATACAAATCAAAACACCCCTAACGTACTAAATGGCCACCATGACACCCCACCCAGATGAACAATCGCTGATAGAAAATGAAGGAAACACAACAGGTATCCCTCCGCTCAACCCGCCAATAAACCCAGTAAACCGCTTACAAATAAACCCGCCTCGGGGAGATGATCGAGAGCAAATTCTTAGCCTAAACCTCACAGGTTGCAACCAACAACAAATTGACTTGATCATGCAAATAGCCTCAGCCTTTCCCCTGGCCGGACAAGGGCCACCAACGAAACAGACAAGTTCCCGCATAAACCCACATAACGACCGCGATGAGGTGGACAGCCATCCCCGAAGGGCAAACTCTGCCTTCTCCCGCCTAGGCTCATCACAAAATACGAATCATGAAAGGCACAATAGGAGTCACCACCCACCTGAAATGTGGGAACAAAACAGAAAACACAGAGATCTAAGAAAGGTCATTACCGACAAGAAAGCAGCCTATGACAAGGTGGTAGCTGAATATTAAAAACAAAAACACAGAGAACGGTCCCCTGTCCGCTCAAGGGAAACCGAAAGTGCGCAACCAACAAACGCTGAGATGTTGCGAACCATCATGGAACTTAAGAAAAAGATAGAGGGAAATAGCGAACAAGATTTGGGCGGTACACCATTTACGGTGATGCTAGAGGCCGAACCCCGACAAAAAGAAATCAAACATCATAGCTTCAATTCTTTCGACGGGCTGGGAGACCCGGAAGAGCATCTTAGTTACTTTGACCAATTGGCTCTTCATTATGAATACAATGATCTGACACGATGTCGTTTCTTCGCCGCGACTCTCCGCGGGAACGCCCAAAGATGGTTCTGTAGAATGTCCGCCAAGTCCGTAGATACTTGGCTAGAATTCAAAAAACTGTTCCTAAACAAGTTTAAAGCAAACCAGCAACACGAGGTTCATACCGTGTTCCTCGAAACCATCGCACAACGCAACGGAGAAACTTTGCAAAATTACATTGACCGCTTCAAGGAAGCCGTCAACAAGGTTGTTTGTGTTAACGAAACAGAAGCGTTGGTCCATTTGAGAAGAGGCCTTAACCCCTACGAATGCGAAAAGTACGTATGCCGTCTCATGGAAATAAAACCCACCACTCTAGCAAAGGCATATGACTTGGCATCCCATGCCATCAACGAAACCGAGTCTCTAAACGTGCTGAAACAATCCAGAGCTCCACCCACCTCAACACCATACTTTCAAAGGGAAAGGTTCACATCTTACCAAAGATAAGCACCTATCTTACATCAAGTACAAACCACTCATGGGCCGTCACCACCCGCCCAAAGAACTCAATCAACAACTCCGGTCAGAGACCGCCTAGGGCCAGCGAGCCCGCAAAGACCAGATAGGCGTCCTGAACCAGAATGAACCAAATTCACGCTCCCAAGAGCAACCATTCTGAGAGAAATCAAGGGAAAACCCTTCTATTTGCCGCCAGCCCCAATGCACTCCTCACCCGATGACAGACCGAAAGACAAGCATTGTGATTATCATGAAACAAACGGGCATTACACAGACAACTTCTTATCCCTCAAATATTTCCTAGAAAAACAAGTAAAGGCTGGCAACTTATCTCAGTACTTGCCTAGACAGGTACTTGACCCATCCACATCTCAAGGACACAATAAAAACATCGTACACACCGTTTTTGGCGGACAGGTCTCACCGCCTAGAGAAGAATAATCTGTCTATACAATATCTGAGGGTCCGCCAAACATCATTACATTCACAGACGCGGATTATGAGGGCATAACGAAGTCAAAAGAATCCTTATTGACAACGGGTCCTCCGTTGATATATGTTTCAAACACACCTGGGATAGGATGAAGCTAAACAACGAGAAGTTAGAAACATGTCCCGATGAGACACCTCTTTACGGGTTCGGCCACTACGCCGTCCCAATAGCGGGCATTGCGAGGCTCCCTGTTTATTTTGGGGAATCTCCCAGACAAGTATGCAAAATTATCAAGTTTTATGTCATCAACACTGCATCCTCTTACAACATGATCTTGGGAAGGCCCACACTAAACATGCTAAAAGCGGTTACTTCCACCCCTCACCTCAAAATCAAATTCCCCACTTCAAACGGTATAGGAGAAATCAAAGGGGATTCAGAAACATCCAAAAGATGCTATGGCATTGCACTCACCTTGGGAAAAACTGAGCCTAGCAACATCAACAGAGAAAAGGCACATAAAAGAAAGCAAGCAAAAAGACACAGGCACGCTGAAAATCAACGTGCGAATAACAAAAAGAGAAAAGAAGTACAGTTCATTGACGGGCACGACCCGCTGACAGAAGACCCACCTCGAATAGATGCAAATCTCATGAAATGCCTCAAAAGGGAGGAGAAATCGCCAATAAGCCCTGCAGTACAAACAGAAAAGATAGAAGTTATACCCGGAGACATAAGCAAAAGCGTGAGTGTGGGAGCGGGTTTGGACTCAATCTTCAAAGATGGCCTCACAGATCTTTTAAGGAAATACGCAGACATTTTCGCATGGAGTCCAAAGGATATGCCAGGCATAGATGAGTCTGTGGCAATCCACAAGTTAAATGTGGACCCAGACAAAGCACCAAAAATACAAAAAAGAAGGAATTTTGCGCCAGAGCGACAGCAGGCAATTGACATTGAGATTGACAAACTCCTGGACGCAAATTTAATTTGCGAAGTCACCTACCCTAAATGGGTTGCAAACGTGGTACTAGTGAAAAAAGCTAACGGAAAATGGAGAATATGCGTTGATTACACGGACTTAAACGCAGCATACCCCAAAGATCCATATCCACTTCCCTCAATAGACCAACTCATCGATGCAACAACGGGTCATTTGATGTTAAGCTTCATGGATGCTTACTCAGGCTACAACCAAATCAAAATGACCCGAGAAGACAGAGAAAAAATAGCCTTCATTACACACAGGGGGTGTATTGTTACAAAGTCATGCCATTCGGACTAATCAACGCCGGTGCTACCTTCCAAAAAATCATGGATAAAATCTTCGCCGGACAGTTGGGCCGAAACATGGAAGTATACGTGGATGATCTCATAGTAAAGTCTCTCTTAACGACTTCACACTTGCAAGACTTAGAAGAATGTTTCTCCACTCTCAGAAAACACAACATGAAACTCAATCCAGACAAATGTGCATTCGCCCTTGACGCAGGCAAGTTCCTTGGTTTCCTGGTATCTCACAGAGGCATCGAGGCCAACCCTGAAAAGATAAAGGCTATAATTGACATGCAACCGCCCAAGACCTTGAAGGAAATACAAAAACTAACGGGGAGACTAGCCGCTCTAAGAAGATTCATAGCAAAGCTAGCAGACAGATGTCTTCCATTTTTTGACACATTGAAAGGAGCAACCAAAACCAAGGCAATATCTTGGACGGCTGAATGCCAGAAAGCCTTCGAAGACCTCAAAACATATCTCTCTTCTGCTCCATTACTTGCCGTCGCAGCTCCTTCAGAACTGCTGTCACTTTACTTGTCCACCATAGATAAAGCTGTAGGGGCGGTACTCATTAAAGAGGAAAATGGCGAGCAAAAACCAGTCTACTATGTCAGCCAAGTGCTCAAAGATCTAGAAACCCGCTATCCAAACGTCCAAAAGTTTGCTCTAGCTTTGGTCGTAGCAAGCAGAAAGTTGAGACATTACTTCCAAGGTAGACAAATCAGGGTCATCACGGACCAACCGCTGAGAAAAATACTCCACAAGCCAGACTTATCAGGCAGATTGATCAATTGGGCCGTAGAACTTGGCCAATTTGATCTAAAATACATACCAAGAACCGCCATCAAAGCACAAGCATTGGCGGACTTTGTCGTCGAATGTTCATTTTCGACAGCGGAAAAAGAAACTTCCGCAGAAACCGTTGCAACAACGGGCAACCACTGGCAACTATATGTGGACGGTTCCTCCACAAACACCCGCTGCGGGGCGGGCCTTATCCTTACTAGCCCCGACGGTTTCCAAGTCAGACAAGCCATACAACTGAACTTTAAAGCTACAAACAATCAGGCAGAATATGAGGCACTCTTGGCCGGTTTGACATTAGCAAAAAACTTACAAGTGAAAAAGATCACCATATACAGCGACTCAAAACTGGTTGTTCGTCAAACAACAGGGGATTATTCAACAAAGGACAACAATCTCACCAAATATCAAGAATTGGTACAAACAATACTGACCCAATTTGAGGAATACTCCCTCGAATAGATAGATCGGGCAGATAACACAGTGGCAGACATGTTGTCTAAATTAACTCTAGGGGAGAAAGTAGAAGCGGACACAATAAACTTTGAAGAAATAACCGCTCCAAGTGTGAGCAAAATGGACATCATGGAAATATGCCCGGATGAGCCCTTACATCCGTTATTTGGAAAGTGGCACACTGCTAGACGACTGTATTAAGACTAAAGTACTCAAGTTACAAGCAACAAAGTACTTCGTTCAAGAAGGCACCCTATACAAAAGAAGTTTCGACTCTCCCATACTCAAATGTGTCGATGAGGAGGAAGCCTTATATTGTATGAGGGAGGTTCATGAGGGCATTTGTGGCGACCACATGGCTGGAAAGGCGTTGGCACATAAAATACTCAGACAAGGCTATTACTGGCCCAAAATGCACAAGGAATGCAAAAACTTCACCAAAAGGTGCCGCCAATGCCAACTGTTTAGCAATATGTCCAGAAAAGCACCAGCCCTACCTGCAGCCATTCTATCACCCATACCATTTGCGGTTTGGGGCATTGACATTATGGGACCATTCCCTAGAGCCAAAGGTGATCTACAATACGTCATGGTCGCCATTGACTATATGACCAAGTGGGCAGAAGTAAAAGCACTTAAAAACATTACACAAGATGATGCCATTCGTTTTGTTAAAGAGCAAGTCATCACAAGGTTTGGAATCCCAGTAGTACTTATATCCGACAACAGTACACAGTTTGTGGGTTCAAAATTCACTAAGTTCCTATCTGACCACGAGATCAAACACAAGAAAGCATCTATTTGTCACCCTCAAAGCAACGGTCAAGTCGAAGTAACCAATCGCATCATTGTTCGTGGCCTAGAAAAAAGACTAACTACATCAAAAAAGAAATGGCCGCATGAGTTACATAATGTTCTTTGGGCTTACCGGACATCCGCCAGAACAAGCACTGGAGAGTCCCCGTTCAAGTTAGCTTTTGGCACAGAAGCCCTTGCACCAGTCGAGATTGGCTCACCATCATACCGCGCCATCAATTTTGAAGAGGAGGCAAATGCTCAAGGACTTAAAACAAATCTAGATCTTCTAGACGAAACAAGGGAAGCCGCTGTTGAAAAAATGGTCGCCTACAAAGAAAATTCAAAAGAATTCTTCGGAAAAAGAGCCAGAATCAAAGCTTATGTAGAAGGCGATTTGGTCAACAGGGTAACTGAAGCATCTGACCCCAGACACACTGGCAAACTTATGCCAAAATGGGAAGGTCCTTACAAAATCATCAAAGTACTTAGGCCGGGTTCCTACAAACTAGCCCGCCTAGACGGCACTGAAATTAACAACACTTGGCACGACGAGAAACTACGGAAATATTACCAATAGATGGCTAGACAATCATTTCCCTTCATCTTTTTTGTAATGAAGGGAATTACGTTTTTAATGGAATACTTTTGTGGAAAAGTTATCTACATCTACATCCAGCAAGACTCTCAACAATAGCAAATTTATCAAAGTCCCTAAGCGGGCCAGCAACCAACTACAATAACAAATTTATCAAAGTCCCTAAACGGGCCAGCAACCAACTACAATAGCAAATTTATCAAAGTCCCTAAACGGGCCAGCAACCAACTACAATAGCAAATTTCTCAAAATCCTCTTGACGGGCATGCTAACAATTTCGAATATCAACCTACAGTTTCGTCAAGAAAGAGCTAAGTCCCCTAGACGGGCACTCCAACAATTACGGATTTCAATCTACAGTTTCGCCAAAACAGAGCTAAGGCCCCTAGACGGGCACGAAAACGAATGGAAACAACTACAATACAAAATACAATGCCACAGGCACTTGCTACAACAAAACCCAACAACTTCAAACCAAAACTACAAGATTGATTACTACAGGCGGTCTACAGCAAAAATTCCACACATGAGCCAAGTATTCGATGCAACGGAAAACTAAAAGAAAAAGGACAACTAATTGCAATGAAAAAAGATACTTTTCTATTGATAAATAAAGGATTACAAGCATGTTATTACAAGGATTGAGATCCTACATCTACAAACCCTTCATGCTTGGGGAGCTTTCTTCTCAGCATCCGCATCCCTCTTCTCAGAACTTTCACCCTGCGGAGGGGCACGAAAACGAAAGTTCCACTCGCCATCCTCCGGCGCATCCGTGGCCTCTTTTTCAGCACGGGCAGCGGCAACTTTCTGGGCAGCTTTGCGAAATTCCTCGGCCAAGTACAGGTCTCCCTCTTCCTCATGATGCTTGGCGAGGGCTAACCAACCAGCCTCTGTCTCTTTCGATATGGCAAGCTCACGTCCCCAAGAAAAATGGGTAAAAGAATCATCCATTTTAGAGATATCCATGCTATTGAATATGAAGAGCAAGGATTTTCTACACAAACTGAAGAAGAATATCCAAATCAAGAGCTAAACCCTCCTATTTATAGGGGGTAAAAGAAGGTTAAAGTCACCACCAGCCAAAAGTTACAGTTCCCATGCAAAGAGAAATAAACACACAGTCAAAATATTTTGACTCCCATGCAGCATTAAATGCTCAAAACAAACTCCCACAGTCAAAACTACAATTCCCAGGTAAACATTTTCCCACACACATTTACTACCAACTTTGACAAAGAAATACAAACATAAATTCGGTTATATCTTGAAACAAATTATCAAAATATATTCAACAACAACAAAAATATTCTAGAGTTTGAAATTCCCAAAAATCGAGACCATATCAAGATGTTTCCAAGTCACACAACGGATACACCCGCCGAGTGACTTCAAAACAAGTCAAAAAGAAAAGTTCATAGCAAAAATTACAAAAATAAACTATGCCCAACGTGACCCACTCAGTGGACCCTCCAAACCCCTCAGCGGCTCTGCATCTTCATCCTCACTATTATACGCCGCAACAATGGCACTAAGGGGCTGAATATCAACATCAGCCACAGCGGGACTTAGAGAAGCATCCACTTGCCCAATTTCAGCCACAACAGGATTCAAAACAACATCCTCTTCATCATCACTTTCAATATAGGCAGCCGCTATCACTGACAACGGAGTAACATCTACTGCAACTTGAAGGTTCTCAGCGGCAATCATCTCACTCTCCGCGGTCTGCATGACCATATCACAAACAGCAACATCAAACTAGCAACCAACACTCTTTCTCTCGGTCTCCCCAAGACGGGCTTTCAAGGCTCTAGATTTACGTTTGGATCTCTTTACTTTCGACTTTAGCATAGCCAATTCAGTTTGTAACTGAGCAATCTCGGGTGCGATATCAGCGGGATCCTGCCTTTGCTGCACTACAGCACCGCCCGCTACCACAGTTGCAGCCTTGGCGGCTTCAGCCTTTATAATCTCAGCAAATTCAGCACTATTTCTAAACTTCAGTATGGCATCCGCTTCGTTTGGGCAAGAATCAAGATGGGCTTCAGCATCATCACCACGTTCCTTCTCAAATCTTAGCAAAGCAGTCAAGTTCTTTACCTGTTCGGACAAAGTGGCCTTCTCAGCCTCGAGTTCTATTTTATCCTCCGCCAAAAACCTTCGCAAATCGGCACTATACGCATAGCTTGCTTTGAGGTCAGTTTTCTCAGTTTCAATCTCGTGCAAGGCCCTAGCAGCATTATCTTTCATAACCCTCTCAGCGGACAGCTCCGCCTCTAGTAGCTTAACTCTCTGTTTCAAAGCAATGTTGCTGCTACGATACATGTTACCACGGGCCATTAAACCTGTATACATGCATTGATTCTACAAAAAACAAAAACACAAAAAGCAAACACGTCAACAACGGACACAACCATAAATAAACTACACAAACTATCAACAAATTACATACCCGTGCAACATACTTCTGGGACAGACGACACATCCGCTCCCAGCTAAGTTCATTCATTTTTAACAAGTCATCATCGGTCATAGAATCAACTGTAAAAGTGTTGGGACCCGACTTAAACAAAAACCCATAGCCAGGCCTTGTCCCAATCTCTGTATCGTTCACATCATCATCACTACTTGTGTAATACACTATCTCCTCAGAAGCATCTCCAACATCCTCAGCATCATCCTCAGTATCAGCACCATCAGAATCACTCTCAACGGGTTCCTCCATGATTTGGTTTTCCGGAGCAGTCTCGTTCACCTCAGTAGGCTCAATACGTCTACGTTTGGAAGTACTAACCTCCATAACAGCTTTGCGCTTCGACCATCGAAGAGGAACTTGCTCCAAATTTTCACCAGCGGTATCTTTCGCTCCCTCCACTGCTACCTCCTGTTCCTTCTCCGCGGACAACTTCTCCCCACTATCAACATCCACAATGATTTTACTCCCAACCACCTTAGAAGGAGCAACAACCGAACCCCGCTCCTCCCTTTGAATAGCAGCCCTTACACCCGGAGAACGAATATCAAACTCATCATCAGTATCCGTGACCATATGAGAAACAAATGTCCTCCTTGCCACAGCACCAGCACTTTCAGTCTCAGAATCAGCCGCTACAACCCTCTCAACGGATGGCTCTTTCTCAGCGGCAACATCCCTCTCAGTGGACCTTTCTTTCTCAGCGGAAAAATCGTCCAAGTCAATGTACTCATCCCCTTGGGCATCTTGCAGATTTTGCTCAAATACATCATCCCTTTCTCTAGCAGTAGCACCACCTAACAGCTCCTCAGACAGAGAATCACCCTCAGAATTTATATCATCACAAGCAACTTCTTCCTCAGACATAGCATTACTGCCCGAAATTTCCTCCTCAATAACGGGCTCTGCAGGATCAACCCGCTCAGCAGTCTCATCATCTGCCCCTTCACCAGAAAGATCAAAGGCACCCACTATATTTTCCGCAGCAAACATCCCACGAACTCGTTTTGGTCTAGGCGGCTGAACAAACATGAAGTCAACATACATCTTCGCTTCATCCTCAAAGGACAACGTGGGGTGAGGATCCAACTCCGGTTTACGAGGATCCAGTACTACAAAAACAAGAAAAAGAGTTTCAATAACAGACATAACAAAACCAAACAAATGGATGAAAACAGAAACTTACAACAATGTCTTCTCAAATCAGCCAGCTCGATGAAATTCGCCTCCGTCCACACTTCACCCAGCACTTTCATAAGCCTAACCAAAATGTCAACCTCAACTTGACTAAGGCGATTGCGATCCACCTTATAAGCACACTCCACCTTCTTCGTGAAATTCTTGTGCCAAGCAAACTCCCCACCACCAATAATCAAGAATTCCTCATGCCAACCCGCCATGCCCTTAGGAAACACAAATGGGCGGAACCCATCCAAGGCCTTGCCAATACGAGTCTGCGGCTTTACAAATTGGAGCTCATAAAAAGGTTTTGCACGGCTGGCTTTAATATCAAACAGACAGAAGAATGCCCTAAATGTAGGCTGTTTATTCATGGCCTCATTACTCGCTATGAATCAATTGATCGCTCTTATCGAGTTGGGCGTAAATTGAGCTATCGGACAGCGGAAATGCAAGCGAAACAGATCCATAAGAAACTTATGCGGCGGCACCCGGAAACCCGCCTTGAAATGACTGACCGGTATGCAAACCGAATCATCATCAAAACAGTGATAGAGTCTATCACCAGCTTCTGCCCGCCTCCAAAAATAACCATCTTCAATTCGGAACATCCTACCAACTTACTCCCCCCATTCATCAGCCTTAAAAGTACTATCATGCTGCAGATGGGGAAATTCAGCAAATTTAGCATCCATTTCCGCTCTTGAATATGCGGTTGGTAACACATTGCTCGCCCGAAACAGGCTCTCACAACTCTCAAAATACTTATAGCGGTTCCTCCGTAGCACGGCTGGATAGCTCAACGTGCCTATGTCCGCCCAGTGACCGTATAAATTTACCAACGACCTCCTCTCTCCGGTAGCATCTACATACTCATCACCCATCTGCAGAAATGTTATCATGTTAGAAGTTATTACCGCCGACAAATAGACCGTCGCCAAATTAACAAGGTACATACACCTATTTTTAAGGCAATATTTTATTCCAAATTGATGAATCAAACGAAACGGTTCATATTCCATTCCCCCCACAAACAACAAAACCCTCGAATCAAAAGGCAAAATCATACACTTTATATAGAATATACACACATATACACAAACATTTCATAAACATTACACAATCTAAACCCTGCTTTCACACGAATCAAAACACGAATCGAAACTACCAAATCTCAGTGCCACACACACAAACAACAATCACAAACTAAAACACACAGATTACCAACCTTTACAAACTCCATAATCGAATCCAGACTCAAAAGAGTATAAACATACAAAGCAATGATATGAATACAAAACCTACTCGCAAACACATACTATAAAAGAACAAATGAAAAAATAGATCGAACAACAACAAAAGGAAACAGAAATCACAAAAGAAAAATGGCGAAAAAGACAAAAGCATACCTCGAATCAGGAGATAGTATATGACTTCAATGGCTGAAATATCCGAAAACAGCAGTACGAACACAGCAAGCAACTCGGAGAAGACAAGAAAAAGCAAAGAGCAAAGTGGTGAAAGGTAGTAAAAAATTACACAAATGATATACAACTCCCCCTTTTATTAGCGTGGGGCGCGTGTAATGGGGGTGAAAACATTACAAACACAACGTGGGCATCTGTGATTGGTCCACGTTATCATTACAGCCAGCAGTAACCGCATCGATTCAAGCAAAACTGCCCACTAGGTAATAACTTCCCACTTACTCATGACATATTACATCACAAAGGTACATTCTCTTTCCACCCAAAGGTCACTTCACTCATTAATACGAACCACCACTTATCATTTCTCATATTATTGACATTTAATATTATTCCCTCATTTATTTCGAATTTCTCATTTATTATCAATTATTGCATTTATTTCAAGAACAGTTACACATATCAAACAAAAACGTTTCAACTCCAAAGCCTATCAAGCACCACAACCCGTTGTCAAGCACATCACATATCTTCACAAATTTTTTCTAACTCCTAAGTGTTGTCCGCCAACACTTGGGGGGCATATTTTCACAATTTTTTTCTAACTCCTAAGTGTTGTCCGCCAACACTTGGGGGGCATATTTTCACAAATTTTTTCTAAGTACACTTGGGGGCATATTTTCACAAATTTTTCTAACTCCTAAGTGTTGTCCGCCAACACTTGGGGGGCACATTTTCACCAAAATTTTCAGTCTCCCAAGTCATGTCCGCCAACACTTGGGGGGCACACATAGTAACCTTTTCAAAAAAAAAAAAAAAATTCAAAACATTGCTGCATATTGTTTTTTCGCAGTTCTCTCCTCCTCCTGTCCGATAAAATGCACAGAAGGAGTGGGGGGCAATGATAGGTACCCGCTGTAAGCCAACAGCGAGCACCCGCTGCCAAACCAACACCATAACAGTACTTGCAATTTACACACGTGTCGTTATATATTATCTTTACTAAAATTACTCAACTTGACAACAAATATCATTACAAAAATACTTGTGCAAAATATCTTGGTATCTTGCTCACTAAGGCAGGGGACCATAAAGGTAGTCAAGGGAACACAAGGACGTTCAATTGTAGCAAAAACGGCTGTGGTAGAATCGAGGTATGCCAGGAGGGGACACCAATCACTGTTCCAATAGTGGCTCACTGTAGCTTTAACGGCATAACAAGTGGGCAACCAAGTGGGTAAACAGTGATTGGAAGACCCAACCTATAAATACCCCCATTCTACACATAAGGTAAGACACAATTTTTTAGCAGCACAAACTTATTACTCATTCTCTCCCTTCATACAGATACATTCTTACCCGTTCGATTATTATTATTCCGATTACTGATTCTCACACCGGAGGTGCTTGACGGCCACCACCCCCGGGCAAGCATTATTTTGCAGATACCCAAACTCAGGTGAAGCATCCCCGGAATAGTGCTCAGAACAGTGATCGGAAGCCTCTAATCGGCCGTGAGAATTATCAATTTTAAAAATGATTCAATTTATATTTGGCCCTGTTTGGCAATTAGCTGTTAGTTGTAGTTGATTGAATTAGTTGTTTTGACTAGCGGATTGAATTAGCTGTTTTGACTAGCGGATTTAAATTAGCTGTTTTGAATAAAAGTGTTTGGTAAATAGCTTTTTGAATAATTTTTTGTGACACATAGCAAACCATTAATTGAAAAAGCTCCTAAAATGAGCTTTTTCAGAATTAGTTTTTTGATCCCAAACCTCTAACTCAAACCTCTAACAACCAAACACTCACTTGATTTGGTCAAACCTCTAATATATCCCAAACCTCTAATTTTACCCCAAAACTCTAACTTCCAAACACCCCATTTGTATTTAAACTTCTATTATTGTATTAGTGTTGAGTAATGGTTGGGAAAAAAAAATTCTCCAAAATTTTTTCCAAATGATGTGCCACGTGTTACTTGGCAAAATGAAAAATTTTAATTGGGTAATTTGTATGAATGCGCACAAAATTCATCACATTAATTATTTAATCAGCCAATGATAAGACACGATACTTCTTTTGGAAATTTTGTTTGGTTCAATTCCCTAACATTTTTCATATTTCAAATTCCGGACATTGTTATTTCTTTTGCATTTCAAGACATTGCATAGTTCAATATTGAATAGATTTATAATTTAGGTCAATCACTATTTTTTGAAAAAAATAATCGAATCGTATATCCAAGAGTGGCGTGATCCTAATATATGGACATGAATATAAATTTTGGTCATTATCAATGTCTATCTATTAAGAGTATCTCTAATGCTAGAAAATCCTTAAGGTCATTATCAGATATCTATTAAGAGCATCTCCAATGCTAGAAAATCCTTAACAAATGAATAAAAAATATAGATAATATGTAAAAAAAAATGGGCACTTATAATTACAACGCACGCATATCCTATCATAGGTATTCGAACCCTTGGGTTCTCTTAAAAAAATCGAGAGCTCAAGCCACTACAACAACACAGCAACACACATACTTAGATTTCACATCATATATTACCATATTAAAATAATGTATTTTATTTACAACAACTTGAAATAATATATAATATAACATATCATTTTTAAAATATAGTCAATCAATATACCAAAACACTTCCCGCATTATGTGACAACCCGGGTCAAATCTCGAGCCTTTTTCGATAATCGGGTCGAGTCCCGATTCCGAATCCGAAATAAGCCAAAGTATACTGGCCCAATTGCAGCCAACTTGGGTAATCCACAAGCCCACCACAGGCCCCCAAAAGATCATTATTTGTTGGTGCACTTAGTAGCTGTACTTTGCCTTATAAACTGGATTGAAGTCTCAAATCTCCTCGATGTGCACTTAAACTCCTGACGTCCTCGTCAGGCCGAACGGAAATCCCATAGGTCCAAGATCGTTCCTCTCTAGCCATTGTGGGATAATACCACCAACCTTCGTGTCCCCACCTCCGACAACTTGACGAATCAAGCTTTCGAGAGTCGGCTCTGATACCATATGTGACAACCCGGGTCAAATCCCGAGCCTTTTTCGAAAATCGGGTCGAGTCCCGATTCCGAATCCGAAATAAGCCAAAGTATACTACTACTAATTGCACCAACAAATCATGATCTTTTGGGGGCTTGTGGTGGGCTTGTGGACACCCCAAGTTGGCTACATTTAGGCCAGTTTGCATTGGCTTATTTCGGATTCGGAATCGGGACTCGACCCGATTTTTGAAAAGTACTCAGGATTTGACCCCGGTTTTCACAATAAAGAATTGTTAAATATCACTGCATATCTTCAAATCCAATTTAAGGTACATATCTTTCCAAATGAGTCTTGCCTTACCATGTTATGCTAGCATTATTGGATTAATTATAAGATCACTAGTTATATACTATATGGTCACTGCCTTCTGCATGTTTAGTACACTAGTTAGATATACAAATTTTTATGCATAAGCTCCCACGTGATATTAGAAGAGGATATATAAATTTAATGATATTTATATGTTACCATGACATAGTGCTTTATCACATGACATGCAACCAAATAATAAGATATGCAAGATTATTAATAACTCTACATATAGCTAGTAACCTTAAAAGGTTGTCGATAAATTTTACACATAAATTTAAGTTGCATAAATACTTGTAAGTTTTATGTATTTTATGCATATATTCTCTGCCTCGCATGTGAAGAGAAAAGAAAAAAAAACTTGTTTTAGTTTTAAATATTAGGTATTCCATTCTCTAAAAAAAAGTAAAAAATAATTAGGTATTCCATATCCGAAAAAAAACAATGTGTTTGATATTCATGTTTACAATTTATGATTATTATTACCTGTGTCTAACTTTATGATAATTTTTTTAAGAATGTCAAACTTTACCAAACTTGAATTTGAGGCTCTTGATATCACTGGAAAGAATTATTTATCATGGATATTGGATATTGAAATCCATTTAGCCGCACAAGGTCTTGGAGACACAATCAAAGAGGGAAATAAAAAGAATCTGAATCAAACCGTGCAAAGGCAATGATTTTTCTTCGCCGCCACCTCCACGAAGGACTTAAAACCGAATATCTTACGGTGAAAGATCCACTTGAACTTTGGAAAAATTTGAAAGATAGATATGATCATCAAAAGACTGTTATTCTTCCAAAAGCTCGTTATGATTGGATGCATTTGAGGCTTCAAAATAAGTTCTCAACTAAAACTATGCGGAGAAAATATTACTGACGCGGACATGCTAGAAAAAACTTATTCAATTTTTCATGCCTCAAATGTACTCCTCCAGCAACAATACCGTGAAAAAGGTTTTACAAAATATTCAGATTTAATTTCATGTCTTCTTGTTGCTGAACAAAATAACAAGCTTTTGATGAGGAATCATGAGTCTCGCCCAACTGGCTCTAGCCCTTTCCCTGAAGTGAATGCGATAACTTATAATTTCGGACGTGGACGTGGTGGCGGACGTGGTCGTGGGCGCGGTCGAGGAAATCATGTTAAAAACAACTATTTTTTCAAACAAAGAAAATCAAATTCCAACCCGAAGTTGGAGAAAAATAATGAGAAAGTGGAAAAGGATAAAAGAGAACAAAAGAATGCTGAAAATATTTGCTTTCGATGCGGCATGAAGGGTCATTGGTGGCGTACATGTCATACGCCAAAACACTTAGCTGATCTATACAAAGCATCCTAGAAGGAGAAAGGAAAGGTTGTTGAAGCAAATTTAGCTTTTCAAAGTGAAGGACCTGAATACGACCCATCTGATATGACACATTTAGAAGTGTTTGATTTTTATGAAATCCCTGAAGGAAGCGACAATATAAATGATATAGATATGATATAAATATTTTGATGGTTGAAAGACTTTTATTATTATATGTAAGACACTTTGTCTCCTAATTAATATCATCATCAAATGACTGATTATGTGTACTTTTATTTGAAGTGATATGGATATTTCTCATTCTCGCGCCGGTCATATAATAAATGAAGATGTCTGTCTCGTAGATAGCGCAACCACTCACACCATTCTTAAAAATGAAAAATACTTTACTTATTTGCAAAAACATAGTGGTAAAGTTAATACAATTTCTGGAAGTACAAATATAATTAAAGGCTCCGGAAGAGCTTATCTTTTGTTACCTGGAGGAACAAAATTTATTATAAATGATGCATTATTCTCTCCAAATTCATAAAAATATTTGTTAAGCTTTAAAGATATCCGCAGAAATGGATATCATGTTGAAACAATATGTAAAGAGAATAAAGAATTTCTTTACATCACATGCATCATTTCGGGTAAGAAAAGCATTAAGGAACAACTACCCGCATTTACTTCTGGATTATATTATACAAACATCCGTGCTATTGAAGCAAATGCTATCATAAACCAGAAGTTTATAGATACAAATAATTTTATAATGCAGAGAATTATTGAAAACTCAAATGGGCATCCACTGAAAAACCAGAAGATTTTTCAAACTAATGAATTCTCCTGTGCTGCTTGTTCTCAAGGCAAATTGATTATCAAGCCTTATCCAGCTAAAATTGGATTTGAGTCTCCAAAATTTTTGGAACGTATTCAGGGTGATATATGTGGGCCCATTCACCCTACATGTGGACCATTTAAATATTTTATAGTATTAATTGATGCATCAACTCGATGGTCACATGTGTGCTTGTTATCATCTCGGAACCTGGCATTTGCGAGACTACTTGCACAAATAATTAGATTAAGAGCACAATTTTCGGATCACAATATTGGCACGATCCGCTTAGATAATGCTGGAGAATTTACGTCACGTGCCTTTAATGATTATTGTGTGTCAATTGGAATTCATGTTGAACATCCCGTCGCGCATGTTCATACACAGAATGGTCTCGCAGAATCATTCATTAAACGACTCCAATTGATTGCTAGACCATTGATTATGAGAACAAATCTCCCAACATCAGTTTGGGGGCATGCTATTTTACATGCAGCAGCACTTATACGCATCAGACCTACAAGCTATCATAAATTTTCTCCCTTACAGTTGGCCTCCGGAAGAGAGCCTAATATTTCCCATCTTAGGACTTTCGGGTGTCCCAATTGCTCCGCCACAACATACAAAGATGGGTCCTCAAAGAAAGTTAGGGATATATATCGGTTATGAATCTCCCTCTATAATAAAATATCTTGAACCATTAACTGGTGATATGTTTACCGCAAGATTTGCTGACTGTCATTTTGATGAAACAGTTTTCCCAAGATTAGGGGGAGAGAACAAGATTATCTTAAAATCAGGGGGAGAAAAGAACCAGCTGGAAAAAGAAATTACATGGAATGCATCAACATTGAATACTTATGATCCTTGTACAAATCATTGTGAACTAAAAGTTCAGAAAATAATTCATCTACAAGGCCTCGCAAATCAGTTGCCTGATGCATTCACTGACATAAATAGGGTGACTAAGTCACACATACCAGCTGAAAATGCTCCATCAAAAATAGTAGTCCCGGAAGGACAAATTATTAAGGCAGATGAGTCAAGACCTCGCATGAAGCGAGGCAGCCTGATTGGTTCCAAAGATAAAAATCCTCGAAAAAAAAAGAGCAAGGAGCGAAGATGCCCAAATAAAGGAAATAAAATCTCTAGAAGAGACTCCAGAAGAGTCCTGTGACATGAAAGATGAAACCCCAGAAGAGGATCAGGTACCTGAAAAGGAAAATGAAGAGATCTCAATAAATTATGTTGTCACAGGAAAAAGATGGAACCGAAATGATATTGTCATCGATGAAAATTTTGCATATAACATAGCGCTTAATGTAATGTTAGAAAACGAGGATCTTGAACCAAAATCCGTCGATGAATGTCGACGTAGAGATGATTGGCCAAAATGGAAAGAAGCAATTGAAAATGAATTGAGCTCACTTAATAAACATAAAGTTTTTGGACCTGTAGTCCGGACTCCCGAAGGGACAAAACCCGTTGGTTATAAATGAGTATTTGTGCGAAAAAGAAATGATAAAAATGAAGTTGTGAGATACAAAGCACGCCTAGTTGCTCAAGGATTTTCGCAAAGACCAGGCATTGATTATGAGGAAACATATTCCCCTGTAATGGATGCTACAACTTTTCATTATCTTATTAGGCTGGCTATAATCGAAAAACTAGAAATGCGTTTGATGGATGTTGTGACGGCGTATTTGTATGGTTCCCTTGAAAAGGATATTTATATGAGGATCCCTGAAGGATTCCGAAGGGATCCCGAATGCCTGAAGCATCTAGATCTCATTCTCGCGATCTTTATTCGTTTAAATTGTAGAGGTCCATATATGGATTAAAACAATCGGGCCGAATGTGGTACAAAAGATTAAGTGAGTACTTATTAAGGGAACAATACAAAAATGATCCTATTTGCCCAAGTGTTTTTATAAAGAAAACAGAATCTTCATTTGTTATCGTTGCTGTATATGTTGATGATATAAATATTATTGGAACTCCCGAAGAGCTCCAAAAGACAGTGGATTATTTAAAGGCAGAATTTGAAATGAAGGACCTTGGAAAAACAAAACTTTGCCTTGGATTACAAATTGAACACTTAAGAGATGGAATTTTTGTGCACCAATCAACATATGATGAAAAAGTACTTAAACGATTTTACATGGACAAATCACATCCATTTAGTTCTCCAATGGTTGTTCTGTCACTTGATAGGAAGAAGGATGTGTTCCGACCAAGGGAAGATAATGAAGAAATACTTGGTCCCGAAGTACCATATCTTAATGCTATCGGTGCACTCATGTATCTGGCTAATAATACACGCCCCGATATAGCATTTTCAGTGAATTTGTTAGCAAGACATAGTTCTTCTCCAACACGAAGACATTGGTATGGAGTGAAACATATTCTTCGATATCTCCGAGGTACAATCGATATGGGACTATTTTATTCTAATAAGTCCAAAGCTGTACTAACTGGTTATGCAGATGCAAGATATTTATCTGATCCAGACAAAGCTCGATCACAAACAGGTTATTTGTTTACTTATGGAGATACAGCCATCTCATGGCGCTTTGTGAAACAATCTTTGGCTGCTACCTCTTCTAATCATGCAGAAATTCTTGTGATTCATGAAGCCAACTGAGAATGTGTCTGGTTGAGGTTAATATGTCAGCATATTCGGGAATCATGTGGCATGCATTATGACAGGACGATCCCGACAATAATGTTTGAAGACAACACAACATGCATTGAGCAGTTAAAGAAGGGCTATATTAAAGGTGACAATACCAAACATATCTCACCCAAGTTTTTCTTCACACATGAACTTCAAGAAAATGGAGAAATTGAAATTCAACAAATTCGTTCGAGTGACAACCTTGCAGATTTATTCACGAAGTCGCTACCTCCATCAGTTTTTGAAAAATTGGTACATAAAATTGGGATGCGTCAACTCAAAGACTTGAGATAAAATTTTCATAATCGATGTACTCTTTTTCCTTTACTAGGATTTTTTTCCCAATGGGTTTTTTCCTAGAAAGGTTTTAACGAGGTACGATTATTGAAAAAATAGACATCCAAGGGGGAGTGTTAAGATATTTGTGGATGTCTCTAGAATAATCTAGTGTTAGACTTTTGGCTTTTTAAGTCAAGACCTTTGGCTTTTCAAGTCCTTATAGTTTAAGACTTTTAGCTTTTTAGTTCCTTATAACCTACATGTAATATACCTATATATAGGCCTTCAACTTGAGTTTGTTGATACACCTCAAACTAATACAAATCTCACTTTTCTCTTCTATCTTCTCTTATATTTCTTAGTTACTATATTATATATCTAATAAAAAATACGATATTTTGCAAAAGAACATTGTATTCCATAATTGAAAAAATTGTGTACATCAAATCATCAATCAAATGACATTTATTAAATCATCAATCACATTGTCCACCCCTGACTTCATTGAAGAACTTGGAAAAGCTGGATCTTGAAGGGTGCTTCTCCTTTCTGGTTTTTGGTTCAATAACAACTGTAAGCTTCAAGAAAGACGTTATTTAAAAACATCTTAAGACAGAACCAACATCCAGAATGTCGATTAAAGGGAGCTAAACCAATTACCAAACCATGTTCACTTTGTAATGAACACCAGACAACTTACTGCAGTAGAATCTGCTCCGAAAGTATTAGAAGCATCTTATAGTTCCAAGTAACATCTTCTGGCATAAGCAACAATGATTGATCTTTCAAAGGTGTTTACAACTAAATGTACATACAGAAAGACGGCCAACCAACAAGCTACAGATTCCCTTCACACAATCCCACAAGTTCTCGAACATATGTATAGTACTGGCCACTAGAGCCACTTTTCTTAGGCAAACATATGTACAACATTGGAACCGAATCTCTAACTTGACACTTAATGCGGGAAGTGTTTTGACTGAGTCTGTTTCTTATGGGAGAAGCTTGACCAGACACATAATACTGACTCACAAGGGTTGGAAAAGTATTATGTGGCTAGGTTCCTTGACTTTAAACTGGTGGATACTAAATCCATGATTGAGCAGGTGCATGAGTTTGAGATGTTGGTGCTTGCTTTGAAGGAGTCTGGTATGGATCTTCCTGAAAAGTTTCAGGTTATGTTTGTGATTGAAAAGCTCCCTAAGTCTTGGGAAGAGTTTGCACTCTCCCTAAAAAGACATAAAGGAGAGATCACTTGGACAAACCTGATGTTGGACATCTCTGTGCAGGAGCAACACAAGTCCAAGCAAGGACATGTGATGCCTACTGAACATGCTGGGAGTTCGAAGGTGAATGTAGTGACTGTAGGACAGAAAAGGAAGTCTGTCACTAAGAAGGAAAACACTAAGTCTAAGGACAAGAACAAGGCTAAGAAACCAAAGGCAAACAAACCATGTTGGTCTTGTGGACAGGTTGGTCATTGGAGCAAGGATTGTCCTGTAAAGAAATCTAAGAAACATGTTGTGGGAGCACAAGCTAACACTGTGCTTGGAACCACTGGTGGGTCTATGGTTAACATGGTTGTTGGTGAGGCTGTTGCTTCTGAAACTGATAACGGGTATGTAACCTACAACTCTGTACTTCTTTCTACTTATTCGTCTCATGAATGGTTGATTGATACTGGAGCTAATGTACATATTTGTATTGATATTACTCTATTTGTATCTTATCAATAGACTCATGGAATGACGGTGACGATGGGGAATGCTAGTCCAACTCAAGTACTTGGAATAGGAAACGTGGACCTGAAGTTTGCTTCTGGGCGTGTTCTATCCCTCACTAGAGTGCATCATGTTCCTGATATTCGTAGAAATATAATGAGTGGAAGTTCTTTAGTTAAGAATGGTTTTGAAGTTTCTTTGAAATGTAATAAAGTAGTTATTACAAATACTAGTGTATTTTTTTGGCAAAGGTTACTTGTCGGATGGATTATTTTTAATAAATGTTGAGCCTGTTTTGGGCAGTTTTATTAATACTCCCTCTGTCCCCCTTGGTTCTTTACCTTGGGGGACGTAATTCTGGCACGGATTTTAAGGTGCAATTTACGGATAGTTTCATAACTTATTTTTTAAATTTTCTTTTTTTGTATAAAAATAGAATTGTTCTATTTTTATACAAAAAAAGAAAATTTAAAAAATAAGTTATGGAACTATACTTTTTAGGAGCCTTGAAATGCGTGTCGAGTAGTGAAAAAGAAATGTAAAGAAATGGGAGGGACAGAGGGAGTAATAATGTTGCTCCTTCTGTTAATTGTGTTGAATCATCTGATTTGTGGCACGCTCGTCTTGGTCACTTAAATTTTGGTGCTCTAAAGAATATGATGAACTTAGAGTTGATTCCAAAACATGCCATTGATAAGAAATCTAAATGTCAAGTATGTGTGACTGCTAAACAAACTAGGAAACCCTTTCATAATGTAGTTAGGGATTCGAATGTGTTAGATTTAGTGCACACTGACATATGTGAATTTGGTGGTGTTTTGACCAAGGAACATAATAGATATTTCATTACTTTTATAGATGATTGTAGTAGATATTGTTATGTTTATTTGCTTAAACATAAAGATGAAGCACTAGAAAAATTCATTATGTTCAAAACTGAATCTGAAACATAAACTGGTAAAGTACTTAAATGTTTGAGATCAGATAGAGGTGGTGAGTATACGAGTAACTCGTTTAATGAATTTTGCAAAAGCAATGGTATAGTTCATGAGGTAACTCCACCATACACACCTGAGTCTAATGGGGTGGCAGAACGAAAGAACAGAACCTTTAAGGATATGATCAATAGTATGTTGATTAATTCAGGGTTGCCTAAGTACATGTGGGGAGAAGCTCTGAATACGGCTTGCCATATTCTGAATAGAGTTCCTCTGAAATACATGGACAAGACACCTTATGAATTATGGACAGATAAAAGGACTAGTTTAAAATATCTTCGTGTGTGGGGGTGCCTTGCAAAGGTACTTGTCCCTGAACAAAAGAGAAAGAAACTAGGGCCGAAAACTGTTGATTGCATCTTTCTGGGCTATATTGAAACCACTATGGCTATGAGATTTTTAGTGTTAAAATCTGACATAGACGGAATAGTGGCTAACACTATAGTTGAATTTCGTGATGCAACATTCTTTGAGGATGTGTTCCCTATGAAGACTGGTATACCTCAGGGTATTTCTGATGATGATCCTACTCACACATCAAGTTCCATTCCTGATCATGTGGAAAGGATGACAAATGTGGGGGCAGATCCTGATAGTAGCTCTATTCCTGATGAAGTAGAGGAACCTAGAAGGAGTAAGCGTGCTAAGGTAGTCAAGGATTTTGGAAGTGATTTTATCACTTACAATATTGAGGATGAACCTTTAACTTTTCGACAGGCCATGGATTCGTCAGAATCTAGGTATTGGAAAGGTGCTGTAAAAAGTAAAATTGACTCTATTGTTTCTAACGGAACATGGGAGTTGGTTGATCTACCTCCTGGGTGTTCAACTTTAGGATGTAAATGGGTCTTCAAAACGAAGATGAACCCGAATGGCTCAATAGATAAGTATAAGGCTAGGCTAGTAGCTAAGGGCTTTAAGCAAAATGAAGGCATTGATTACTTTGACACATACTATCCAGTTGCTAGAATGACAACAATCCGAATGCTTATAGCATTGGCCTCTTTACATGGTCTTATCATCCATCAAATGGATGTAAAGACAGCTTTTCTTCATGGTGAACTTGAAGAAGAGATTTATATGGATCAGCCTGAGGGATTTGCTGCTTCTGGTAATGAGGGGAAATTATGTAAGTTAATCAAGTCTATATATGGCTTAAAACAAGCTCCAAGAGACTGGCATAAAAGGTTTGATGAAACTGTTTTAGAATCAGAATTTGTAGTTAATGAAAGTGACAAGTGTGTCTATTACATGGTTAAAGGAAATGAATGTATTATTATGTGCCTGTATGTGGATGATATTTTATTGTTTGGAACCAATATTGAGATTATTAACGAGACAAAAAGGTTCTTGAAAAGGCATTTTGAAATGAAGGATATGGGAGAGGCTAGTGTGATTCTTGGTATCAAGTTGACTTAGTCAACTAATGGAATAACCTTGTCACAATCTCATTATATAGAGAAATCTATACTTGAGAAGTATGGTTATTCAAATTGTAAAATTGCAAGTACTCCGTATGATCCTAAAATTGCCCTTATCAAGAATAGTTCAGGAGTTCCTGTGTCTCAGTTAATGTATTCTCAGATTATTGGGAGTTTGCAGTATCTTGCTAATGGAACTAGGCTAGATATTTCATACTCAGTGTCTAAGTTAGCAAGATATACAAGCTGTCCAAACAAGACTCATTGGGATGCTCTTGATAGAGTACTTAGATATCTAAAAGGCACCATATATCTTGGTTTGTACTACAGGAGGTTTCCTGGAGTCCTAGAGGGATATAGTGATGCAAGTTGGATAGCTAAGAAGTCTGGTTCCAATGGAGTGACTGGATATCTGTTTACCCTAGCGGGTGGAGCAGTATCTTGGAAGTCTTCTAGACAGACTATTATAACTCGGTCTACCTTTGAGGCTGAGTTGTGTGCATTAGATGCCACAGGGACTGAGGCTGAATGGTTACATGGACTCATGTCAATGTTACCTGTAGTAAGTCGTCCACTTCCTGCTTTTGCTGTTCATTGTGATAGCCGTACAACTATCGACAAGATTAACAGCAAGAAGTATAATGTGAAAACAAAGAGACATATCCAAGTTAGACTAAAGTCTATAAGGGGTCTAATGTCTGATAGGATCATAGCTATTGAGTTCGTTGGAACTCAAAAAAACCTAGCTGATCCTTTGACTAAAGGACTTGAGCATGCTGTTGTCCTTAAGTCTAGGTTGGGGATGGGACTGTTAGCCCATAATGATTCATCTACAGCGGGAACCCAATACACATGAGAGGAGATCCCTCGAAAGTGTATTCAATGTGGTAATAACAAGTTGTAAGGGTGAATTGGTTGTACCTTTAACTACATAGATTGATACTTACGTATCTGGAGTCTATCCCCTCTAAACCTAAAAGGTACTGTAACTGCCAGAATAGCAAGAGTTATTTGAACTCTGAATGGGGTCAAGTCATATAACGAGATGCTAGCACTACATCTCTAGAGATGCCCAGCTAAGCGAATGTAATTGTGTGGTCGCAATTAGAGGAAATGGTTATTCCCTGAAGCATTCGACGAACAGGATCGAGACATGACCATTAACGTCTCAAAGCCGTAGATTAGCACCATAGCCTTTGACTTGTCATCGTCTATGGAGTGTGGTTACACCAAACGGATAAAGATTCAAGGTGAAACATTCCATCTGAATCCGGTAGCCATCGAAGTAGAGGACTTAGGAGGGTTCAAACCCGGAAGGGTACCTACTCTGAAAAACAAGCCTTGATGAGGATAGATATGTATTTGCATTTCTGTATGGATTCGTGGGGGATTGTTAGAAAATGGAAAGCTTGAGGCGTATTTATAATATGTTCTTGATGTCATTTCCGGAAACTAACAAGTGAAGGTTGTTCCTTGTAATGAGGACTTAAACTTTCATGTTTGGATCTAAGACATTTTCTTAGTGGAATCCATAGATAAATTGAGTTGAAAGAAGGAGATTTGAAATGGGAAATCAGATTGCAGATGGAAATCATGGCCATGATATATATTTCATGATCATGAAGAGGCTGAAGGAATTTACGGACGAGCGGAAGCACGGTATAACAATTATTCCGTAAAAACCATGTATCGTGCATATAGAAAACCATATAAAATGAAATAGCGAAGGAATCGAAACCTTACCTTGAAAATTCGAAGATGGTGTCTAGATGGTTGCTAGCAGTTGCTTCTCAGAGTGTGAAGCACTCTACCGGTATCCACCAAAAATAATCTTCGATGAAGCTTTTTACAAAACAAGCTTTTATAAAAAATGGTGCCTTGATCTTTTTGAGAGAGATAGGGATAGAGATGAAGATGGAGGCTACTAGGGTTTTCACAAAACCACAAATGCATACTAAACACCTCTCATCTCTTTCTATTTATAGGGTACATGTAGGTTTTTATTATAATTAATATATCATATATATTATTATATAAATCCCACAAAATGTTTAAATAATAATTAAACTATTTTAATCATTATTAAAAACAACTTGCTCTCTCAAAATACCTTCATCAATAAATTAATCTTTTTATGGTGTGACCCTGTAGGTTCAATATTAAGTCGGTAGTAGAAATAAATAATAATAAACTTTTTATTTATTATTTATATGAATTCTAAAATTCATTAAATATAATTAACTGATTAATTATATTTATTCTACATCGTGAGTGATGCTTCTCAACATATCGCGACTTTCCGGATAATATGAATTCACTGCTTAGAATACCAAGAACCTGTCAGTGACTAGTTACCGTACAATCAATTCCTTCTACCCTACAATATCCCGATTAAATACAAGGCATGGATCTCGTGTCAAGCCTATCAAATTTAATCATATTATTTCTTATTCATAATGCAAAGTTCATATTAATGCAAATTAGAAACTCCTTTCTAATTTTATTCACTCTGGCCAGAGATTCCAGAACTCGTATACTAAGAATAACATAGGATATTCACTTCCTTACTAGAAGGGGTAGATCCTTTATTGACCGTTAACTATCTCCATACACAAATCCCTATGCCCAGAATAGACCTAATGGATGTCCTTGAGACTAAGGACTAAACCAAAGCACAGTTCATTATATACAAGATTACTCTAACGATCTCAAGTCTAAGGACACTTGTACAACTATCACTTAGTGAACAACTATCGACACGTGAGTAAACTCCATTAGTTGTTCAACTTATCGAGTCATGTTCAGTGAACTTATTCCCTAATAAGCACCTACATACTAGCTATAGTGTCACCACACAAATGCCTATGAGAACAGACATCCTCCTGAAAGGAGCAAGCATAGTATGTACCAATCTTTGCGGATTCACTAACTTCCAATTAGTTATCCTATGATCAGGAACTATTTAGGTCTAGAGTTATCATCTTCTAGATCTCACTATTATAATCTCATTATAATTCTAGAAGCTTTACTTTAAACCATGGAATATCTTATTTAAAACACTTTAAATAGATAAAGCCCGTAATAAAAACAAATAAGTCTTTTATTAATATTAATGAAATCAAATAAGAGTACAAGAAAGTTCTTCCTAAATCATCATACATGATTGGATTTTAGGACAAACTCTTTCAATCTCCCACTTGTACTAAAGCCAATCATTCTAGTATCTAATACCCATTCACTCATTATGACGATCGAAGTGAATCTGAGATTGCGGCTTAGTGAGTGGGTCTGCTATGTTGTTATGTGTGTCAACTCTCTCAACGTTGACTTCTCTACTTTCAATTATCTTCCTAATCAAAAGAAAGCACCACAAAACAGTTTTGTAGCGTCACTTGCATCTATAAACTCTGCTTCCGCTGTTGAGTCAGCCGTTGTAGGCTGTTTGGAACTCTTCCAACTAATTGCTCCACCCTTCAGAGTAGACACGTACCCTAACATGGATTTGTTATCATCACTTTCTGATTGAAAACTAGAGTCAGTATAACCCTCTATTTTCAACTCAGATCCACCAAAAACAAGAAAAATATCCTTAGTCCTTCACAAGTACTTAAGGATGTTCTTCACTGTTTTCCAGTGGTCTTCACTGGATCGGACTGATATCTGCTTATCACACTAATTGAATAAGCAACATCAGGCCTAGTACATAACATCGCGTACATGATAGATCCTATTGCTGAAGCATAAGGAATCTTACTCATACGCTCTCTTTCCTCACGTGTCTCATGAGACATCTTCTCGAAAAGGGATACTCCATGGCTCATCGGTATGAGACCTCTCTTGGAGTTTTCATGCTAAACCTTTTTAGCACTTTCTCGATGTATGTACCTTGGGTAAGACCTATCATTCTTCTCGATCTATCTCTATAGATCTTCATACCGAGAATGTAGGATGCTTCTCCCAAGTCCTTTATAATGAAGTTCTTTGATAGCCATACTTTGACTGATTGCAACATCGGTATATCATTTCCTATGAGAAGTATGTCATCCACATACAATACAAGAAATGTTACTGCGCTCTCACTAACCTTCTTGTAGACACATGGTTCATCTATGTTTTTGATAAAATCAAACTCTTTGATTGTCTCATCAAAATGGATGTTCCATCTATGAGAAGCTTACTTCAAACCATATATGGATCGCAAGCAAAATCCGAATTGATTTGAGTAGGGCTACATGCAAAAAGTTTCATCAAAGTCAATCCTTTGCCTTTGTCTGAATCATTTTGCCATGAGCCTAGCCTTGTAGGTCTCCACCTAGCCATCTACTCCAATCTTTCTCTTGTATACCCATTATCACCCAATAAGTCTAACATCCTCAGGTGCTTCAACCAAGGTCCATACTTGGTTGGCATACATAGAATCCATTTCGGATTTCATGGCACTCTACCATTTCTCTGAGCCAACACTATGCCACATAAGGTTGTTTAGTTTGAACAAGTGTTTCCTCTTGAACCGTAGTAGTTTGTGTTTCATGAACTTCTTTAAGTTCAATCTTGCTCCCACTGTTCCCTTCAAGGATAAACTATTTTTCTAAGAAGGTAGCATGTTTGGAGAGAAACACCCTATGATCGGTGTAACAGTAATACCCTAAAATCTCTTTAGGATATCCCACAAACCTATATTTTACGGATCAAGATTCTTGCTTATCAGGGTTAACTTTCTTGACATAAGCTGGACATCCCCAAATCTTAACGTGTTTAAGACTCGGTTTCCTTTCTTTCCATATCTTATATGGAGTTTGAGGAACAGATTTGGAAAGCACCTTATTCAGTAAATATGCTGAGGTTTCCAATGCATAACCCCGAAGTGATACTGGAAGATCTGCATAGCTCATCATGAATCGAACCATGTCTAACAAAGTTTGATTTCTCCTTTTATTAGTATGTTCAATTTGTAGTAAATTATGCTCTACGTCACACACATACAGACCATTATTTAAAATACCACTACCATAAAGAACATTATCTCTAAGAATTGAACATTTATTATTCTGAATAACAAACGAAAATCCAGCCAAGTCTAACATGGGAATAGAAATAATATTCCTCACAATCGAGGGAACAAAATAACAATTATTTAAAACAATAGTCTTGCCCGTAGGCATATGTAAATCAAATGATCCTACAGCTTCAGCAGCAACTCTTGCTCCATTATCCATCCGTAGAATCACCTCCTCTTCCTCAAGAGTCCTACTTCTCCTTAGTCCCTGCAACGAATTGCAAATGTGAGAACCATAGGTGGTATCCAATACCCAAGTAGAAATTTGATTTAATGACATATTCACTTTAATCATGAACATACCTGAATCAGAAGCGGCAGTCTCACTACCCTTCTTCTTTTTCAACTCTGCAAGGTAAACCTTGCAGTTCCTCTTCCAGTGCCCCACCTTGTTACAATGGAAGCAAACAGCTTTGCTCTTGGGGTCTTCAGCTTTTGGTGGAACTGGCTGTTTCTCACCTACTTTCTTCTTCTTGGGAGGGTTCTTCTTCCTTTTCTTAGGATTGGAACCTTCACCAATTAGAAGAACAGAACTCTTCTTAGAGGGAAAATTCGATTCTGCAGTCTTTAGCATGTTGTGGAGTTCAGCCAGGCTGACGTCCAGCTTGTTCATGTGAAAGTTCACAACAAACTGCGAAAACGAATCTGGAAGTAATTGCAAGACCAAGTCTTGACTTAACTCCCTATCCATGACAAAATTAAGTTGTCCAAGACGTTCAATCAAATTGATCATCTTAAGTACATGGTCATTCACAGATGATCCCTCCGACATCCTACAGCGGAACAGCTCCTTCGATATCTCATATCGAGCTGTCCTCCCTACCACATCATACAACTCTTGTAGATGCTTTAGGATAGTGTGAGCATCCATAAGCTCATGTTGCTTCTGTAGCTCAACGTTCATGGAAGCTAGCATGATACATTGAGCAACATTAGCATCATCTATCCAATTACGATACACAACATGTTCATCATTATGTGCATCGTCAGCAGGTTCAGCAGGCTTAGGTGAGTCAAGCACATATTCCAGCTTCTCAACCCTGAGAACAATTCTCAAGTTTCGAAGCCAGTCAGCAAAATTCGGACCAGTCAATTTGTGAGCATCTAGTATGCTCCGGAGTGATAGTGTAGAAGACATAGTGTATATAGTAAATCTGTAAATGATAAACACATAACAACACTTAGCAAATATTCAATTTCATTTTAAAACACTATATGAATCGGGTCTTTATTCATAAGTGGCTCCCACTAGTTTATCTAATTTATACAACCCCCTAAATGAATAAATAAGCATGCGTAATGCTAGTGGGAATAGGGATCCTACATTCCATCACACAACCTCGGCTGTAGCACGAAACACTATGTGATGTTCAATAGGCAGACAACTCTTGTCAATTACATCTTATGTTATTTCCTAATAAAACTTTAGCCTCTTGAATAATTGAGTCACGGTTGTAGCACGACAAACTCAATATTCTAAGTCAAGTCTAACCCAACATTTCGTACAATTGAATCAGTCTCCAACGGCCCACGGCTGTAGCACGTAACGACCATTAGATTCTAATCCATTGTACACATCTCTATGTAATAGACAAGTATTTCTAATTTCGAAATCAAAGCCCTCGGCTGTAGCACGAAACGACAATGATTTAAAAATGAGAACTACTTTCTACCATGTTGGAAGGCTATGACCGACACAAGCCCGTTGTGTCATTGGCCAATTACTACTTGATATTATTAAGAGGGATTTTATTATAAGGTTTATAATTATATATATTTATAGACAAAAATTTCAACTAAATTTTTCTATAAAGTATCATAATTACTAACCAATTAATTAATAATTAAAACTATTTTAATCATTTAAATTATTTCTAAACCTTTTAGAAAATAAATATCTCTCTGTTATTAATTAATAATTAACTTTTAATCATTAATTCTATTTCTAAACTCTTTAGAAAATTAATCTCTCCCTTAATATAATTTCATAAATTAAATAAATAATTAAATATATTAAGATCACATCTTAACTATTTTATAATAAATTAAATCTCATTTAATCAATTAATAAAATTGCTAACTAATTATTATTTCATAAATAAATAATTATCAGCCATTATTAATTAACTAATATTATTTAACAATCATAATCATATTATAAAGAGATTCTTTTCTTCAGTTAAATATTTCAAATTAATAATCGATAAGCGGATGATTCCCAGATCGGGGGGAGCATTATCAAGAGGCGTCACTTAATACCCTTTTCTTACAGATCAAAATCTATTTTTGACAGAATCATCCTTTCTCTCAATAGTGAAAATTCATATTTAATTACGTGTTTCAAAAACACAAAAATCTCATGATTGTATTCATAATATTATTATTAAGGCAAGAAACGATTCCTATTTCTAGATTTTCTAGCGCACGCCTTATTTTGATTTAAGTTTGCCTAAATCTATCATCTCATGGTAAACATAGGCATATATCTCATATATAAACTAAATAAATAAGTAAGCATGCAAGCAATATCATGTCACACATTGATATAATGATGTATGGATTTATTATAGTATTTAAAAGCAATTTAAAACAATTAAAATATGCTTTAAAACACTTCCGGTAATATAAATATTTCAAAAATATTATATAAAAAATATTTGACCACTCCATTAGATCCGTCTCGGAAATACGAATCCAACGATATATTGCACGCCCAAAACGGAGTTACGAAACTCCCAAAAAATCGAATTTAATGTTGACAGCAGTCTGTAACGCAATTATGATATGCGTTACAACAATTAAAACTATTTAATTGTGTAACGCATGATAGTAATGCGCAACGCCACGCACGCCACGCTTGCGGGAGTAACAGTAGTTTCAGTTCAGTTTTTTTTTTATTGTTGAAAAGCCGACCGTTGTTCAGACTGTTCAGTGTACTTCTTGAAACGCCAACCATCGATTAATGACTGACATTACTACTAAATATTTCTAACTGCCGTTGTATTAACTTTTATTATTACCTTTTTATAACTTTAATTTTAATAAATTAATTAACTATTAATTAATAAATTAATAAAAAATCATAAAAACATGATTTCTGAAAATCATCAGCAGCAAAAATGTCAGATCAGGCAAGGGGTCCTTATATAAATTTTAATTCCATATAATTCTCATGCATAATTATTTTATAAATTTTAATTAAACAATTTTTAAAAATTCATAACAAATAATCTATACATCACAAAATTATGGAAAAAATATCTTGATGATCCACAACACTTATAGAACCCAGATCAATGGTCAAAACTTCATGCAAATATTATTTTGAATTAATTCATAATTAAATCCAAATAAACTTGCAAAAATCATAATAAATCCATACATGCATAAAAAAAATCTGAATTTTTTTATATGAATCTCTATATGCAGAACCTGGCTCTGATGCCATTGAAGGAATTTACGGACGAGCGGAAGCGCGGTATAATAATTATTCCGTAAAAACCATGTATCGTGCATATAGAAAACCATATAAAATGAAATAGCGAAGGAATCGAAACCTTACCTTGAAAATTCGAAGATGGTGTCTAGATGGTTGCTAGCAGTTGCTTCTCAGAGTGTGAAGCACTCTACCGGTATCCACCAAGAATAATCTTCGATGAAGCTTTTTATAAAACAAGCTTTTATAAAAAATGGTGCCTTGATCTTTTTGAGAGAGATAGGGAGAGAGATGAAGATGGAGGCTACTAGGGTTTTCACAAAACCACAAATGCATACTAAACACCTCTCATCTCTTTCTATTTATAGGGTACATGTAGGTTTTTATTATAATTAATATATCATATATATTATTATATAAATCCCACAAAATGTTTAAATAATAAGTAAACTATTTTAATCATTATTAAAAACAACTTGCTCTCTCAAAATACCTTCATCAATAAATTAATCTTTTTATGATGTGACCCTGTAGGTTCAATATTAAGCCGGTAGTAGAAATAAATAATAATAAACTTTTTATTTATTATTTATATGAATTCTAAAATTCATTAAATATAATTAACTGATTAATTATATTTATTCTACATCGTGAGTGATGCTCCTCAACATATCGCGACTATCCGGATAATATGAATTCACTGCTTAGAATACCAAGAACCTGTCAGTGACTAGTTACCGTACAATCAATTCCTTCTACCCTACAATATCCCGATTAAATACAAGGCATGGATCTCGTGTCAAGCCTATCAAATTTAATCATATGATTTCTTATTCATAATGCAAAGTTCATATTAATGCAAATTAGAAACTCCTTTCTAATTTTATTCACTCTGGCCAGAGATTCCAGAACTCGCATACTAAGAATAACATAGGATATTCACTTCCTTACTAGAAGGGGTAGATCCTTTATTGGCCGTTAACTATCTCATCCATACACAAATCCCTATGCCCAGAATAGACCTAATGGATGTCCTTGAGACTAAGGACTAAACCAAAGCACAGTTCATTATATACAAGATTACTCTAACGATCTCAAGTCTAAGGACACTTGTACAACTATCACTTAGTGAACAACTATCGACACATGAGTAAACTCCATTAGTTGTTCAACTTATCGAGTCATGTTCAGTGAACTTATTCCCTAATAAGCACCTACATACTAGCTATAGTATCACCACACAAATGCCTATGAGAACAGACATCCTCCGGAAAGGAGCAAGCATAGTATGTACCAATCTTTGCGGATTCACTAACTTCCAATTAGTTATCCTATGATCAGGAACTGTTTAGGTCTAGAGTTATCATCTTATAGATCTCACTATTATAATCTCATTATAATTCTAGAAGCTTTACTTTAAACCATGGAATATCTTATTTAAAACAATTTAAATAGATAAAGCCAGTAATAAAAACAAATAAGTCTTTTATTAATATTAATGAAATCAAATAAGAGTACAAGAAAGTTCTTCCTAAATCATCATACATGATTGGATTTTAGGACAAACTCTTTCAGAGGCATCAAAAGAGATGGGATATTCAGAAATGTTTCATGCCCATGAGAAAGTTTTCATGTCCATGAATGTATACTTGATTGGTTAGAAACGTTTCATGCCCATGAGGAAGTTTTCATGCCCATGATGTGCAACTGATTTTAAATTAGATATTGATTTATTTTAACAAGTTTCAGATTTATCGGTTACAACAGTACTGGAAATTGGATCAGTATTTGGATTAAATCCTGATGGAAATTTGGATCAGTACTTGGAGTAAAATCCTGATGGACTTGGTCAGACATCAGATACTGATGGGCTAAATCCTGATGGATATCAGTTCCTGACAAGCACTGAATCCTGATCCTGATGGACACCAAATCCTGATATTACTGATGACCAAATCCTGATGCTTAATGAAATTAAATCAGAATATTTACTTTCCTTTTATGGAGTATCAGTTACGTTTATTTTTGGTATTATATACAATACAGAATAGAATAAACGAAAATAGTAGAGATACGTCCTAAGGATAGAAACCCTATCTTTTTCTCTCTTCTCTCTCGACACATACATATAATACATAATTCTCAGGCGAACTGAGGTACTGGTCGCTGTTGATCACTGGAGTATTTGTGAACCCTTTGATCGGTGCTGTTTTATCCTGGAAGTGATATTGCTGCAACCCAATCACAACGTAAGTGGGGCAATATTCTCTTCAAGAACAGCCAAGTCTTCTCGAAGGGCTTGGTGACTCAGCTGTTCTTCTCTCTCTGATCAGTAGTTGCTAAAGCTTCTGTGGGAGATAAGTATTCTTCTTTTCTTGTTAATTACGGTATCTGATTATACTCTTGTTTTGCCTTCGTGATTTGTTTTGTTAATTGGTTATCTGCCTGTTCTTGTTTAATATATATCACTGCCTCATTGTTGCGTTGTTTAGTGTAATATACCCAACAGGTTGGTCATTGGAGCAAGGACTGTCCTGTTAAGAAAACTAAGAAACCTGTTGTGGTACCACAAGCTAACACTGTGCTTGGAACCACTGGTGGGCCTACGGTTAACATGGTTGTTGGTGAGGGGGCTATGGTTAACATGGTTGTTGGTGAGGCTACTGCTTCTGAAACTAACAACGGGTATGTAACCTACAACCATGTACTTCTTTCTACTTATTCGTCTCATGAATGGTTGATTGATACTGGAGCTAATGTACATATTTGTACTGATATTACTCTATTTGTATCTTATCAACAGACTCATGGAATGACGGTGACGATGGGGAATGCTAGTGCAGCTCAAGTACTTGGAATAGGAAACGTGGACCTGAAGTTTGCTTCTGGGCGTGTTCTATCCCTCACTAGAGTGCATCATGTTCCTGATATTCGTAGAAATATAATAAGTGGAAGTTGTTTAGTGAAGAATGGTTTTGAAGTTTCTTTGAAATGTAATAAAGTAGTTATTACAAATACTGGTGTATTTTTTGGCAAAGATTACTTGTCGGATGGATTATTTTTAATAAATGTTGAGCCTGTTTTGGGCATTTTTATTAATAATAATGTTGCTCCTTCTGTTAATTGTGTTGAATCATCTGATTTGTGGCACGCACGTCTTGGTCACTTGAATTTTGATGCTCTAAAGAATATGATGAACTTAGAGTTGATTCCAAAACATGCCATTGATAAGAAATCTAAATGTCAAGTATGTATGACTGCTAAACAAACTAGGAAACCCTTTCATAATGTGGTTAAGGATTCGAATGTGTTAGATTTAGTGCACACTGACATATGTGAATTTGGTGGTGTTTTGACTAAGGAACATAATAGATATTTCATTACCTTTATAGATGATTGTAGTAGATATTGTTATGTTTATTTGCTTAAACATAAAGATGAAGCAATAGAAAAATTCATTATGTTCAAAACTGAATCTGAAACATAAACTGGTAAAGTACTTAAATGTTTGAGATCAGATAGAGGTGGTGAGTATACGAGTAACTCGTTTAATGAATTTTGCAAAAGCAATGGTATAGTTCATGAGGTAACTCCACCATACACACCTGAGTCTAATGGGGTGGCAGAACGAAAGAACAGAACCTTTAAGGATATGATCAATAGTATGTTGATTAATTCAGGGTTGCCTAAGTACATGTGGGGAGAAGCTCTGAATACGGCTTGCCATATTCTGAATAGAGTTCCTCTGAAATACATGGACAAGACACCTTATGAATTATGGACAGATAAAAGGACTAGTTTAAAATATCTTCGTATGTGGGGGTGCCTTGCAAAGGTACTTGTCCCTGAACAAAAGAGAAAGAAACTAGGGCCGAAAACTGTTGATTGCATCTTTCTGGGCTATATTGAAACCACTATGGCTATGAGATTTTTAGTGTTAAAATCTGACATAGACGGAATAGTGGCTAACACTATAGTTGAATTTCGTGATGCAACATTCTTTGAGGATGTGTTCCCTATGAAGACTGGTATAGCTCAGGGTATTTCTGATTATGATCCCACTCACACATCGAGGTCCATTCCTGATCATGTGGAAAGGATGACAAATGTGGGGGCAGATCCTGATAGTAGCTCTATTCCTGATGAAGTAGAGGAACCTAGAAGGAGTAAGCGTGCTAAGGTAGTCAAGGATTTTGGAAGTGATTTTATCACCTACAATATCGAGGATGAACCTTTAACTTTTCGACAGGCCATGGATTCTTCAGAATCTAGGTACTGGAAAGGTGCTGTAAAAAGTGAAATTGACTCTATTGTTTCTAATGGAACATGGGAGTTGGTTGATCTACCTCCTGAGTGTTCTACTATAGGATGTAAATGGGTCTTCAAAAGGAAGATGAACCCGGATGGCTCAATAGATAAGTATAAGGCTAGGTTGGTAGCTAAGGGCTTTAAGCAAAAGGAAGGCATTGATTACTTTGATACATACTCTCCAGTTGCTAGAATGACAACAATCCGAATGCTTATAGCATTGGCTTCTGTACATGGTCTTATCTAGACCTGGCAAATCAGGTAAACGGATCGGTTTCGGATCGGATCGGTTTCGGATCGGATCCACTTTCGGTTATGATATATTTAGAGCCCGTTCGGTTCGGATCGGATATGATTCGGTTCGGATCCACTTTCGGTTAAGGTATATTTTTGGGACTGTTCGGTTTGGATCGGATCTAATTCGGTTCGGGTCAAATTCGGATCAAAATCGGATAAATTTTGGATTAAGATCGGATCAAAGTGGATTCAGTTCTTTTTCGGATATTTACTATTTCAGATGAAATTATGTTTGGATGTAGTAAAATTCGGTTTGGGTCGCATGGTCGCATTTGTCAAAATATATCTAATTTAACGATTTCCCCAAATTTTTGAAAAAAAATACAAAATTATATTGGTTTGAGCTCTTAGTAATAAACAACTAAATTGACTAAATTGAAAAAAATACAAAATTATATTTGTTTGAGCTCATGAATATTTTGATACACATATGATATCTTGAAATGTTTGGTACTAAAATATAGAATATTTTGAGTCAAAGATAGATATAATATATAATCTCAATAATATTATTTCATCACATAATTTTTGGTATAGGTGTTTTTAGTTTTCAATTTAGAACGGATATAGTACTTTGAGTCATATTCTGTACGGATAATATTTTTTTCGGATTTGATCGGTTTCGGATAATTATCGGATCAAGTATTTCGGATTATTATCGGTTAGATATTCGGTTCAGGTAATTTTCGGATCGGATGAGATCGGTTTTTGGACAATAATTGGATTTGACTATATCGGATCGCATTTTGGTTCGGATCGGATTATTTCGGATTCGGTTAAATTTCGGTTAATTTAATTCGGATATAAAATCGGATCTCGGTTCCATGAATTTCGGATCGGTTCTTCGGATCCAGACCCAATTTACCAGATCTAGTCTTATCATCCATCAAATGGATGTAAAGACAGCTTTTCTTCATGGTGAACTTGAAGAAGAAAATTATATGGATCAGCCTGAGGGATTTGTTGCTTCTGGTAATGAGAGGAAAGTATGTAAGTTAATCAAGTCTATATATGGCTTAAAACAATCTCCAAGGGACTGGCATAAAAAGTTTGATGAAACTATTTTAGAATCAGAATTTGTAGTTAATGAAAGTGACAAGTGTGTCTATTACATGGTTAAAGGAAATGAATGTATTATTGTATGCCTGTATGTGGATGATATTTTGTTGTTTGGAACCAATATTGAGATTATTAACGAGACAAAAAGGTTCTTGAAAAGGCATTTTGAAATGAAGGATATGGGAGAGGCTAGTGTGATTCTTGGTATCAAGTTGACTCAGTCAACTGATGGAATAACCTTGTCACAATCTCATTATATAGAGAAATCTATACTTGAGAAGTATGGTTATTCAAATTGAAGAATCGCTAGTACTCCGTATGATCCTAAGATTGCCCTTGTCAAGAATAGTTCAAGAGTACTTGTGTCTCAGTTAAGGTATTCTCAGATTATTGGGAGTTTGCAGTATCTTGCTAATGGAACTAGGCTAGATATTTCATACTCAGTGTCTAAGTTAGCAAGATATACAAGCTGTCCAAACAAGACTCATTGGGATGCTCTTGATAGAGTACTTAGATATCTAAAAGGCATCATATATCTTGGTTTGCACTACAGGAGGTTTCCTGGAGTGCTAGAGGGATATAGTGATGCAAGTTGGATAGCTAAGAAGTCTGGTTCCAATGGAGTGACTGGATATCTGTTTACCCTTGCGGGTGGAGCAGTATCTTGGAAGTCTTCTAGATAGACTGTTATAACTCTGTCTACTTTTGAGGCTGAGTTATGTGCATTAGATGCCACGGGGACTGAGGCTGAATGGTTATATGGACTTATGTCAATGTTACCTGTAGTAAGTCGTCCACTTCCTGCTTTTGCTGTTTATTGTGATAGCCGTACAACTATCGACAAGATTAACAGCAAGAAGTATAATGTGAAAACAAAGAGACATATCCAAGTTAGACTAAAGTCTATAAGGGGTCTAATGTCTGACAGGATCATAGCTGTTGAGTTTATTCGAACTCAAGAAAACCTAGCTGATCCTTTGACTAAGGGACTTGAGCATGATGTAGTCCTTAAGTCTAGGTTGGGGATGGGACTGATACCCCATAATAATTCATCTACAGCGGGAACCCAATACACATGAGAGGAGATCCCTCGAAAGTGTATTCAATGTGGTAATAACAAGTTGTAAGGGTGAATTGGTTGTACCTTTAACTACATAGATTGATACTTACGTATCTGGAGTCTATCCCCTGTAAACCTAAAAGGTACTGTAACTGACAGAATAGCAAGAGTTATTTGAACTCTGAATGGGGTCAAGTCATATGACGAGATGCTAGCAGTACATCTCTGGAGATGCCCAGCTAAGCGAATGTAATTGTGTGGTCGCAATTAGAGAAAAGGGTTATTCCTTGAAAGATTCGACGAACAGGATCGAGACATGACCATTAACGTCTCAAAGCCGTAGATTAGCACCATAGCCTTTGACTTGTCGTCGTCTATGAAGTGTGGTTACATCAAATGGATAAAGATTCAAGGTGAAACATTCCATCTGAATCCAATAGCCATCGAAGTAGAGGACTTAGGAGGGTTCAAACCCGGAAGGGTAACTACTCTGAAAAACAAGTCATGATGAGTATAGATATGTATTTCTGTATGGATTCGTGGGGGATTGTTAGAAAATGGAAAGTTTGAGGCATATTTATAATATGTTCTTGATGACATTTCCGGAAACTAACAAGTGAAGGTTGTTCCTTGTAATGAGGACTTAAACTTTCATGTTTGGATCTAAGACATTTTCTTAGTGGAATCCATAAATAAATTGAGTTGAAGTTGCTTGCTTGAAATGGGTTATGTGGGTTATTTAGTTGAAATAACTTGAGTACCACATAAAATTCGTAATGAAAGGTTTGGTGGCTTTATATAGCTCCATGTGCAAGTGTAGTGCAAAACTACTAAGGCATGTGGGTGTGCATGGATGTAGAGTGGGCCTCGCGCACACACACACGCGCGCCGCCGCCGCCCGCCTCGCCACGCCACGACATGACACGACTCGGGTCGGGTCGAAGGGCGATTTGGGCGAATGTCTCGGCGTCTCGCGTACGCGATGCGACCTGGGCGAGGAATTTTATTACCTGGAATATTGATTTATTTTAACAGGTTTCAGATTTATTTGTTATAGCAGTACTGGAAATGAATGGATCAGTATTGGATAAAATCTTGGACTGGATCAGTACTTGTAACAATTCCTGATGGACTTAGTCAGACTTCAGATACTGATGGGCTAAATCCTGATGGACATCAGTTCCTAACGAGCACTGAATCCTGATCCTGATGGACACCAAATCCTGATGCTACTGATGATCAAATCCTGATATTGACCAATCCTCTCGAAGGTCAATACTGATGCTTCTGTAACTGAAGTAAATCCTGATGCTACTGCTGTTAATGCAATTAAATCAGAATATTTACTTTCCTTTTTAGGGCATGTCTCTTACGTTTTATTTTTGGGTATTATATATATCGAAGATATAACGTTGAGAGTTAAAATATACGTTAAGGAAAAACCCTTGTTAGCGATTACTCTCTGTTCTCTCACGATACATACAGAAGAAATACATAGTTCTCAGGCGAACTGAGGTGCTGGTCGCTGTTGATCACTGGAGTATTTGTGAACCCATTGATCGGTGCTGTTTTATCGTGGAAGTGATATTGCTGCAACCCAATCACAACGTAAGTGGGCCAATATTCTCTTCAAGAACAGCCAAGTCTTCTCGAATGGCTTGGTGACTCAGCTGATTTGTTTCTCTCTTGTTGCCTTTGATAAAGCTACTGTGAGAGATAAGTTCTCTTCTTTTCTTGTTATATGTCAGTCTCTGATTATATTGTTTTACCTTCGTGATTTGTTTTGTTAATTGGTTAATTGTCTGTTCTTGTTTAATATATATCACTGCCTCATTGTTGCGTTGTTTAGTTAATTATACCCAACAAAGAGTCACGTGGATACCAAATCTTGCAGATTGTGCTGCATGTTGAAACAACCCTACATGGTTTGTGGCCTGAAATGAAGTTGCCCCTGAAAAAATGATGTATGGAGTAGAACATGTAGACAAATAACATCAGTTACGTGAGAATTTTCAAACAAAGTGATGATTTCTGTACTGAAGAAGCGTCAAATAAGTGGAAAAAATTTGCACTTTTAGCCCGTTATTGTTGCATGAACATGGATCTTGAGACTTTGTATTTGTGTGCACAACTTATCAAATATGATTCTTTGATTAAATTGTTGAGAGCTTAGTGGCAAGACAACTTCTCCCTCTCCCATAACCAAGGTCAAAGGTTAGAATCCTTATTCACCCTCCCCCGTATACACAAAGTCTAATGCATTTAAAAATATGTAACACCCCCTTCCTTCCTTCCTAAAAAAATGACCTCCATTTATTCTTAAATAGTGACACCAGCATCTTTGTAAGGGTTCTTTCTGGAAGGGAGGGATATATCTTTAACAGAAGTGATGTGTTTGAAGAGAGATGGTAATTTTAAATCTGCAGAAATCGGAATGGTAATTAGGGTGGGATAACTAAAAGGGAAGAGGTGAACTATTATTTATACAAACCTTACAATCAGACATCTAAACAGCTGTCACTCTATTGATTAATATGTGCAATAGTGCAGCACAAATATATGCAAGATTTCATACCAGCCCAAGCAATCTTTGTTGAGACAGTAAATGTGCATTATGGATTAATGCTGTTGAATATAGTTGTCCCTATAATACATGCACAGCCATATTCAGACACTCTAGTCCAATTCCAGTAGAAAAACTAAACAAATTAGACAATGAAGATAAACACAGAAATAAATTTTTATTACCAGCCCCTGCATGCTCTGTTGATTGCCAAAATAATCATTGCGGTTCAAAGATAAGGAACTTATTACATCCTAAATAATAATAAGAGACAATTCCAGTTATTGCACATATACATAAATGCGAAATAAAGCTCTTAACATATGCATTGCTATAAGTGGATAATTCAGCTTACCATTCCATGAACTACTTGTTGAGTTCCAACATAGGCATCGAGTGATGGAACTCTTGTGTTTAGTTGCTCCTACTTTAAGTTTAAAAGTATAGATTGTACGTCCTCCTATGATTCATAAGAACAATCAAGAATAGGTGCTCTAAACTCGGACTGTGTTTGATGCCACCTGTTCTCTATTGCTTCCGATCTACAAGTAAAAAGCAAAATGTACAAGTAGAAAGAAGGGTTGTCCTAGGTATTTAAATTCGGGACCTTTTAAAAAGTTAAAACTAATTTTTTAAAATTACATTATGCTATATCAGATTTATTTCTCCAACTTTATTGGATGCAAAGTTTTAACTGAATTTCATGGTCTGTTTCTTGTAGGTCCGTTTTATAGTAGTATAATGTAGCCAAGGCATTTCACCCTAGTGCTTTACAAGTTGACAACTTTAATTGCAAAACACCAGATTTTGAACTGCTCGAGAAATAAAACAGAAATTACATAGAGGATGAGCGATAGAGAACGGGTGGAGAAATGTGTAGACATTTTCAGGGAAATCAGATAAAGGGCTTTTTCCAAAAGAGTTAAATGCATTTTGTGTACCTAAACTATACACTTGCCGTACTTTGTGTATCTCAACTATCAATTAAACACTTTGTGTACCTCAACTATGCAAATTCGTGCACTTTGTGTACAAACGTTAAATTCAAACTAACAGCCGTTAGTTTTGTTTCGTTTATTAATTTAGGACCCGTTTGGCTAAGCTTATTTTCCAGAAAAGTTGACTTATTTGAAGAAATATTATAAATATTTCCGTGCAAATTAATAACATAAAATTATTAAAATAATTAATATAATTATAAATATTAAAAAAAGAACCGTGCGTTGCACTTATATATAATAAGCGCTTATCCATAATTTTGGTCACTGTACTACCAAAATAGTCTCAACCGTCGAATCTAATATTTTTAAAAATAGACGATCAAGATTATATCATATTAAAAATAAAATTATAATAAAAATGGATATAATTAAAGAGTAGTGCTAGGGACCCTAAAATGGTTCCCGAATTTGCTCCTGAATGCCAAGTGGCGTGATTTAATTCGTGCTATCTATGTGCATGCAGGGGGCCTCTTCATTTTTAAAATACACATCCAATAGCATTTTGCCAACTAAGCATTCGGGAATAAATTTTGGAACCATTTTGGAATTAAAAAAGGTTGTATTCCCGAATGGTTCCCAAATTTATTCCCCAAAATGCTAGGAATCCCAAAATGGTTCCCAAATTTATTCCCGAATGCTTAGTTGGCAAAATGCTATTGGTTGTGTATTTTAAAAATGAAGAGGGCCCCCTGCATGCACATAGATAGCACGAATTAAATCACGCCACTTGGCAATCGGGAACAAATTCGGGAACCATTTTGGGGTCCCTAGCACTACTCTTTAATTATATCCATTTTTTATTATAATTTTATTTTTCTCTTATTAATTTGCATGGAAATATTTATAATATTTCTTAAAATAAGTCAACTTTTCTGGAAAATAAGCTTAGCCAAACGGACCCTAAATTAATAAACGAAAGGAAACTAACGGTGTTAGTTTGAAATTAACGTTTGTACACAAAGTGCACACATTTGCATAGTTGAGGTACACAAAGTGTTTAATTGATAGTTGAGGTACACAAAGTGCAGAAAGTGGATAGTTCGAGTACACATAGTGCATTTAACTCTTTCCAAAACTACCTAGATTATCTTTCTTTTTTAAAAAAAATACGGTGTATTACTTTACTTTTTTCTAAAATTACGATTCATCATCTCATCTCATCAAAATCAATACCGGATCTCAATCTCTCACCCACCCTCCACATCTCTCTCATCCAACCTTCGATCCCACTGTCTCTCCGCCTGTTCCCGCCACCTGCCCATCTGCATCTCCATCATCTCCGTCATCATCTCCCCCATCATCATCTCCCCCACCTCCCCCATCTCCGTTATCATCATCTCCCCGCACCAACTCCCCCATCTCCGACTCCGACTCCGATCTACTCCACAGCTCCAACTACCGATCGAAAATCGAACTGAAACCACAGTTCGAAAATCAAATCAGTTTCTCCAGATCGAGCTTGTTTAATTGAAATTGACTATACATTTCAAAATAAGTACAAATCGAAAATATGCCCCTGCGGGGCTCGATTAATCAAAACAAATCGGAGAAGATGGTGGAAATCGGAGGAGGCAGCGGAGATGGTCGGCGGGGGCGGGGAGGATGGGTCGGCGGGGGGCGGAGGAGGATAGATCGGCGGGGGGGCGGGGGTGAAGACCGTGAAGGGTGAAAAGAGACTGTAAGACCGTATTTTTGCAAAAGATGTTCTTTTTTATTAAAAAAAGTCGTATAAATGCAATAATTATAAGAAGAACGTAAATATGCAAAGTAAAGGACAAAAGACAGTATATTTGACAATTTCTCTTAAGATAAATAGAGGAGGAGAATGAGACATAAATAAGAGATGGAAAGGCATTCAGAGTGTGAAAGTAAATATAAAAGACAGAGATGGAAGTAATGTTGTACAAAGATATAAAAAGATGAAACTAAACTTAAACAAGTGCACAAAAACTTTTTAAGAAGAATTTAGGCATCCTGGTAAACATAAAATTGGCAATGTGTTATAAAAAATAATAAATGAAATCATGATTAAGAAAATAAAAGATATTTTTGGCCAAAAACAGTAAATACTTTTTGAAGCCCTCGAAACTTGAAGGCCTAAAGCAATTGCTTTATTAGCCTAGAGGGAGGCTACCCCAGGTAATATGTTTTCTTTTTCCTAACTAACCCCTGGTAGAATGTAAATTGGAAAATTAACACAAACCAGCTGTTGCCATCCAGCGTGCATTCCTATTGCCTTTGACTCTAGCAGTACCTGAATTGAAGACCAAAAAATCTACTCAGCTCTGTGGCAGTAAGAAGAAAATTTAAAGACTTAAGAAGCATAATAAACACAAACACGCATACAGAATGATCACAAGCTGAAATTCTAGATCACGAAGATCGCGAAGTGATGGAGAATTAACAAGGCTCCAACTGTAATAGAATACTACAGATTCAAGAGACAATGAGCACGATTTATCTAATAAATAAACTCTCCAGTCACTTAGTTCAATTACAGACCCCTGAATAGTACGAAAGACGACAACTGTGCAAGCCTTTCGAGAGGGTTGCGCTCTCCAATCCCTAATCAATAAACTTAACAAAGTAATTCCATAAAACCTAAAGTCTGCATCGCATTCTTTTTATATCCTTCCTGAGTGATTACTGCTTTGCCCCTTTCTTTCACTGTGAGATTACCTCCTTGTCCTTGACGTCTGTTTTATTACGCCTCACAAACATTTTCTGTTGACCCTGTTGACTGGTATGGTGTATCACATTACCCCGCTCCCAAACGAGCACCTTGTCCTCAAGGTGAAACTCCGGAAATTGACCTTGAATGCTCTCCATTTCCTCCCAAGTAGCTTCATGCTCTGGCAACCCTTTCCATTTCAACAGGACCTCTATTTTTCCAGACTACACATGACCTTTTCTTCGAACTGCTAACAATGCTTCAGGCTGCACCATCAACTCCAAATCAGGACCCAATTAAGGTGGTAGTGCAGGGGCTGTTGGTAGGCTCCCTACCGCTCGCTTAAGCTGTGACACATGAATGACTGGATGAAGTCGACACTCTGCTGGTAGATTCAATCTATATGCTACTTGCCCCACCTTTTCTACTATTTCAAAAGGCCCATAAAACCTTGCCGCCAATTTTTCAAATGGTCTTCGTGCCAGTGAGCTCTGCCTGTATGGCTGTAACCGGAGAAAAACATGTTCCCCCACTGTAAATTGTTCCTCCCTCCGTTTCTTATCCGCATTGACCTTCATCCTTTGCTGTGCTCGTAGAGACTGTAAGTGCAAGTCTTCTAAAATTGCATCTCGTTCAAGCAACATTTCTTCCACACTGTTAACAATGGTCTGACCACGTCCTGGATGAGTAATAGAAGGTGGGTCTCTACCATACACTAATTTGAAAGGGGTGTAATTTGTGGACATGTGTGGCGACGTATTGTATGAATACTCCGCCCATGGTAGCCACTGAGCCCAAGAACGCGGCTGGCTCCCAACAAAGCAACGCAAATAAGTCTCTAGAGTCTTGTTAACAATTTCGGTTTGTCCATCCGTTTGAGGGTGGTACGCCGTGCTCAACTCCAAATTGGTGCCCTGTAATTTAAACAACTCACGCCAAAATTGACTTACAAAAATCTTGTCACGATCTGAAACCACTGAAACTGGGTATCCATGCAACCTTACCACCTCTTTCGTAAATACTTCGGCCACTTTAACCGCTGTGAAAGGATGTTTTAGACCCATAAAGTGCGCGTACTTGGTTAAACGATCCACAACCATGAATATAGTGTCAATGCCCTTGGAATTTGGTAGCCCTTCGATGAAGTCCATCGAGATGTCCTCCCAAATTCTTGTGGGTAGGGGTAAGGGTTGCAAAAGTCCTGCTGGGGATTGTTGAGAGCTCTTTTGTTGTTGGCAGACCTCGCATGTCCGGACGAATGTGGCAATATCTTTCCGCATTCCAACCCAATGCCATTCGACAGCTATTCGAAGGTAAGTCTTCACCTCTCCCTCGTGACCCCCATTTGGAGAACTGTGATATGCATGTAATAATGTTTGTTTGAACTTCGACGCACGGGGAATCACCCATCTACCCTTATACAACAACTTATCGTCTACCAGAAGAAACCCCACATGCTCTTTTGCTTTAGATTTTAACTCCTACACGATTTATATCAATAAACTTAACAAAGTAATTCCATAAAACCTAAAGTCTGCATTGCATTCTTTTTATATCCTTCCTGAGTGATTACTGCTTTGCCCCTTTCTTTCACTGTGAGATTACCTCCTTGTCCTTGACGTCTTTTTTATTACGCCTCACAAACATTTTCTGTTGACCGTGTTGACTGGTATGGTGTATCACATTAACATGCTTTGAACGGAAAAATTAACGCTCTCACATTTTCTCAAAGCTTCTTCCAGAGCTTTGAATGCTATATTGTAGCTCTCTTCAGATAAAGACCCTTGGTCACCCAGCTTAAGGGCTCGTCGACAAAGATTGTTGTATCGTTGATTTCTTGATTCAGCCACTTCCAGATATCCTATTTTTTGCCTACTCTTTGCATCCTTTGTCCAGCGTTTTAGAATGTATTGAGATGGAATATTATGAATGCCACACATTTGCAGAACAATCATCACATGTCTACACAGGAAACCATTGTACTCAAATAAGTGACAAGAGCAACAAACACTAGATGTCCTTTTATTCCAGATCATCACAAAATCTTGGTTCTCCTCAAAATCTTGAACTTTATATATTTTAGTTGAACCATCGTTGCTTTCTTTCTTTGGATGACAAGCAACTACACCCAAAACCTCAACTTGACACTTTTTGAAAATTGCATGTGTGTACATCTATCAGTGCCATTTGTTTTCCAAATAGCGAGGGTGATCTTAAGCCAGGTTGTTTATGCCATGTCTCAAAATCTGCTTTTGCTTCCTCCTCAAACTTCTCATTTAGACATGCTTGTATTGGTCTTAGAACTCTGCCAATGTAGTTTTTCTCTTTATAAATTTATCAAAGAAAGTATTGATACTTTCTGAACGTTGTGGTATAGAAATCCCAGCCAAGAAAATGTCTGTCATATATACTGGAACCCATTGTTTGCAATTCTCATATACTGACTGGATCCACTTGTCATTTCTTAAGCCGAATCTATCTACCATTTTTCCACCATCTCTTTTCAAATTGCTCTTCCTTCCATGATTTTAAGACACATTTGTTAAATTTAGCAATAAGATTTTCATTTCGCCTTGTGACATAACCAAGCTTCTCTTGAATCCTACTTAAAATATGCAATAAACAAAAATAATGGCGGGAATTTGGAAAGACTTCAGCTACTACTTCTTTCAATATTGCTTTGTCTTGATCGGTTAAAATTACTTTTGGAGCCTGTCCACCCATTGCTCTAAGCCATGCCTGCATTCCCCAAACATAATTGGATTTACTCTGATCTGCAATTAACATACATCCAAGCAGCTTGAACTGTGCATGATGGTTCACCCCAAAAAAGGGAGCAAAAGGCAACTTGTACTCATTCTTGATATAACTTATAAGTGGAGCAGGGCCGTCTCCAGTAATTTGGAGGCCCTAGTTTGGATTGTTTTAAGAATCAAATATAAATTTTAGTTCCGAATATTTTGAATGTTAGATTGATCGTTTGAATTGCTAACATGGTAATATATAGCGGGTTAACACATGTCGGCCGGGAGTTAGACTAACAAAAACTCTTTATGGGACTTTTTCTCGATCGAATAATCGATTCAGAGCTCGTAAGTGAAATCCAACTACAAAATTCTAGAGATTTTTTAATTTGATTTTTAAAATTGTTTTTGCAAAAATTATTATTTTCTCTAAAAAAAAGCTTTTTCTAATAAAAAAATTTTTGAAAAAAGGGTAGCAATCAAAAAGAAATAAGACATAAGATATTTAATATTTGGAATAAAATAACAAAAGTAACCAAACTTTTTTGGATCTCAAGTTTATACTATATAAAATTTTAAACAATATTGATATTAAAAGAGTGTGACAATATTTTATTAAAATTCTATAAACATTAAATAATGTATATATTATGGGTGGAAAATGTGGCCCCTGTAATTTTGGTGGCCAGCCTAGGGCAACTCCCCTGGAGCCGGCTCTGTATAAGTGGTATCAAAGAATAATACATCAGAAAAGTGTTCATAGTCAAGCCTTCCTTTGACATCAACCAAGAAGACATTTCTCAACTACTGTCCTGGATTCAAATCTATTGCAAAGAAAAAGATAGGATTTTCAACTTGCATGTTTAGAAATTGTTCAAGCAGTATCTGTGCATCTCCCTCCTTAAAAGCCAAATTCTGTCTACTGGAACATACACTTTCACTCTTCTTGTTCTCGACTTTCTTAATTGTACCCGATTTTCTAGACATTGAAACATATATCTTTTTCGTCCTTTCACGGATAGCATGCAAAGAACTAACACGATTGCAACCTAACTCTATGTTCCCGTGACGACGAAGATAGTAGGCTTGATCTGGAAAAAATTATTGGTTATGCTCCTTAATGAAATTATTAATAAACCACCTTCCATCTTATCTTCTCTTAACATGCATGCAAGCTTGGCAATCCGTTTTTGACAAAGAATCATTAATCCGGCCTCGTTTGTGCTTGACATGAATGTTTGCCATGTCATTTGCATCTAAAACAGGCTCTGGATTTTCAGTTGTCAAGGATTCTCTCTTTTTGCCATATCTTATACAAAAAAAAAATTTGCATCAATGAACTTTAATCCAGATATTCTTTGATAAAACTATGAGTGTATTGATATTGAAGACTACATTGTGTTGAGTAGCTTGATTGATATTACATGAATAAGAACTAATATATAGAAAATTAACATACAAGAAAGTCTATGCTAGTACAAGAAAGTCTAAACTTGTTTGCTGTTGATTGTTTATTGTTGAATGTTGAGTGAAGAAATATGACTTTGTTGAGTGTAGAAATATGACTTTAACACCCCACTCAAACTTAAGATGGTTGAAGGAACATCTTGAGTTTGGAAACGATAGCGCGAAAACTGGCAGTAGAATGAGCTTCGTAGAGGAGACATAATATAGCAGAATCATGCCATCTTGAACTTGTTGACCGATGAATGTAGAAATTGTGAGGGTAGCTCTGCTTGTGTGTATATAATAACGTAGAAGAGTTATAAATATTGTATAAGCAATGTGAGCTTGGTGATAATGGTGACCTTGTGCCATTGCTTGTGTGTGCATATGTGTACGTAACATAGCAGAGTTACAATATCGTATCAGCAATATGAGGCTACAAGGGAAGCTTTCGTGGCTACATTTTGTCCCAAGAGAATGTCCTGTCAGAGGATTCCGTAGTGACTGTGAATGGATTCAAGCTCACTAATTGATGCAATTTCTGGTGTAGAATCTGAGGTTGCATTAATCAACCGCCAAATATGTATTTCGTTGAAAAAGCTACACATAACTTGAGATCAAGGAAAATGATGTATTCATCCTAAATGCAACCTCCCTTCATTCTTGTAAAGAAAGTGCTCAAAAGTAACTTTGAAATTTTCAGGAATTACAATAAAATAGTCCAGGGACTGATGTGTCAGTTGATAAAAGCTGAAGGGTCAATTTGCAAGATCTGATAAAGTTTAGGTACCAAGGTGTAAGTGGTACAGAATAACTAATTCTGTGAAATGGTACTGGCTAATCTTTGTTTGGCCCAATAAAAAAACTAAAGGGCTATTTTCAATGTGACCCAAGTAGAGATGGACTGATAATCTGTTGGCCCAATATGAGAAAGAAATACACAACAGCTCTAAAATAATTAGAACGCATAAAAAATTACCCGGCAAGAAGATTGAGAAAAGATCAGTAAGATGATGAAGAAGAAGCCGAAGCCCAAGAACAAGCCGACTTCAACAATTATTCGACTTGGACCAGGAGATAGAGTCGATATTACTCAACTTCTCTTCACCAAACAAAAGGATTTTCTCATTAAATCTAATTCCGATCAACTGGTCTTGGTGATGGGTGAACTCGCGGGTGAGTGAGGCTGAATCGGAGGTTTCCCAGTGATTGTTTTAAAGGAGTTTGTAACTGATTGTAGGTTATAATCTTGTTCGAGATGAGTAACCCACCAAGTGTTTGGTGTAATAACTCAAAGAGATGACTTTGCTACGAGAAGGGAGGAGACAGCGGAAACTATTAACTATGGCTGCTGATAACGGAGGTAAGGAGCTTAAAGCTCTGATACCATGATAAAACTTGATAAAAAGAAGATTGCAGGAGAGTAATAAAAAGACTACAAAGATTGTATAATGATAACAACACATGAGGTTACAACCGAGAAGAACTTAAAGATTACATTGTGAATGAGGTACTTATTACAAAGGAGATGTAGTCCTTAAATAGCAGCATAAATGAGAGCTAGCAAGCATAAAACAAGGTGTGACATGTGACAGCTAAGGTGTGTTTATATTTTAATAATGGCAGCTAAGGTGTTCAACAATGGCAGCTAAGGTGTGTTTGTGTTTACATTTTAACACCCCCCCTCAAACTTAAGATGGTTGAAAAAACCAACTTAAGTTTGTAACCAGCCTATGCTACTTCTTGTGATGTATACATAATAACTAAATCTTGTGTTACTTGTATTGTAAAGACAGCGTGTGCACTTGTTGAGGCAAGGAGGTGCAGCGGAAGACCGGAATGGGCAGCGGAACAAATCAGTTCTGGAAATACAGAACCTTTAAACTTGTTGACGGCTGTGACCGGAATCAATGGAGGTGGCAGCGGAAGAACTGATGAACTGAGCCTATAGCTCTGATACCATGATAAAACTATGAGTGTATTGATATTGAAGACTACATTGTGTTGAGTAGCTTGATTGATATTACATGAATAAGAATTAATATATAGAAAATTAACATACAAGAAAGTCTATGCTAGTACAAGAAAGTCTAAACTTGTTTCCTGTTGATTGTTTATTGTTGAATGTTGAGTGAAGAAATATGACTTTGTTGAGTGTAGAAATATGACTTTAACATTCTTGATCTCCGACTTGCCTTAATTATGGTGGCAAATCCAACAGACTTCCCATATTCTTTATGAAATGTGAAGGCATCCTCTTTAGAATCAAACTCCATGCCGTCAAAGGGCTCCAAGTTTTTATTAGAATTCACATCTACTACGCCTCCCGCATGTACTCTGTGTATAGTGTTTGCTGTGCATCCGCCTGAAGGTTGTCCAGAGCACTCTTCATCATACTAAGCAGGCTGCAGCTAGAGAACTAGTACCTGGTCCATCTCCATTAAGTGTTTTACATCCACGATCCTTTGCGATTCTGCTTAAATGTGATCTACCATCAAAATTGTTGTCTGTCTTGAAAATGCATAACAGAGTACCTAAAGGAAGGAAAAGTACAGACAATTAATAATAGCTATTACTTTGTAATTACATATAGAGATTGCAACAATCATATAAACATCGTTAGTTGAGATACACACTAATAACAATGTGCATGTACAATTGCACACTCGGCCATTCTATCTCACTCAAGAAGCAAGATGCAGGATAAGCTGCTTAGACCTACGAAGATCGCTGATATATAATTCTAGTACACTAGGTTTTTGACCTACAAAGCTATTGAATGCAAATGAATGAACACATGTACAAAAGGAGATCAACAACTGTGAACTTTGGCTATGTTTTACATGCTTAGATGCTAAAAATTTATGCTAAACTTATTTAACATTAAGATAGCTGGCCACAAAGTCCTATCAGATCATCTCGATCTTCAGCAGTATGGACTCACTACTTCTTATACACAAGCTTATTTTTCTGCATTGCTATTGTGTTTCTTCTAAAATTAATATTGCACTTTCTAATTAAAGAAATTAAACAATTTTTAGACAATTTTAATGCTGATACTATATCATTATTTTTTAAAAATATATATATGTAGTCTGTATTCTGAGGAAAATCGCATTTGAAATAGGGATGGCAGAAAAATCCGATCTGATGGATACCCGACCCGATCCGATCTATTTGGGTCTATCCGAACCCGATTTTTTGGATTTGGATCTTATTTTTGGACCCGAAAGAGTTTGAATCTGGATCTTAGATAACCCGATCCGATACCCGACCCGAAACCCGATAAACCCCGATATATATATATATATATATATATATATATATATATATATATATATATATATATATATATATATAGGCTTGTGCTAAAATGAGACCCCCCCCCTTATTATGAGAACTGAGAATTAATCCCAGCCCATCCTTTTTTACTGTTAACTTCTAATCTGGTCCGTTAATGCTAATTCCTATAACAGACAAAGATACACAGTAATTAATAACGTATATTCCGAATTAATTAACACCTCTCTCTCAGACTCTCACTGTTTGCACTAAATCACGCAAGCGCACGTGGTCACAAGTAATATAGATATAAGTCAAGTTCGTTCCCATAGAGATCTGGTTTTTAATTCAGTATTGTACCTATGCAACAATGTATGGTTTTAATTCACTGCTAAGACAAATAACAAATTGGGTTTTAATTAACTAAATCTAACTAAAAAGCAAATTAACAAACTAAGAATTAACTAACTAATGAGAATTGGAATCGAATTACTTCTGCAAGATAAACCATGGAATCCTAACTTCATTAAATACTTTGCTTAGATCTGACGCCTTTAATCAATATATGCAATGGTTATGATATCTGATCAGACAACACGAAACAAGTACACGCTACCTCTCAGTATACGTATACCAAACTAAACATACATCCACAAAAGAGATAGATGATGAATAGACACCAATTATGCTTAGACCCTATATATCTATAGAATTTGAAAACATAAAGGTTGAAGAACAAGTTATCCATAATGATCACATAGGGCAATATAAGTATTCTCATCTCATACTACGAATCATGTTGATAAACAATCATGAACCTATGCTAGCATGGCAAGTTCTAAATCTCAAGATCCACTTTCACTTCACAAGAGATTAACAAATTAGATGTTAGCTACGCATCTAACAATTAAGCATAACCATACGAGGATATCAAATATACATCACACACAGATCTTTAAAGCATCAAGATACTAAAGCTTCATAAATAAATCCGTTAGAATCCCATGACAACGATTAGTTCATAATCGAACCTCTCGTCATCATGGGATCTGATGAAACCATGATAAAAACAAAGTATGAAAAGATACAAATAAACCTAAGTAATTGATATGTAATGGTTCTCTCCTAATGATACAAATTACAATGGTTGGATGTGTTTATATAGGCTCTATAATTCTTGCCCAGCAAGAAAATACCCAAAATAGAGTTAAAATAGAATTTCTGCAAAATACGTTTCCTAAACTGATTCTGTTTTTAAGGAAAATTCGTAGCTGACTTTTCTTCAGTATTTCTGGACCGTTCCAGTAGTAATTAGACATCTGGACCACTTTATAATGATAGAGAATCTCGTTAGCTTCGCGTGGACTACTTACGGGCCTCAAACGGAGTTGTAGAACTCAAGATATGGCCAAAATAGTAAAAACTGTAATTTTTCAGCACCGCGCGCGCCTGCGCCCATCATTCTGTTTGCCGCGCAGCCTGCGCCCAACACGCGCAACCTGCTCGTGCAACACCTGTCCCATATTATAGAAAATCTCCCAAGCTTCGCGTGGGCAGTAAGATCGCTGAAAACGGACTTCTAGAACTCCAGATATGTCCAAAACAGTGTAGACTGCGCAACCGTCTCAGAAATCCGAATTTTAATCAATTTATTCTCCAAAAACGATAGAAGCATCAACCTTAATCAACATTCTCATAAATCTGCACAACTAAACAAAACACATCAAAACCACCACAAACTTGAGTCCAAGACAATCAATTTAAGCCGATATGGAATGCTCCAAGTGGATATAACTCCACTTATCACTCACTAATCTCTCTTCTCTGTATTTTCTCATCTCTACCGATCAGTTTTAACTTCGATTTACATCAATTCTAGCTTTCAAATTTGTCTTCTCTCTGTTCTCTTTGTTTTAGCATCGATCTATAACAATTTTAGCTTCGATTCATATCAATTTTGGACGAATTTCACATCTCCGGTGCTATCTCTTCTTTTACAGTTGTTTTCATCATGATTATCGACAATTTGTTGCGAATTAGCAGTAATCAAGGTTTTTTTTCCAATTTTTGTTAGTTTATTGATTTTTATGATTAATCGATTTGTTATTCATTTAATTTGTTAACAGATTTAGCTTGAGATTTTGCTTTTATTCTTATCCGCTGATTAGCTACAAACTAAGTTGTTTTTAATTATTTGTTAGTATATTGGTGATCTATTTTAGTAATTTGCATTTTTAACAAGTTTACAGCAGCTTACATGAATTTATTATGTAAATATATAATCACATATTTTTAAGTGATTTATTGTTCTTATTTTGGTGATTTGTCTTTGTTTAGTGATGTGCAATTGTCTTCCTCATAACTCATTATATGTGTGTTTTTATGTTTTCCGTTTAGGTGTTAGCAGTGGTGATTCTTCAAATTTTAGCCACCTTATTGATAATGCTAATCAGTCTAGTTCCGCTTATCAATCTGGTTCAAATGAAAGCGATGAGGCAATATCAAAATGTACTATCACACCATGTGGTAGGAGATACTATATTCCTGTGTGTATTGATGAGGCTTGCATACCAGTTGTTAATAAGGTGTTTGATTGCTTGGAGAAAGGTATGGTATTTTATCAGGAATATGGTCGATTATCTGGCTTTGATGCACGTTGTAGCACGGAGAAGGCGGCTGATGATGATCCTGAAACAATCATTTGTAAATACGTGGTTTGTAACAGGTTTGGGTATAATGAAAAGAAACTGATTGTGGCTGATAGTAAAAGTAAAGTGCGTCGGCGAAGAACAGTTTCTAATAGGTGTGGCTGTCCTGCAAAGATAGTTTTGAGGCTTGTGTCGGGTACGCTGTATAGAATAACTACATTTGTTGAGAAACATAATCACGATCTTGTTCCGAAAAATGCTAGGCAGTTTTTGAAAGTAAGTCGTCAAATGTGTAGTATTTCACGAAAGTTTGCTTTTGATGCTGCCAATGTTAATATCGGAGTAAGCAAATCTCATAGCCTTATGAAAGAGTTGGTTGGTGGCTATGCTAATGTGGGTGTTACAGTTAGAGAGTTTAGGAATTTTAGTAGAGACTTGAAGGCTTATGTTGGGGAACGTGATGCACAAATGATAATTGACAAATTTAAATCGAAACATGACAGTTGTGAGTCCTTTTATTATGCATATGATGTTGATTCAGAAGGCCATTTGACCAAATTATTTTGGGCGGACACAGTTGCTAGAAAGAATTATGATATCTATGGTGATGCTGTTTCTTTTGATGCGACATTCAATACCAATATGTAAGTTTTAGTGATTTCTGTTTTTTTATTTACAGTGGTATTCAAATTTAAGTGTTTTGTCTCTATTTTATAATAGTTCCTGCACTGATTTGTGTATGTTTGCCCTAATTATAGGTATAACATGGTGTTTTGTCCATTTACCGGTGTTGATAAACATGATAAATGTGTTACTTTTGCATTTGCCCTTCTCTCTAAGGAAGATATTCCACATTTCCAATGGGCTTTTGATCATTTTGTAAAGGCAATGGGTCGTAATCCCGTGGTTATTGTGACTGACCAGTGCCCTGCTATGAAGCAAGCTATTCCGATTTCGATTGCTGCCAGTGATGAATTCCCTGCTACGAGGCATCGTTTATGTATGTGGCATATTATGGAAAAGTTCCCTATGAAGGTGTGTATAAATTTTCAACTTGTAGCGCTTTTCATTTCTATTTACATGTCCTTTTTGTTTACTTGTTCTTTCTTTGTTTACAGCTTGGAAATTACTTGTGTAAGGAAACTGATTTTATGGAAAAAATGAAAAATATATATGGTCTTCCACTTTGGAACCCGCTGAGTTTGAAAAAGGGTGGAAATCAGTATTGAAAGAGTTCAAATTGGTAGGTAACAAATGGCTTTGGGAGATGTATGCTATTAGAACTTCATGGATCCCAGCTTTTTTTAGGGATAAACCTATGTTTGGCCTAATGAGGACAACATCAAGGTCTGAAAGTGAAAACAGTTTCTTTAGTCAGTTTCATAAGCAAAGTGATACGTTATGCGAGTTTTACCTTCGTTTTGGAAGTGCAATGGACAGACAGCGATATGAGTATACCCGGCTGAATCAGGAGGATTTATCTGCAATACCCTTGACAGTTTCAAAGTTGTTTATTGAGGCTGACGCGGCATAATTATACACTCGTCCAATTTTCTATAAAATTCAAGAAGAGATTTTGGCATCCTGTTATAACATGAGAATTCAGGAAATTGGTCCGTTGTTAGATGGGGTTAAATGCTATATAATGAAAGATGTGTTGATAGAAGACCAATTGTTTAAGGTAATATATTCTGTTTTTTTTAATGCAGACTATATTTTTAGTGATTTGTAAGTTTGTTTTTAGTGATTTGTTCACCCTGTACTTACCATTTCAGGTTCAAGTCAGTCAAAACCATGCTGAATGTTCTTGTAAAAAATTTGTCATGTGTGGAATACTTTGTAGACATGCTTTCTGTGCACTTAACCATTTCGAAGTGACCAAAATACCAAGGAATCTTGTGCTAAATAGATGGAGCAGGACTGCAGAAAATAGACCATCTTCGTCGAAGTATACTGGGGTTTCTGATGATTTCAGAAAGATGGAAACTATATCTAATACAGTGACTAACATATGGTTTAATTTTCAGAAACTATGAACAAGGCAGGTGTAGATGTTGAAGAGCTCTCTCACGTGGAAAAAGTAGTGAAGCAATTGAATCCAGATCTTGGTGATGGAAGTGGTATGACAAAGCAAGCTCATATGGAAGTGATGATGGGGCCACAACCGATTGAAAAAATTACCATTCACGCACCAAATCAATGTAAAAACAAGGGTTCTGGTTTGAAGAGGTTGGTAAGTCAAAGGGAGAAGGCAATTAGAGAAGGAAGAAAAAAACCTAGGCAGTGCAAGATATGTACTTCAACTGTGCATGATTCTAGAACCTGTCCAGATAGAATAAAACCAACTACATTGGGTGCCAAGGTTGATTCAACAAATAAAGACCAAGTAACAGTTGATGGAGTAAATGAAGATCGAGTAACAATTGATGGAGCAAATGAAGATCGAGTAACAGTTGATGCACCAAATGAAGATCAATCAACATTAAATACTTAGTACAAAACTTTCTTCTATTATATATATTCAATGTAGAGATCAATCTTTATACATATGGTGTGACAATGAGAACTTCATATTTCATTTTGCTATCCAGAGACAAGAACTTGGTGTAAATTGGTATCCAATTGTCAATGTCATTTTTAGTGACTTTGGTTAATTTGAATGAGTTTTTTTTTTGGTGACTTGTATTTGTAAAAGGTGATTTGCTTTTAAATTTTAAAGTAATTTCTGTTTAAAGAGTAAACAATAATTCAGTGTTTAAAGTGATTTATGTTTAAATGGACAATTTTAAGATGATCTATTTGTAAATCTTTTGGTGAGTTGGTGTCATTTGAATGTAAGCTTTTTGGTGACTTTTCTAGAAAAAAGGTGATTTATATTTAAATTGGTGATTTAAAAAATAATATGTTTGTTTTATTTTTGTTAACTACTTTTCAAAAAAGTGAATTCTATTTAAAATATGAATTAAAGGTGACTTGATATAATAATCTTATGTTTTAAAATATAAAACGAAGTCAATATGTATTTGTAATTTTTTCCCCAAGAAAATGACCCAAATATCACAATAATTAAAATTGTGATTAAAATTTAAAAATAATTTTTTTTATTTTAATATGTATTCCCTTGGGGTTCAACAGTTAACATTTGGGGTTCAATAATTCCATTTTGGGTTTTAGAAGTATTCGGAACGACGAATAAACCATATATTGAACTTATTCCCTTGGGGTTCAACAATTAACATTTGGGGTTTAATAATTCCATTTTGGTTTTTAGAAGTATTCGGAACGACGAATAAACCATATACCTAACTTAGGGTTTATGGTTTAGGGTTGTTTACAACCCTAAACCCTAGACTCTAAACCCTAACTTATCCTGGTTTTTAAAAAATCGGGGCTGGTCCCCGATTTTTTAAAAACCAGGCCGCCGGATTTAATAAAAAAATACAATTTCAATTAACCCTTTGATTAAAAGTTGTTTTAATAGTGTTTGCAAATACATTTTTAGCAAAAAAAAAATGATTACACCACTTATAGTAGCATTTTGGGTAATTAGGTTTTTTGGTGACTTTTCTGGGAAAAAGGTGATTTACATATAAATTGGTGATTTTAAAATGATCTCTTTTCATTTTTTTGTTAACTTCTTTTCAAAAAGAGTGATTTCTATTTAAAATATGAATTAAAGGTGACTTGGTATAACAATCTTATGCTTTCCATGGAAACTAAGACAAATTGTCCAAAAATATAAAACGAATCCATGACGAAAGAAACTTCCAACTGTCAAATTACATCAATTTACCTTTAAACAACACATACTTAAGACAAGCTTGTTTCATATTACTGTAATGTCAAATAAAAACACTGTCAACGATAACAACTAAATCAAATTTGAACATATGCAAGATGCAGAATGTATATTCTTTGTTTTTTCTGTCCAGTGAATCACTCATTTCAGTCCTTTGGTTTGGCGACATCAACATCATAATCTGCATCTACATTAACATCATCTGCAGCATCTTCTGGAAACAGCATAGTTCCCTTCTTAATATGTCTTGGTCTTGTCTTTTTCTTACTTGATTCGATTATCGCTTTGAGTAGTCCTTGTCATGTTAATTTGTTGTACAGTAATTTTGATTCTTTGATAACAAAGTTTCTTTTCTCATTCACATGCGAGGTCAAAATTGCATCTGCATATTTTATTCTCAATCGAACCAGCTATTCTTGGTGCCCTGCTTGTTCTTCATTTTTGAATTGAGTCTCCTAGTTGTTTTTATCTCCTTTATATGTCTCCATGTGCCTCATCAGAACACACCACAATCTTTGCTATTTTTTAATGTTTGCCAAGGCATTGTGATGCAATATGTCTTCATTCGAGTGATAGAGCTTGCGAACCATGTCTGGTCTTTCTCTCTCAGGTACTTTGCAAAGTGTTTTTTTTCTGAATTTTGCATTTGAAAGTGTCACATTCATTATTAAAAAAAAGTGTTTCAAAAATATATGGTGATTTGTGCATGCTTACCAGTCGACGGAGTTTCGCAGAATATGCATTATTAGCTGACTTGCCGTGTCTTATGTTATCAATCACATCCCATTGTTTTGCCTTCAAGTTCAAGCAAATGAGGTAGAAATGCTCATATGTCAGGATAGGAAAAAATATCTTCAAATATTACTTATTAGTGCTGGGACATAATATTAATTTCTAAATAATATAAGTTGTATATTTAGGAAAGGGAAATGAAATCTAAGAGATGAATATATACCAGGTCATAATTGTTGAACTTTGCATTTGGGTATTTTTGAAGGAAGTGATTCATCTCTGTGACAAATATTTTGTATTGTTCATCTTCTGATTTTCTCTCATCCAAAGGTGCAATCTGGACATTCATAAGAATAATAAAGTTAATATGGAGTTATACAAACTAAATTGACTATAATGAATATTTACAGATAGGCCAATGTTGAAGAACAAACACATTGGTGATTCTGGTGCTTTGTATGTTTCTTTCTCATTCATTAGAGCAGACCAGACATCTATCACTGAGTAATATAACCGCTTTCTTGGTTTCAGTGTTGCCATGTGCTTACAAATGCAGAACAAATCACCAGCCACAAATACATGTTCTCTGTAAGTGTATAATTACAAAAAATATTATTAGATCACAAACTAAAAAATGATGCTTCTGTGGTGACTTTTGGTGTGGCAATTCGTGTAAATTTTAACAGCATACTTACAGTAAATCTTGTCCCTCCTATATTATCCATCTCCATATAGCATAATGTTGAGTTGTGTATTTTGCCTTCAAGTCTATTATCCTGCGAACATATGGTGACCGATAAGGAGCAGCAAGTTTCTTTTCTCTCTTATCCTTTTTCTCATGTTCTGCGGGTGCTGGTGTCACCATATCATTATCATCACTTTGTGCCTTAGGCCGCGACTCCCCATAATCATTGTTGATATCCTTGCATACATTCATTATGCAATCATTTATTCCAAGTGAAAAAGAAGGGACTGACAAGTCATCCATGTACTCATTCATATCTCTTATCCCCTGTGAAGAGTATAAATACTCAATCAACTCCACACGTTCGAGTACATCTGGATCTATTTCAGCTGGTTCCATCTCAAATTCTGGTTCCATGTCAGCATCTTTTTCAATCTCAACATGTTGTTTTATCTCAACATCTGCCTCATTATGTTGATCTTCCATTTCATCTTCACTTTCAGATTCAAATATATTACCATCTTTCTGTTTTGATGAGTTTGGCATCATTTTTTGAATACGTTCAGTCACTTTCCACTCGATATCTGAAACAGTGCTTTCTTTTGGATGCTTAACTTTTGCCTCTTCCATTTCAGTTCTATATGCCTCAAGTGCATCCAATAACATGACAGCCTTCACACTTAATCTTTCAAACCAGTCCTGATTAAAATAATAAGAAGTTGTAATAAAACGGTATCTTTGTGCAATTATCTTTAAACAGAAATCAATATATTATTATACCTCTTCTATTGGTTTAGTGTTTGGAGGTTGCTCTTCTTGTCCTGCTGCATCTCTGTCCATGTTCTATTAAACAAGGTAAACAAGGTTGCTCATGTTCTATTTTGTAGTGGATAAAAAATTAGTTTGCCTAAGCAAATCACTAAAAAACTATAGTGATTTGAACTTTTTTTGGACTCATACCTGTTGTACATGCTCGTTGTCAGCTGCATATTCTCCCTTTTCATTTTCTTCAACTGCATTGTCATCCTTTACATATATATGTTTTTAGTGTTTTGTGCAAATATTATAGTGCTTTGTGCAAAATATTTTTGTATTTGTGGGAAAATACTAGTAGAGTTTTATGTTCCTTACTTGAGCTCTTTGTTGTTATGATCTAGCTTCAATTATTTTTCCACTTCCAAAAGACTCAGATTTCAATTCTTCTGATTGCCTTGCTTTTAAAAGCTGCATTGTCCATCCTTTAAAAGTCGTAAACTGTCGTTCTATCTCTGCCTCGCCTTTGAGGACACGATCAACATAGAATATCTGAAAAATAATCAGAAACACAAATTAAAATAATGGACAAGCAAGCTATTTTCAAAAAAGTTTTTTATGTGGTAAAAGGTGCTTACAGTGAGAAACACAATTGGGCCAGGATAAAACAGTGATTTTAGCGACATCCAACTGTTTTTCGTTTTCACCAGGCATGAAATCAAGTACTCCCCCCAATTATATGTAGCACAATTGTCTAGATCAATGTCATAGTCCAGGATATCTCTAATCACGTATGATGTTGTGTTTCGTTCGATCAATCCATTGGAGACTATCATCAAAAAATTTAGCTTGAACAACTCACTGTCTTCAGTCATGTCTTTCATTGCATCAATCACCATTGATGGTGGGATATTATACTGTGGTTTTCCAGGGAACTGTGATGTCCATAAATCCTTCCTTTCTGATGTTGTTGAGTAGTTAAAACTTTGTTGTCCAACAGGTAATCCCAACACATCATGCACATCTTGATCTGTTATTGTGATTGATCCAGCAGGAAGCTTTAAGGTTCGGCAGGAAGCATCAAATGACTGGAACACGTGATAAGCCAGTCTATGTGGTATCTTTCCCATTGAGAAATCCAACAGATGGCCAAAACCGGTTCTTCTTACCCATACCTTTTGTTGGTCAGAAAGCGCAGATATCATTTCTGTCAAGTTAGAAGACGAGTTTCTTAACTTGAAGATATTGCATATATTCTGCTTTTTCTTTCTATTGGGATTCTTATCTGCTTCCTGATAATAGGTAGATAAATTAAATAAGACATGGTAACTATTGATCAGTAAGGTGATTTTTTAAAAAGTGACTTTTGTGTAATATTTACCTTTTCAAGCACCTTTTCTTTCTGCTTCCATTTTTCTTTTTCATTTGCTTCTGGTGGTTCATCTTCATCAGTTGTCTATCATACAAAAAACACCAAAAATCATGCAATATTATGGTAAAAAAAAGTTGTAGATGAAATCATCTATAAGCAAAAATAATATCTACCTCATCGACAAGTCTGAGGTTTGCCTTTTTAGTTTTATCAGTTACTTTCTTTCTCGCCCCCTGTTCTTCAACTTCTTGCTGCACATTTTTGGACAATCACTATATTGTTCTAATATAATCTGTAATGCTACAAAGTTGGTCGATTGGAATGTACCTCAAAATTAAGTTTTCGTTTCAGTGCATTTCTTTTCCTGGCAGCTTGTTCTTGTATCTTTTTTTCCTTAGTTGCTCTGACTTTGAACTTCTTTTTTTGCTTTTTGAGGGCTGCAATACTTTGTGGGCTTAGTGCTGGAACATCTGCTGCATGCTTCGACCTACGTTCTCTTCGTAAACCACTTTCTGATACAAGCTCTGTATCATATCTATCTTTACTTTTGGTTTTTTATGGTGGTTCAAAATCATCATCACTATCACTCCCATTTCTACTATCTCTTGCTTTAATCTCATCAAATTTCATTTGTTTTAATCGCTTGCTTTGTCTTGTACTAGAACCTGCAAATCAATACTACTTTAAGATAACTACATACCAAACCATGTTTTTTTTTAAGATTGACAATTCACTAAATAATGACAAAGCAACTAAGTACCTCCCAGATCAATGATCGTAGGTCCACTATCATCGATATTTTGTGGATGACTATAAGATGTTTTTGGAAACTTCATTTGGTGCAATCTCTTGCTTTGTCTTGCAGTAGAACCTGTATAATTAACACACAATATTAAATCACTGTTTTATATCACTTTAAAACAGAACAAATTACAAGTCACTATGTAAGCATAAATCACTTTTTATCATCACAAATCACTGTTCTGTATCACTTATTAACTGTTTTTGTCACAAATCACCTTTTATTATAAGAAATCATTGTTTTTATATGAGCATAAATCACTTATTATCATCACAAATCGATGTTCTGTATCACTTATTAACTGTTTTTGTCACAAATCACCTTTTATTACAAGAAATCATTGTTTTTATATGAGCATAAATCACTTATTATCATCACAAATCACTGTTCTGTATCACTTATTAACTGTTTTTGTCACAAATTACCTTTTATTACAAGACATCAATGTTTTTATAACACTTTTAAAAATATCTAGCATTCAAACAAATCAATAAACTATATACAAAAAAGCACAATATAATAACAACTCCCAAATCACCTTTTACTATAAGAAATCACTGTTTTTATATCACCACATATCAAAAATTACTATTAATCACAACTTACAAATCACAAATTACAAGTCACTTATCAACATCACAAATCAATAGTTTTACACAGAAAATCACTAGTTTCTAATAATCATTAATTACTAATAGTACTAATATATTACCTCCTTTAGTATTATCCATTGAAGTAAAGTATTTGTTAATAGATCCTGCAATAAAGAGTAATGGACACACATTAACATTAGAATCACTTAAAAAACGAAAGTAAAACAACAATATCAACGGAAACAAACCAAAACATCAAAAATGACTTAAAACGAAAATATTCTCTGTTGTAACAAGCAAAAAATCACTTAAAAACGTAATTCAAGCAAATAAAACATGATTCAAGTATAATAAAACGTGATTCAAGCAAATAAAACGTGATTCAAGCAAAATATGAGCGAAATCATCTTCTACAACAATGTATCGAAGTGATTTATACACGTATTTTTCACAATAATGAAGAGTATATCGTGTTTTATACTTACAGTCGAGATATTGTAGTGTTTCAACGGTTTAGAGGCTCGATTAGGGCAAATTTGGGGGTGATTAGAAGGTGTGAGCAAGAGAGGAAATGGTGAATAACCGTGCAACAGAGAGGTGTTTTCATCGATAGTAATGAATAATAAAAAAGGTAGTTGGGGATTGTCCGTTTTTTCAAATTGAACAAGGTAGTGCCGCGTGCGTTTTTTACTTATTGGGCCTAATTTGTGGCCCAATGTGCAATTCTCATTATAACAGGGGTCTCACTAGAGTAGCCCTATATATATATATATATATATATATATAGGGTTGGACTCCATAGCAAACACCTTATATAACAAACAATAAAGAACACCTCATATCTAATAGATCAATTGCCCCTGGCGGGGCCACCCAATACAAAAAGTTCTTATTTTTTTTATCCTCTATCCATCCATCATCTCAAAAAAAAAAATTATTGTTCATGACGATGACGTCATCAGTGACGTCATCATGAACAGTAAAATTTTTAATTTTTTTTTTTGCTGGCTTGATAGAGGGTAAAAAAATAACAACTTTTTGTATTGGGTGCCCCTGGCGGGGCCAAAGGATCTAATAGATCTAAGGTGTTCTTTGTTTTTTGTTATATAAGAGTGTTCTTTGTTGTTTGTTATATAAGAGTGTTCTGTATGGAGCAAAGGCCTATATATATATATATATAGGGTTGGACTCCATAAAGAACACTTTAAATAAAGAACAACAAAGAACACCTCATATCTAATAGATCCATTGCCCCTGGCGGGGCCACCCAATACAAAAAGTTCTTATTTTTTTAGGCTCTATCCATCCAGCAAAAAAAAAAAAAAAATTGAAAATTTTACTGTTCATCGATGACGTCATCAGTGACGTCATCATGAACAGTAAAATTTTTTTTTTTTTTTTGCTGGATGGATAGAGCCTAAAAAAATAAGAACTTTTTGTATTGGGTGCCCCTGGCGGGGCCAATGGATCTATTGGAATAAATGATTTTATAGTGTTCTTTATTGTTCTTTATATAAGAGTGTTCTTTATGGAGCAAAGGCCTATATATATATATATATATATATATATAGTATAGTTACGTACATTAAATATTAATTATTATTTATTATATCATTTTATATATTTGAGATACATATCATACAAATAAGCAAAATGATCAACCACATATATATTTGAGATACCTTTATTCTTTATTTTTCTTGTAGTTTTTTAAAATTTATTTATAATATTCTATATTTTTTATGCAACTAAAATATTTTTATATTTTAAATTTTAAATATGTTTATACTTTTATGTTTTGCTTAACATGATTATTTTAATTTTTGAATTAAAAACCCGATTTAAACCCAAATCCGATCCAAAACCCGATAAAATCCGAAGATTTGGATTTGGATTTTGATTTTCAAACCCGAATCCATACCCAATCCGATCCAAAACCTTTGGATTTGGATTTGGCCAAACCCGATCGGATCCGTTGTCATCCCTAGTTTGAAACACTCACTCCGTACATAAATTAGGAAGCACAATTACTATTATCAGCACTTACTATTTTTAAAAAAGGGTCCTGTTAACAATAGCCCTTAGGACTATGTTTAAGGATTAAATTTTTGTCATGTGGTGGATTTTTATTGGATAATTTATGTGAATGCATGGGGACACATACTTTTTTGTAAGTGGGACACAACCTTGAGCCAATTAAAAATTACTACATAACAACATAAATTAAAAATTATGTGATTAACATAAATTAAGGTTATTTTCACAACCTTGAGCCAATTAAAAATTACTACACAACCATAGCTCGGACCAGTGTTGTAAAAAGCGGGAATCGGACTTAATTGATAGAGGCACTGTCCAGGAATTAATCGGGGATTAATCGTGTATTTGAGGATTAATCGGAATGATTAATCGAATAATCGGATTATTAATCAGTTCGGTAACCCATGGAACAGAGATTAATCGATGATTAATCATGATTAATCATCGATTTTTAGAACAGAGGCTCGGACTGTGATTAACATTTTCCTTTCAAAAATATAAAGGCATATCCTCGCGCTTACCAGAAACGGAAGGGGTAGACCGCCCTCATATGCTAGTAGGTATAACGCTTTCAACACACAATCAACACTAACAGTCTAACAGCATGCCACAATCAATCGTAAACTTGGATTGGACCTGTATAAATATTACGTAGTCATGTTTCGTTACACTAAAGCCTCCTACAAACAACTAAACAAGTGATCAAAATAGCACTATTCACGAGTAACATTGGTACAAAACTACAAATCTATACTATTATATAAAAGCCAAAATATTAAAAGTTTGGTTGGTCTGTACCAACTGATTTTCTTATTTATCCTTACTTAATTATAGATAAAATCCATCCTACCAATTAATTACTTATTTACCCTTACTTAATTATAAATAAAATCCATCATACCAATGAATTAATTTCCTTTTTCTAATTAAAAATATTACTTTTTTTGTTTTTCACCAACTAATTAATTCCTCTTTTCAGGTAAAAAACAATATCTTTTATATTATATCTAACTAAAATCACCCTTTTTCTAAAAACATCACGAGCAACATTAATTTTTCTTTTTCTTAAAACATTACGAACAATTTAATTTAGTAAAATAACATAATTGAATTATAATTACTATAAACTAATCAATTATTTTTTTTCACCTAAAACATGTTTTTTTTTTAATTTTCTCTAACTAAGACTTCTATTTTTCCAGTTAAATCACAGCATTCTATAATTACTATTAACTAATCAATTACCTTTTTCAGCCAAGACATGTTATCTTTTCTCTATTCTGTAACTAAAATATCTCTTTTTCCAATAATTATATTTAATAAAATAAAATAAAATAATAATATTGTAATACTAATAATTACCGATTACCTTTTTCAGCTAAAACACATCATCTTTTCCATATTTCATAATTAAAATTCTTTTTTTCTAGAAATATCACGGGTAACATTAATTTATCACTATCTAAAGACACTACGAGCAATTTAATTTAGTAAAATAACATAAATTAAATTATAATTACTATAAACTAATCAATTACCTTTTCCACGCAAAACATGTCACCTTTTTAATTTTCGCATTACCATTTCTATTTTCTCTAACTAAAATATGTCTTTTTTCAATTATATCACGAGCAGTTCTATTCAATAAAATAAAATAAAATAACAATATTATAATAATAATAATAATTAATTAATTAAGTTTTTCAGCTAAAATGAATCATCTTTTCCATATTTTCTAACTAAAATCACTATTTTTCTAAAAATATCACAGGCAACATTAAGTTTTCCTTTTCTTAAAACTTTACTAGCAATTTTATTTAGTAAAATAACATAATTGAATTATAATTACTATAAACTAATCAAATATCTTTTTCACCTAAAATATGTTTGCTTTTTAATTTTCTCTAAGTAAAACATCTCTTTTTCCGGTTAAATCATGGCATTTTATTTAATAAATTAAATAATAATTTTATAAGTACTTATTATTAACCGATTACCTTTTTTAGCTAAAATGTCATCTTTTCAATATTTTCTATCTAAAATCCCACTTTTCCAAGAAATATCACGTATAACATTTATATAATTATTATCAAATCATCTCATTTAAAATTTTAAGCATCCAAAATTCATATTTTAAAAAAAATAATTCAAATTAATAAAAAAAATCATATAATATTAAAAGAAATCCGTGCATGGCACGGGTTTTAAGCTAGTTACTATTAATTTACAAGCTAATTAAATTAATGTGTAGTTAAACGAACACCTGGAAACTAAATATAAATTCCATACAAAATTGAGAAATTACCATAAACAAATAAGGGATTAATGTGACTGAGGATGACCTTAGGTTCTACCTAAGATTAAAAAGATTTTTGTATAATACAAATTGAAGGGTAGTTAGGTAAATTATCGAAAGAAAATTGATATTTTTAAAAATGCCTCCTTTATAGGATTTTGTGTTATAAGTTTTTTTGTGTTATAAGCTCATGAGAGATCCTGAGAACAACCTCAGGCAATTGTAACTTGTAACTAACTAATTAACATACACTACTGTGTGTAAAAATAACATGAAATGAAGTAAAAATAAAAAATAAATAAAGTAAATAAATAAAGTAAATAAGAGTTAAAGAAAATGTACCGAAATGAATTCGTGTACTTGAATGTGAAACCCTTATCCACCCGAAATGAATTTGTGTACTTTCGTGTCGTGTTTCGTGTATATATTATATAAAATTAAAAATAAAATTTAGCTAAAATTTATTAGTAAATATTATATTCATATGAAATATACATAAAATATTTTACAATTCCATATATAAATTTAAATACAACTTTAAAAACTTGTAAATATGTATATTTTTTGTGTAAAATATATATCTTATAAAAATAATATTAATATATACATAAAACTATAATTAGTAATTTATAAACATCTTTATTTCGTGTACTACCCGAAATGAAAACCCATATCCGATACTAAATATTTCGTGTAATTTCGTGTTTGTGTACTTTCGTGTTTCGTGTCTCAAAAATCAAAATCCAAAACCCTATTTTTCGTGTTGTGTTCACGTGTCACGTGTCAAATTGCCAGGTCTACTCGCCTGTATTAGCAGGCTATGTTGGGCCAGATGATTTATGGGCCTTTTCTGTAATGGATGACTTTGTTGATCTGCCAAATTTAGCCCATTTCGTTTCCTTCTCTTTTTACAAAGCCCGGATGCTTTTTTCTACCAAGTACAAATCCCGAATGCTTATGTTATTGTTTGAATTCAGTTCTTTTTGCTAAATATTCGTTTAATAACCTCACTTACAACGAAGTTTTGGTGTCAAATCCTATTCTACAACCGGGAAGATTAATTTTGGTAATCTTTAATATTTGTTTCTACGGGAACTAAGAGCATCTCCAATGGGGAAAAACCATTAGCTAAAAATCTAGGTGGAATACCTTAAATAAAAATTATAGAGATTATGTAAAAAAAATTGTACTCCAACGGTACAAACCCCTTGTGTATAATTTTAGCCAACCCCGTGATATTGGCTATATTTGTCGAACCATAAAGACCTGTAGCAGACCTGTAGCAAAATTACACGTCATCTATTACCATATTAAAAGAATACATTCTATTTATAACAACTTTAAATAATAATAAAATACTATTTTTAAATTATAGCCAACTATTATAGCCAACACCGTTGGAGTCCAAAACCTTACAGATTCAGCAAATACCTTACAGGTTCAGCAAATATTATTTTAGCCAACCATTTTTAGCCAACCCCGTTGGAGATGCTCTAAGATGGATATCCTGCAATGCAGTCAACTTCAAAATTTTGGTGAGTTTTTGTTTTTGGATTTCGATTAAAAATTAGTAGTATTTAATCCAATTGTCTCCTAATTTTTTTTTTTAATCCAATTATTTCGAAATGTTGATTCCGCTATTGCGTACTCTTTGTTAAATATGTACAATAAATTATAGGTGTGTTTGTGATGTCTAGTTACTCATAAATATAAGTTGAAAGTGATGATGTCTAGTTACTCGTAAATATAAGTTGAAAGATAAATATTTTCCAAAGATGAGCTATATTAAGCTTCTTTCCCTTTATTATTGTCCAGGGAAGAAGAAGAAGAAGAAAAAGACCAGTGCATGTGCAAAAATAATTCCAATCCTTTATCCTTCAAACAGGTGGCTGATAAGCTAAATTTCAAAAACAAAAAAATGAAAAGAAATGGAGTTATCAGATAATGGAAGCTCATCAATCCACAATGAAAAGCCAGCCAAAATGATCATGGGTCGGTTTTTGTAAAGCCACATAAATTATTCAAAAATTGTAAGCACAACAAATTGGAAATGAAATGGGACAACAATGGATGCCTTTGAGAACATGGGTTGATCACAACTTTTTACATGTTTTGGTTAGATATTCGGTGGGGGGATCAATTTTGAATATTGAGACAATTCATGCTGTCTCATAAACTGAAAATGACTGATCATTTAAATCTTTACCTGAAAATTATACTACTAGATAGCAACATGAATATATAAACAGATCCTTGTGTTAACAAAAAAACAGATCCTTCTAATTTCGGGTGTTGGCCCACAATATCACAATTTGAAGTTAAATAGTTCCAAATATCATAACTCAAAAACTTGGCCCCGAATATCACTTCATAACACACTCTGAATTAGCATTTTGGTTTTTTTATTTTTTTTATAAACGCTAATGCGTCTAGCGTTTACTTTTTTTTTTTTCTTGAAAACGCAACTTAATAAGTTGTTTCCAAAAGTAATGACGCCAAATAAAGTGGCGTTTGGGTGATAATTTTATTATTATTTTTTGATATATTGAGTGAAGGTATATTTTAATTGTGTGTGTCCTGGCGGGGGCCTAAGAAATAATCCCAAATGAAACCCGTTGAACCCCAAAATAAAAACGATATTTTATATAGTGTTTTTTTTTGTTTTTTTCTCCTAAATATATACGGTTTGTTTGTTATATACGGTTTTTTTCTCCTAAGTTTGTATACGGTTTATTTATCTTTTCGAATATTTGTAAACACAAAATGGAACTATTGAACCCTAAAAGTTAACCGTTAAAACCCCAAGGGAATACAAATAAAATTTAAAAATTTTAAATCCAAAATTTCTAAACCCAAAATGAAAATGTTTTACCCCAAAGATTAATTATTGAATCCCGAAGGTTAATTATATGCACCCTCACTCATTATATAAAAAAAAAATGGAAAGCATCAAATGCCACATAAAGTGGCGTTTACTTTTGAAAACAATACACTATCTAGAGTTTCGACTCCTAAAACACAATACTATCTAGTGTTTTTTTAAAAAAAATCTCCCTCCGCCCAAAATGCTAAACACATTAGCGTTATTTTTAAAAAAAAATAAGAAAAAAAAATATAAAACGCTACACGAATTAGCGTTTTGTGCTGAAAAAATTAAAATGCTACACGATACTGTGTTATGTAGTGATATTTGGGGCCAAATTTTTGAGCTGTGATATTTGGGACCATTTAGCTTCAAATTGTGATATTGGGGACCTTTTCTCTCTGATTTCTATACAATATAAATATCTAAAATTAATGTATATATTCTCTGAAAAAATCACATGTGTATATATACATAGGAATATCTTATTTATACACCTTTTTGTGTTTTTGGTTTTTATGAAAGTGAGTGGTAATTCGAATTCCAGTAAAATTTTAAAAAAATAATATTTTTAATTTGTTTTTTCAACAAAAAATTATCCAAATAAGAAAAATTAAATATTAATATATTAATACCCTTGATAAAGTAATAAAATTGGTCCATGCCAGGCTGTCAAACGGATAATTCGGATACAGATATATCCGTTTCATTTCGGATACGGATAATATCCGCTTTTTCTCGGATACGAATGCGGATATTTCGGACGGATATCAGATTTTTCGAATAATTTTTAATTAATTAATAATCAATAAATTAATAATTATTGATTTATAGAAAAATTTCGACATCAAACAAAATTAACTTTTATTTATATAAATTTAAATATAATGGATCGTACAATTTATATTTTATTATTGGGACCATAAATTTATATAGAGTTTTCCAAAAAAATTATTATCTTATTATCGTATCGAAATTGGTCACCTTTTAAACTGGTCCTAAGTTGTGATCGGAGAAAATTATTAATTTGGAGAGGTTATAAATTAATCGAGTATTAATTTAAGGAGGTTTTACTATATAAGCTAATAGAAATTTTTTTAAATATTATATATATATAGGGTCTTGCTCAAATAGAAACTAAATTTATCCTAAAAACTAGAAACCAATGGTATTTTTGTAAATAATATAAAATTGAAGTCTGAAGATTAAGCAATCCCATTATTTTCCACGATCCCGGTGCTATTCTCCTGTACTACCATTCGCGCACAGTTTTTTTTATAGTTCCTTCACGCACTGTTATACACCATTACATTTGCATATTGTGTATGTATATATCTAATCACCATCAATTTTTACATATTTACGATGAATTTAACAATTTTTTTATTACTATCATCTTCATAGCACGTGATTTATATTTAGTGATATAAATAAGAAGCATGAAATAAGAAAATTAGATCTAAATCACCTATATTTAGTGATTTATAAATTATAAATATTGATTTTCGTAATTGTAATTAGTGATTTTTATAAATGTAATTAGTGATTTGTGTGTAAAAAACTGAAAGTTTGTATTGTATTGATCGGGGAGGCCATGACAGGTGAACAGAGGAGAAAATGCCCAAAATGGCACAAAAATGGGATTGGATGTCCAAAATAGCACTTTCTGGAGAGTGTGCCCTGCACTGGCACTTACATAACGCATGTCAGACCTGCGTTAGGGGGGTAACGCATACTGTACATGCGTTACTCGTGTATTTTTTACTCCCCCAGCTGATTTCAGAGCTAATAACGCATATAACACAAGCGTTATGGGTGTAACGCAAGTGCGTGATGCGTTACACCCATAACGCATCACGCACTTGCGTTACACCCGTAATGCTTGTGTTATATGCGTTTTGTACGATTGAATCAGCTGGGAGTGTGAAAAATACACAAGTAACGCATGTTGTACATGCGTTACCCCCTAACGCATATGCTAAATGCGTTATGTATGTGCCAGGCGCGGGCATGGTTTTCAGAAAGTGCCATTTTGAGCATTTTACCCCAAATTTGTGCCATTTTGGCACTAAACCCTGAACAGAGTGACTGGAATTGACGAAGATGATCGTATAATTACAATTACTACATATGTATTGTAGTGATCGGAATATCATCGGAATAATAACATCAACGTTAAAAGAGAAAGAAAACGAAAACGAAAGGTGTAAATATACATCAGAAGAAAGATAGAGTGAGAAGTCGCCGAAAAATTAAAGAGATTTTCCGATAATGAAGTTGCCAGAGAAGAAATGGGCAAAAGGAAGATGATCCGAAAATCTCCACTGTCGATGTCGCACTATACTGTTATATTCACAATAACTTAGATCGGTGATTTTGAATCAAACATGGCTGATGAACACAGATTTCAAATCAAACATGACGGATTTCAGATATGAAGGTGAAGACGATCTGTAATCAACACATGGAAGAGGAAGAAGATGAAGATGGTGCCCCTGCGGGGCCAGAGGTCGAAAAGGAGGAGAAGAAGTAAGATCTGGAAATTTCGAGCTCACCGGAAAATCGAGTTCGCCGGAGAAGATGATAGAAGCTCGTCGAAGAAGAGGGTGGGGTGGGGTGGGGTAGGGTGGGGGAAGATGTATTTAAATTGAGTGTGGGTGTTTCAGTGGGACCTTTAGATTTAATTAGATCCTAAGGTTAATTGGGGGTTTCTAGTTTCTATTTTAAAGTTGGTTTCTATTTGATTACTAGCCTATATATACCTTAGTACCTTAGTTTTCTTCAAAAAATAAGTTCTCTTTTGAGCACTTGCCTATATATATATATATATATATATATATAGTCTTGTTCTAATAGAAACTAACTTAGAATAGAAACTAGAAACTAAACCTAAATTAAATATTTCAAGCTAATCTAATGACCAAATTAGGGGTACCCCAATACAAAAAACGTTTAAAATTATTGGCTCTATTCAACAAAATTATAAAAAAAAAATAAAAAAAAATTAAAAAAAAAGTTACTGTTCACGTGATGACGTGGCACGTGAACATTAACTTTTTTTTAATTATTTTTTTTATATTTTTGTTGAATAGAGCCAAGAATTTTATATGTTTTTTGTGAAGGTGCCCCTAGCGGGGCCATTAAAATAAATGAAATATAATTTATTTAGTGTAGGTTTTTAGTTTCTATTATAAGGTTGGTTTCTATTTGAACGCTACCCTATATACATATATATATATATATATATATATATATATATATATATATATATATATATATATATATATATATATATATATATATATGCAAGTGCTCAAATACAAACCACTCTTAAAATGAGAACTACAAACCATCATTAATTTGTACAATCAAAATCACTATTTTTATATTTAATTTTAAAAATATAAAAATAACCAAAATTACTAAAACTAAACAACCAAGCCCCCCACACCCCCCCCCCCCCCCACCTGACATGCCCCTGCCTTCGCCTCCCGCCACCCGGCCCCCGCCACCTCCCACCACCATCTTCATCTTCCTTTTCCGGCCACTGGCCCCGCAGGGGCTCCAATTCCAGATATGCTTCTTCCCGATCAATAATTCTGCTACTACAAATATAATTTAGTAATTTGGTAGATTCGAAATATTAGGGTTCTTGAGTTTGAAATTGGGCCTTTTTATTTTGATGAATTGTTCAGTGATTCTGGTTGTTGGTGAAGCTTTATATGGTCATAATGAATCGATTCATGTGTGCAATTAAGATTTTTATGTTCGTATTAGTATGGGTCGAGTTCATTGGTTTTTCATTTTTTTAATCCATTAGTTCTGGATCATTACGTAGTTGTTCATGAAATTGATTATAAGGGATAGATTGGTTGCGTTCCCAGCCTTATTTTGACACCTAGATCGTGGCATTTGGTTCAGTAACCATAGTTCGTCGGTAACTTTCTGATGTTCGCCGGATTTCGAGCTAAGTTGCTCGTTTGATCGTTGTTTGAGTATGTATATGGTCGTATGGTGTTGCCCAGCTGTAGTATTTTCGTTTGCTTTACAAAAATAGTGTGAAACCAAGGGAAATCGATGGGGATGTGGTTACTGGAATTCGGTCGCCGGTCGGTTTCTGGGTAGGCGCCGGAATCTGGGTTGGTTGGGGGGCAGGAGGTGTTTTTGGGGGTTTTGTATTTTAATGATTTTGGGGCTGTATTTTAGTGATTTCAGGTGGGGTGGGGTAGGGTGGGGTGGGGTGGGGTGGGGTGGGTTATTTTTAATATTCTCTATCAAAAAAAAAATATTGATTTCGCTAATGTAATTTAGTGATTTCTGTTGATTTTTAGGTTTGTATTCTAAGGGGGTTTGTATTGGAGTAGCCCCCTATATATATATATATAATTTAAATATCTAATATATTTTATTTCGGATTCGGATATTCCGGATTCAGATACGGATAATATCCGCTTTATTTCGAATACGGATAATATCTATTTTTTTTAATACAAATACAGATATTTCGGATGCATATCGAATTTTTCGAATTTTTTTGACATACCTCATTGATGCCAGGATTATTAACATGTGAAGTTTATATTGTATACATGCAAAAGCAGCTCACTAGTGCGTTTTGGGTCCAATACAAGCTGGCCCAATCTATATATATACTAATAGCAGGAGATCGGACAGGTGAGGTGGCGGTCTAAAAAACATTGAAAATAGTTTCTTTATTTTCTTATTCACTCATTTCCTGAAAATGTGGCGCATGATTGCTCCTGGACTAGGTTTGGACATCGATTTCGGGCTCATTCTTTATTTTCTAAATATTAATTCAGTACCAATCTAAGAAATATAAGTTGCACGGTAAGACACTAAAAGCTTTCTAATCAAGCATATTAGCATATAGATTTTAGTGAAGACCCTACAGCACAAGGATATTCAACTCAGTACTATCTACTCGGAGGTCCTTGCAGAGGTTTCGAACACGAGAAGTTTATCAAACAGAGTGGCATGCCCAACCTGAAGTACACCAACGTGAGTGATCACAAGTGACATCTATTGGTATTAGCCCAGTCTTAATATGATTTTAATAAAAATAAATATTTCAAATTCATTTATATGTTAAATCTTTTTTCTTAATTTTTTTTTAACAAACTTCCACTTTTATTGAATAGCTTATAATTTTTTTTCAATAATTTACAATTGAAATCAAGAATGCTCAAGTGGAGTCGGCTAATATAAGTATTGCTAAGTTAAATTTCATTATTTTATTAATTTTTTAATTTTGAATATTAAATTTATATTATAGTTAATATCTTGACCCAACAATTTTAGTTGAATATTATTAATTTTGATATATTATAATAATATAGAAAAAGTTTGAATAAACGATAGAGTCACTCCAAGTACTTCATTCATGGATATGAAATAGAACACTTTTCACCATTAAGCATATTTTACAATTTTAAATTTGAAATTTGTTAATTACATTTATTATAAAGTATTTCATATTCATATTTGAATTTTTTTTTTAATTTATTACTATTTTAAGTATCAAAGTGTTATATCCAACTAATAATTCTTATATATTTTTTTGTTTTGTGATTCATTTATTATAAGATTTTAGATAAGAGCGTGATAATTCATATAAACTATTTTAAATCACTTATTTTAGGAAATTTTTAAAATACCTACCAATTTTTATAAATAATAAAAATTAATTTATCTATTGTGAGAAATTAAAAAAAAAAATTATTAACCGCGGGAAGCACGGCACGAGAAGCATTTAAAATATTTTTCTTGGATTGTCACTTTTTTGATTATATATATATATATATATATATATATATATATATATATATATATATATATATATTAAATTTACTTCATGTTATTTATATAAAATATTGACAAACTTTATTTGAGCATTATAATTATTATTTCAATATAAAAAAATAATTACATGTATAAAATTAAGATTATTTTTATGTAAATTAACGACTTAAAATTGTTCACATTGGGTCATTTTTTATTACATATCGAAGATCGTTGCAATTTTTTCCGTGCGATTGTAGATTAAACTATTTTAACTTCTCAAACATTTTTTTATCAGTGATTGTGGAAATCGTTATAAGTTATGGAAGTATAATCTTTCGGTTAAAATTTAGAGTTTGTATAAAAATAATACTAAGAGACTTTTTACTTTTGTAAATAATAAACTCAACCATTTTATTGACAGATTAAGTCGATAAAAATGTTATGCACATATTGTTAAAAACTAGAATTTTTATAAAAATAATACTAACAGATTTTTTACTTTTGTACATAATTTAACTTAACTATTTTATCGACCGATTAAGTTGATAAAAATGTTATGCACATATTGTTTCATTATATTTTGTCAAAATAAATTAATATTCTAATTATATAAATTCTTATACTATTACTGAGCATGTATGTTATGAGAGGGTGTCGGCTTTATAAACGTTATTTTATTATGTAATTGCTATTTTTCATGTTTATGATATTTTTAAGATTATTAATTTTTTTTATATATAATGAGAGTATTATTCCAACTAATAATTCATACAAACTGTTTTAAATAACCTTTTTTAGGAAATTTTTAAAATACTCCTTATCTATTAATTTTTATAAGTAATAAAAATTAATTTATCTATATTCAGTACCAAAAAATAAAAATTTATTAACCGCGGGAAGCGTTTAATGAAATATAATAAGTTAACAATAATAAATACGTTGAGTTCTTTTTGAAATTATAATTTTCATATTAATATGAAAATATAAAAATAGCAGGAGATCGGAGAGTCTTTCACTCTGAAGCTTCAAAATATTTTTCTTGATTTTTAACATTTTTTATTTTTTTATTTAAATAATTTCCTTGCATTTAATAGGATTATAATTAGTCTTTAATTGTACCTATTAAACTTATATTAAATACCCTTTATTTTATACTTAAAACAAAATTTTAGCCAATAATTATTATAATTATCTATATAAAGTATTTCAATTATTATTATTTCTTTACTAGAACATTATAATTATTATATTAACATAAAATACATTAACATAAAATATTAATTATCTATATAAATGTACAATTATTTCAAGGTAAAATGATAAAATAAAATTATTTATATAGTCCATTTCTAATCCTTATTCAAAATAGTTGCAATTTTTTTGAGCAATAATAAATAAACGATTTTAACTTTTCGATAAATTCGTAATTAGTGACCGTGAGAATCATGATAAGATACGGAAGTATGTAAAATTTTCAATTAACATCTACAATTTTCAAATACAAGTAATAGTAGATAATTTACTTGTACACATGAACAAATTACACATGGTATCTGACCAACACGATTAAATTGAACCAATCCAACCCTTTTCTTTACTGAGTAAATCAATGAAAAAGTTATACATTCATTATTTCATTATATTGTGTTGCAATAAATTAATATTTTAATTAAACACATTCTTATACTATTACTAATCAATTAATCACGCATGTATGTTATGAGACGGGCGTCAGCTTTGAATAAAGTTTTATTATAAAAATTATGTTGAAATTGTAATTTGGGATGGAAAAAAATTAAGAGGTCTTTATGGAGTTGATGAAGTTGATAATATGTTAGAGGATCTTCATTTTGTTTAAATAATTAATTTTAAACGACTTAGTGTTTATTCAGAATTCAATAATTTTTAAATTCATTTTTATTGGAGATAGAAAATAATTACATGTATAAATTTATTATAAGATTTAATATAAAAGTACGAAAATATGTGAGTTTCATTTTGAACACGTGTCCATGAATTTAAATTTAATATTACACAAAAAAAAAAGTTATTACAAATGCTCAAAAAATTAATCAAATGAATTGATACAGGTGTCGGATCACTCTGAAAAATATGAATCATGACTTACAAAATGCATTTGAATTATGTTTTGTTTGTCATACAACCAAAATTATCGACAAGTTAAGTCAACCACACTTCTTATCACGTTTACATTCTGCTTCATTTTTCGTCATACAAACAAATTTATCAACAAACCAAGCAATCACATATTGCATAATGTCATCAACAACAAAAATAATTCAAAAATGTTACTTTTACTTATCAATTGTCAAACTTTACAAATGTTTATCAATATTGAATTTCAAAAGCATTTTTTTATGTAATAAAATAGACGTCATCAATATTTTCGAAAATATTATTATTAACACTTAAGAGTTTAACTGAAATATGTTTTATTTCTGCTAATTCTTTTCTTCATAATTCTTAAACATTCAAGTTTAATTACATTTTACACAAATTTCAATTTATCATATCAATTTTCAAATAATAAAACTCAACAAATAATGATTTTATGTATACGATTTTTAAAAATATTTTCGTGCCGCGCGTAGCGCGACTTTGTTACCTAGTATATATTAAGTCCAAGTAAGGGCAGCACCTTTACATACACAAGCAAATATAAGGATTATTTTTGTTCTTTATGTTTAGAGTTTTCAATCCATTATATTATTTTAATTTAATTTTTACATTAAAATGGCATAAAAATTAGACAATTTTGAAATTCAACTCCAAATCATATATAATAAATTTTACATCATCTTTGTACTATATAAATTATTTTATTTTTAAAATATAAAAATTAAATATATAATAATAAAATTGTTGGGATACAAATGTAACAATTTTGTTTTGGGTAAAAATACAAAAATAATGTTAAAATATACAAAAATTCTAAAAATTTGATATATTTTTAATATAACACTAAATCTATACTATTATATAAAAGCCGAAACATTAAAAGTTTTGGTACCTGTTTTTTGTTACCTATTTTTTGGTAGTTCGTGAATTTACTTATTTAACCTTCATTATGAAGAAAAATAAATAATAACATAATATAATTAATGGTAATTAGTCAAGATATTACCTTTTATAAAAACCTAATCAATCGTTTCATATCTTTCCATCATTAATATTTTTTTTAATTAAAACACGTTGTAATTAATGGTAATTAGTCGATTAACATAATAAAATTAATGGTAATTAGTCGATTGCCTTTTTCATATTAATATAATGAAATTAATTGTAATTAGTCGATTGCCTTTTTCACACTTACTTTTAGTTGAAGATATTACCTTTTCTAAATACCTAAAAACATCAATCGTATCATATTTTTCGATCATTAATATTTCTTTTCGAATTAAAACACGTTACCTTTTTAATTTACAACAAATCTTACAATCATTAATATATACCTGAAAATATCACACCATATTTTCAAGAAAAATATAACACCTAAAATAAATAATAACATAATATAATTAATGGTAATTAATCGATTGCCTTTTTCACATTTACTTTTAGTTGAAAATATTACCTTTTATAAAAACCTAAAAAGATCAATCGTATCATATCTTTCAATCATTAATATTTCCTATGATCTAATTAAAACACGTTACCTTTTTAATTTACAACAAATCTTACAATCATTAATATATTCCCAAAAATATCACACCATATTTTTCAATTATTAATAAAATATATTAAAAATCGTATACATTGTTTATAATAAGAAAATATTAGTATAATTTCTAAACATGAGTATATTAAATTATATCAAATTAAAATTAAAAAAATGTTAAAAACATAATTATTATATATAAACATAACTATAATATTAAATAAAATTTATAACATAATACAAGAAACGTTATAAGCTAGTTAATGTAAAATTTAGAACCGGAGAAAGCCGAAGTAGTGAATTGACGGGCAATAAAGATCATAAGGTGCCTCCTCCACTTTCTTAAGTTGTCAAATTCGAAGAAATGTTCTTACTAAACTTATTCTAATTGCCAAATATTCTCAAGAATTTGGCATTTTCCAATCATGTTTTGTTGCACCATTATCAAAAGTTAAGGTGGTCACCGAATATATACATGCATTAGTCATTGCAATACTTCTCATGATCAAGGTAATGCCACTTAATTTATGCCGATGCTGTCCCACAAAATTCTTGGTATTGGATTATGGATGATTTTGGCCAAGATTTTTAGAAATTATTTTAGTTTACTAACTATAGGCCCGTTTGGAAAATCTTATTTTTCAGAAATAAGTTACTTATTTTGGAAAAAAGTTAGGAAATATGTACTTTTTTCTTAAATAAGTAACTTATTTTTGCAAGATAATGAATATTGAACTTCCCATATACATTTTTCTCTAAAAAAAAAATATGTAAATACGAAATTTTTTCCAAAATAAATTACTTATAAGTCAGTTGGCAGATTTGTCAAACAGGCACATCGGATCCATCTTATCGTTTTTAGGGAAAGTGGGAGAATTTTAAACTGCTAGCTTATACTTTATGCATCCCATTTGATGTAATAACATATTTCTTTTATTATTTTTGGATTAGTTTTCTAAATATTAATTACATAAAATTTGAACTAAGTAATATGAACAACACTATTTAATCGAAGATACTGAAAACCATTTATGTTTTGCAGGTAATGTACTTCAAAATGTATTATTATATAAAAGAATTTTCAAATAAAATCTTTATTTCATTGAAAATAATATATTTTTTATTAAAAAAATATTATAAAACAAATTATTTTGCAAAATACGTTCCGGTTGCCGAACACACGTACTCTCATAACTTACATAATTTAATTTTAAGATTTTCGATAGAAACAATAAGTTTCATAAAATACAATTCACAAAATAATAAATTTATAATATTTTGAATGCATACAGGTCTCCAATTAATGCTAGTCTCCATACTAATTTATAATAATATAAATTGTAAAAGTTTAATAAAACTTCAAATTACTTGTAAACACCCCTTCAATGCAAAAACTCACTATTAAAGGAGCTGGGATCCTCTGTCCCCTTCCTCCGTGTCTCCTTTGTGTTCCCTGTTGTTTTTAATACAAAAAAAAATGTTCTTGTGGAGCCCATTTTTATTATTTATTAAAATGGGCCCCGCAGAGACACTCTTTTTAAAATAAAAAGAGCTGGGGACACAAGGGGGACACGGAGGAAGGGGACAGAGGATCCGGACCCTATTAAAGTACATTTTTTGATATATAAACCGATTTTTTTAACAATCGATTAATATTGAATGCATTTGTCTAAAAAGATTATATAAATATAAAATATCTTCGAATAAAACAGACGCAAGTAGTTTGGTAATCACCATAATTATTAGAGACACCATAATTATCTTTTTCAATTACTTTTCATTTGAAATTGGATGTTTCAGCTGGAAAATCATCACCGCGTCCGTGGATTAACACGTGAATTATGCTATAATTATAATAACCTCCATTAACAAACATTAAACAGACATAATAATTATTAGTATTTCCACTTACTACTTTCCTTTCGAAATAAGCTAGTGTATGTGACAAATGGAAGTGCACAACAAGGACTTGTCTCCTCTTGGGCAAACCTAGCTAGTAGATTAAGTTACATAGGTGGGACTTTTGGTAAAATAGGGCCGCAACTGCATATTAAACTCTTAATTAAAAAAACTTAATGGAGGAAATATTTAACTATGATAGGTCATTAAACAAGCAAAACACATCCAATTATTGCAATGGGCCGTTAATTTACTTTATTTCAAGAGTAGGATTATGAAAACAGGCCACCTTTTTGTATACCAATATCTAGAAGAGTAGGATATATGGACTGCAAATATATTTTGGACAATTGGACCCCTTTAGTCAATGATAATGCTGTCTGTCAATTTTCTTTTTTAGCTTCCAAGTTAATCAAATGGCATTCGTACATGTATAAAGGGGAAGCCTTTGTCCAAATTAGTTTTGGAAATCCGAGGTTAATCCTTTGTAAGGTAGCCCAATTGATTCGATTTTTTAAATCCGATTAATCCTATGAATTTATTTAAAATGATATATTTAATTGTAAATTAGATTAATATATTAAATATTATTATAATATCCGATTAATACTCCAATTAATCCCCGATTACCCGATTAATCTTAAATCGGTCATCAACCGATATATACCGATTACCGATTTTTACAACCATGGATACCGTATAAAATTTGATTTTTGGAGTAAGAGGGTGTTTGGCTGATGCTCCTTAAAGGAGTTTTCAGCTTTAATTCAGTTTTGGTTTGTTTGTCTCATCCCGCTTTAAGTCGGCTTTAAGTTAAAAAAACTGCTTTAAATCATAAGTTCTATTTATGTACTTTTGACTTATGACTTATGACTTATGGATTTTTTTTTTCCACAATTCTTGTAAAGCTTAAATATCATGAATTTAAAAAATTTTAAGTCAAATTTCACTTTAAGTCAAAATTATTAAACCCCCATTTAATTTTAAGTAAAATTATCCAAACACTTTCATTCAACTTAAAGTAAACAACTTTACTTTCTCTCATCTTAAATTAAAAATACCTCCACTAAATTAAAAATAACTTATTTTAAGAAATTACAAAAGACGTGTTTTCCATGCCCCTGTCATTCTGTCAACCCGGTGTATATATGCAAACACATCATGTGTCCATCTTTTAAACCCTTTCCTTGTTTGTGGAATCAAAGAGCTCCAACAGTACCTATTCCTCCTCATACCCATTCCATATCTTTCACGAAATTGTGTGTGCATATAATCATCCTATCGTCATTTCTTTATTAGAAATTAATATTGACATTGATTTGTTTTGTAACGTCTTTCTCATATTCAATACTCGGGGTTTAATTCTTGCACACATATATATATACATATGCTAGCCTTTTAATCTAAAGTTTTTATTTGGTAGTTGCAATAAATTTTATCAACAAATGTAGACATTCGTTCGTAAACCGTGGAAATGGAAAATGGGAAAGCATGATACATATAGATATGAATCGGAAAATTGTGTTGAAAAGAAGAAGAAATAGTAGCGATTTGTCCCCTGAATTGGAGACCTCATGTTGTAACTTGTAAGTTGTAAGTGATATTGACGTACGTGTACAAAATTTACCGTCATTTCAAAAGAATTAGGCTCATTGCTTTGCTTGCTTTAACTCCTTTTAGGGTTGAATTCTGCTTATTCCCATTTATTTTAGTGTAAAGGCAAACTTTCCTGCAATTCACGTACCAAAATGACTAATTGTATGCCATGCACAAAATATTAGGTAATCATCCACGTTGTGCTTATGAGACGGCCTGAATTTATACAAAGTCGTGCAAAGTTTCAAAGATTAGATGGGACTATAAATTCCTCTTTCACTATTTGTAATAGATTTCCTTTGGAAATTTCATGTGATTTTTGAAGTCTCGGTATTAGCCACTCTACCTAGTTCGATCGAAATAAGATCAATTTGGTCACAAAAAAGTGAACAAATAATTTAAAACGGATAATTATTTGGGAAGTCTCGGTATTAACCTCTCTACCTCATATAATATGTTTTATAGAGATCTCTTAGGTAAAATTTGAATTCGATTACCATAAATAAGAATTATAAAGAATGTGTAAAAAAATTTGCACTCCAACGGAACAAAACCATTATCTATAATTATAGATAATCTCTTGATGTTGGCTATATTTGTCGAACCTCTAGAGACCTGTAATGAATTGTCACATCAATTATTTCTATATTAAAATTATATATTCCATTAATAACAACTTGAAATATTAATAACATACCATTTTTAAAATATAGTCAATCACTATAGTCAATACCCTCGAAACACAATGTCTTACAGGTTCGATAAATTTTACATAATCAATATTTTATGTAATTTAGCCAATTATTTTTAGTTAACGCCATTGGAGATGCTATTAGGGAAGATCAAAAAATAAAAAACGACAATAGTGGTAGACTTTTTTTTTATACAATAGTAGCACACATAATATAGATTGCAATCTCGAGCAACATAAACAACAAATTTATCTGCACGTTTAACCTGTATTTATGCAGTACATATATACACATACTGACAAACATGCAACACACAATCGTTGTAAAAAGCATATCTGACGATTTAGCATGGATAATTGATTAGTTTTATGAATTCTAAGCTGATCTCTGGGGATTTTGTTGCCAGTACTTTAATTCGGTTGGCATGATACTAAGTGCTTATCACGTCTTGTTAACTGTGATTGTTAGTAAACTAGTAATTATTTGCCACTAATTATTTGATTAGTAGATACACGCGTTTTAAACATCGGCCTTCAGGCATACTATATCTTTGGTTTATCAAAACTACTACTAATCCGACATGATTCTTTCATATCACTCAGATTAATTAACATGTCGTAGTAACTCGCCGGAAATCTGAAACACTACATTTGTTGTGTCGGTTGTTGTGTTGGAGTCATTCGTATCTTTTTGACTGTCTAGTATTTTTACTACTCTATTTCTAAAGGTGGTGTAATATTTTACTATGAATTTCAAACTCCTAAGAATACTAAGGTGGTGTAATGTTTCTCGATTATGTAATATTATTCTTTTGTGTTCAGGGCAGATTCTAATTAGGAAAAATGATAAGTATCCCAAAAAAATTCCAGATCTTTTTCCAAATGTCGTGTGTTAAGTTTTAATTGGCTCACGTCTCATTAATATAAATGGTATCCCCTGCATTCACACCAACCACCCAATCAAAAATATCCACCTCATCATTTGGGCAAAATTTTGAAAAATTTATGAAATACGAATCTCCAATGCGGAATCACGTAAAAATGTAAAGTTGCATGGTCGTAAGTCGTAACAAGTAAATACTTATTTATATAGTTGGTGATGATGATATATCTTACACAGCTACCTTCCTCGTACTGTTTCTGTTCTCATGGTTATGTCCATTTTGGTCGTGAACATCTGCCTGGTTCTGCGAGAGTTTTTTAAAGAATTTAGCCCCATAATTCTCCTTTAAAGCGACCCCACTTCTCTCTCACATAGGTGACCTCTTACTTAAGAGTAATCCCGTATTTACTCTTTTCTGAATGCAACAAGGGTCATTAAAAGCTTATAGCTTAACCTTTTCCCAACGGGTGTCATTGTTTCATCATAAGAATAGGTTGGGGTAAACCCCCACAATGATCATCAAAGTCTATATAATTAGGTTGTCCCTTTGAACCTACTTCTTGGGATCTCCAGTCAACTAGGTTGGGTTTTCCTTCATATAAACCTTAGTTTATCTTGGGCTTTAATCCCATTCCTTCCGATGTCTTCTCAACTTGATCTCTATTTAACCCTTTGGTTAATGGATCAGCAATGTTGTCCTTTGACCTCACATAGTCAACTGAGATAACACTAGTTGAGATCAATTGTCTAATGGAATTATGTCGACGACGTATGTGTCTCGACTTACCATTATAAATAACATTTTCTGCGTTACCCAAAGCTGCCTGATTATCACAATATATACATATTGGAGGCACCGGTGAATGCCATTCTGGAATATCTTCCAAGAAATAACGTAGCCATTCCGCTTCTTCACTACAAACATCCAAAGCTATAAATTCAGCTTGCATTGTAGATTTTGTGACTACAGTCTGTTTTGAGGATTTCCACGAAACAGCTGCACCACCTAGAGTGAAAACATATCCACTCGTACCTTTTGAGGCTTTGATATCCGCAATCCAACTTGCATCAGTATATCCTTCAATAACTGCTGGATCTCTCGTATAATTCAGTCCATATTCACGAGTATAACGTAAGTACCTAAGTACTCTTATAATTGCATTCCAATGTTGAGTTCCAGGATTCTTCGTGAATCGACTTAGAGTGCTTACAGCATATGCAATATCCGGTCGTGTACAATTCATCAAGTACATTAGACTACCTATCGCACTAGCGTAATCATTTTGAGATACACTATCACCTCTATTCTTAGACAAATGTTGACTTATATCAATAGGTGTTTTTGCCGTTGCAATGTCACCATTACTAAATTTGTCTAGAATTTTATCCACATAATGTGATTGACTCAGCGTGAGTCCATTTGGCGTTCGTATAATTTTAATTCCTAAAATCACCTCAGCCAATCCCATGTCTTTCATGTCAAACCTTGAGTTTAACATGTCTTTGGTAGATTTTACCATTCTCTCGTTGCTCCCTATAATTAATATATCATCAACATACAAACACATAAGGACGTAGCCATAGTTTGTAATTTTGACATATATACACTTGTCACACTCATTAATTTTGAATCCATTTATCTTCATGATCCCATCAAATTTTTCGTGCCAATCTCTTGGAGCTTGTTTAAGTCCATACATAGATTTTACCAATTTACAAACTTTCCTTTTATCCATTGATTCAAAACCCTCGGGTTGATCTATATAGATTTCTTCTTCAAGATCTCCATTTAGGAAAGCCGTTTTTACATCCATTTGATGTACCTCTAGATTTCGCAATGATGCTATTGCTAAAATCATCCTTATCGACGTCATTCTCGATACTGGAGAATATGTGTCGAAGTAATCATAGCCTTTCTTTTGTTTGTAACCTTTAATTACAAGTCTAGCTTTGTACTTATCAATTGTTCCATCCGTTTTCATTTTTCGTTTAAAAATCCACTTAGACCCTAGAGTTTTACATCCAGGTGGTAAATCAACCAAATTCCAAGTATGATTTTGCATTATAGAACTTATTTCACTCCTTATGGCTTCTTTCCACAGGGGACCCTCCGTAGAGCTCATGGCTTCTTTATACGATTGTGGCTCAGCATCAATCATATACATATAAAAATCCGATCCAAACGAATTTTCCGTTCTTGCTCGTTTACTTCGTCGCAACTTAGTAGAGCTATCTTCAATGTCCTCATTATCGGAATCATCATCATCATCATCAATATCATCCAATTTTCTTTTAGACTCAGACGGTCCATCCTCATTGGATTTACGTGGAAACATGTGCTCAAAAAATGAAGCATTCCTAGATTCCATTATCGTATTTTCATGAATGTCCGGGTTTTTGGACTTATACACAAGAAATCGATAAGTAGTGCTATTCTCTGTATAGCCAATGAAAATACAATCCACCGTTTTTGGACCTATCTTCATTCTTTTAGGTAATGGTGCCATCACCTTTGCGAGACACCCCCACACTTTCAAGTATTTGTAAGAAAATGCTTTGTGTTTCCACAGTTCATAAGGAGTCTTTTCTTCCATCTTTTTGGGGATCCTATTCAGGATATAGTTAGCCGACAAAATAGCTTCACCCCACATGTTCTGTGGTAATCCAGAACTTATTAACATTGCATTCATCATTTCCTTAAGAGTACGGTTTTTACGTTCTGCCACTCCATTGGATTGAGGAGAATAAGGTGGAGTAACCTCATGAATGATTCCATGTTTTGCACAGAACTCGCTGAAAGGTTGAACATATTCACCACCACGATCACTTCGGATCACCTTAATTTCCTCGTTAAGCTGTTTTTCAGCTTCTTGCTTATAGAGGATAAATTTCTCTATAGCTTCATCTTTACTTTTTAACAAGTAAACATGACAATACTTAGTACTATCATCTATGAAAGTAATGAAGTATTTATTTCCACCTCTCGTTTGAGAAAATTTTAAGTCACATATGTCACTATGAATTAACTCAAGAGGTTTTGTGTTTCTATCAACTGTGTGAAATGATGATCTTGTCAACTTAGCTTCAACACAAGTTTCACACTTATGTTTGGAATCAATATTAAACATAGGTATGTGATTCAAGTTAATTAGCCTACGTATAGTATTATAATTAACATGACCAAGTCTACCATGCCATAAATTGGACGACTCAAGCATATAAACAGAAGAAGTTGACGTTTTATTCATATTAACATTAGGCTTAACAGCCATTACATTCATCTTCCACATGCCTTCCTTCACATATCCCTTCCCAACATGAACACCATTCTTTGAGAGTATAATTTTCTGAGATTCAAACACCATTTTGAATCCATGCACGCTCAGTAAGGTTCCAGAGATCAGATTCCTTCGAATGTCTGGCACATACAACACATTCTGCAGTTTGACACTTTTTCCGGATGTCATCTTCAAGTACACAGTTCCATGCCCCTTAATGTCAGAGGTCGCGGAGTTGCCCATATAGACCTTCTCCCCATTTTCCACCTCAGTTAGGCTGGAGAATGCAGACTTGTTAGCACAAACATGTCTTGTAGCTCCTGAATCAAGCCACCACTCTCTTGGATTAGTATCTATCAGATTTATCTCAGAGATCATAGCACAAAGGTCCAAGTCATTGACCTCTTGGGATAGTACTTCAACATTGTTGACTTCTTTCCCTTTCCTCTTAGGTAATCTGCAATCAGAGGATTTGTGCCCCATCTTATTGCAGTTAAAACACTTTCCTTGGAATCTTGGTTTCTTCGAAATTCCGACTTTTGGTCCCATCTTGGACGAAGGCTTTGGTTTCTTACCCTTGGAGTCTTTTTCGTGCTCCACCCAATTGGCTCTGACAGCAGATACGTTTGAGGACCGTTTTTCAGCTCCTCTGTTGTCTTCCTCAATGCGAAGTCTTCGAATGAGATCTTCAACACTCATCTCCTTTCGCTTATGTTTAAGGTAGTTCTTGAAATCCGTCCATGCAGGAGGTAGCTTCTCTATTATAACAGCTACTTGGAAGGATTCGATCAAAAGCATTCCTTCAGCATTTAATTCATGAAGTATAAGCTGAAATTGTTGCACTTGGCTTATCACAGGTTTTGAGTCCACCATTTTGAAGTTCAAGAATTGACCCACTAAGTATTTCTTGGCCCCAGCATCTTCGACCTTATACTTGTGTTCTAAAGATTCCCACAGATCTTTAGACGTTTTCTTCACACTATACACATTGTACAGTGAGTCAGATAAGCCATTCAGAATGTAATTCCTACATAGGAATTCCGCATGTTTCCATGCATCAACAGCACTCTGAGTTTGCGCATCAATTTCATCCTCTCCGACAGTGGGAGGATCCTCTTTCAAAAATCTCGCAAGATTCAAAGTTGTCAAGTAAAACAACATTTTCTGTTGCCACGTTTTAAAATTCACACCAATGAATTTTTCTGGTTGCACGTTGTGATTTACAGGAACCACAGGAACTGTTACATCCAAAGGACGATCCTTTGAACTGTGATCTTTAGAGGATTGACCAGGAGTTCGAGGAGTTTGTGATTCGCCGTTTCCTCCTTCCGCAATAAGATCCATTTTTCGATAAAGTCTATACCAGGAATTATTTAACCGTTAGTACGAGATACGAATAAATATTTATTACTAAAGATACTTAATATGATTTAATAATAACAATTATCGAAACAAACATCACATATATTTTTGGTACGGAAAGAACATGTATTAACATGTATTAAAACAACCGCATGTACCAAAATAAGAGACATGTTAAGTATATTACATTATTTAACTAACTAGAATGGTATAAGCATGCATGGACTAATAAATATACAACAAGAACCGAAAAACATATTTATTTATTCACATGCATGAAATATAGAAGGAAAAAAAATTTAATAACATAGTTAACATGGCAACTACTATATAATAGCTAAACAAATATAAGCTAAACATGCGTGCTAAATAAAACAAAAAAATGTTATCAACTGCCAAATAATTAGCAATAAGCACGAAACACTTCCTGTTCTTCAAGATTCATTTCTCCGAAAACTAACAATAAACTGCTTTAAGATGTTAGGAATCTTGTACGGAAAAATAAATTAAATAATTAATTTAAGAGAACAGAATTATTGGACAATTAAATTGATATCTATACCAACAAATAATTAACGAGGATAGTCGAGTCACGCGAACCGCGCTTTCCTTAAAGCAGTTTAGTTCCCTCTATTGGTGCGAGTATACGTTGAACCAACTCTTCCCAGGATAAAACGACTACAAATATTCGAAAGCACCGAGTCGAATATTACTACGAACTTGAAACCGTACTTTGAACTTTATCACCACTAAACTCTTACACTATATTGCTTTGGAAGGGAGTAGATTGTATGTGTTCAGGTCTGTCCTTCAAATGCAAATGAGACCTCTATTTATACACATTCTGAAGCATGCCATACAAGGAAAAAGAGAGACAAAAACTACAAAATAATATATCTGTAGCATGCCATCTCTGACTAAACAACACACCATACTTTGCTTGATTTTCACGTGATATGTGCATAAATCTAGAAGAAAAACATGCATGATGAAATTTAATACATATTTCCAACATTGCTAATTATTTGGCAGTTGATAACATTTTTTTGTTTTATTTAGCACGCATGTTTAGCTTATATTTGTTTAGCTATTATATAGTAGTTGCCATGTTAACTATGTTATTAAATTTTTTTTCCTTCTATATTTCATGCATGTGAATAAATAAATATGTTTTTCGGTTCTTGTTGTATATTTATTAGTCCATGCATGCTTATACCATTCTAGTTAGTTAAATAATGTAATATACTTAACATGTCTCTTATTTTGGTACATGCGGTTGTTTTAATACATGTTAATACATGTTCTTTCCGTACCAAAAATATATGTGATGTTTGTTTCGATAATTGTTATTATTAAATCATATTAAGTATCTTTAGTAATAAATATTTATTCGTATCTCGTACTAACGGTTAAATAATTCCTGGTATAGACTTTATCGAAAAATGGATCTTATTGCGGAAGGAGGAAACGGCGAATCACAAACTCCTCGAACTCCTGGTCAATCCTCTAAAGATCACAGTTCAAAGGATCGTCCTTTGGATGTAACAGTTCCTGTGGTTCCTGTAAATCACAACGTGCAACCAGAAAAATTCATTGGTGTGAATTTTAAAACGTGGCAACAGAAAATGTTGTTTTACTTGACAACTTTGAATCTTGCGAGATTTTTGAAAGAGGATCCTCCCACTGTCGGAGAGGATGAAATTGATGCGCAAACTCAGAGTGCTGTTGATGCATGGAAACATGCGGAATTCCTATGTAGGAATTACATTCTGAATGGCTTATCTGACTCACTGTACAATGTGTATAGTGTGAAGAAAACGTCTAAAGATCTGTGGGAATCTTTAGAACACAAGTATAAGGTCGAAGATGCTGGGGCCAAGAAATACTTAGTGGGTCAATTCTTGAACTTCAAAATGGTGGACTCAAAACCTGTGATAAGCCAAGTGCAACAATTTCAGCTTATACTTCATGAATTAAATGCTGAAGGAATGCTTTTGATCGAATCCTTCCAAGTAGCTGTTATAATAGAGAAGCTACCTCCTGCATGGACGGATTTCAAGAACTACCTTAAACATAAGCGAAAGGAGATGAGTGTTGAAGATCTCATTCGAAGACTTCGCATTGAGGAAGACAACAGAGGAGCTGAAAAACGGTCCTCAAACGTATCTGCTGTCAGAGCCAATTGGGTGGAGCACGAAAAAGACTCCAAGGGTAAGAAACCAAAGCCTTCGTCCAAGATGGGACCAAAAGTCGGAATTTCGAAGAAACCAAGATTCCAAGGAAAGTGTTTAAACTGCTTTAAGATGTTAGGAATCTTGTACGGAAAAATAAATTAAATAATTAATTTAAGAGAACAGAATTATTGGACAATTAAATTGATATCTATACCAACAAATAATTAACGAGGATAGTCGAGTCACGCGAACCGCGCTTTCCTTAAAGCAGTTTAGTTCCCTCTATTGGTGCGAGTATACGTTGAACCAACTCTTCCCAGGATAAAACGACTACAAATATTCGAAAGCACCGAGTCGAATATTACTACGAACTTGAAACCGTACTTTGAACTTTATCACCACTAAACTCTTACACTATATTGCTTTGGAAGGGAGTAGATTGTATGTGTTCAGGTCTGTCCTTCAAATGCAAATGAGACCTCTATTTATACACATTCTGAAGCATGCCATACAAGGAAAAAGAGAGACAAAAACTACAAAATAATATATATGTAGCATGCCATCTCTGACTAAACAACACACCATACTTTGCTTGATTTTCACGTGATATGTGCATAAATCTAGAAGAAAAACATGCATGATGAAATTTAATACATATTTCCAACATAACCATCATATTGGTGGACGCATTCCTCTCCTAGTTTAATTCCGATGCGATGCGAGAAATGAATATTATGGGTGCTTTTATGTATGTATATACTTGTGTTTGCGTGTCAAGTTGGTGCAAGTGTGTGTCTAACTAGCTACATTTACGGTGGCGGGATGGGCATCCATGCGGTTCAGGTTCACTTTCGGATATTGATGAAAATCTTGCATCAAATTTCAGTCATCATCATGATCATAAATTAATCTGACCTTCAAAATCAACAATATAATATATTTTGTCCCGATTAGTTTAAAATTCGGATTCAAGTGATTTTTTATTAGAAATATGAGATCATCATTATCAAAATCAAAAATGCAATTAACGAATATGAATATCACTATTTCATTGAAAACGTAAAGTAATGTTAACGATAATAAATATTACTCCCTCCGTCTCTAAATACTTTTCTCATTTGAGTTGGACACGTTTGCCAACGCACACTTTTGATCGTTAATATCTTCAATTTCATATTAATATTAAATATAAAAACTTCACTGTATTAAAGTATTCATAAATACGAATCCAACAAGATCACTCATGACTATATTTGGTCTTATAGATTAGACGTAAATTAGTAATTTGTCTCATGTTATGAACAGTCCCGACATATCAAACGGGAGTAGTATTATGAGACAGAGGGAGTATGTGATATTTATAAAGTGAAAAGTATATATGCATGGATGGATGGGCAAACAAAAGTACTCGAATGATAGTTCCTCTTCATTGACATAACTTTTGTGTAAGGAAACTCAAACTCCTGGCAAGGCGACAAAGCAATAACTTCACACAGAAAGGGAGGGTTCAAAATGGCAAAATGTGAAGCAACAATAGCCATTACATGTATGACACTAGCTGCTGCTACATAGATACAACTCAAAGCAGTTGAAAAATAATTCACTTTTTTGTTCTAGGTGCATTAATGGTTTAAAATAAGGCCAGACCACTTGATCAACTACTAGCTAGTAGGATTCATGAAAAATCGGGTAGTTTAGATATGGAATCTACATTACAGCTCAATTTGTTTAGCCAACAACATGTTGGTGCAGTGGGTTGAACCCTTGTCTCCTTTGTAGGAGGTCAAGGGTTCGACCCCTGGGTGTGTGTGAGTTTAGATTGTATTAGTTTCCTTTCTTTGTATTTGTACTTGTATTTGTATTTGGCCGGGGGTCCTTCGGAAACAGCCTCCCTATTCTATAGGGGCATGGTCTACACCACTTTGAGTGGTATTATAACTGAGTAAGCTAAGTTTTATTACAGCTCAATTTGTTTGGTTACTCATGGCAAACTAGTGAGAGATGCACACATACTTGTGACCATTCATTTGGTAGAATATCTTGTAAGATATTCATCCACTTTAGCGGTAAATTATAATTTTAAACACTTAACTAATTTATAAATTGAAATCTATGTTAAACCAGTAACTTCGAGAAAGTGCAATTTTGGATGCACACATACTTGTGACCATTCATTTGGTAGAATATCTTGTAAGATATTCATCCACTTTAGCGGTAAATTATAATTTTAAACACTTAACTAATTTATAAATTGAAATCTATGTTAAACCAGTAACTTCGAGAAAGTGCAATTTTGTGCCACTATAGATGGAGCTGGGATCCTCTGTCCACTTCCTTCGTGTCTCCTTTGTGTCCCCTGTTGTTTTTAATACAAAAAAAATGATCTTGTGGAGCCCATTTTTATTATTTATTAAAATGGGCCCCGCAGGAACACTCTTTTTGTATTAAAAAGAGCAGGGGACACGGAGGAAGGGGACAGAGGATCCGGACCCCTAAAGATGATACGTGCTGTATCGATTACTAAACTTTTGTGCACCACACGAACATTGATTACACTTCATGCTCGCACCTAATTCTTTCATTTACCGTCCAATTGAATATTCTTCTAATATTGAGAGTTGAGCAACTACATTAGAGATATTGATTTGTAATTAATCGTATGATTAGGTGTAATTTGACAAGAAAATGTGAACAAAAAGAGTAATGAAAATGAGGAAAGGCAGAAACAGTTTAAGCCATTTGTGTTGTTCCCTCTGCCGGAACCTCATGCAGGCTTTGACATGGACCATTTTATACGTAATTGGCAGGTCGGACACCAGAAAGCTCTCGTATACACACACCAATATGTGATATATATATATAGGTCCTACTCCACTACAAACTAAAATTAACTACAAACTAAAAACTAAACACTAATCTAATATTTCATGCTAATCTAATGATCAAACTAGGGGTACCCCAATACAAAAAATGCTTAAAATATTTGGCTCTATCCAACAAAAAAAAAATTAAAAAAAAATCACTGTTCACGTGATGACGTGGCAGTGGATTTCACTGGTTAACGGTGCTTCGCACCTTCTTGTACGGCGCTTCGCGCCTTTATCATTCTAAAGTTGTAAGGAATGACAATCAATGGTAAAGGCAATAGACGATTGACGGGTGTGTCGAGGACCTTCGGCCCTCATGACTACCTAACTCATCCGTTTACTGTCTTAAATGCTTCGCATTTCCACGACATGGATTTTTTTTTTTTTTTGATTTTTTTTATATTTTTTTGTTGGATAGAGCCAATTATTTTAAGCATCTTTCGTGAAGGTACCCTTGGCGGGAAACTTAGAATATATGAAATATAATTAATTTAGTGTTAGTTTGTAGTTTGTATTTAAGGATTGGTTTGTATTTGAGCAAAAGCCTATATATATATATATATAGGCAAGTGCTCAAATACAAACAATTCTTAAAATACAAACCTACAAACCAACACTAAATTAATTATATTTCATCTATTCTAAGGTTTCCGCCAAGGGTACCTTCACAAAAAATGCTTAAAATAATTGGCTCTATCCAACAAAAAAAAAAAAAAAATTTCAAAAAAAAAATAAAAATCTTGCCGTGGAAATGCGAAGCATTTAAGACAGTAAACGGATGAGTTAGGTAGTCATGAGGGCCGAAGGCTCTCGACACACCCGTCAATCGTCTATTGCCTTTACCATTGATTGCCATTCCTTACAACTTTAGAATGATAAAGGCGCGAAGCGCCGTACAAGAAGGTGCGAAGCACCGTTAACCAGTGAAATCCACTGCCACGTCATCACGTGAACAGTGAATTTTTTTTTTATTATTATTTTTTTTTATTTTTTTTTGTTGGATAGAGCCAATTATTTTAAGCATTTTTTGTATTGGGGTACCCCTAGTTTGGTCATTAGATTAGCTTGAAATATTAGATTATGCTTGGTTTGTAGGTTTGTATTTTAAGGAGGTTTGTATTGGAGTAGCCCCCTATATATATATATATATATATATATAGGGTTGGACTCCATAGCAAACACCATATATAACAAACAACAAAGAACACATCATATCTAATAGATCCATTGTCCCTGGCGGGGTCACCCAATACAAAAAGTTCTTATTTTTTTAGGCTCTATACATCCAGCAAAAAAAAATAAAAAAATTGAAAATTTACTGTTCATCGATGACGTCATCAGTGACGTCATCATGAACAGTAAAATTTTCAATTTTTTTTTTTTTTTGCTGGATGGATAGAGCCTAAAAAAATAAGAACTTTTTGTATTGGGTGCCCCTGGCGGGGCCAATGGATCTATTGGAATAAATGATTTTATAATGTTCTTTATTGTTTGTTATATAAGAGTGTTCTTTATGGAGCAAAGGCCTATATATATATATATATATATATATATATATATATATATATATATATATATAGGGTTGGACTCCATAGCAAACACCTTATATTACAAACAACAAAGAACACCTCATATCTAATAGATCCATTGCCCCTGGCGGGCCCACCCAATACAAAAAGTTCTTATTTTTTTAGGCTCTATCCATCCAGCAAAAAAAAAAATTGAAAATTTACTGTTCATCGATGACGTCATCAGTGACGTCATCATGAACAGTAAAATTTTCAAATTTTTTTTTTTTTTTGCTGGATGGATAGAGCCTAAAAAAATAAAAAAAAATTTGTATTGGGTGCCCCTGGCGGGGCCAATGGATCTATTGGAATAAATGATTTTATAGTATTCTTTATTGTTTGTTATATAAGAGTGTTTTTTATGGAGCAAAGGCCTATATATATATATATATGCCGGCCAATACATACAAGAAGTTAAATGTTTAGCTAATAAAAATCAAACAACTCCACTTCACTAGGGATATGTTTGGAGAGTTTGCTTATGTTATGTGTCTATCTGTAGTCATCAACCACAATTTCTTTATCACATGCATGTTCTATATTCCAACACTGTGGCATTATGCATGCTATTCCTTGTACTACAACTAATATGATCATTTATGATAGAATAATCATGACAAATTTTTTGCATCTCAAACTTACGATTGTTAGAATATAATATAAAGATTGAGTTGATCCTTTCTCTAATACCATATATCTAAATATCATAAAATTTTAAAATTTTAGAACGATTGATTACTTAACATGATATCAGAATTTTGTTCGGCGAAAGAATATCAGTAGTAAGAAATGTAGAGCTTGATACACATTTAAAGAAATTGCGGAAATGTGTAGTTTTGCATGTGTAGACGGCCGGGAAAACGTTTGGAAGCTAATGGACAGCAAGACAAGAGGCGCCTTGTATATGTTTTCATCAGGAAATGCAAATATAAATGTGCATTCATGCACAAAATAATCAATATGTTGACAAAGTCTTTGTTTGGTTGCAGGTGTTGGGTGGGTTTTTTAGCTAATTGCAGGCGTGTTAGGTTGTTGATTTTACATGCAACTATCATTTTCCATGTCCTACAATATATTTTCAAGAATATATATATCTGAGTTATGGTCTTATGGATTTCGGTTCACAACTCACGTTAGAGTAAAAAAAACCGAGGAATATTGATATTTCACTAAATTAATTGGAATAACTCACGAATAATTTGACGGAAATAATCATATCCTGTTACTGGTTCATATAACGAATTAGGGTTGCTGTACATGCAAATTTTAACAATCAAGATTTCGTTTCTTGCCGTCAACCATAAATTTATGTTTTACATAAATTTCCTCACTTGAGACATAAAGTACAATGATAGCATCACTACAATCAAATGTTCTATATGTATATCTAAAAAACCAACTAATAATCGATTATATTAACCCAAAACATAATTATCCTAAGATACGTGTGCTAATTTCCGGAAAAAATGAAATTCCTCGTATGCACGCATTTTAGGAAAAGAAAAGGTTGACCACCCACAATATATTTATTCAGTTAGTTTTTACGAGGTACTTTTGAGAGTATATAATACTGACATACGGAGTATAATTTATTTTTTTATACTAATGGTTAGCGCTTTGCAATAGAAGTATTATAAAATTATTTTGCATAATGTGCAGAATTTTTTTAGGGTAGTGCTAGAGGTAGCAAATTGGATACCAAAATTTGCCACCAAATGACATGCCATTAAATATTTGGCTTTTTGGGATGTTTTAATTGGTTGGCCCTGGCGGGCCCAATATAATTATAACCAATCACAATAATGACAAGTCATTTGGTAACAATTTTTGGTACCGAATGGTAACAATTTTTGGTACCTAATTTGGTATCTCTAGCATTTTTCATTTTTTTATAGGTACTAGTAGAATATGAATATACCACAGCGTATCCTTTGGACAGACGTGGGGGGATGTAAGGAGTGTGTGGGGTTCGACACAAGCTTCATTAATGCTACATGTTTCCTATGTGATATCAGAAATTCGAATATCTAAATTTCAAGAATGTTAGAATAATTTGACAAAGATGAGAAGTTAATAGCTATGTCGGGATTCTTATAATAACAAGTTTAACACCTATTATTAAAAAAAAAAATTATCACATAAATTTTACCAAAATTTAGATAGATTTGCTTTCTTAGTGGATTTTCATAATCCACTCAGTCTCGCCTTCAAAATAATGTCATTTATATTGATTCAATTTTTACAGATTTCTATAAATTTTGTATTGGACCCAACATTCTACATCATCAGCAATTGACGTTTTAGTTGGTCCCCTTCCAATATATGTAGGAAATATGAAACAAAGTGTAAAATATAATATATAGCACTAATTTTTCAATTTTTATTCTTAAATATTTGTTCATGTAAATATAATGCAAACATCAATATCATTGTGCAGAAACACTTTTAACAACATTTATAATATTTAAGATAATTATGAAAATTAAATAATTATTATTATTTAAGATTACAAAAATAGATGTTGAATAGAATATATGAGTTAATTGTACTTTTTGTATAAAAAATTTAGTCGGCTCAGTGATTAGGAAACTGTTTATTAAATCAATGGTTCAAATTTGTACAAGTGAAAAAAGTTAGTGATTTCAAAGATTATTTCCTACCATTAGGGTTGTAGAATTGATTGAAAATTGTAAGAAATATTGAAAAAAGTAAAAAAAAATGCTTTCATGTTATTTTTTATTAATCAATTATCATGCTTTTATTTGATCAAACTTTGTGAACATAAAATTTATTTATTTTATTAGTGTATGACAAATATTAATTGATTTAGATATACATTTTTATGTTTTTATGATATTTGATAAAAATTAATATATAAAAATTAACAGAAAACATTAATAAATCTAGAGAGATACAAATATAGTAGAATTTGTTAATAAAATGTCATTTGTGGTGTGCAGAAGCTAAGGAAAAAATTGGAAAAAAAATAAATTTGTGCAGAAATAAAATCGTTTATAAAACATAATATTGTTAATGTTCAAAGTTTGACTTGGGTTTTGCACTCATTTAGGGATAGTTCAAGATTAATCAAAAATATTATTTTCAATGATGCAATTGTACAAATGTTTAAATTTATTAGTTTTATAGATGAACATAAAATATTAGATTTTTTAAAGGCAACATTCTTTGTTTTTATAATAAGTTTGTACATCGAATTTTTTGTGCCTACCAAAAAAGTTGTTTCCAATTCATACAAACACAATTTTTTGGAATTTTTTGTCAAAATTTCATGAGAACTTAAACATGTCATGTACATCGAAACCTATTGATATGAAAATCAAAAAATTTTGAAATTTTTGCCTCTCATCTCTATCAAAATTAATTATGAATTTCACTATTAATTTTAACAAAAGCATTTTTCTATTTACGTCATAATATCTCAAAACATGTACATGCAGAGATATTTTAAAAAAAATATTATTCTTCATAACAACAATTTTTTATCCACATTTTCCTTCACAGCACCCAAAAAAATTCTAAACAAAAATTAATGATTCATTTATCAATATTGTTTTCTAAATTGACTTTCCCTCCGAATTTGCCTAATGTTTAATTTTTTGTCACCTAATTAATTCGCCGGTCTAAAATTTAAACAAGATCTAATAATATACAATAAATCATAACCAAACAAAAATGAATACAAACAACAAATATTTAAATTAAATAAATGAGAATAGAGAGACTTGAAACTCAGACCTATCTTAAGGGAGTTTTAATATCATGCTAAATAATAAATTACTTTATAATCTTAAAATGTTAAGAAAAAAAATCACAATAGAACCTTATATTATAACAAATATTATTCGATAAACTCTTCTACTTATATGTTTTAACTTACAAAAAACTTTTAATAATGTGTTTCTTAACTATCAAGATATTTATTCATCATACAGTACACAAAATTCTTTTATACACGAGCATCTACAACCACGTTCTTTATAATGATTAGTTAAAATAATGTATTGTAATGATTCTCTAAATTTTAAAGAATCAAAAAGGTGTTTTGCTCCAATGACATTCTCTATATTGGTTAGCTATAATTTTAAATCAATATTTTATAATTATTAAAATTCTAACATAAAACAGCTGAAATCTGCAGAGAATTGCAAAAAGTGCTACATAAAAACTGCAAGAAAAATGCAAAAACTGCTCTCGAAAAATGTAAGAACAAAACAAGTAACTTGAAGTTACTTGTTTTTGGTACAAAACAAGTAACTTGAATGTTGGGATTTATGGGTGATAGCATAGAGACAACTTAACTATATTTCCCTGTACTTTGTTTTTACTAAGTTGAACATACTGTCACAGCCAGAGTATGTCTTCGTATTCGAATAATTGCTTCATGTAATAAATGTATGATTTGGGAGAAGTTCATATGTTTGTTCAAGCCTCAAGGAATGCATCCTGAAGATAGCAAGAATAAAAGTTACTGTCATGTCCCTGACAGTAATGTTACAAGAAGACAAATGTTGCAAAGTCACGACAAAGCTACATTTGACAGCAACATTGGCCGAAGCAAGAGACAGTAACATTCTCACACTTGACAGCAAGTCTGGAGCTCCGACATCAACATTGGCGGGAGCTAGTACTGTCAACCTCTGAATATTCCTTTGACAGCAGACTCTGCGGTTAAGGTTACTGTCACCTTGAATTATTTGAATTGGGTATTTTCTCAGTCAAAGCCCGTGACAGGTTACATGTTCAAGAAACAGATTTGCTGCAACACACTATCGTTTGTAGCAGACCTGCAAGACTACGACAGAAGCTTAAGAGATTCACAAGACAAGGCTGGTCAATTCGAGGAGCATGTGATATCCACATCTACTAGAATTGTATTAGCTAGAAATAGAAAGAATCTAGGTTACTTTACTTATAAGGTTTATCCTGTCTATATAGCAATTAGGGAAAGTCACATGGGTGTGCAAATTGTAATGAGCTGCCACTTGAAAACGACAGCATCTCAACATCCCATGCGATAGGGACAACAAAGTATCTTAGTCTACTTAGATACATCTTAGATTCTTTTCTATTCATGTACGCACACGAAGCAATCTGTATCTCTTGAGATATCGAAGCTGGAGAAACTCTCTCCAGGTTGTAGCAACACTTCACACAAAATAAATAAAACATTTATTTTGTGAGAAATCTTGTTTCACTTATTGCTTGCATACATCTCCTGATAATCTATAATCTTTATTTTCGTTGTTGATCTAAAGATTCGATTTTATCAGTATTTCATTCAACCCCCCCTTCTGCATTCAACCCCCCCTTCTGCAATACTCCGGGACCAACAACTGGTATCAGAGCGTACATATTGATACACAAATCTGAAGATCATGACGAGTATTCAGAAGTCAAGTGGAATCAAGATTCCAGTCTTTGATAAAGAGAACTACAATTTTTGGAAAAGAAAGATCTTGTTATTTATCAAAGCTGCCCATCCACTGTATTTGGGAATTCTTGAGAACGGCCCCTTCATACCTCAGAAGGAAGTAGCTGCTGCTACTAAGAATGGTGAAACCATTCCAGCCCATTGGGTTGCAAAGAAGCCTTCAGAGTACACAGAGTCCGAAAAGGAGAAAGTAGTCTTGGATGACTATTTACAACTCATCTTGTTCGACTCACTTACAGTAGACAAAGCCATGTGTGGTAATGTCATGGGATGTAAATCTGCAAAAGAAATGTGGAGCAAGATAGAGCTGCTGTGTGAAGGAAGTGAAGAAGTTCGCGAGAACCAAAGACAAATTCTTGTATCACAATATGAAGCATTCATGGCGAAATCAGGCAAAGAACTTACACACATGTTTGAAAGGTTCAGTAAGCTGATAGCTGAGTTACAAATTCATGGAAAGTTATATGATAGAAAGGAGATTAACATCAAATTTCTGCTCACTCTCCCTGAGCACCTTGACCACAAAGTCACAGCCATAAGAGAGGGAAGAAACTTGAGTGATGTCTCTCTTGAAACTCTCTATGGTGTGCTCAAATCATACGAACTCGAGTTTTTTCAAAAGAGAGCTATTCAAACTGGAACCAAAGGAAAGTTAGCAAACATGTCAGGAGCCCTCATAGCTCATGAGCCACAAGTAGCTTGTCCAAGTGAACCATCACAAAGTTCACAACCAACACAGATGCCATCTTTGAAGATTGAAGAAGTGTTGGATGACGAGGAGAAGGTGGTTCTGGAGCTGAAAGATGTTGAAGATGAAGACTTCTACACAATAGAAGAGATTAAAAGCATGGATAATCCAACCATGGCTTATATGGCTAAGAGATTCAAGAATATCAAGTTCAGAAGGGACAAGTCATACAAGCCACAGGGTCAATCATCTAAATTCAACAGGGAAGTTTTTCAAAGCCCACTGATGGAGTTACAAGAGGAGGATACAAGACAGGGTTGGTGGATAAGTCGAAGTTCAGATGTTACAACTGCAATGAGCTAGGTCATTTTGCTACTGAGTGCAGAAGACCAAGACAGAATCAAGGAAAGGGATCTGGAAATCAGTTTAAGAGGAATCAAGGGAAAGCCTATGTGGCTGAAGGAAAATGCTGGGATGATTCTGAAGATGAAGAAGAAGAGGAGTTTGTGAACTTAGCCCTCATGGCTAAATCTGATGAAGAAGCTTCAAGTTCATCAAATCAGGTACCATCTCTAGTTTTACTTGATATGTCTAAAACTGAGTATAAGCATACCATTGAGGATTTAAGTGCTGAGATGTTTAACATTCATGTTAGTTTATCTGCTGCTCATGAAGAAATTGCTAAGTTAACTAAATAGAATGAAACTCTCAAATCTGAAAATGAAATGTTGTTGCTAAATACCAGTCCCCTAGATTCATTAGCTCAAGAGAATGCTAGATTGAAGAATGATATTATCTGTGCTAAGGAAATAGAAGATTTTCTCAGGAGTCAAATTGCAGAAAACGAGTTTAAACTCAAAGCTTTTAGAAACTCTTCTAGGTTAGTCCAGGAATATCATGATAATCACACTGAGAATCAAAAGGTAGGAATAGGTTTCGAGTATGGTAGAAGGCATGGAAAGGCAATTGTTCATGATGATAGTGATGCTATCAAACCTCAAATTCTCAAAAGAGTTAACAATCCGATTTTCAAAAATCTTCAAGCTGATTTTGATGAAACCTCCTTATTCATCAAACAAGAGCTACTTGATGAAGATGAGTGCATTGACAGCACACTGAGCAAAGGAAAAGATACTGTCAAGTTCCCCATGACAGAAACTCTACCAAGCAATCAGACAGAATGTTCTAAAGTAGCTGACAACAAGGATGAGACGGAAACTTCAAAAGATACTGTCAAGAGAGAACCCAAGACAACAACTTTCAAACCTGCAGTCACGACAGAGGCAAAGAAAGGTACTGTTAAGGGTGGCTCGACAGTAACTTCAGAACATACTGTCAAAGCAAATGCTTACAAGCCTAAGAATGGGAATGGTAAGTTAGGGATTGATAAAAAGAATGGATATAGTCATGTTAAGGATGCCCCTAGGAAGCTTTGCAATAATTGTGGATCATCTCATCATTTAACATTTGTTTGTAAGAAACCCAAACAGGATAAGGTTAATGCGTCCAATGTTAGTGGTAACTTACATAGAACCCCCATTATGCAAAGAAGTATGGATGTCTGTAATAACACTGACTGTATGCCATGCAAAATTGTTGTTATGAGTACTTGCTTCAATCTACCTATTCTGTCTACTGAAAGATGCTCCTATTTAGAAACTGCTGAGACTTTTGTGCCTGCCTATGTTGGTAAAAAGGCAGCCTCCACTAAGAGAAAGATTAAGTCTAACTCTAGAACCAAGTGGACAGTAAAAGAAGTCAGACAGGAGGATTCTAGTGTCGATTTAAATGTGAAACAAAATTATATGAACAATGATGATGTAACTGCAGGACCCAACAGAGTTTGGGTACCAGATGCAAATTAAAATCATCTGTTTTGCAGGGCAAGAAACAGAAGCAAGTCATGTGGATCATCGACAGTGGATGCTCCAGGCACATGACTGGTGATATAGCCCCGCTATCACATTTTGTGGAGAAAGCTGGCCCAATCAAGGCTTACTATTTTTACAGTAAAGCATCAGTTGGTGAAAGCATGCTTTGGCACAAGAAGCTCTCACATCTCAATTTCAAGAATATGAATATTCTGATGAAGAAGGATTTAGTGAGAGGACTACCTCAACAGGAATTCTATCAAGAAGGACTATGTGAGGATTGTCAAATGGGCAAATTGAAAAGATCTGTGCACAAATCAAAGCAAGTGAATACCAACACTGAGCCACTCAAATTAATTCACATGGATTTGTTTGGTCCAGTAAATGTTCAATCTCTTGCAAGGAAGAGATATGCCCTAGTAATGGTGGATGACTATTCAAGGTACACTTGGGTAAGGTTTTTAGAGACAAAGGACGAAGCTGCTCAAGAAATCATTGCTCACATAAGAGTTCTTGAAAGAACCCCCAATGCTCAAGTTCAATATCTGAGAAGTTACAATGGTACTGAGTTCAGAAATGCCACACTAGGAAACTTCTGCAAAGAAGAGGGCATTGTCCAACAATTCTCCACTGCCAAGACACCACAACAAAATGGAGTTGTAGAAAGGAAGAACAGAACTCTCATCGAAGCTACGAGAACTATGTTGAATGATTCTAAATTACCGACATACTTCTGGGCAAAAGCTATTAATACGGCTTGTTACACACAGAATAGAACCTTGATCAACAAGACTCATGGAAACACTCCTTACTATCTGTTAACAGGAAAGAAACCTACTGTCAAGTATTTTCATGTATTTGGAAGTAAGTGTTTCATGATGATTGACAACCATGAAAGAAAAGGAAAGTTCGATGCTAAAGCTTATGAAGGCATTTTCATGGGATATGGTTTGGAGAGGATTGCCTACAGAGTCTATGTCATTGATCACAAAGTCATTGAAGAAAGTGTGAATGTCACATTTGATGAAACCAAATTCCCAGGACTGCAAGAGGATGGTCAAATGGAGCCTCTTATATTTGAAAATCAAGGGTATTTGGAAGAAGAAGAAATTGTTGCTGATGAACCTACTGGTACTCAGGATATTGAGTTTGAAATAAATGTTGTCAACACCAATGATGCTACTCAAACTCCAGCTCAATCTCAAACTATATCAGCTAATCATCAGAATGAGAATGATTCTGGAGACGTTGAAGAACATGAAGGAGAAAACATCAATGGTGGAGAGTCAACACCTCAAAGAGGAAATGATGAAGCAGATCAAGAAAGAAACTTGCCCAGAAACACTAAGTGGAACAGAGATCACACTAGTAATCTAATCATTGGTGATCCCACTACTAGTATAAGGACGAGAAGAAATATTTTTGTTGACAGCATGTTTTCATGTTTTCTATCTCAAACTGAGCCAAAGTCAATTGATGAAGCATTGTTGGATTCAGATTGGGTGATAGCTATGCAAGAAGAGCTAAATCAATTTGAGAGAAACAATGTATGGAAGCTGGTCCCTAGACCCAAAGGGAAGTCAGTAGTTGACACAAAGTGGGTTTTTAGAAACAAGTTGGATGAAAGTGGAAATGTGACAAGAAACAAGGCAAGGCTAGTAGCTAAAGGTTACTGTCAACAGGAAGGAATCGATTATGATGAAACATTTGCCCCTGTTGCCAGACTTGAAGCTATTCGGATATTTTTAGCCTATGCTGCACACTGTAACTTCAAAGTGTTCCAAATGGATGTCAAAAGTGCCTTTCTTAATGGAGAATTAGAAGAGGAAGTGTATGTCGAACAACCACCTGGATTTGAGGATGCTGAGTTGTATGACTTTGTCTACAAGCTGTTCAAAGCACTTTATGGATTGAAGCAAGCCCCTCGAGCTTGGTATGAAACTCTATCTACTTTTCTCACTGAGAATCAATTTACAAGAGGTGTAGTGGATAAGACACTATTCTACAAGCACCATGGCAAGGACATCATTCTGGTTCAGATTTATGTTGATGACATAATCTTTGGTTCTACAAATGAGAAGCTGTGTGAAAAGTTTTCATCTCTTATGCAGAGCAAGTATGAGATGAGCATGATGGGAGAACTATCATTTTTCCTAGGTCTACAAATTCATCAAAAGGATGATGGTATCTTCATAAGCCAATCGAAATATGTCAAGGAACTTCTCAAAAAGTTCAATATGGAAGATGCATCACCTGCCAAGACACCTATCTCTACTGCAACCAAGATGGATTTGGATCCTAAAGGAAAGAAAGTGGATTCTAGTACCTACAGAGGCATGGTGGGATCGTTGCTATACTTAACTGCTAGCAGACCAGACATCATGTTTGCTACATGTCTCTGTGCAAGGTTTCAAGCTGATCCAAAAGAATCACACTTGGTAGCAATCAAGAGAATCTTTAGATATCTCAAAGGCACTCCAAACCTAGGCCTTTGGTATCCTAAAGATACTGGATTTGACTTGGTTGGTTATTCGAATTCAGAATATGCTAGATGCAAGATTGACAGGAAAAGTACAACAGGAAGCTGTCAATTTCTGGGTGGAAGATTAGTGTCATGGTTTAGCAAGAAGCAGCATTCTGTATCTACTTCAACTGCAGAAGCTGAATATATCACAGCTGGAAGTTGCTGTGCTCAAATTCTTTGGATGAAAAATCAGCTAATGGATTATGGCTTGGAGTTGTCCAATATTCCTATTTATTGTGATTACACTATGTAAAGTATAATGAAATGTAATATGTAATGGAGGACATATATAACTCAACTAGGATAAAAGATAAATAAAATTAACTCTATACAGGGATCGTGAAATTTGAAGAACAGGCACCAACAAGGATCAAGTCGCTGAAAGAAGTTCATTAACATGATCAAGCCTCAGTGACATAATAAGATGTACAGATGATTCAGTTGAAGGGCCAAAAGATTTCATGTATTTAAAGATATTGCTGCAGGCTAATAAATTGGAATGTAACGAAGGTGTGAAGATCAAGATCAGTGATAGTCACTTGTGAACCTGACCAGTGCACCAAGTGTCAACACATACGGGAAGGATCAACACATTAATTCATAGAAAGAATTGCCAAAGCCTATTGACGATCAAGGACAGACATAATATCTCAAGGTATTGTCAAAAGTTAATTTACTCTGAAAATTAAATAAGTAACAGATTAATTAATTATTTATAACAAAATAATTAAATTAATCTGGTACTTGAATTATTTTCTGAGGTGAAATAAAACAGCAGAATAAACAGAAGAGAGAAAATGAATAGTATCCAAAATCACTATTCATATGAATAGTAACCAAAAGTACTATTCATGAATAGTACCCAAAAGTACTATTCATCAGGTGGGGCCCACGTGAATATAAATGTTGAATGAAGAAATGAAAGTCTTCGTGCGCAGATTGTTCAAAGATATTGAAGGCAGCAGACTGAAAATAAAACGTCATCAGTTACGTTATATTTAGTTGCATAGTAACTTTCTAAAGTCTATAAATAGGCTTGTTGTATTTCATTTCAAAACACACCTCAACACACAACTTTCTCTCTCTCTTAAATATCTTCTCTGTGTAAGCTGCTAGACAGTCCATCTAGTAGGAAAGCCGGCTTAGCCCGCTTTCAGGAAGTGTCGGATAGAAGGTCCTCGTGCCTAAACTATCCTTAGGAGTGTTCGAGTTTTTGAAGCTAGTCCGTTGGATTAGAAGTTGTAACACCCCTTGGGTTTTTATCAGTTCAAAGATATTTTCCCGAACCAATTGTTTTATTTCGATTCAGTTGTTGACCTCATTTTTCACATCTCTAAAATCGAAATATTTTTTAAATAACGTATTCAACCCCCCTTCTACGTTATTCCGGACCTAACAATTGGTATCAGAGCAAGTTGATCGATATACAGATCAGATACGGTGTTGTACGCCACTGTTCACAGATACGGTACTGTTCACAGATACGGTACTATTCACATATACGGCACTATTCACAAATACGGTACTATTCACAGATACGGGACTGTTCACAAATACGGTACTATTCACAGATACGGTACTGTTCACATATACGGTACTATTCACAGATACGGTACTGTTCATAAATACCGTACTGTTCATTTTGAGCCACTCTGTTACTATACAAAAAGCCATACAATCATGACAGAGAAAACACAAACTCCAACAACAAGCAGATATGAATCAATTAGAGTTCCAATACTCAGGGCATCAGAATATCCCATATGGAAGGTGAAGATGGAAATGTTTCTGGAGGCTACAGATCCAGAGTACTTAGACAGAATCCATGATGGTCCACATAAGCCTACAAAATTGTCTGTTGCAGTTGCTGGAGAAGAACAGAAAATGATTCCAAAAGAGAAGAAAGACTACACTCCTGAAGATATCTCCTCTATTAGCAAAGATGCTAAAGTAAGGCATTTATTACATAACGCCCTTGACAATGTTATGTCTAACAGGGTCATTGGATGCAAAACTGCTAAGGAGATTTGGGATGCTTTGGAAGTCAGATGTCAAGGAACCAAAGCCATCAAAAAGAACAGGAGAACAATACTCACACAGGAGTACGAGCACTTTGACTCAAATGCTGATGAGACATTAACAGACATATATGACAGATTCCTGAAATTGTTGAATGATCTATCACTGGTAGATAAGGAGTATAATCTTGAAGACTCCAATCTGAAATTCTTGTTGGCTCTTCCTGAGAAATGGGACTTAAAGGCCACTACCATCAGAGACAATCATGATCTAGAAGACATGTCCCTTGATGAAATCTATGGAATGCTTAAGACTCATGAGCTTGAGATGGAACAAAGAAGCAAGAGGCATGGAAGCAAGACCAAGTCAATTGCTCTTAAAGCTGAGGAGAAAGCTTCTAAAGAAATTGCTGTGAAAAAAGAGTCAATCCAAAGGAAAGGCTCTTATTACAAAGTCTGATACTGAGTCATCAAATTCTGATGATGACTCAAACTCTGACAATCTCACAGACTCTGATGATGATGGTAGTGATGCTGAGATGATACAACTTGAAGCCCTAATGGTGAAAGGCTTCAAGAAGATGGCTTACAAGAACTTCAGGAAGGGAAAGAAGTTCACACGAAGAGATTCAAATTTTGACAAGAAGAATTTCAGAAAAGCTGAGGGAAAGGAAAGCAGGTCTGGGAAAGTCGACAAGTCCAAGATCACATGCTATAATTGTGGTGAGAAAGGACATTTTGCACCTGAGTGCAAGAGAGCCAAAGCTGATAAAAGTCAAGCTTACATCACAAAGAAGAAGGACTGGGCTGACACTTCAGACTCTGAAGATGAGGTGAACTACGCCTTGATGGCAAATGTTGATAGTATCTCTGAAGCTATTGAGACCAAGGTACCTCACTCTATTCTAGCTTTTGATACTACTGATATATCTGAGTTAAGACTCTTTCTTAAAAACTTGCATGTTAGCTATAGAGATCAGACTTTAGAAAATGAAAGAATAAAATCTGAAAGTCTAGACCTTAGAAAGAGAAATGATTATCTAGAATCAGAATTAGTCCAGATGTTAGAAATTCAGAAAGAGAGAGATGATGTTATTTTTGTTAAAAATGAATTATTGAAAAAGCATGCTTATCTTGAATCTGAACTTGCTAAAGAAAGAAACATTCTTAAAATTTGGACTAACTCTGGTAAGAAAACTCAGGATATCATAGACAATGATTGTTGGAAAGAAGGTCTAGGTTACACTGATAAAAAGAAAACTGTCAACTTAGAAGCTGAGACCTCTAAACCTGTATTTACTGAAAAGGCTGCAAAACCCAAAATTAATCATGTGAGGTTTGTACCAAAATCTGACAAACCAAAACAGGATAAAGCTAAATCAGTAGATATTAGTTCAATGTCTCAGAAACAGCTTAAACACAAGCTGAAGGAGTTAAAAAGAATAAACAAGGTAAAAGAACCTAGGAAAAACAGAAATGGAAAGGTAGGCATCAGTAAAAGCAATAACTATATGCCTATTCCCAATGCTCCTAGGAAGAAATGTTATAACTGTGGAAGTCCTAACCATCTTGCTGCTTTTTGCAGGAAGAATAAAAATATAAACTCTACACCTCCTAAGTCAGGAGTTAAGAGTGGTTCAGTTAGGTTTAAGCCACAAAATCTTTGTTTTCACTGTGGTAGTATTTGGCATTCTATTTATACATGCAAAGAGTACCATAATTTGTATTATGATTATTACGAATGTAAACCCTCTTTGAATAAATTCAAGATTGATTCTACATGTATAAATTCTGATAAAAAGAATGTTAGCACAAACTCTGATAAGACTTCTGCTGCAAAAGCTAACAAACTTAATAAGGTCAAAGGATCCAAGCAAGTCTGGGTCCTTAAAACTAATCATTAGTGGTTTTTGTGATTGCAGGGTAACAGGAAAAATATCCTTGTTCTGGACAGTGGATGCTCAGGACACATGACTGGAAATAAAGCCCTGCTATCAGAATTTGTGGAGAAGGCTGGCCCAAGTGTTTTTTATGGAGATGGCAACATAGGAAGGACTCTGGGATATGGCAATATCAAACTTGGGAATGTCATCATTGAATCTGTAGCTCTAGTTTCAGGACTCAAACATAATCTACTAAGTGTGAGTCAAATCTGTGATAGAGGTTATCATGTGGATTTCCTTGAAGAACACGGTGAAGTTGTAAGCAAATCTACAGGAAAAGTTGTTCTGAAGGGATACAGGCATGGTAACATTTATGAAGCCAAGCTTTCAACAAACTCTGATGGCTCTGCAATCTGTCTACTGAGTAGAGCATCAATTGAAGAAAGCTGGGATTGGCACAAGAGACTTTCTCATCTGAATTTCAACAGCATTAATGAGCTAGTGAAGAAAGATCTTGTAAGAGGATTGCCCAAATCAGTTTTTACTCCAGATGGCCTATGTGACTCATGTCAAAAGGCAAAACAAAGGAAAACTTCATTCAAAAGTAAGACTGAATCCTCAATTCTTGAGCCATATCACTTATTGCATGTTGATTTATTTGGTCCAGTAAATATAATGTCTATTGGAAAGAAAAGATATGCTTTGGTTATTGTTGATGAATACACCAGATATACATGGGTATATTTCATGCACAAGAAAGAAGAAACTGCATCAATCTTAACAGAGCATGTCAGACAACTGGACAAAGGATCTAAGTATACAGTGAAAATCATAAGGAGTGATAATGGCACTGAGTTCAAGAATGCAGTCATGGAAGAGTTTTGTAAAGAAAATGGAATAAAGCAAGAATTCTCTGCACCTGGAACTCCACAACAAAATGGAGTAGTAGAGAGAAAGAACAGGACTCTCATAGAAGCTGCAAGGACCATGCTTGATGAAGCAAAGCTGCCAACTTACTTCTGGGCTGAAGCTGTGCAAGCTGCTTGTTTCACACAGAATGCTACACTCATAAACAAGCATGGTAAAACACCATATGAGATGGTGAAAAAGAAGAAGCCGAACCTGAAGTACTTTCATGTGTTTGGATGTAAATGTTTTGTTCTTAAGACTCATCCAGAACAGCTTTCCAAATTTGATTTAAAAGCTGATGAAGGAATCTTTGTTGGATACCCACTATCCACAAAAGCATTCAGAGTCTACAATCTGAGAACAAAAGTGGTCATGGAATCTATCCATGTGCCTTTTGATGATAAAAAGATAACAGGACTTGAAGATTTTGATGAACATGACCAGCTGAGATTTGAGAATGAAGACATAAATGCTGATCTACAAAATTCTGATATTCTTTCAGACTCTATTATTCAATCTATACCAGTAGATCAGACAGCAGCACATGTTGAGGGGGAGCAAGTGAACGATGAAAATGAACCCCAATCAAGTGAAGAAACATCAAAGAATGCATCTGCTGATTCATTAAACTCTGATTCATCAAACTTTGAAAGCAACAGCTCAGGGGGAGCAAACAATGATTTTGGATCTACTAGTCATCACTCTCAACACAATTATGAACTTGGGGAATCATCAAGATCAAATCTGCCGAGACAAAGGGTATGTAGTAGAGCGCATCCCTTTGAACAGATCATTGGTGAACCGGACACGGGTGTACAGACTAGAAGAGCAACACAGAATGAATGCAATTTCGCAGGATTTTTATCTCAAATTGAACCTAAGAAGGTTGATGAAGCTCTTGATGATCCAGATTGGGTAACTGCAATGCAGGAAGAACTCAATCAGTTCGAAAGGCAGAAAGTATGGAAGCTGGTGCCAAGACCAAAAGATAAATCTGTAATTGGCACTAGATGGGTGTTTAGGAATAAACTGGATGAAAATGGTATTGTTACGAGGAACAAGGCTCGATTGGTAGCAAAGGGTTACTCTCAAGAAGAAGGAATTGATTATGATGAAACCTATGCTCCAGTTGCAAGGCTTGAAGCAATCAGGATGTTCTTAGCATTTGCTGCACACTCCAACTTTAAGGTTTTTCAGATGGATGTGAAGAGTGCATTTTTTAACGGAGATCTAGAGGAAGAAGTCTATGTTGAACAACCCCCTGGGTGTTGGTTTCGATCGCATACACGCAGCGAAAACAGTAAAATAAAAACGAAACCAAGCCACGGATCCATGTATAATATATCGAATAATCATGGTAGATAGAACGATTACCTTATCGAAGCTTTACGTTTATAGAATGATGGAGATGCAAGCCTCCCACGATTACTGAGTGTTCCTCTTCGAAACCTCCTCTACGGTATCCACACGAACACCTTCAAGAACGTCTCACGATCTTGTCCGGAAGTGAGGTACTAGCCTCTAATGAAAATATATTTTAGGGTTAGGTTTTGTGTCTGCGGCTTCTTCTGTATTTTCACGTACATCATAATCTTCACCCCATATCTTTATATATAGGATAGTATAAAGCCAAAAAGCCCATGTCAAAACCTAGCCCAAATATGATTTAATTAAATAATAAAATCTAATTCTATTATTCAAATAAATAATTAAGTCAAACTTATTTATTAAAATCATATCTCATATATCTTTGTATTTTATTATATCTTAATTAAGTCACACTTAATTAATATAATAAAATCCAACTTATCATTAATTAATTTAAATTCATAATTTAAATTAATTCTTCCTTTAAAATGTTCTATGTGTGTGACCCTGTAGGTTATTATTTATTTTGGCAATAATTTTATTCTCTAATAAAATTATAAACAATGAGCGGTATCTAGTAATACATCATTGCTACCCAATTAAATAATAATTAAATCGTGATTCGATAAACCTTTTGTAATTAATGTTCCCGTGTAATATAATCCCTTTAACCAAATATTATAGATTAAACTCGAGGCATGTTTATTGTCATCCTCTTCATAATTTAATCCGGGTTTACTTGATCCATGAGTAGACTATTAATAACAAATCATTATTTGAGCACGGCCATGCATTTTATAGTCTCACTCAATCAAGAGGCCAATAATATTTCTCCTATTTGATAGGAGGGTTAAATCCTTTATCTATCATTCATATTTCTCATACGATTCACAATATACCCGATGTCCACTTTTATCATTACCCGGTCAAAGGTAACTTTTAATGTAGTCAAAGTATATTATCCTCGTATAGAAATATAATGATTTCAAGTCAAAGGATCATTACACCATTATCACTGTGAGTCTTTCTTATGACATAATTAACATGAAGAATCTCATGGTGGGTCTGTCCAGTACCATGTACCCTACATGTACCTATGTATTGACTTTAGTATCTCCATACTTATAACCAATGAGATGTGGTTATCAGTCAAAAACATACTAGTCTATTTATGTATTATTATTGTCCTGTATAATAATACTCGACTAGGGACCTTTAAGAATATGATATATATTATATAATCTCAAATTCAAGTTATAAACTTAAACTATATAATGTGTATCATTATTCTAAGGACATTTATTATACTAACAAATATCGCAGTAATTAGAGTCATAACAAATACATTTATTTAATAATCAAATGACATAAGATTTATTCGAGAAACAATGTATTGCCTCTAGGGCACCTACACTAACAATCTCCCACTTGCACTAGAGCCAATCACCCATGTATCTAATACCCATGGAACTAGTGTGACCGTCGTGCTTCTGCTGCGACAGGCCTTTGGTCAGTGGGTCTGCAATGTTATCATTTGTATGCACTTTACATATATGTATTTCACCCCTTTCATTAATCTCTCGTATGAGGTGATATCTTCTGAGTATATGTTTGGATCGGGAGTGCGATCTAGGCTCTCTAGCCTGTGCAATGGCCCCATTATTATCGCAGTATAGATCAATGGGATCTGCAATCGATGGAACCACTTCCAAATCAGAAATGAATTTTCGAATCCAAACTGCCTCCTTAGCCGCTTCACAAGCTGCAATGTACTCAGCCTCCATTGTAGAATCAGCTACTGTTTCTTGCTTTGAACTCTTCCAGCTTACAGCACCTCCATTTAGACAAAACACAAAACCAGACTGTGATACAGTATCATCCCTGTCTGTTTGGAAACTTGCATCGGTGTAACCCTTTACAACCAGTTTCTCCTCTCCTCCATACACCAAGAATGAATCTTTAGTCCTTTTCAAGTACTTTAGAATATTCTTGACTGCCGTCCAGTGACCTTCACCTGGATTAGACTGGTATCTGCTCGTCATGCTCAAAGCATACGAAACATCGGGGCGAGTACATACCATCGCATACATGATAGATCCAATTGCTGATGCATATGGAACTTTATTCATGTGGTCCTTCTCATCTAATGATTTCGGACACTGGTCTTTAGAAATCGTTATCCCTTGAGACACAGGGACATATCCCCTTTTAGCATTTTGCATACCAAAACGATGCAAAACCTTATCAATGTATGTACTCTGACTTAGACCGATCATCCTTTTAGATCTATCCCTATAGATCCTCATTCCTAGAATGTAGGTTGCCTCTCCTAAGTCTTTCATAGAGAAATTGCTCCCTAACCAAGTCTTAACAGCCTTTAGAGAAGGTATGTCATTCCCCATTAGTAGTATGTCATCAACATACAGTACTATGAATGCCACATGGCTCCCACTAACCTTCTTGTAAACACAAGGTTCATCCTCGTTTTGAATAAAGCCATACTCCTTGACTGTTTCATCAAAACGAATATTCCATCTCCTAGAGGCTTGCTTCAATCCATAAATGGATCGACGTAATTTACATACCTTGCCAACATTCCTTGGATCGACAAAACCTTCAGGTTGTGTCATGTACACATCCTCTTCAAGGCTCCCATTAAGGAAAGCTGTTTTGACATCCATTTGCCAGATTTCGTAATCATGGAATGCTGCAATTGCAAGCAAAATCCGTATGGACTTGACCATAGCAACTGGTGAGAAAGTTTCATCATAGTCAATACCATGAATTTGTTTGAACCCTTTCGCAACCAGTCTTGCTTTATAGGTCTGAACATTTCCTTCCATGTCAGTTTTCTTCTTGAAAACCCACTTGCACCCTACGGGTTTTACCCCTTCAGGTGGATCAACCAAATCCCAAACTTGGTTTTCGTACATGGAATCCATCTCGGATTTCATGGCTTCAAGCCATCTCTTAGAGTCTGGACTGTTCATAGCATCTTGATATGTGAGAGGCTCATCCTCATCTATGAGCATCAAATCCCCACATTGAGTCAAAAGAAATCCATATCTCTCTGGCTCATGGCGAATTCTACCAGATCTACGAACAACCTGTGTTTCTTGAGCATTATCATTATTCTGCTCTTGTTCCACCTCAGGTTCAATGCTATTTTGTGGTTCTCGATCTTCATCGAGATCTATAGTTCTCCCACTATCTCTTTTGGAAACAAAATCTCTTTCCATGAAGACAGCATCTCGAGCAATGAACACTTTCTGCTCAGAAGGACTATAAAAATAATACGCCTTTGTTTCTTTAGGGTATCCCACAAAATTGCACTCTTCGGATTTAGGTCCAAGCTTGTCAGATACTTGACGTTTTACAAACGCCTTGCATCCCCAAACTTTCATAAAGTTCATGTTTGACCGTTTCTCCTCCCATATCTCATATGGAGTCTTTTGAACCTTCTTGGTTGGAACACGGTTAAGTGTGAAAGCCGCTGTTTCTAGAGCATAACCCCAGAAACTTATTGGAAGATCTGCATGACTCATCATCGATCGTACCATGTCCAACAGAGTACGATTTCTCCTCTCTGAAACTCCATTCCATTGAGGTGTACCTGGCGGAGTGAGTTGTGATACAATACCACACTCCTTTAAATGCTCTTTAAATTCGGTGCTTAAGTATTCACCCCCACGATCGGATCGTAAGATTTTAATACTTGCACCTCCGCCTATTTGCTTCTCTACTTCAGCCTTGTATTCTTTGAATTTTTCAAAAGAATCAGATTTATTCTTCATAAGATACACATATCCATATCTACTGAAGTCATCAGTAAATGTTATGAAGTAGTAGTAGCCTCCTCTAGCCATCACACGCATTGGGCCACATACATCACTATGTATTAGCTCCAAACGTTCAGTGGCCCTTTGACCCTTACCAGTAAAAGGGGCTTTAGTCATCTTACCAAGCAAACAAGATTCGCATTTTTCGTATGATTCAAAATCAAACTTATCCAAGTATCCATCCTTATGTAATTTGGATATGCGTTTCTCATTTATATGGCCTAGACGACAATGCCAGAGGTATGTTTGATTTGAGTCATTAACTTTAAGTCGTTTGTTTTCTATGTTACAGACAGGATTATCTAAATCAAGAACATATAAACCATTAAATAATCGTGCAACACCATAGGTTAAATCATTCAAAGCAAAAGAGCAACTATTGTTCTTTATTATAAACGAAAAACCTTTCTTGTCCAAACAAGAAATAGAAATAATGTTTCTGCGAATCGCAGGCACGTAAAAACAGTCTTCAAGTTCTAAAACAAGCCCAGAGGGCAAAGATAAATAATAAGTTCCTACGGCTAAAGCAGCAACTCTTGCTCCATTGCCTACTCGTAGGTCCACTTCTCCCTTAGCCAAAGTCCTACTTCTCTGCAGTTCCTGCACATTTATACAAATGTGAGAAGCACATCCAGTATCCAATACCCAAGATGTAGAAGTAGACAGATTGACTTCTATAACATATATTCCTGAAGTAGAAGCTTGTTGAGCCTTCTTCTTCTTCAGATCCTCCTTCAATCTATCCTTCTCAAGGATTGATCGAACGGATAGAGAGTTTGTGTTGTTTGTCATTATTTAGTATCTACAATGTTAAAAGCACAAAATAAACATTAGATTGTCTGAGTTATTATTATTATGTTCAAATGATTATGATATATTCATAATATATCTCCCACTATTTTTATCAAATTAATAGCCCTTACTATTAAATCGGAAAGAATATCCCATAAATCTTTCTAGTGAGCCAAGATCCATATTTCGTCATATCCTAAGTCAACCACTGGTAGTCCTTAAAACATGATTATTTAGGTAGACAACAGTTGTCAATTATATCATATATAATTCTTGGATAGTTTGGTGAACAACAATTGTTCTTGTCTATCTTATAGATTTTTGAACAAAACTCTATGCTTCTAAGTTCATAATATTTGAATATAACCGTTTATTTTCACCTTATTATGACGACTCAGTTAAGTTAGACCCAATGATTCAACGGTCGAATATAACCGCTTATATTCGTCACATCTCACCACGATAGACAGGAGTCCCCTGCCACTGGCAGTCATTCCCCTTATCGATCTAGGATTCAATGAGTGTTCATTCATTGGAAAGCATCCGATTAAAACTTAATATTTTGTTAAGGGGTTTCAAAATTAAAACGATCATGATCCCATCATAAAGAGATTCCCAATTTTTCCTTGAATTAAATACTTCAAATCAATATTATCAATAGTTTGATTTCCAGGTTGTTGGAGGAGTCACAAGTGGCCTCACTTAATATCCAACTTCCTTACAGGTAAAACCCGTTTTTGACAAAATCTCACCATATCTAAATAATTGAAAATTTGTATTTAATTCCGTGTTTCATAAACACAGAAATCTCACGATCGTTTGTTCATTTTAAAATCTCGAATCGTTACAGATTTTATCTTGTTTAGCATGGCAAGCATGGCATGGGTGACGTATCTAATACATGCATACATCATTAATCTAATTAAAAATATGCATACATTTGCTACTCTACACATGCATCATATGTAAAGTGCATCACAAAATTTAATATGCTATGGTTATGGCCCAATCCTATGCGATTTTTCCAAGCTAATGGAAAAATCAAGGTCAATCTATGGTGGTAATAACTAATTATTACAAAATCTCTTGCTTTGCTTCCAAAGCTGCCTTGATTGCCTCCAAGCTCCTCTTGAAACATTTTTACAAAAGAACTCGAGTTGCATTCGAGATAAAATAATTACAAAAGAAAAAACGACATGCAAGTCGTATTTAATTATTACAAACCATAAATTAAAATAAATAAAATAAATTGAAAACTAGGTCTTGGGGCCATAACCATGCATCATGCTCACATAGCAATTAAAAGCATCACATATTGTATAAACACAATTTTATACAACATAAATTAAATATGATCAAATCATAAATAATAAAATTAACGCACTTTAATTAAATATTAATCTAGTAATCAAAATTACTAATTAGTAAAATTTTGCATACTCCAAGTTAAACATTAACAATTAAAATTTAATCTAGCATGCAAAACCTAGCTGAAAAAAAAATAATAATTTTTTTTTATAAATAAAAAACAGCAGATACGCATCTACAGTATGCGCAACAGACCTATTCTGTTAATTTTATCAGACACGCATTCAGCGAATGCGTTAATGGACGAAACCCTAGCAGATGCGCATACTGAGTATGCGCATCACCTGTACATGCAATTTTCTGCAGATTTCCAGAAACCCAGTTCGATCGTGTCCTTCATTTTTTAGTCGCGATTTTGATTCCAGTCTTTGTATATAGACCCACGAATACACAGCAACACTTACATAATCAAACAACACCGATTCATGAACGTTTTAAAATCTAAACCTAGTAGATATATATATGTAAACACGTATGTATATGTTTTACGCATGAACTGAACTTATGCCTCCCTGATTCAATTCCAACTGAATTTTAGAAGTTTATGTTACGATTTAATCCCATTAACACATAACAGATCATTTTAACGTAACAAAACAGGAGAAAAACAAACATGCAGATCGTCAAAACAGTTCGCGTGTTTGCAGTAGGGTTCTTCGGGAGTTTAGAACTGGTATCACTATAACAGATCGTGTACATCATTAAAGACCAGATTATGTTATGTTTTAATCCTACTAATACATGTCAGATCACTGGACGCATCAAAACCAGTAGAAAACGAAACATGCATATCGTTATATCATGCATCACGTAGGGTTCATCGACGTAACAAAAAATCAGTTCTTAAAAACGCATATAACGGATCGTTTATATCATATATAACCAGATTATCCTATTATACAAGCAGCTCTGATGCCATTGTTGGTTTCGATCGCATACACGCAGCGAAAACAGTAAAATAAAATCGAAACCAAGCCACGGATCCATGTATAATATATCGAATAATCATGGTAGATAGAACGATTACCTTATCGAAGCTTTACGTTTATAGAATGATGGAGATGCAAGCCTCCCAGGATTACTGAGTGTTCCTCTTCGAAACCTCCTCTACGGTATCCGCACGAACACCTTCAAGAACGTCTCACGATCTTGTCCGGAAGTGAGGTACTAGCCTCTAATGAAAATATATTTTAGGGTTAGGTTTTGTGTCTGCGGCTTCTTCTGTATTTTCACGTACATCATAATCTTCACCCCATATCTTTATATATAGGATAATATAAAGCCAAAAAGCCCATGTCAAAACCTAGCCCAAATATGATTTAATTAAATAATAAAATCTAATTCTATTATTCAAATAAATAATTAAGTCAAACTTAATTATTAAAATCATATCTCATATATCTTTGTATTTTATTATATCTTAATTAAGTCACACTTAATTAATATAATAAAATCCAACTTATCATTAATTAATTTAAATTCATAATTTAAATTAATTCTTCCTTTAAAATGTTCTATGTGTGTGACCCTGTAGGTTATTATTTATTTTGGCAATAATTTTATTCTCTAATAAAATTATAAACAATGAGCGGTATCTAGTAATACATCATTGCTACCCAATTAAATAATAATTAAATCGTGATTCGATAAACCTTTTGTAATTAATGTTCCCGTGTAATATAATCCCTTTAACCAAATATTATAGATTAAACTCGAGGCATGTTTATTGTCATCCTCTTCATAATTTAATCCGGGTTTACTTGATCCATGAGTAGACTATTAATAACAAATCATTATTTGAGCACGGCCATGCATTTTATAGTCTCACTCAATCAAGAGGCCAATAATATCTCTCCTATTTGATAGGAGGGTTAAATCCTTTATCTATCATTCATATTTCTCATACGATTCACAATATACCCGATGTCCACTTTTATCATTACCCGGTCAAAGGTAACTTTTAATGTAGTCAAAGTATATTATCCTCGTATAGAAATATAATGATTTCAAGTCAAAGGATCATTACACCATTATCACTGTGAGTCTTTCTTATGACATAATTAACATGAAGAATCTCACGGTGGGTCTGTCCAGTACCATGTACCCTACATGTACCTATGTATTGACTTTAGTATCTCCATACTTATAACCAATGAGATGTGGTTATCAGTCAAAAACATACTAGTCTATTTATGTATTATTATTGTCCTGTATAATAATACTCGACTAGGGACCTTTAAGAATATGATATATATTATATAATCTCAAATTCAAGTTATAAACTTAAACTATATAATGTGTATCATTATTCTAAGGACATTTATTATGCTAACAAATATCGTAGTAATTAGAGTCATAACAAATACATTTATTTAATAATCAAATGACATAAGATTTATTCGAGAAACAATGTATTGCCTCTAGGGCACCTACACTAACAATGGGTTCGAAGACAAAGAATTTGAAGGCTTTGTGTACTTTCTCTTCAAAGCTGTCTATGGTCTCAAGCAAGCCCCTCGAACATGGTATGATACTCTCTCCAAGTTCTTACTTGAAAATGGTTTTACAAGAGGTATCATCGACAAAACTCTCTTTCATAAAAAGCATAAAAATGATATAATTCTGGTGCAAGTATATGTGGATGATATAATATTTGGTTCTACTAATGATTTGCTATGCAAGAGATTTGCTAAGCTAATGCAGAGTAGGTACGAGATGAGCATGATGGGTGAGTTGTCCTTCTTCCTTGGACTTCAAGTTATTCAGAAGCCTGATGGTATTTTCATCTGCCAATCAAAATACATAAAGGATCTTCTGAAGAAGTATGGGATGGAAGAAGCAGCTACTGCCAAGACCCCGATGCCAACTGCAGTCAAGCTTGATGAAGACAAATCTGGTAAGTCAGTTGACATCACGAAGTATCGAGGTATGATCGGCTCTCTCTTGTATTTAACTGCTAGTAGACCAGATATTATGTTCGCAACTTGTCTATGTGCTAGATTCCAGGCTAACCCTAAAGAGTCACATCTTATAGCTGTTAAACGTATTTTCAGATACCTTAAGGGAACCCCCAATCTTGGGATTTGGTACCCTAAAGGAACAAGTTTTGACCTAGTTGGCTATACAGATTCTGACTTCGCAGGTTGTAAGATTGATCGGAAAAGTACTTCTGGAAGCTGTCAGTTTCTAGGAAGAAGGTTGGTATCTTGGTACAGCAAGAAGCAACACTCAGTATCTACCTCGACAGCCGAAGCAGAATACATTGCGGCAGGTAGTTGTTGTGCTCAGATCCTGTGGATGAGGAATCAACTTCAGGACTATGGACTCATGTTGGACAAAATTCCAATTCTATGCGACAACACGAGTGCCATTGCCATTTCCAACAATCCAGTTCAACACACCAGGACTAAGCATATTGATATCAGGTATCATTTCTTACGAGAGCATGTCATGAATGGAACTGTGGTATTATATTTTGTTCCTACAGATCAACAAATTGCAGACATCTTTACTAAACCACTGGATGAATCCACTTTCTCCAGGTTAGTTGGTGAACTTGGGATGTTAAATCTGTCTAATTAATTTTGGATAATCAATAACTGCAATTTGTTATAAATTCACAGGTATTTTAAATGTCCATATTTTTAGGACTTGTGAATTTACTTTGCATCCAGTCATCATTTTTTATAGGTATCTCTATATTAATTACCACGCTTATAAATGCTATATTTTATGGTAATTAGTTAGTAAATAATTGAGTTAATTGTAGCATAATTAAATAAATATTTTATTGACATATATCAATTAATGATATTTTGTTAATTTTATGTCTATTTAATTGTGAGTTTATCTGATTATTGTGGACTAATTCTTGATTTACTGTGTGATTATTTTTAAATCCATAATAATTAGAAGTATTATATGTGTATGTGTATAGACTGATAGGTTTCGGCGATAAGATGTTTTTTCGGCCGACAGGTTTCGGTGATAAGATGTTTTTTCGGCTAATTAGGTAGTTAGGTGAGAAATTATTGAGCGGTGTTATTTTTCAAACATAACCTGTCACTATTACACCTAACCCACTAATACTTGAAACCTTATAAATGATGAGTTTTTGTTTGTGTTTAACATCATTAATTTTCAGATATACAGGGCATATACACACAGTTGCTGAATATTTCAAGCTTTGATCGGAAAGATCTCACAATCTAGCTGGTGGTGTTTAGAGCGGATTTCATATTCTTGTTATACGCACTAACCCTTGTTTTTGAATTTCCACAAAGTTTTGAAAATGGCATTGCAGGGAAACTTTTTAATTGCTAAAGTTAATCCTATTTCCATTCAGCAAATCGAAACCATTCAAGATGAGCAATTTCGGGCTTGGACACAATTTCTGAATGAACATTCATTAATTCGCTATGCTTTAGTTACACAAGTGCAGCTTAACCATGATGCATTGTGTGAACTATATTGCAGTGCGGTTAACACTTCTGGACAGGACGGGTGTGCATTCACATATCGACTATTTGGTAGGTCGATTAGGGTCACTGAACGAGATGTTAATCGGATTCTTCATTTTCCTATGGAAAATCTCGTTTCTGATCCTACACCTGAACAGATTGAAATGTTCTTTCGTTTTATAAGGTACCAAGATGGCAATTTCAATACTGGTAATCTTTCTAGAACGTTTCTAACCCAGTACTGGAATTTCTTCTTTCACACTCTTAACCATGTTTTTTCCTCAGATAGAACAAATCAAGATCGAATACCTGAATTTATTCAAATAATAGGGTATGCGGTCGCCAATAATTTGAGGATTAATCTTGGAAAAATTGTGCTTGGTCAAATCATTTTAAAAATGAAACGCTTGGGAACAAGAGACGTTCGGACTCAAAATGTCAAATGTCTATATCCAAGGTTTCTACAGTTAATATTGAATGATTTTTTGAATGATGAAGACAGGGTACGCTTGGAAAATGGTCAAAAGGTGGAATGTTCTTCTATGAAGACGAATGTAATTAATTACATAAGCAAAAAGAAATATACGGATGTGCCTACAGTCCTAACTGAATATCTAAAGACTGTTCCACTTCCGTTGTTACCACGACCAGTGAGAGCAGGTATACGACAAGGTAATATTTCAATCCCTGCTATTCCAACCTTTGTATTCCCTATTGTGTCACAGGAAATACAGTTTCTACAGCCCCCAGTGGCCATCTTACCCGACCAAGAGCAGGAAATCCCACCGACTCTAACACAGGTCGAAGAGCCCATTCTACAAATGCAAACACAAACACAACAAACTCCTACACCTCAATTGTCACTTAAACGACCAGTCATCCACATTATTGAGGGAGATAGTGCCTCAGCAACACCACATAAGGAGTTAGTTACAACAGCCGCTCTACCTCATTCTAAACGAAGTAAAACCAATGAACCTGAGGTAACGGCAACTGTTAGTGAAACAATTCTTTCTTATCCAATGAGTGCAAATGTAAATGAGATTGAATTGACGGGAGCAACTATCTTGAGTTCCATTTCACAGAACATACGAGTGGTTGATGATCTTTCAAAAGATCAAATGCCTTCACAGGCATCCGAGGTGGAATTACCTACCTCAATAACTGCTGGTGAATCTTCCATTTTACGGAATGATCCATTGGTGGGTGGTTCTTTTATGAACCAAGTGTCTTCACAGACGTACGAGGGAAACTTGGGTTTTGTGCCATTTAATCAATTCAAGTTTAACCTCCCAGAGGGAAAATCTCTGGATCTCTTTCGAGATTTACCACTTTTTACCAGTGGTCGGCAACTCGCTTCACGCGAGGACGGAAGCTCACGAACTTTCATTGCACCATCCGTGACCTCTGAAAAAGGGGCTAGGATGATTTCATTTACAGGTACACATATCGGTGGAAGCTCTAGAGGAAAGTTGAGGGAAACACCAACAGAACATGTAAGTGTAACCCAAACCACTAAACCGAGTGAATATAGAGTGTTGAGTGAAACACCTGCAGAACGTACAAGTGAGCAACCTACTCAACCACATGCACCTGTAACCAGAAAGGAATATAGCAGACTCCTTACACGGGTCCAAACAATGGAGAAAGAGTTGTAAAATATCTGTAAGTCCGTTGCAGAAATTAAAAATTTGCAACTTATTCAACATGATGCATTCCAGGTTCAATTAAGTTCCATGGCATCCCAGTTTAGTCATGCAATTCATTCCTTGGGGAAGACAGCTTCGTCTAATTTACCAACTCCACATCCTACTACTCTGGAGGATAACCCAACTGAGGGGGAGAAGGTGGATGATCAAGAAGCTACTAGGCGTAATAAGGGCAAGGAAAAGGTTGTTGACACAGAATTAACTTTATTTTGGGAAAGGAAAAGCTAATTGGAATATTCGTGCAATGTGGAAAGAAAGCAAAGGCAAACTTGAAGATATGTTCAGTCTACAGGAACAATTGTCTTGCACTTGCTTAATTTTTAGAAATCTGGAAAATGTATATATATGATCCAGAATGCACTTTAATATTATTTATCTTTGTATTTTATTTGTATCAGTTGAGTTATCCTCTAGGTATTTGCTTGTCAAACCCTAACAATCAAATAGGGGGAGATTGTAAAGTATAATGAAATGTAATATGTAATGGAGGACATATATAACTCAACTAGGATAAAAGATAAATAAAATTAACTCTATACAGGGATCGTGAAATTTGAAGAACAGGCACCAACAAGGATCAAGTCGCTGAAAGAAGTTCATTAACATGATCAAGCCTCAGTGACATAATAAGATGCACAGATGATTCAGTTGAAGGGCCAAAAGATTTCATGTATTTAAAGATATTGCTGCAGGCTAATAAATTGGAATGTAACGAAGGTGTGAAGATCAAGATCAGTGATAGTCACTTGTGAACCAGACCAGTGCACCAAGTGTCAACACATACGGGAAGGATCAACACATTAATTCATAGAAAGAATTGCCAAAGCCTATTGACGATCAAGGACAGACATAATATCTCAAGGTATTGTCAAAAGTTAATTTACTCTGAAAATTAAATAAGTAACAGATTAATTAATTATTTATAACAAAATAATTAAATTAATCTGGTACTTGAATTATTCTCTGAGGTGAAATAAAACAGCAGAATAAACAGAAGAGAGAAAATGAATAGTATCCAAAATCACTATTCATATGAATAGTAACCTAAATCACTATTCACATGAATAGTAACTGAAACCACTATTCATATGAATAGTACTATTCATATGAATAGTAACCGAAATTACTATTCATGAATAGTACCCAAAAGTACTATTCATCAGGTGGGGCCCACGTGAATATAAATGTTGAATGAAGAAATGAAAGTCTTCGTGCGCAGATTGTTCAAAGATATTGAAGGCAGCAGACTGAAAATAAAACGTCATCAGTTACGTTATATTTAGTTGCATAGTAACTTTCTAAAGTCTATAAATAGGCTTGTTGTATTTCATTTCAAAACACACCTCAACACACAACTTTCTCTCTCTCTTAAATATCTTCTCTGTGTAAGCTGCTAGATAGTCCATCTAGTAGGAAAGCCGGCTTAGCCCGCTTTCAGGAAGTGTCGGATAGAAGGTCCTCGTGCCTAAACTATCCTTAGGAGTGTTCGAGTTTTTGAAGCTAGTCCGTTGGATTAGAAGTTGTAACACCCCTTGGGTTTTTATCAGTTCAAAGATATTTTCCCGAACCAATTGTTTTATTTCGATTCAGTTGTTGACCTCATTTTTCACATCTCGAAAATCGAAATATTTTTTAAATAACGTATTCAACCCCCCTTCTACGTTATTCCGGACCTAACACACTAGTGCCATAGCTATCTCAGACAATCCAGTTCAACACTCCAGGACAAAGCACATTGATATCAAACATCATTTCCTAAGAGAGCATGTTGAAAGGGGAACTGTGAAGCTGATTTATGTTCCAACAGAAAAGCAACTTGCAGATATTTTTACGAAGCCACTAGATGAAGCAACCTTCAACAGGTTGGTAAGTGAACTGAGAATGCTAAATTTGGTATGTTAACTTACTAGTTTTTACATTTTCAATGTGGTTAAAATTGCAGCTCGTGACCTTAACTTTCAATGTTACTGTCATGAGAAGTTATTGTCCTATGTGCTACTTGTTTATTTGACAGCATGTTTGCTATGACTATGCTAAATTCAAATCACATGCCTGTTTTAATTTTTGTAATGAGTAGTCACGTGACATTAACTTATCTCATATGCCTGCTTAGTGATAAGTACTTGTGTCATTTGATATGACTACGGGTATTTGTCAGTCTTTTTAATTTAAAAGTTAAATTACTTCATTAAAAAGAGGCAGTTGGGAGCTGTAGAGTCACTTACTGTGTTATAAATAAGACCAAAGCTAAACCCTTTGTTCTCACTTAACACCCTAAGAACTCTAGAGTCCAATATGAGCAAGAGGAAGGTAGAAGATATGTCAACATCCAGTGTGCCCAAGCCACAGGAGGAGGCTGCTGCTGAGCACCCTCTTGATCCTTTCTTCGATAAGCTTCAGCCTTATCTGGATGCTAAAGGGATCACTGAGGAGAAGGAGATTGCAAAGGTTGTTGAGCAGCTGCTGGTAGAAGCTCTTGGAGAGCTTAATAAGAAATGATGTTTAGTTCTTAAGAACTACTTTGTATTTTTTTTGTTTTTTTTAAAAAGTTCATTGTTTCATCTTCCCAGTGTTTTGCATGTTGTTTATCTCCTTTACTTTTAGCTATCTGCGAATGGTTGTTTATTTAATTGTTTGTGTGTATGGATGTTTGTGGATGTGTGCTAAAACTAACAAATATGTGCCTAAATCGATTAAAATGCTATTTGGTAATTTTCGTTTAAGCAATAGGCAAAGTCGATTAAAATTCATGACATAAATTATTTCCGCCTAAGTTGTTGTCAATAAGTGAAGATGTTGTCACGAAGTGCCTTGACAGCAAGTTTCTTAGATGACACAATTGAAAAAGTCTCTGTCATGAAATTTAAAGGAAATTGTATAAATTGCTTAATGGTGACAGTATGTTTTTGCAACGATATCACTATCAAGCAAAACTTGATGTCATCCTCTCAAAATTACTAATGATTTTGTTACAGTGCATAGGTTACTATCAAGATTAGTGGACCGAAATAATTGGGATTTTACCTCCACGATTTACAGCCACTAAAAAGTAACTACCCACGACTCCACGTGACTGATTAATGGGCTAAGACACAGTTACTTTCCCTTTCTCAGTAAGACATTCGCTATTTTCATGTAAGAAACTGTCAAACACACAAACACACAACTTTCAACAAAACCTCTCTCTCTCTCAAAAGCAAAAAATCTCTCTCTGAAGCTCAAAGCAAGAAATGGCACCCAAACAATCCTCTTCTCAAACAAACTTTGCTGGTATTCTCACTGCTGGAGATGCTGGTGAAGGATATAAAGGACTCGTATCCTTTATCAACAAGTCATATCTGGGTCATGCTATAACATCTACACCATCCTTAAACCTGGAAAGACTTGAAGAATTCTGAAACACTGCCTATGTTCCAGGAGGTGTAGGTAAAGACACAATACAATGCAAAATCAAAGGAATCACCTCCATCCTCACAATCAAAGGCATCAACGAAGCTTTGGGAACTGGACTGCAAGCTAAAGAATCATACAAGGAACTTGCAAATGATGAAACCCTAAAGAAGTTTTTCTTGAAAATTGGGTATTCTGGTCCTGTTCTTGAAGAGGGTACATCGAAATGGTACTCGACTAGTGAAATGGACAGAAAGCATTTGAGAAAAGAATGGAGCATGATTTTTTATGTCATGGTGAAGGTTTTCTCAACCAAAACCTCTGGATGGAATGGAATTCCCTCCTATATCAAGAAGCTTACTCACTCTCTTGTCCATGGATACAAGGTGGATGTAGGAAAGTTGCTTATGAGTCAACTCAAGTCATCTCTAAGCAGGAAGGTACATATTTATCCTCGCTTTCTTACTATGTGTTTGAATTCATTATGTGGTATTGATGATAATGCATCTCTCTCTATAGAATGCAATGTTTTGAAAAGAAATACACACACATCACTCAATTCATAAAATTCAAATGCACATATTCCACTCTGTTTCACCAAGCACATGGCTGATCAAGAGCCTCATCTTGACGTAGCACTACCCTCTGGGTATGTTGTCTTCTCCCTTGAGAATGAAGCTGAATTAGACCCAAATTCAGTTAACCCACATTCTACTGCATACATTCCTATCAGATCCTCTAGACAACCAAAGACCACAAAAACAACTTTGCAAGAATCCAAGAAAAGACCCTTGGAAACTGGTGTTGGTAGTAGTTCTGAGAATGTTGAGGGAGAAACTGCACATGATGCAGCAAATAAGGATGTTAGTGAAAGTGAACCCACAGTGGTTCCTCTTGAGCCTAAGAAGAAGAGAGCTAAGAGGGCCAAAGCCACTGTCAGCCACCCCACAGTCTCACAAAAGGCTGTGGAGAGTAAAAGGGAATCAAACACATCCCTAGGTGCTTTTTCTCAACAAGAAGTATCTATTGAAGCTGGCCTGTCTCCCAAGGCATCCTGTAAAGAGTCAGCACAACCTCATGTACTCACTCATGAGGAGCCTACACTTGTAGAAATGCACACAGAGATAGGGCACAGTGAGGGTCATGAAACTTCTACTCTTGATGTTCCACAAGTGAACCTTGTGGAACAGCCAAAAATCTCTTCTAAACCATCATCTCATTTATTCTCTAATCCATCAATTGTTTCTTCTCAACAACCTAGAGAAGGGGACAGTCCAATCCCTTCAGGTTTTGATCATCCATCTCAAGTCATGGATGAGCCCCCATCAAGTGGTCCACAAGAACCCATTTCTCAAAGTGAAATGGACACCACTCACTCAAACACTGAGCTAGATCAAGATGGTACTATGCCAGAAAATGAAACAGTCAACATCTTGGTCGAACTCCAAAGAGCAACTGACCTTCCGGAAGTTGCTGTCACAGCCTTAGTTGCTGTCAAAGACGCCACAAAAGTTACTGTCAACCCACCTGTGGACAGTAACATTTTGGGTAAAGATGTTGTCGCCTCTACAAAGTTTGATCATGATACTATCTTTGTTGAAGATGCTTCAGATGATGATCAACTTACTATCTCTGCTTTGAAGGTACAATCTAAAATTTCTACTTCTTCAACTAAAATGCATGCAAGTACTGCTCATACCCATGCATCTAGGATGAGTGAGGGAGTAAAAAGAAAAAGAGAGATAAAAGAAAAGAGAGGTGAGCATAAAAATGAGAGACAGCCAAACGAGCTGGCAAAAGGTGAGGGACTTGAGCATGTCCAGAGTGAACTTGAGGGAACCCCACACACAAAGGCACTAGGCCTTGAGAGTCATTCTGTGAAGAGTGATGAGATCACTCAGAAAAACAATGAGTGTGTGAGAAACCCCATAGCCTCCTTGCCCCAGTCTCTTCCTTTATATCCAAAAAGATTGAGAACTGGTGCTCCTTCTAAACAATCTGAATCAAGGTTGAAATCCCTTGAGGGCAGATATGCATCCATGGAAGCTAAACTTGATGTTCTGTCCACTATGGTAGCTACTGGTTTTGCTGATATTCAATAAACTCTTCACTCATTCTCTGCTATCCTTAGTGCTGCCAACTCAACTAAGGGGGAGAAAGTGGTAGATCAGAATGAGGGTGAGGGAGAGAAAGTGGTAGATCAAAATGAAGCAAACCTGGTAGAGAAGGAGAAACAAGGTGAAGCTGCAAGTGAGGGGGAGCCTACAAGTGAGGGGGAGCAAGTTTTGGAAGAAAAAGATGGAGATGGAAGTGAGGGGGAGCAAGAGAAAGAAGAAAGAAACTTTGGTGAAGAACTGAAGGCAACAGGAGATGGTGAATTGTTTGAAGCAAAAATAGATGGTGAGGCAGTATTGTTATCCAAGGAAGTGTTGGAGCAATTAAAGGAGACTCAAAAGTCTAAAAGAACAGTATTGCCTCCACTGAAAATCAATGAGCCAAATCCTGAGGAAGTCGAAGCTCCATTCCAGAAGTTGCAGAAGGAATGGAGAGAAAAAGAAATTCAAAATGCTCTGGGTAAAGGCAAAGGCAAAGGCAAAGGCAAAATGCCTGAGTATATGGACATATCTGCTGGCATATCTACTGGAACTACTTGGTCAGATGGAAGTGAATACGCCCTTGAAGATGCAGAATTGATGATGGTTGATCACATGGAGAGTACTCTGAACAACAAAGATGAAGATTTCAGTAAGTTGGTGGATGAATCAATTAATGAAGCAGGGGGAGCTTTTAAAAAATTGGCATTAATACTGAAAAGCAAAGTAATAAGTATCTCTGTGAGAATCAATTTGGAAAGAAGATGGGATGTTTAGGTTTATTTGAAAAACTGTTTGACCATATTCATCACAATGCAACTTTTACAAAGTTTGCATGCTAGAGTACTCCAAGTCCTTGGAACCCTGGTAGTCAGAAATTCAACAACCTTCAATGATAGTCTGATAGCACAAATTAAAAGGATGGTTGAATACAAACTCCCTGAGGTGATTCAAAATCCTTATGGTGTGTGTTTCAGAAGGATCACAAAGACAGGAGCTAGAAAGTTGGATTTCTTACCATTGGATAAAGTCTCGGGACTAAGCACTGAAACAATCATGACAGTGCTGAAGAAACTTCTCAAATCCAGTATCACAAGTGAAAAGGTTAAAGCTGTCAAAGATATTCATAGACTGTTAGAAAAAAGAGATGAGGAAATTAGCTCAATCATAAAGAAGCTGATCTCTGATGCTACTGCCAAGATGGGAGGAAGCTGCAACTATGATGATACTTTGGATGATGATGAGGATGAAATTGGAGGAAGTGGTGAACCTGGAAGATTCAGGAGTTCTAGAAAAGAAGCATCTGAGAATGTTGCTACACAAACTCAAATGGATGCTACCCAAGAAGAGTAAGAAACTCCCAGTTCTGAAAAGAAAGATGCTGTCAAGGAAAAAGGGGAGTTAGAAATTTGTGAAGGCTTGGAGGCAAGTATCTTGAGATTAGCTGTTGAATGCGTTAATGCTGAAAAAGATATTGTCAACAAGGATACTGTCAAATTGGCTGAAGACACCCAAGTGAAAGATGCTGTCAAGAGCCAAACAGTCGAAGCTGTCAAAGTTGCTGTCATGAAAGATGCTATCAAGGATCAACTTGAAGAAACTGTCAAAGTACGAAAGCTTGTCAAGAATTTCACATCTAATAGAAGGAAGACAAGAGCCCAAGCCTATCGTACAACCAAGATAAAAGGGAAAACAGTTGCAGCAGCAAAGAAAAAGAAGCATGGAGCAGTTTTGACAGAGAAGCCCATTGATAAGAGAAAAGTAAATAGTTTTGAACTATTGAAAAAGTCAATTGATGGGAGCATATCATCTATCTCAGTGGAACTGGACCCGGTCAACAAAAAGGTACGAAAGTATGATCTTAAGGATTGTGGAACTACATGTATAACTGTAGAACCAGACTTCACTATGGAGATAGTCTCAAATGTGGTAGGCATGCGTGATCTCTCATGCAATAAGGTAAAGGTAAGGAGAAGAGTTGATTTCTTCGTTTTGGAAAGGATGATCACTCTCATGGAAACAAACCAAGATGTTTCCTGCAGCATCTTAGAGCATGTCAAAGAATACTATGCTCAAAGATATGGTGAATTCTATGAGAAGTATGGTGATTGGAGAGCACATGATGATGTAGACCTTGAAGTTAGTTCTGATGGGGAACCAATGTCTGATGTGAACCTGGTAGCAGCACATGGTCCTTTTACAAAGGCTGGCATGGCTGAATATGAAGCAGAACAAGCTTATCAAGCTGCTAAAGCTAAATCATCCCAATCCACCAAACCTGCCACATCTGCCAAACAAAGTACTGAAGACCTAGAAGCTCAACTGAAGGAAAGTTACAAGAAACTCAACAAGCTATTCAGTGAGGAAGCAGGTTATCAGCCCTGTGTACTGGATAATCCTCTGAGAATCAAGGATGACAAGCAAGAAATCTATGTTGATAGCTTTCACAAGTTGAGGACGAGTATACTGAAGGATCTCTACTGGAAAGTTGTTGGATCTATCAAAGAAGAGATGAAGATCCAAAGCTAGACAGAAAAAGGAGAGAATCCTTAAATGCTTTTCCTGGAAGGAGGTTCAAATTTATCCAAGGAATTCTGAAGTTCAGAACATACACTTATGATTTTGAAACTTGGTTTGATGTAAAAGATGCTGAAGTATTTACTTCTCGAGTGATACAAGGGTACATTGAAGACATTGAAGATGATGCCAGATCACCAGAAGAAAAAGCTTTAGTTGAAGACCTCAGAAAATCAAGAAATGAAGCTCTCAGAAGAGAGGGAAAAATCTGAACAATTGGAGACTGCCAAAATCAAGTTAAGTTAAACTCTGATTTGCTCATTCAATAGGAGCAATTGATTTGCAGTAAATTCATAAGCTTCATGTTCTAGATTTTTCTTTAACATTTATCAGTTCTAGTGTTTCAGCTATTCTAGTCTATGTTAGTTAAGTTGTCAGCACATTTTGATTGTAAATTTGTTGTTATTGTCCATAAAAACAAATTGGGGGAGATTGTTGGGATTTATGGGTGATAGCATAGAGATAACTTAACTATATTTCCCTGTACTTAGTTTTTACTAAGTTGAACATACTGTCACAGCCAGAGTATGTCTTCGTATTCGAATAATTGCTGTCATGTAATAAATGTATGATTTGGGAAAAGTTAATATGTTTGTTCAAGCCTCAAGGAATGCATCCTGAAGACATCAAGAATAAAAGTTATTGTCATGTCCCTGACAGTAATGTTACAAGAAGACAAATGTTGCAAAGTCACGACAAAGCTACATTTGACAGCAACATTGGCCGAAGCAAGAGACAGTAACATTCTCACACTTGATAGCAAGTCTGGAGCTCCGACAGCAACATTGGCGGGAGCTAGTACTGTCAACCTCTGAATATTCCTTTGACAGCAGACTCTGCGGTTAAGGTTAGTGTCACCTTGAATTATTTGAATTGGGTATTTTCTCAGTCAAAGCCCGTGAAAGGTTACATGTTCAAGAAACAGATTTGCTGCAACACACTATCGTTTGTAGCAGATCTGCAAGACTACGACAAAAGCTTAAGAGATTCACAAGACAAGGCTGGTCAATTCGAGGAGCATGTGATATCCACATCTACTAGAATTGTATTAGCTAGAAATAGAAAGAATCTAGGTTGCTTTACTTATAAGGTTTATCCTGTCTATATAGCAATTAGGGAAAGTCACATGGGTGTGCAAATTGTAATGAGGTGCCACTTGAAAATGACAGCAGCTCAACACCCCATGCGATATGGACAACAGAGTATCTTAGTCTACTTAGATACATCTTAGATTCTTTTCTATTCATGTACGCACACGAAGCAATCTGTATCTCTTGAGATATCGAAGCTGGAGAAACTCTCTCCAGGTTGTAGCAACACTTCACACAAAATAAATAAAACATTTATTTTGTGAGAAATCTTGTTTCACTTATTGCTTGCATACATCTACTGATAATCTATAATCTTTATTTTCGTTGTTGATTTAAGATTCGATTTTATTAGTATTGCATTCAACCCCCCCTTCTGCAATACTCCGGGACCAACATTAAAGTTACTTGTTTTTTTATTAATTAAGGAGTTCCCTGAACAAAACAAACCTTTCTGTTATGAGCATAAAATATGGATGTTAACACGCAGAAGTGTGGGAAAAAACTGCTGCAAAAAACAAGTAAGAACAAAACAAGTAACTTGAAGTTACTTGTTTTTGGTACAATTATTTTTGGTACAAAATAAGTAACTTGAAGTTACTTGTTTTTTATCAAGACAAATGCTGTTAAGGAGTTCCCTGAACAAAATAAGCCTTTCTGTTATGAGCATAAGAGATTGATGTTAACACGCATAAGTGTGGGAAAAAATTGATGCAAAAAACAAGTAAGAACAAAACAAGTAACTTGAAGTTACTTGTTTTTGGTACAAAACAGGTAACTTGAAGTTACTTGTTTTTGATCAAGACAAATGTTAAGGAGTTCCCTGAACAAAATAAGCCTTTTTGTTATGAGCATAAGAGACGGATGTTAACACGCAGAAGTGTGGGAAAAACTGCAAAAAACAAGTAAGAACAAAACAAGTAACTTGAAGTTACTTGTTTTTGGTACAATTGTTTTTTGTACAAAACAAGTAACTTGAAGTTACTTGTTTTTTATCAAGACAAATGCTGTTAAGGAATTCCCTGAACAAAATAAGCCTTTCTGTTATGAGTATAAGAGATGGATGTTAACACGCAGAAGTGTGGGAAAAAATTGATGCAAAAAATAAGTAAGAACAAAACAAGTAACTTGAAGTTACTTGTTTTTGGTACAAAACAAGTAACTTGAAGTTACTTGTTTTTCACCAAATGCAATAGAATAGTGTAAGCATCATCATGTTTTACATAAGTTCTCTCTCATTTTTTGTACATGTTCAAAAACTACTAATCCACAATGATAACAATTAGCCAAATTAAAATGCATACAAATGTTTTGCTGGAAATGAAAAGAAGAAAAGTGCGGGAGGAAGATGGAAGAGGCGGGAGTCCATGTGCAAAATTTTACAGAATGAACTTCGCTAGCAAATATATAGAACCCATATACAAAACTGTAAAATTATACATAACGGGGAACCTGCGTTGGAGTGCAAAAACGTGCTTCGATTTTCTATATTTTGTGTTCCACGTCAATTACACAGAAGGGAATGGAAGGGTTGGAGATGCTCTAATACTACTAAACCTGCATAACACTTCAAAAAAATCATAAAATAATGTACAGTAAATTCTCTATATAGCAATATCATTGAAATTAAAAAAAATAATTATAAGAAGATTATTTTTAAATAGAAATAATTTTTAAATTGATTATATAGAATTGAGTGAGTAAATTTTTATTATAATAAAAAGATAATTTTTTGTATAAAAATATCATTTTTATTTTATTGTATAGAGAGGTTTTACTATAACATGAATAAGTGAGAGTAGTCTTAAGTTGGGTTATGCATTTGATCGGTTCGATTCAAAATTGGACCGAATTTATTTTGGTTCGATTCAATTCGGTTCTTTAAAATTGGTTTTTTTATTTGGAAAAAAGGAAATTAAATTACGAAAATTTCTAACAGAATATGAATATAATACCTGAAAAAATGAAGTGGATCCATATTTAGACACAAACATAAATCAATAAGTTTAAAATTATTAGTAATTTTTTAATTCTACGAATATATATCAAGAAGAAAAAATTGTATATTTTGAAAAAGTATTGTGACAACCCTAACCCTAGTAGAAATACTTTGCCTTACAAAATTAAGTGTTCAACTTAGGTAATCCATTAGCAACCAATTTGGATATTCCACAAGCCCATCACAGACCCCCAAAATATCATGATTCGTTGGTGTATTTATAAGAAGTACTTTGCCTTATAAACTTAACTAAAGTCCCAAAATTCCTCGATGTGGGACTGAGTTGTTACAAACTCCCCCACATAAATTCCTGACGTCCTCGTTCTGATATCATATGTGACAACTCGAATCAAATAAAGTCTCAAATCTCCTCGATGTGGGATTGGGTTGTTACAAACTCCCCCGGTCACTTAAATTCCGACGTCCTCGTCCTGATACCATATGTGACAACCCGAGTCAAATCCCGAATCTTTTTCGAAAATTGGGTTTAGTCATAATTCCGAACCCCCAAAAGATCATGATTCGTTAGTGCACTTAGTAGAAGTATTTTGCCTTATAAATTCCGAGTCTTTTTCGAAAATCGGGTTTAGTCATAATTCCGAACCCCAAAAGATCATGATTCGTTGGTGCACTTAGTAGAAGTACTTTGCCTTATAAATTTAACTAAATCCCAAATCTCCTCTATGTGGGACTGGGGTGTTACAAACTCCCTCACTTAAACTCCTGACGTCCTCGTCCTGATATGTGACAACCCGAATCAAATCCCGAGTCTTTTTCAAAAATCTGGCCTAAATGCAACCAACTTGGATAATCTACAAGCTCAGGTCCCCAAAAGATCATGATTCGTTGGTGCGATTAGTAGGAATAATACTTTACCTTATAAACTTAACTAAAGTCCCAAATCTTCTCGATGTGGGACTGGAATGTTATAAGTATGATGCAAATTAATCAATTTAGAATTAAGCGACGTTAAAGCATTAGAGCAAAGTTGCATTTGTCAAATATAAATTATATAAGTATAAAATAGTAAACATTTATTATATATAATATAAATATATAATATATATAATTCAGTCCGGATCGAATTTTTTCTCTTAAAAATCGAACCGAACCGAAATTTAATTCGGTCCACATTGTAAAACCGAATGAAGCAAAATTTTAAAAAAAAAAAAAAGAACTAAATTGAACTAAATTGAACCGAAATTACATGAATTGATTCAATTTTTCGATTTCGGTTCGATTTTGCTCCCCTAATCAGAACTCAGAAGTTCGGGGGAAAATCAAAATATATAGAAACGGAAAATGGCAGAAAAATGTCTTGAAAAGTACTACTAGTTTATATTCAAAAAGCTAGAGAGCATGCTACTTGCACCAGTTTGCTTTTTAAAGTAATGCACAAGTTAATATAAATAGCATCTATTCTGAATCATCCTCTTAAGGTAAAAATTGATGAAACAACATCGACAGTGATAAAATAGAAAGAAAAATATTGAGCACTGGAATGTATCCTTGAGACTAGAGTTTGTCATATTATTGTATCCATACCTTAATTTTAAAATCGTGTCACAACTTCAAGTCATTAACTAATTATTGTCGAAATCAATCGTACATAATGTATATAAACCATGCCCCTATACAATAGGAAGGCTGTTTCCGAAGGATCGTACACAATTTATATAAATAAAACTTACTCAGTTATAATACCCCTATTATTATAATACCCCTATATAATAGGGACCATGCCCCTATAGAATAGGGACCCCCTTGACCTCCTACAAAGGAAACAAGGGTTCAAATGTTGTTGGCATCGTACACAATGTATATACTAGTATAAATTAACCAAGCAGGATTATATATTATGCCATCAAGTGGAGAAGATGAATTCAGCCTGTCAATGTTTCACCCCCAACATGATGATCAACACGGGTTGTGAAGATCAAGATCTCAACAAATCTGATTGCGATTCAAATTATAATAATCTAACGTGCCTTCCAATCCCTAAATAATTTGAATATAACTTCTTGTAATTATCACACTGACAATATGTATATTTCGTTACTGTCAACGACAGTATTAGGTTTATACTTTATGCTAATCACATTGTCAATTTCAAAACTTCAATCTCAATGTACTAGTGCCGCTTCGATATGCATCTTCGATTCTTGGAGCTTATTACGTGGATTTTGCGGAATTCTGATGATGCGGAAGTTATGTGCACCTATGAATATCCAAGTTCCTCTAGCAATTCATTTCGACTTCAACGAACTGATCCGATTACCCTAACTCAAAAGGCTCTCAAATTGATTGAATGACGGTTGCAATAACTAGATGGAGTAGTAAAAAGATCTCAAATTGATTGAATGACGGTTGCAATAACTAGATGGAGTAGTAAAAAGACCTAAAATGGAGTAACAAGAACAAGTGCTTTAGAGAGCATAGCTACCGGACGCAAACAAAGTCCTAAAAAGAGAAACAAAGGTCAAAGTAGAAGACCCCCACCATCCCCACCCCCACTCTTCAATTGCTGTGCATTACAATAAACTTTGGCCCTACCCTACACCTATCAATGGACTTTGACCCCCACAGTACTACTAATACACGATTCCCTATACAAACATCTCTACAAAACAGCTATCATACTCTCCAATATTTTGGCATTGCCATTGTTTAACAATGCTTCTGGGACCATCGGTGGCCACTGATTGTTAAACAAGAAAGTGGTAAACATGTAGTATAATTGATTCAAAAATGAATAGTAAATCACTGAAAAATGGTACTGTAAAGGGACTGAAGAGTGTGTAAACAAAGAGAAGAGAGCAAAAACAAGAAACCCCAGCGCATCTTTCACCTTGCTTTCTCTACTTTTCATGTGGCCTCAAGCTGGTCCTCTCTGCCCCAAATGCCCTTCTTTCACAACACCATAAAGATAAAGCATCATAAAGCATATGACCCCTCAATTTCTCACTACTCAACAGACACAAACTCATCCTTCTCAATCTACTAGTATATAGTTGCATATACTTGTTTGAAAGAAGCATATGTTAAATATAATATTATATAGAGAGAGGGAGGGAGACAAACAGCAATGCTGCACACAATTGAATTACTAATAAAATTATCCCACAAAAATTTCATACTCTTAACTTTTTCTTTTCTATAAGCTGTACACTTTCTTATTCCCAACTCACTCATTCTTCAATCTTTTTTTTTTTGGGAATCATAACCTCATTTCCCAATACCCTCTAACTAACCCCCCCTCCAAAAACCTTGGCATTCCATGGTTTTCATGGGAATTTTAGAAACAAAAAATTTAATACTCATAACCAAATTTTCTCTTGCCCCTGTGAATGTACATTGCACCAGCTCCCCTTTTCCAACCCCGTGGCTATTTACAAAATTCAGCCATTGAGTAGCAGTCCTAGTAGTAGAATATCCAGTTCAATCCCAAGCCAGAAGCACTTTCTGTGCTTTAATCTTTTGCTCCAAACAAAATTGTACTCCGTATAGTTTTCTGATGGTGCTAACTGCTAGGAACTGTTTTTTCCCTCTCTATTGCGAAATGGGACATTCTAGATTCAAAACATGAATCTTGACATCTGCAGACTGGAATTTTGTGTTCACCAATCACCCTTCCTCAACAAAGATTCTCCCTACAAAATCTCTAAACCTCTTGGAATATAGCTTTGGATCCACAGCTGAGATCGAGGTTGGGTCAGCTTGCAATGATTTGTACGCATGCTCGAGCTTTTTGCTTATATCATAGTCCTGTAAGATGTCAATAATCCCAAAGTACAGAACCACTTCGTATGTTTCACCGCTACTGGGATTATACTGATCAAAATCACTTCGTCGAGCCACACGTTCTGCCCTAGCAGGCATATTAGCTCCCAATCTAATCAGTGGTTTCCTAGAAAACAGAATCCAATTCGTATTCAGTACATATGCCTCAAGTGTGTCATTGGTGTAAAAAATATAAAAAGTTACAATTTCTTATTTCAAATCAAATTGGTTGTGATGATTTATAACGACCACAAGTATAATTTCATTTATACCCTTAACATTATGTACTCATATGGCAACTAGTGATGCACTCATGGCAACTAATCGCTGTCCAGTCACCATTAAAACATCCCAACGGAAGTGTACAACTAGTAACAACGCAAGATAAAAAGATCTAAAACAACCTTGCTCTTATCTTTGATATTAATTGAAGGACCATACTCTGGGTCTGAGGTATGCCCTACAACAACTGTTGCCTTCTAAACTATATCAACATTTTGGCAACTGAAGCTTCTTAGAATTATTCAACTACCAAAATAAATACATCTGGGAGATAATCAATGGCCACTTAAAGATGATTTAGATACTGAACTGTTGACGCATTCCTAAATTTAAACTCTTATAGCGTGTCAAAGATGTGAAGATGGACAATGCTTACATGAACTTATCAACTACTTGACAGCTTCTATAACAACTGTTGCCTTCTAAACTATATCAACATTTTGGCAACTGAAGCTTCTTAGAATTATTCAACTACCAAAATAAATACATCTGGGAGATAATCAATGGCCACTTAAAGATGATTTAGATACTGAACTGTTGACGCATTCCTAAATTTAAACTCTTATAGCGTGTCAAAGATGTGAAGATGGACAATGCTTACATGAACTTATCAACTACTTGACAGCTTCTATATACCCTCAATTCAGAAAAAGTAATTTAATTAATCCAGACAAATTTCAAACAAGAACATACCGCCCAGCTAAAACACGATCCATGTCTTGTAGTTCTGCCTCTAAGAACCGACACCCACGCATAAACTTCTCATTCTGATGTGAATCTTTCTTTCCTGAAAAGGTAAACAGGTCCATATATAAATGTTTCAGTTCCAATAAATTTAGCTACACACAAAACAAAAGAGAGTAGTAAATTACCTGTTCGTAACAAAAATGGGGACAACCCCATTTTCTCTCCAGTATTATCATCACGAAAGTGAAGGCCAACTAATAGACTATAATCCATAATTTTCTCGGCTTCTAAAAACTCGCAATCTCGATCAATTTGTCTGATAAAAAGGAAAAAACAATCAGCTCAGCTCATATTTAAGGAAACAGAGAAGTGGTAATACATTGCCGATCGTATATTCTTTGACTTACTTAATCATATCTTGGTACCAGTTCTGCTGAAGGCGAAATACATAATTTAGGTCAAGATCCTTAAGAGTGGTAGTCTCGTCAATTTCATCCTCTGGTTTATCCGTCGTTCGGCCATGAGATGATCCTTTTAGATCAAATCGTCTGTGTATACGATATTCCGAGCAGAACAAATTTCCCATGACAACGAATCTCGTCTATATATATTTAAAGAATAAGTGTTAGGATGTAGAAACAAACCACCTCTTTGTTAAAAGGAACCAGGACCTAAAATTCAAGATATTTGACATTTATCACAAACCTTGACTCCACCAACTGGTTTGACACAGTGGACACCAAAGAACTTCGTGACAAGTGAATTCTCATAGCGACAAACATGTTGGTAGTAATTTGGAAGCATCTTGATTAGCACCTGATAGGACAATACACCAAAGTTTAATTCTTTTTATTGGCGAAACATGTACTGAATTTAGAAAGGACGGTGAAGGATGCAACACCAACACGGAAAACCAATCCTATACAAGACCTTGTCATCATCTTGATATGACCGCTATTCCATAAATTAACAACTATTAAGTCAAAGCTGTAAGTTAACAAACCTTGACTTCCGATTTCTTTACAGTTTTGATCATAAATCTATCATCCTGTGTCAAATAAAAGAAACTTCCACTCTTTCCGGGAGATGAGAGTTCCCTCAGCGCATCATTTCCACATATAGCAAGCATGTAATCAGCCGGATCAACTTGAAACAACTCTCTTAGATGTCTATACGTACACCCCAAATAGAAAAACAATTAGCAACATACTAACTAAACGCTAGTATCAGCAGAAATATATAATCATATCAACAACATCATATAGCAAGAAAAAAAAGAGCACCACCATATTAAAAGAAGAAATTACCTAAATACCACAGGACAATAATCTTTCCATCGAAACTCGGCTGATGGATGAGGAGGGGTCATCTTCGAGCCTTCTGATGGAAACCTAGTCCAGAACTTCTCTTTAGGCTCAAAATCACTAGGCTTAAGATCCCTAACTATAGAAGAATGTTTACCAACCGAATGCCTGCATAGATCACGTTGTTCCAATAAGACCCGAATACAATACACAAATAATATTAACAAATAAACACATACAATAACAGATCAACTAAAAAACAGATCAAAAACCAATTTACCTGATGCCCAGTTGAAGATTAAGCATCAAATCATAATGCTTATGCCCTTTCGAAATCATCTGCCCCGGCTTCTTCACTTCCCTATTAAAACAACATGGATTCCTCCTAAACCTCCCAATATCATCCCTCCCCAACAAATTACCATCTCTATATAACATCGTCGCCTCCACATTATCAATAATATCACAAGTAATATCCCCGGCTTCACCATCCGACTCCCAAATACAAATCCTCGGAAACCCCCTCCCACTCTCCACACTCCCTCTCCCACCCTCCACACTCCCTCTCCCATCCACCGACGATCTCTTCCTCATCATCGTACCGCAATCACTTACTTTTTCACCCAATATCAAAGGCGCAACCAACTTACTATTAAACTTCAGCATATCCTCCTTCCAATTCCTCCCCTCACCCCCATCCCCATTCCCGGGATAAAAAGTCCCATTCAACATCGTATTCTCACTCTCCTTATTCCAATTCCCAACATAACACCCACCATCCGGCCAAGTAAACACTCCACTGCCTTTCGGAACACCATTCTCCCAATTCCCATCATACCTATTCCCATTACTCCAAATCAAAACACCTCTCCCGTTAATCAAACCATTCTTCCACTCTCCAACATACTCATTCCCATTCCTCCACACATACTTTCCTTTCCCATCTTGTAAATTCTTCCTCCACATCCCCTCGTAGTAATCACCATTGCGATAACGTTTCGTTCCGTAACCATGTTTCCGGTCATTAACCCAAGCTCCCCGATAAGTATCACCGTCGGATCCAGTAAAAGTACCAAACCCGTCCATCCGACCCGACTTGAATTCTCCCTCGAAAGTCGCGCCGGAAGGCCACGAGAACTTCCCTTTCCCACTCGCTTTCCCTCTCTTCCACTCGCCTTCATACATACACCCGTCTCTCCACAAATACTTTCCCGATCCGTGTGGCACGTTTCCCGAGAATCTTCCGATAAATAGATCTCCGTTCGGTAACTTCTTTTCCGACGGAGAAATTGTATTCCCGGTTGAGAACGTGGGCGTCACGCGCCTCGTAGTCGCTTGAGATCGACTCTTACTAACAACTAACGGCTTTAAAGACTCAGTTTCTCTCTCTACAATTGGCTCAGCCATGGATAAATAAGGGCTAGTAACTTACTTTCTCTCTCTACAATCTCGCCGGAAACTCAACCGGCATTCCGGCAAACTGTTTCTCTCACTAGAAACAAACTTCAAGTGAGTATGAATTTAGTAAATATAGATACAAGCAAGTTGTATGTATAAGTTAGGGAGAGAATTGTGAAGAATACAGATGAGGTGAATAAAGCAAGAAAATTGAGAGAGAGTGTGTGTTGTTATAAAAGAGAGAGGTTTAATGAGCCGGCATTGGATACAGACACACAGGGTCGTTGTGTGTATTTGTGTGTTTTTGTAATTACTTATTTGCCCTTGGTGTTTATTTAATTTACGTCGAATCGTCTTTCTAACAGGAATATTTGGTGTGACGTGACGGATTCACCTAGGGAGATGAAGGGGTAAATTTGGTATTTTAGCTGGAGTGTAACATTTGTGGTTTATTACAACTTTGCCATTCTCGCTTTTGGAATTGATCCGGTCCGAGTGAACGGCACCGAGTTGAATATTTTTGTCTTTTGCTTATTTGATGCAAAAATAAAGTGAGATTAAAAATTAATTATCGGTAACCAGAAAATTTAATTTTTTAAATATTAATATGTAATACTTTAACATCGTACAAAAATAGGTGTATATGGGATATTTATTTAAATATTATATATTCTCTTAAACTAATTAATCATTGAATAAGAAATATTATTAGGAACATAATTAGGCTGATTACAATTTTTTAAACTCCAGGAATCTCAGTTAGTTTTCCTAATTATTATTTTCTGGAAATGAGGTGCACACGTTTTTTGGGCAACAAGGATATATTTCAAACTCTGTGAACCAAAATAATTGAAGTTGTTCTAAACATGTATTATCATAAAATAAGAGATCTTAAAAGTGCTAGTTTTATATATGAAATTTACAACTTAATTATAATTAAAATGGTTGAGTCACCTTAATCATACATTTAAAAATAATTAGTAGTACAATATTAGGACAGCAACATCGGTTAACATAGTCAATGGAGGAATAATTTGTTGTTCGGCTAATCTTCTTCTACCAAATTATGATTTCCTTTTTATATTATTAGTAATAATAAATATTCATATTTCAAATAGTAACAGTTTTTTGAGTTATTTACTCCCAACAAATAATGCAATTTTTTTTTTTCATTTTTACTTTATTTTGATGTAAAATTAATGTGAATCGACTTTGGAAATGGTGGTGCATTATGAGTCATAAAGTATGTTCCAATTGGTTGATGAAGTGGAATCTAATGTTCACCCATATGGTTCATTTTACATTTTTTACATGTCCAAAATAAACTGTACTTTTAAAGCAACCTATTTTATTTACTTAATTAGGAGATTATCTACATTATTAAAGTTTATAGGCAGCTTAATTGTACACTCCAAACTAGGGGTGTACAGAACCGAACCGCAATCGCAACCGAACCGCAAACCGTTCGCAACCGAACCGCATCTTACGAAAAATCGCAAAAATCACAATCGCAACCGCAAATCGCAAACCGCAATGTCGAGAAATCCGTAACCGCAAAATCACAACCGCAACCGCAAACCGCACATATATATTTATAATAATTTATATTTTTATAAATATATATTTTATATTATATAAATTAATAAATTATATAATTTATTGTATCAAATGGATGTTCTATACCAGACTACCAGTACTATTTTTTTTTGGAATTTTGACATTTGTTGTATCCAACGCATCAGAAGGTGCAATTGTTGCAATTTCTTGCAGGAGTAAAACTTTGCAATGTATTATACATTATAGTTTAATCTATAATTGGTTATTTATCAGAATCTTGTGTTTATTCTTTTAATCTGAGGTCTAAAATATTAGAAAACTAAGACCAGAAGTAGTGCTTTTGGCAGTGGACTTGCCATTCAGAATCACTCTAGTACAAATGAATATAAGGTCTATGATATTATGGACTTTATTCTTTTAGTTTTGTATGAAAAAATCTTTCTATGAGGCGTTTGCATCATTACTATGTCAAGTATTGTCATCGAAAGATGATCTTCTGTCTACTCGCAAACACATTCATTCGTTTGCATCATTGTGTACAATTAGATTTAATAAGTACTCTTTCATATATTGTTTGCTAATCCAGCTTCTAATTTGGTATTATCATGGAATAGCTCTCCATTTTATTTTCTGTTTCAAAACAAGTTTTAGTTGAAATGGTCATGTGAATATGATGTTACTTAATAGCAAGTCCAACAGTCTCCTTATGTTTTCCTTATAAATATTATAAAATAATAGGTTCTTAGTGATTTAGGATAGTATAAGGTATGACAACTCCAACAAGCATCCTTATAGTTGGTTATTATAATTATTAAATAATAAATAAAAGGAGGGAAGCAAAACTAAAAAGAGGGAAATAATTGGAAAAAAGGGAGGGAAATGATATTTTATTGGTAAAAATGAAATAAAGAAGTCCCTTAAAGATAAAGGGATGACATGAGGCTCTTAATTTTTTAAGGAAAAGTTAGGAGGCTGTTGGAGCATAATTTTAGACATAATCCCTTATAATTTGAGTTAGGAGCTCATATAAGGGATCTATTGGACTTGCTCTAAGCGTGTTTGCCTTAAACACAAGAACGATTTTTAAAGTTACAGGTCTAAACAACCAGCAGGAACCTTACTTCTTTGTTGGTACTGAATGGTGAATACTGAGACATTTTTTAAAATATCAAAATGGACTTGTGAGCATCATCCAAATAAAAATCTGTTCCCGCACATTAATATTCACAAACTGTTCAGCTTTTAAATTTAAGTATTCAAGTCAGTTTTGTTCAACCAAGAATGCTACTCTCACTCTGTTCCCATGTATCTTAACTCATGGTGTTAATTATAGTGCAATTTTTTTTTACCGATTTGTAATTATATTTTAATTTTTATTAAATTAAGCTTAGGTGGTTAATCGCAAACCGAACCGCATCAACCGCGGTTAATCGCAACCGCATCATGCGGTTAACCGCAACCGCAATTGCGGCCGTGGTTGGAAATTTCCAAAATCGTCAAAATCAAAAAACCGCATCAACCGCCAAAAACCGAACCGCAACCGAACCGCGTACACCCCTACTCCAAACTCTAATGTTATACTCTTTTGTCAAAGTGTTTTTCTTTTTAACGATGACATTAATTTAGTATTTGCGTTAAATAAAAATCATATTAATCTTACATACAAAAATGGATCATACTAATGACCTCACATCACAAACCAGGGGATAATTGATAGTTTGGTAGTTTGGTTCAACCCTATTTTTTAGTCATAATTTTAGTTCAATTAAAAATAAATTTAATTAATATTTTATCTACCTAAAAAAATTCTCGGGTAAGCAAAGATTTAGCGGAGAGTTTTGATCGAGAGGAGTGGCGTGAGTGTTAGTGTGGCTATAAAGTAGGGGATAATTGGTAGTTTGGTAGTTTGATTCAACCCTATTTTTTTAATATTAAAAAACATATTAAACAAATAACAAATTACACTATAATAAATTAAAATTAATATTTATAATATTAAAATTAATATTTATAATATTATATTACACTATAAACAAATTACAAAAAAATTAAAAGGAAACCGTGCTTTGCACGGATTATAAGCTAGTATATCTATACTATTATATTAAAGCCGAAACATTGAAAGTTTTGGTTTTCTCTTAGGTTTTGGTTTTCACTCTAATTATTTAATTTTAAATTATTTATAATATAAAACAAATCAAATAAATTCCGTTATTGTCTTTAATCCTAAATACAGAGTAGTATTTTATATTTACACCATTACCCGTTAACAACAAATTTACATTAAGATTTTATATTATTAGTTCTAATCAATACATATCATTTATTAAATAACTATTATTATTATTAATTTTATTAATTAATATTACAAAGTTAAATTCCATAATAAAATATTATACTCTATTTTATTTAAACACATAATTTTAAAAGTATTTAAAGGTAACCCGTGCACGGGCCCTAAGCTAGTATATTATAATAAGCAAAAGGAGGTATAATTTGTAGTTGCTTACCCCTTTTTTGGTTATCCCTCATTTATCACCGTTAGATCAACAACTCAAATAGATCATGACCGTTAGATATAACAATACTAAAAGTTGTTATATGCAGAGGTTCAAGATTCGATTCCCGCCGATAACATATTAATTTATATTTAATACTAAAAAAGTTGTTATATGCAGAGGTTCAAGGTTCGATTCCCGCCAATAACATATTAATTTATATTTAATACTAAAAATTATTATATATAAAGATGTAAGGTTCGAATCAATAACATATTTAAACTAATATTTATAATATCATATTATATTATAACTCAATTATAAAAAATTAAAAGTAACACGTGCTTTGCACGGGCTATAAGCTAGTATTATATAGTATGTTGATGATATTTATAAAATGTTTGATAAATAAATTTAGTGGACTAATTTTTCGTTTTATTGCTTTTATTCACTATTCGCAGGGGCGATTGAACTTTTTGGGTTGGTTAGAGTAGGCTACAAAAACAGAGTGACGACTTGTAGTAAAGGAGCAACCAATATGAAGAGAAAAATAAAGCAAGTATGACAGATGGCTATGGAGACTCACAAAGGAATTAGTAATTTTGAGTATTTTTTTGGAAAATTTGTAAAATGATGTATTTTAATTTCTTGAGGTCACTCTTTTTACCCTTTGAGTTTTTTTTCCATAGGATTTTGATCTTGGGGTTTTTTTAACGAGACATTTCTTTTGTGGGCTTCTTCCTTTCAGATTTGATGGTTTTATTGTCTAAACATCTGGAAGCAACATGCGTATTTTTCGGTTAGATGATGAATTTTCTTGAATGAAAAAATCCGTTATACGTTTATTATATTTCGATACAATTTATGAATGAGAAATTCATCTTCACAAAAAAAAATCATATTAATCTGAAAATTAATTATTGATACTTGATGTGGAGAAATTTTGGTTTAGCACAACCAATATATGATGCTAATGAGTTATTTCTCTGCTTTCAATATTTTTGGAATCCAATCGGATCAAATTTCTGGAGCATGGCTCTATTTTTTTTACACGCATGTAACTATTGTGTGTATGTTCTATGTGTAACCCGCAGCAGCAAAATAACAAACAGTAAGTTCTCTGACCGATTAGATGACTCAGTTCTTACAAGATTCTACAATTTTATTATCCCCAAACACACATATAATATATAGACTTTCATTTCTCATTTTTTAAATTAATTCAATTGTTACTGAAAATATTTTTATAGTACAGGAACATCTGTTATATGCTTGACTCTTTTGACAGTTCGAATCGTTACAGATTCACTAGTACAAAAAGTGAAAAAGGCCTTTAATTTTTTAAATTACACACATCTTTCTAATTATTTCAACACATAAATGATAATGCTGGTTATTAGGAGAATGGGTTGAAGAAAAAGTGCAATGAAATTTGTAAAAACAATATATTTACCTACTACATATGCTTTGTTTATAAAAAATTTAACTCAACTATGTAATCATAACGGTATTTTTGGATTTTGTTAATAATTATAAGTTAGTAAAAATGTAATTCTTAAAATATATTTAAGAATTCGTAATAATATATTACAATAATATAAATTTATATTATTAATATAATTACAATATGTTTGCAAATAAAATTACAAATAATCTATTTGTACCGAAAACCATCAAATTTTCACACTCTGTAGTGGTATTAATTGTAAGAACATAATATAAAAAAATAATTTCTCAAACTTCTAATATTTTAAATTATAAATTAACTAGTTATTTTGGATTTTGTTTAATAATTATAAGTTAATAAAAATGTAATTCTTAAAATTTATTTAAGAATTTCTGATAATTTATTACATTAATATAAATTTATATTATTAATGTAATTACAATACATTTGCAAAATTAAAATTACAAATAATCAATTTGTACCGAAAACCATCAAATTTTCACACTGTAGTGGTGTTAATTGTAAGAATATAATATAAAAAATCAATTTCGCAAACTTCTAATAGTTTAAAATTTTAAATAAATTAATTACCTTACATTAATTCATGATATAGAAAATTTAGTTTTGATTCTTTATCATCTTCATTTAAATAAATTTTCGAATCGGAGATTGTTAAAATATAATATAAAAATTCAAAGATTCAATTGAATTATCTTCTAACACCATAATATTTTAGATGACAATAATAACTAATACGATTTGGAAAATGATAAATTCAGAACAAAACTTTTTGAGATTTTTGGAAATTAAAATTAGCTCTGAATTTATCATTTCCAGAATTATTTTTTCAATCTGAATAAGAAACCATAATACATACAAGAATAATGATTTTGAGGTATTTGGCCGCCATTTTAATGTAATTTAAATAAAAATTCAAAAATTCAGTTAAATCTCCTTTTAACACTTTAATATTTTAGATAAGAACAATAAATTAAAAAGGATTTTTTTTTTCAATCAGCATAAGAAACCAAATTTTGAGGTATTTGGCCGCCATTTTATTGTCAACCACAAGAAGGATTAACCTTAACCCCATCCCTTCAGAGTATGATCCTGGCATGGTATTACCAAGATTTTGAATGTATCGATAGGATTTGTCCAATCTCCTGCCCTACTGTCTCTGTCCTCTCCCTGGGTTGTCTTTAAACAAAATAGGGAAATTCCAAATGGTATCACTGTATAATTGGCTTTTCCATTTGGTACCATCCAACATTTTTGACTTCCAAGTGGCACCACTGTACTTTTGACTTTTCCATATGGTACCATTCAACATTTTTGACTTCCAAATGGTATCACTATACAATTGGCTTTTCCATATGGTACCATTCAATATTTTTGACTTCTGCGTGGTACCATTTTTCTCTGATTTGATTTTAGTGAAAGGAAAATGGTACCACGTAGAAGTCAAAAATATTGAATAGTACCCTATGAAAAAACCAATTGTATAGTGATACCATTTGGAAGTCAAAAATGTTGATTGGTACCATATGGAAAAGCCAAAAGTACAGTGGTGCCACTTGGAAGTCAAAAATGTTGGATAGTACCAAATGGAAAAGCCAATTGTACAGTGGTACCATTTGGAATTTCCCAACAAAATATTTTACTATTGGCTATTCAGTCTTCCCCACAAACTCCATAAATATATTTAAATTCTGTGCTCTACTAAAATTTATTTATGTAGTGTATCTGTCAGCTAAGTTATGTTCACAATGCAAACCATGATGCTGATATAATTGTTTTTTAAATTTATGAACTCCAATCCAACCACCTGTTTGGCAGTTGATCCTATATGTGTACACTGTACACACCCCAGCTCACCATCTCCAAGATTGTTTCGGAGTTTGATGATTAATTTAAGGCTCCCGGTCTTCTATAGACGTTTGCAAAGTATTATGTATGCAACATTCGATTTTATAATAATTGAATTGATCATTCAATGATTATGATTTTAAAAAAAAAATCATCGTATCGTAGAAACTTTTCACCGTATAGGTACGTATCGTAAAAATCCTTCAACTTTCACACTAAAAATCTACTATTCACCGTACTGTAAAAGATTCTACGGTACGGAATGAACCGTTTGTTGCGGCAAACATTTGTTGTAGACCCGAACCTTAATTTAACTAACAGGAGTACTATTACATTAGCTAAGATGGAGAGCTATAGGGATTGATAATTCCCACGGTCGATTAGAGACTTCCGATCACTGTTCCGATCACTGTTCCGGGGGTACTTCACCTGGGTTTGGGTATCTGCAAAATAATGCTTGTCCGGAGGTGGTGGCCGTCAAGCACCTCCGGTGTGAGAATCAGTAATCGAAATAATAATAATCGAACGGGTAAGAATGTATCTGTGTGAAGGGAGAGAATGAGTAATAAGTTTTTGTAGCTAGAAATTGTGTGTGTTACCTCATGTGCAGAATGGGGTATTTATAGGCTAGGACTCCCAATCACTGTTTACCCACTTGGTTGTCCACTTGTTGCGTCGTTAGAGCTACAGTGAGCCACTATTGGAATAATGATTAGTGTCCCTTCCATACATACCTCGATTCTACCACAGCCACTTTTGCTACAGTTGAATGTCCTTGTGTTCCCTTGACTACCTTTATGGTCCCCTGCCTTAGTGAGCAAGATACAAAGATATTTTTGTACAAGTATTTTGTAATGATATTTGTTGTCAAGTTGAGTAATTTTTAGTAAAGATAATATATAATGACACGTGTGTAAATGATGGTGGCAGCGGGTCCCCGCTGTAGGCTTACAGCGGGTACCTATCATTGCCCCCCACTCCTTCTGTGCGTTGTTAGCGGACAGGAGGAGGAGAGAACTGAGAAAACTATATGCAACACTGTTTTGAGAAGAATTTTTTGAAAATGATATTGTGTGGCCCCCCAAGTGTTTGGCGGACATTACTTGAGGGTGAAAAAAAAATTTGGAGAAAATTTGCCCCCCAATTGTTGGCAGACAACACTTAGGAGTTGAAAAAATTTTGTGAAAATATGCCCCCCAAGTGTTGGCGGACAACACTTAGGAGTTAGAAAAAATTTGTGAAATTATGTGATGCATTTGACAACGGGTTTTGGTGCTTGACGGGCTTTGGAGTTGAAACATTTTTGTTTCATATGTGTAACTGCTCTTGAAATAAATGCAATAATTGATAATAAATGAAAAATTCGAAATAAATGAGGGAATAATATTAAATGTCAATAATACGAGAAATGATAAGTGGTGGTTCGTATTAATGAGAAGTGACCTTTGGGTGGAAAGAGAATGTACCTTTGTGATGTAATATGTCATGAGTAAGTGGGAAGTTATTACCTAGTGGGCAGTTTTGGTTGAATCGATGTAGTTATTGGTGGCTATACTGATGACGTGGACCAATCACAGGTGGCCACGTTTTGTATGTAATGTTTTTCACCCCATCATACGCGCCTCACGCGAATAAAAAAGGAAGTTGTATATCATTTGTGTAACTTTTTACTGCCTTTCACAAATTTTGTCCTTGCTTTTTCTTGTCTTCTCCGAGTTGTTTGCTGCGTTCGTGTTTCTATTTTCGAAGATTTCTGCCATTGAAGCCATATCTTATCTCCTGATTCGAGGTAAGATCCTTGTTGCTTTGTATTTTCTTTTGTGATTTCTGTTTCCTAAATAACTGTGCCATGTCTGTATCTCCATTTGTTGTTTCATAGTATGTGTTTGCGAGTGGGTTTTGTATGCATATCATTGCTTTGTATCCTTTCGAATCTGGATTCGATTCTGTAGTTTGTGAAGAGTGGTAATCTATATGTTTTAGTTTATGATTTTTCTTTGTGTATTTGGTACTGACATTTGGTAGTTTTGATTCGTGTGAAAGCCTGGTTTAGATTGTGATATGTTGATGAAATGTTTGTGTATATGTGCGTATATTCTGTATAAAGTGTATGATTTTGGCTTTTGATTCTAGGGTTTTGTTGTTTGTGGGGGAAATGGGATATAAATCGTTTCGTTTGATTCATAAATAAATAAAAAGAAAAATGTAAATTATTTGTGAATATCCATGTGTACCTTTTGATTTGTTAGCGGGTAGTTTTGACTTAGAATTTATGTGTAGATGGGTGATGAGTTTACCGATCCCGCTACTGGCGAGAAGAGAGCATTGATAAACGGGTACGGTCGCTGGGCGGACCCGAATCAGACATTTCCAGCCGTTTTGCCAAGGAACCGTTATCAGTATTTCGAAAGTAGTGAGAGACTGTTTCGGGCGACCAAAGTGCCCCCCACGCCGTATTCAAATGCTGAAATGGATAAGGAATTTGCCGAGTTTTCCCATCTGCAGCATGATAGTACTTTTAGAGCTGATGATTGGGCTGAATATATATCAAGAATGTTTAGGATTGAGGAAGGTTATTTCTGGAGGCGTGCAGAACCCGGGGAGAGATTATACCACCGGTTTGATGACGGATCTATGTGCATACCCGTTAGTCATTTGAAGGTGGGTTTTCGCCTGCCCCCCCATAAATTTATCATGGACTTGTTCCGTCTTCATTTTAGGTGTCCGTTGGCTCAGTTTACTCTTAACTCGATACGATCCATAAACTGGTTCATAGCTAGTTATGAGAGCAAGAGGAAACAACCTACTTTCAAGGCCTTTTTCTGTTTGTTTGATGTGAAAGCCAGCCGTGCTAAACCCTTTTTCGAGTTGCAATTTGTGAAGCCGAAAAGTCGGATAAGGATAGCCCTTAGCGGTCATCGACCCTTTGCATTTCCCAAAGGAATGGCTGGATGGCAAGAGGAATTTTTGATAATTGGTGGCGGGGAATTTGCCTGGCAGCGGAATTTTACAAAAAAGGTCGAGTGTGCTTATAAAGTGGATCGTAGTCGACTGAGTCATAATGAAATTGACGTCCTTATTAGCCTTGTGATGGTGTTGGGTGAAGTATGGACAGAAAATAATCTGATTGACCCGGCCGATTTGAGAAGGCATTGTTGTAAGTTTCTTTTTTATACTTTGTCAATTTCTTATTGTGTCTTGTGACTGACATTTGCTCTTTATTTTTGTAGTGTTGGATCCTCGTAAACAGGAGCTTGATCTACACCCGATTCTAAGTTTGAGAGAGGCAAAGTTATATGCTGACTTCATGCTTACTGTGCCGCCAAGGCCTAAACGGGTTCGTGGCGGGTGATATCCGCTCTATGAGTGTAAGGACTGCTATTCAAAAGGAGGAGCGGGGTTCGGTTGTTGCTCCTGCTAAGATAACCGCAAGTGGGAGTAAAGTTATTGTGGATATCGATACTGGCAAGGAGTTGTCCGCTGAGAGAGAGAAGGAGTTATCGGTGGAGGGAGCGAAAGAAACCGTTGGTGAAACTCTTCGTCGATCAAAACGCAAAGCTGTTACGGAGGCTAGTACTTCGAAACGTAGACGTATTGAGCCTACTAAGGTGAACGAGCCTGCTGTCGAAAACCAAGGCATGGAGCAACCCGTTGAGGACGATTCTGATAGTGTTGATGCTGAGTATGATGCTGAGGATGCCATGGGAGGTGATGGTGAAAATGATGTCAATGATGATGTTGAGGATACCGGGGATGCTTCTGAGGAAATAGTGTATTACACGAGCAGTGATGATGAAGTGAATGATGCAGAAGTTGGAGCTAGGCCTGGCTATGGATTTCTTTTTAAGTCGGGGCCTAACACCTTTACCGTTGATTCCATGATTGATGATGATCTTGTGAGGATGAATGAGTTGAGTTGGGAGCGGATGTGCCGGCTGTCCCAAAAATATGCTGCACGGGTATGCAATTTTTTGATAGTTCATGTAGTTTATTTCCGGTTGATGTCCGTTGTTGACGTGTTTGTTTTTTGTGTTTGTGTTTTTTGTAGAATCAATGTATGTATACGGGCTTGATGGCTCGTGGTAATATGTATCGTAGCAGCAATTTTGCTTTAAAACAGAAAGTGAAGCTACTAGAGGCGGAACTGTCCGCTGAGAGAGTGATGGAATATAATGTTGCTCAGGCTTTGTATGAGATTGAAACTGAGAAGACTGACCTTCAAGCGAGCTATGCATATAGTGTTGATTTGCGACGGTTTTTGGCAGAGGATAAAATAGAACTGGAGACTGAGAAAGCCGCTTTGTCCGAACAGGTAAAAAGTTTGACTGCGTTGCTAAAGTTTGAAAAGGAACGTGGTGATGATGCTGTGTCCCATCTTAATTCTCGCCCAACCGAAACGGATGCCATATTGAAGTTTAAAAATAGTGCTGAGTTTGCTGAAATCGTAAAGGCCGAAGCCGCAAAGGTTGCAACTGTGGTAGCGGGCAGTAGCGTTTTGCAGCAAAGCCAGAATCCCGCTGATACCAGACTTGAAATTACCCAATTAAAAACTGAGTTGGCTAGGCTAAAGTCAAAAGTGAAGAAATCCAAACGGAAAGTAAGAGCCTTGAGAGCCCGTCTTGGGGAAACCGAGAAAAAGAGTGTGGGTTGTCAGTGCGATGTTGTTGTTGGTGATATGGGCACGCAGACCGCTGCGAATGAGATGGTTGCCACCGGGAACCTGATTGCCACAGAGAATGCTGAAGTTGCAGATATTACTCCGTTGTCAGTGATAGCGGCTACTTATAGTGAAAGTGATGAAGAAGATGTCACTTTGAATCCTGGCGTGGCTGAAATTGAACAGGCAGATGCTTCTTTGAGTCCTACTGTGCCTGATGTTGACATCCAACCCCTTAATGCCATTGTCGTAGTGTATAGTAGTGATGATGAGGATGCAGAACCGTTGAGGGGTATGGGAGCTGAACTGAGCGGGTCTCGTTGGGCTTAGCTTTATTCTTTGTAACTTCTGCTAGGAACTTATTTCTTTTTTTTATTTGTTTTAAATTCACTCAGCGGGTGTGTCCGCTGTGTGACTTGGAAACATCCTGATATTGACTCGTACTTTGGAATTTTCAAACTCTAGGTTATTTTTGTGTTTGAATATATTTTGGTAATTTGCTTCCAGATATGATCGAATTTGTGTTTGTATTTCTTTGTCAAAGTTGGTAGTAAATATGTGTGGGGAAATTTTTACCTGGAAATTGTAATTTTGACTGTGGAAGTTTGTTTCGAGCATTTAATGCTGCATGGGAGTCAAAATATTTTGACTGTGCTTTTACTTTTCTTTGCATGGGAACTGCAACTTTTGACTGATGATAATCTTAACCTCCTTTTACCCCCTATAAATAGGGGGTTTAGCTCTGGATTCAGATAATCTTCTTCTGTATTTGTTTTTAAAGAATCCCTCTTTCGTTATTCAACCACATGGATATTTCTAAGATGGACGACTTTTTTAGTCCTTTTGCTGGGGCTCGTGAGCGTTCTCTCTCCAAAGAGAGTGAGGAGCTCTGGTTAACCCTTGCCAATCACCATGAAGAAGAAGGCGATCTGTACACAGCTGAAGAATTCCGTAAGCATGCTCAGAAGATTGCTCGGACTCGTGCTGCGGAAAAGGCCATGGATACGCCGGAGACGGATGTAATTGACTTCCGTTTCCGTGCCCCTCCTCAGGGTGAAAGCTCTGAAAAGAAGGATGCGGATGCTAAGAAGAAAGCTCCCCAGGCATGAAGGATTTGTAGATATAGGATCTCAATCCTTGTAATGATATGCTTGTAATCCTTTATTTAATAAAAATGATCTTTTCCTTTGACAGTAACTTGTCTGTTGCTTTTTAATTCTCTGTTGCATCGTATATTTAGCCCATGTGTAGATTTTTGCTGTAGATTGGATGTAGTAAGTGTTCCTCGTAATTTTGACTTGAAATTGTTGTAGTAAGCGCCTTTGGCGTTGATTAGTACACAGTAGTTGTTTTCCCGGAACTGCAGATTGAAAGACGTAATGGTTGGAGTGCCCGTCTAGGGGACTTTGCGCTGTAACCGTAGATTGTAATCCATAGTCTTTAGCCTGTCCGTTATGGGGACTTAGCTTTTGAACCGTAGATTGGAATCCATAGTCATTAACCTGCCCGTCTAGGGGAGTTAGTTCTTGAACCGTAGATTGAAATCCATAGTCAGTAGCCTGCCCGTCCATGGGACTTTGATAACTTTGCTATTGTAGTTGGTTGCTGGCCCGCTTAGGGACTTTGATAATTTTGCTATTGTAGTTGGTTGCTTGCCCGCTTAGGGACTTTGATAATTTTGCTATTGTAGTTGGTTGCTTGCCTGCTTAGGGACTTTGATAATTTTGCTATTGTAGTTGGTTGCTGGCCCGCTTAGGGACTTTGATAATTTTGCTATTGTAGTTGGTTGCGGGCCCGCTTAGGGACTTTGATAATTTTGCTATTGTAGTTGAAAGACTTGCTGGATGTAAATGTAGATATTTTTTCCGCAAAAGTATTCCATTAAAACACGTAATTTCCTTTGTTACAAAACAGATATGACTATGTTAACCATCTATTGGTAATATTTCCGTAGTTTGTCGTCATGCCAGGTGTTGTTAACTTCAGTGCCATCTAGGCGGGCTAGTTTGTATGAACCCGGCCTGAGCACTTTGATGATTTTGTAAGGCCCTTCCCATTTTGGCATAAGTTTACCAGTGTGTCTGGGGTCAGATGCTTCTGTTGCCCTGTTAACCAAATCGCCTTCTATATAAGCTTTGATTCTGGCTCTTTTTCCAAAGAATTCTTTTGTTTTTTCTTTGTAGGCGGCCATTTTTTCCACTGCGTTTTCCCTTGTTTCATCTAGTAGATCTAGATTTGTTTTGAGTCCTTGAGTATTTGCCTCTTCTTCAAAATTGATAGCGCGATATGATGGTGAGCCAATCTCGACTGGTGAAAGGGCTTCTGTGCCAAAAGCCAATTTGAATGGGGACTCTCCAGTGCTTGTTCTGGCAGATGTCCGATAAGCCCAAAGAACATTAGGCAACTCATGCGGCCATTTCTTTTTTGATGTGGTTAGTCTTTTTTCTAAGCCGCGGACAATGATGCGATTGGTTACTTCGACTTGACCGTTGCTTTGAGGGTTGACAAACAGATGCTTTCTTGTGTTTGATCCCATGGTCGGATAGAAACTTAGTGAATTTTGACCCCACAAATTGTGTACCGTTGTCGGATATTAGTACTACTGGAATTCCAAACCTTGTGATGACTTGCTCTTGGATAAAACGAATGGCATCATCTTGCGTAATGTTTTTAAGTGCCTTTGCTTCTGCCCATTTGGTCATATAATCAATGGCGACCATGACATATTGTAGATTACCTTTGGCTCTAGGGAATGGTCCCTTAATGTCGATGCCCCATACGGCAAATGGTATGGGTGATAAGATGGCTGCAGGTAGGGCTGGCGCTTTTCTGGACATACTGCTAAACAGTTGGCATTGGTGGCATCTTTTGGTGAAGTTTTTGCATTCTTTGTGCATTTTGGTCCAGTAATAGCCTTGTTTGAGTATTTTATGTGCCAATGCCTTTCCAGCCATGTGGTCGCCACAAATGCCTTCATGAACCTCCCTCATACAATATAAGGCTTCCCCTTCATCGACATATTTGAGTATGGGAGAGTCGAAACTTCTTTTATACAGGATGCCTTCTTGTATAAAGTACTTTGTTGCTTGAGACTTCAGTACCTTTGCTTTTATGTTGTCGTCTGGGAGGATACCGCTTTCCAAGTAGCGTACGTAAGGAGTCATCCAGTTATCTACTGGCGGGTCTATTTCCATGATGTCCATTTTACTCACACTTGGAGCGGTTAGTTCTTCAAAGTATATTGTGTCCGCCTCTACTTTCTCTCCTTGAGTTAATTTAGACAACATGTCTGCCATTGTGTTATCTGCCCAATCTATCTGTTCGAGAGAGTATTCCTCAAACTGGGTCAGTAGTGTTTGCACTAATTCTTGATATTTGCTGAGGTTGCTGTCTTTGGTAGAATAATCCCCTGTTGTTTGACGAATAACCAGTTGTGAATCACTGTATATGATGATCTTTTTTACTTGTAAGTTCTTTGCTAATGCCAAACCGGCCAAGAGTGCCTCATATTCTGCCTGATTGTTTGTAGCTTTGAAGTTCAGTTGTATGGCTTGTTTGACTTGGAAACTGTCAGGGCTAGTAAGGATAAGGCCTGCCCCGCAGCGGGAGTTTGTGGAGGAACCATCTACATATAGTTGCCAGTGGTTACCCGTTGTTGCAACGGTTTCTGCGAAAGTTTCTTTTTCTGCTACCGAAAATGAGCATTCGACCACAAAGTCCGCCAATGCTTGTGCTTTGATGGCGGTTCTTGGTATGTATTTAAGATCGAATTGGCCAAGTTCAACGGCCCAATTGATCAACCTGCCTGACAAATCCGGCTTGTGAAGTATTTTCCTCAGCGGTTGGTCCGTGATGATCCTGATTTGCCTGCCTTGGAGGTAATGTCTCAATTTTCTGCTTGCTACGACCAAGGCTAGAGTAAACTTTTGGACGTTTGGATAGCGGGTTTCGACATCTTTGAGCACTTGGCTGACATAATAGACTGGTTTTTGCTCACCATTTTCCTCTTTAATGAGCACCGCCCCGACGGCTTTATCTATTGCAGACAAGTAAAGTGACAGCGGTTCTGAAGGAGCTGCGACGGCAAGCAATGGAGCAGAAGAGAGGTATGTTTTAAGGTCTTTGAAGGCCTTTTGGCATTCATCTGTCCATGATATTGCCTTGGTTTTTGTTGCTCCTTTCAATGTGTCAAAAAATGGAAGGCATCTGTCTGCCAATTTAGCAATGAACCTTCTAAGGGCGGCTAGTCTTCCTGTTAATTTTTATATGTCCTTCAGTGTCTTGGGCGGTTGCATGTCAATTACATCCTTTATTTTTTCGGGGTTGGCCTCAATGCCCCTGTGAGATACCAAGAAACCAAGGAATTTGCCCGCGTCAAGGGCGAATGCACATTTGTCTGGATTGAGTTTCATACTGTGTTTTCTGAGAGTGGAGAAGCATTCTTCTAAGTCTTGTAAGTGAAAAGCCGTTAAGAGAGATTTCACTATGAGATCATCTACATATACTTCCATGTTTCGGCCCAATTGCCCGGCAAAGATTTTATTCATGGTTTTTTGAAATGTGGCTCCGGCATTGATTAGTCCGAATGGCATGACTTTGTAACAATATACCCCCCCTGTGTGTAATGAAAGCTTTTTTTTCCCTGTCTTCTGGGGTCATTTTGATTTGGTTGTAGCCTGAGTAGACATCCATGAAGCTGAGCATCAAATGACCCGATGTTGCATCGATGAGTTGGTCTATTGAGGGAAGTGAATATGGATCTTTAGGACATGCTGCGTTTAAGTCTGTGTAATCAATGCATATTCTCCATTTGCCGTTGGCCTTTTTCACTAATACCACATTCGCAACCCATTTAGGGTAGGTGACTTCATAAATCAAGTCTGCATCCAGGAGTTTGTCAATCTCGATGTCAATTGCCTGTTGTCGCTCTGGTGCAAAATTCCTTCTTTTTTGTATTTTTGGAGCCTTGTCTGGGTCCACATTTAACTTGTGGATCGCCACGGATTCATCTATGTCCGGCATGTCTTTTGGGCTCCATGCAAAAATGTCTGCGTATTTTCTCAAAAGATTTGTAAGGCCATCTTTAAAGATAGAATCCAAGCCTGCTCCCACACTCACGGTTTTAGTTACATCTCCGGGTATAACTTCAATCTTCTCTGTTTGTACCGTAGGGCTTATTGGCGGTTTTTCTTCCCTTTTGAGACATTTCAGGAGATTTGCATCTATGCGAGGTGGGTCTTCTGTTAGCGGGTCGTGCCCGTCTATGAACTGCACTTCTTTTCTTTTCTTGTTATTCACACGTTGATTTTCAACGTGCCTTTGCCTTTTCGATTGCCTTCTTTTCTTTGCCCTTTCTCTGTTGATATTGCTAGGCTCAGTTTTGCCCAAAGTGAGTGCAATGCCGTAACATCTCTTGGATGTTTCTTAGTCCCCTTTAATTTCTCCTACCCCGTTTAAAGTGGGGAATTTGATTTTGAGATGAGGGGTGGAAGTAACCGCTTTCAGCATGTTTAGCGTGGGCCTTCCCAAAATCATGTTGTAAGAAGATGCAGTGTTGATGACATAAAACTTGATAATTCTGCATACTTGTCTGGGAGATTCGCCAAAATAAACAGGGAGCCTTGCTATGCCCGCTATTGGGACGGCGTTGTGGCCGAAACCGTAAAGAGGTGTCTCGTCGAGACATGTTTCTAACGTCTCATTGGTTAGCTTCATCCTGTCCCAGGTGTGTTTAAAACATATATCAACTGAGGACCCGTTGTCAACAAGGATCCTTTTGACTTCGTTATGGGCGACATCCAAAGACACAACTAGTGCCTCCGTGTGGTTTGGGTTAATGCCCTCATAGTCTGCGTCTGTAAATGTAATGATGCTTGGCGGACCCTCGGATATTGTATAGACAAATTGTTCCTCTCTAGGTGGCGAGACCTGTTCGCCAAAAACAGTATGTACGATGTTTTTGTTGTGTGTTTGAGAGGTGGAGGGGCCAAGTATTTGTCGAGGCAAGTATTGAGATAAGTTGCCAGCCTTTACTTGCTTCTCTAGGAAATATTTGAGGTATAAACAGTTGTCTGTGTAATGCCCGTGTGTTTCAAGATAGTCACAATGCTTTTCTTTAGGTCTATCCTCGGGTGAGGAGTGCATTGGGGCTGGAGGCAAATAGAAGGGTTTTCCCCTAATTTCTCTCAGAATGGTTGCTCTTGGGAGTGTGAATTTGGTCCATTCTGGTTCAGGACGTCTATCCGGTCTTTGTGGGCTTGCTGGCCCTAGGCGGTCTCTGACCGGAGTTGATGATTGAGTTCTCTGGGCGGGTGATGACGGCCCATGAGTGGTTTGCACTTGATGTAAGATAGGTGCCTGCCTCTGATAGGGCGTGAATCTTTCTCTTTGAAAAAATGAAGATTGAGTCGGTGGGCTCCTGGATTGTTTGAGCACACTCAAAGATTCTGCCTCGTTAATGGCATGGGATGCTAAATCATATGCTTTTGCCAAAGTGGTGGGTTTTGTCTCCATGAGTCAGCACACGTATTTCTCGCATTCATAGGGATTGAGGCCCCTTCTGAGATGAACTAATGCTTCTGTCTCATTAACGCAGACAACTTTGTTGACAGCCTCTTTGAAACGGTCAATGTAATTTTGCAAAGTCTCTCCGTTGTGTTGCGCAACAGTTTCTAGAAACACTGTATGAACCTCATGCTGTTGGTTCGCCTTGAATTTGTTTAAGAATAGTTTTTTGAATTCAAGCCAAGTGTCTATGGTCCTGGCGGTTATTCTACAGAACCATCTTTGTGCATTCCCGCGAAGCGTCGCGGCAAAGAAACGACATCGCGTTAGATCATTGTATTCGTAATAGAGAGCCAGCTGATCAAAGTAGCTAAGATGCTCTTCAGGGTCGCCTAACCCGTCAAAAGAATTGAAGCTATGATGTTTAATTTATTTTTGTCGGGGCTCTGCTTCAAGCCTTATGGTAAAAGGCGTACCGCCCAACTCTGGCTTGCTGTTGCCCTCTATCCTCTTTTTGAGTTCCATAATAGTACGCAACATCTCAGAGTTTGTTGGTTGCGCACTTTCGGTTTCCTTTGAGCGGACAGGGGATCGCTCTCGGTGTTTTTGTTTTTCATATTCGGCTACCACCTTGTCATAGGTAGCTTTCTTGTCGATAATTACTTTTCTTAAGTCTCTGTGTTTTCTGTTTTGTTCCCACACTTCAGGTGGGTGGTGACTCTAATTGTGCCTTTCGTGATTTGTGTTTTGTGATGAGCCTAGGCGGGAAAAGGCAGAGTTTGCCCTTTGGGGATGGCTATCGACCTCATCGCGGTCGTTGTGTGGATTTATGTGGGAACTTGCCTGTTTTGTGGGTGGCCCTTGTCCGGCTGGTGGGGTGAGAGAGGCTATTTGCATGATCAAATCGATTTGTTGTTGGTTGCAGCCTGTGAGATTTAGGCTAAGAATTTGTTCTCGCTCATTTCCTAGAAGCGGGTTTATTTGTAAGCGGTTTACTGGGTTTAAAGGTGGGTTGAGTGGAGGTATACCTGTTATGTTTCCTTCGTTTTCTGTCAATGGTTGTTCATTTGGGCTGGGTGTTCCGGCCATTTTAGTATGTTAGGCGTGTTTTGATCTGTATTGTGTTTTTAGTGTTTGGGCAACTTCTGTGTTCGTAGAGCAGGTGGTGGTTTTTTCTTTAAGAAAATCCCCCTCCTTCTAGCGCCAAATGATAATTCCCACGGCCGAATAGAGATTTTCGATCACTGTTCCGATCACTGTTCCGGGGGTACTTCACCTGGGTTTGGGTATCTGCAAAATAATGCTTGCCCGGGGGTGGTGGCCGTCAAGCACCTCCGGTGTAAGAATCAGTAATCGAAATAAGTAAGAATGTATTTGTGTGAAGGGAGAGAATGAGTAATAAGTTTTTGTAGCTAGAAATTGTGTGTGTTACCTCATGTGCAGAATGGGGGTATTTATAGGCTAGGACTCCCAATCACTGTTTATCCACTTGGTTGTCCACTTGTTGCGCCGTTAGAGCTACAGTGAGCCACTATTGGAACAGTGATTAGTGTCCCTTCCATATATACCTCGATTCTACCACAGCCGCTTTTGCTACAGTTGAATGTCCTTGTGTTCCCTTGACTACCTTTATGGTCCCCTGCCTTAGTGAGCAAGATACCAAGATATTTTTGTACAAGTATTTTGTAATGATATTTGTTGTCAAGTTGAGTAATTTTTAGTAAAGATAATATATAATGACACGTGTGTAAATGATGGTGGCAGCGGGTCCCCGCTGTAGGCTTACAGCGGGTCCCCGCTGTAGGCTTACAGCGGGTACCTATCAGGGATGATTCAATTCTATGCTTCTACTTTTTCGATTTTTACGAATTGTATTTAAAAAAATGTGATTTTTTTTTGAAAATCAGAAAAATCTTCATTAACATCTCAAAGATTCATACAAGATTGTCTCCAACAAAATATGAGGAGGAGACACAAAAACATTGTAGCTATTCAACTCACAAGGTAACCTGGTCATATCATGGGCTACATTGTTTGCTAGCTTTTTAACAAACTCTACCTTAAGATTCCTATTATTTTCCACAATCTCTCTGCACTGCTGAAAAATTTGCCCAAGTTCAAGATAGTGTGTTGCAGCATTTTTAATAGTATTCACTGTTTGCAAAGAATCCGTCTCAACTGTAATAGTTTTATTCGGAAAGGTTTGAGACCACATCAAAGCTTCCAATACCCCAATCGATTCTACGTCAAGCACATAGACTCTTCCTTCAAACTTCATAGTTTTCCCAGCTAGAAACTATCCTTCATGGTCACGAGTCACCATACCAATAGAGAACTGAGTTTCTCCTTCTCGAATAGATGCATCAACATTGATTTTCAACTCTCATGTAACTGGAGCCTTCCACTTTGCATCACATTGCTGTCTTGCTAAACCAGCCCCATTCCCCCAGCACTACGCTTGTTCCGTACCTCACGCCATTCATGAACCTGTTTAGAACTCAGAGATACAGCAGTCTCAGGAGTTATCCAATAAATCATCCCACACTCGTTTGTTTCGAGCAAACCAAATGCTCCATAAGACTACTGCAATCGTTATCGGTTGGTCATGAGAATCATTACTAAGTCTCTCCAGCAACCAGTCTGGAGCAAATTCAACATTCGCCACCTACAAATCCAAACCAGATGCACTCCAACATTGTTTAGCAAACTCACAATCAAGAAAAGTATGCATCAAATGCTCAATATCACCAACACACATCGAACAACCTTTTGGCACACTCACACCTTTATGTCTTAATTTATTCCTAACAGGTATCGTATTCCTACAAAAACGCCATAGAAAAATCTTAATCTTATGAGGAATTGACAGCCTCCAAATTTTCCCCCACCCACTTGACTGACTAACACCAGCAACTCCAATGTTCTGAGCATGCCAATAACTATACACTAGTACAAAAATGACCTTATACGTCGCCTCTTATACGTCGGTTCTGGCCAAAGGCGACGTATAAAGTAGTTATATACGTCGGTTCCGCCTAAATGCGACGTATAAGGTCAATTTTACACATTTTTTACGTCGGTTCAAGAAAAAGCCGACGTATAAGGTCATATTATACGTCGGTTGAAGAAAAGGCGACGTATATAATGCTATTATATACGTCGGTTGAAAAAAAGACGACGTATATAATACTATTATATATGTCGGTTGAGATGAATGCGACGTATAAAATTTCATTTTACGTCGAGTTAGAAAAAACCGACCTATAAAGTTTCATTTTTTACGTCAAACTTTATATGATCGACGTATAACATTATTCTTCCAAGTTAAATTATTTTTCCACAATATACCAATCAAACACCACCCGCTCTGTTCTTCCCCAATTCCCCAATTCCCCATTTCTCTCTCTCCCTCGCTCCCTCTCCCTCTCCCTCTCCCTCTTTCTCTATCTGTGTTTGTAGATACATTTAATTGTAGTTTATGTACACACCCACATATATACGCTTTTAAAAATACGACTTGTGTGTATATTGCAGATAGCGCCCAACTCCAACCCCTTCTTCTCCACCCCACCCCACCGTCACATCGCCGACCACCCCATCCCGACCATCTCCGACCACCTCCTTCTTCTCCATCTCCGACCACAAACTCAATTAAAACCCTGATTTACAACCCTCCGCTTCCTCCCCTCTTTCGATTGGGGCCAAGCTTCTGCTGGTATTGGCGGCGTTGACGACGTCTTCTGTTGGAATGTCACCAAACGTGCTATTGGTGTTGAAATCAACAAACAGGTCCATTTTTTACTCTCCTCTGCTTATTTTTATCTTTGGTGTTATGTTTTTGTATGTATTTTTTCCATTTTTTGGGGTTTTTTATTTATGTGGTGTAGAATAGTTTGTCTATATACTATATTTGGTAGATAATTGTAGTTTTAGTTGAGAATTTGTTGGAGATTTGTGTTAATTGTTTAGCTGAATATTGATTTATTTGTTTCCTGGAACATAATATGAGACTTATGTGTTCATTTATTTGGTTCAGCTGAATTTGATTTAGCTTGGTGCTTGTTTTTTTTTTTTTTTGCTTACATTTTTCCTTTGTGCATCTCTCTTTTGATGATTCAGGTACTTTTGGATCTGGCAGCAGTCGGTATCCACCTGATTACTATGGTCCATATGGTCCAAATGTATGTACTCCTGGATTTATTAAAATTAATTACTTCTTTTTAAAACTCTCATCATATACTGGACTTTGTTTGTTTTACAATATAGTAGTGGACATGGAGGTAAATGTTCTTTTGATTGCAAGAAAAAAAGGTGTTTCTAAATTGTGTCCTGTTTGTATGGACTTCCCCCCTGTAATGTTATTGTAATAGCTATTATATCATTGTTTCAGGTTGATATGCAGAAGTAGTTGAGCATATTGGGACACTGCCACTTAACAAATTCTGAAGTCTGATGAGGACTCATTCATACTGAATTGTCATTATAATGCAATTTATTATGAAAGTATCAAATCTTCATTCATTTACCTTCTATCTCGCGTTCTTGTGTTATCATGTGACAATAATTTTGGAGATTACAGACACTTGTATGCTCAGCTCTGGCTGCAACGACATCATATCATGGGAAAACCTGTCGGGTAAATATTTGTTCTCAATTATCCCTGTGGGATATATTCATGTTGATATAGTATGTTAATTCAGTAGTATATGGTCATTGTTATTATGCTCTGTTTCAGTTTAGGTTGTGTTACCTAGTATATTCTGTATTACTTAACTTTCTTGAACAGATGCAGATCTTAACGATTGTATGATTTTACATATTCGTGATTATATTCATGTTATGGACCTAGCAGATGGTCATGTTGCTGCACTCAGAAAGCTTTTTGTTGCAGATAATATAGGTGATTGAATAAACCCAGATAATATAAGTTATACCCCGTTTTCACACTGTACAGTCCATTTGTGGAATGAACCCAGGCCAACCTGTCAACAGTACAATTTTGTGGTATACGAGTTGCTAAAATGGCAGTAACGTCACATTGAGCAAAGTTTTTGATAACCTTGTCAGCATCCCAGAGCTTTGTTCGCTGGATAAAAAACTCTCTCACCTTGCACTGGCTTACAACAGCTGAATAATCTATATTTTCAACCCGATAACCATCCTTGCATCTCAACCAAGGATCTTTGCAAACATCAATCGAGTTACCATCTTCCAAAACCCACCTATAACCTCCTTTTAGGGCCTACTTTGCTTCCCAAATGCCATCCCGGATATAACTTGAGCCCCTACCTTTACTACTCTTCATAATATGGAAGTCGGGAAAGTATCTCGCCTTGTAAACTCTTGCAATCAGAGAACTCGGTTGATTTATAAAATTTTAAACATGCTTACCAATAAGAGCTAAGTTAAAACCATATAGACTCCGAAAACCCATGTCTCCTTGCTTCTTATTCATACTCATCCTGTCCCATGCTAGCCATCTAACACCCTTTGAAAAATTAAGCTAGAAATCCATTTGAAACTAAACATATCTTTGTAACAGGGTTGAAAAATCCGCAAGCTCCGCCGAATATTCATAGTATTCGGATGTTGGAACGAATATTCAAACAATTCATTGATTTTTCAAATTTCGAGAACATTCCAGAATAGAATTAATTTCTAGTTTTACTTAACTTTGTTTTATATTTCTTCCGTCTCATCCAATTATTTACCGGCACATATTTTAAGGTGCATTTTATTGATAGTTCCATAATTATTTTTAAAATTTCTTTTCTTGTATAAAAATCGAAAATGTACTTTAAAATGCATGTTGGACACCTCATTAAAAGAATAAACAATTAGAAGGGACAAAGGAAGTAGTAATTTTTAATAATTATCTTGAAGTTTGCGCTCGTTCTTTCTAAATTCATCCATGAAATCTATACTATTATATAAAAACCGAAACATTAAAAGTTTGGTTGGTTGGTCGGTCGGTACGGTACCTGTTGATTTTACTTATTTACCCTTACTCAATTACATATCTCCTGACTAATTAATTTCCTTTTTCAAATTAAACATATTATCTTTTCTATTTTTCAGGAATTAAATAATTTACCTTTTCAAGTAAAATAAAATATTTTTTACATTTTATCTAACTAAAATTTCTCCTTATGAATCAATTTCCATTTTCGGGTTAAACATATTACCTTTTTTATTTTTCAATAATTAAATAATTTCTTTTTTCAGATAAATTAGAATGTCTTTTACATTTTATCTAACTAAAATTTCTCCTTCTTAAATTACTACGAGCAATTTTGTTTAATAAAATAACATAATTATACTATAATTACTATTGACTAATCAATTACCTTTTTCAGTCAAAACACGTTACCTTTTCTCTTTTCTCTAACTAAAATCTTTATTTTTCCAATTATATCATGGACGATTACCTTTTTCAGCCAAAACACGTTACCTTTTTTATTTTCTCTTACTAAAACCTCCTTTTTCCAATTATGGCCAACATTAATTTCTCATTTTATAAAAGCTATGAGCAATTTTATTTAATAAAATAACATAATTAAATTATAATTACTATAAACTAATCAATTACATTTTCACATAAATCATGTCATCTTCACGTCACCTTTCTATTTTCTCTAATTAAAATATCTCTTTTTCCAATTATATCACGGGAAGTTCTATTTAATAAAATGAACTAATAACATTATAGTAGTATTAATTAACCGATTACCTTTTTCAGCTAAAACGTGTCATTTTTTCTATATTTTTTAAAACTAAAATCCCTCTTTTAATATAAATATCACGGACAATATTAATTTTCCTTTTCTAAAAAGATTACGAGCAATTGTATTTAGTAAAATAACGTAATTAAATTATAATTATTATAAACTAATAAATTATCTTTTTCACCTAGAACATATAATCTTTTTAATTTTTTCTAACTAAATCTTCTCTTTTTCTAATATCACGGGTATTCTATTTAATATAAATTCCGAAACATTGAAAGTTTTGGTACCTGTTTTTTTGTACTAAATGAATTTACTTACTTACCCTTCATTATAAATAAATATATATATATATATATATATATATATATGATATATATACTATTAAAATTTCTAAAATAAATAATAACATAATATAAATTAATGGTAAGTAATCAATTGACTTTTTTCGCATTTAGTTTTAATTGAAGATATTACCTTTTATTAACTCCTAAAAACATCAATCGTATCATATCTTCCAATCATTAATATTTTCTTTCAAATTAAAACACGTTACCCTTTTAAGTTAAAACTAATCTTATAATCATTAATATATTAAAAGTCTGACTTCGAGTGGGTTTTTGATGATTTTAATTACATATATGCATAGATTGGTGCTAGGCCTGTAATCCGAGTCGGGCTGCTCGCGAGCAGCTCGAGCTCGTTTAGACAGACCCGACTCGGCTCGAACTCGTAAACGAGTCTAGCTCGGACACGGTTTCAAGCTCGTTTATATAAACGAGCCGGGCCGAGTATGTGCCGAACTCGAATGAAACTCGGCTCGAAAATTCGAACTCGACCCGGCTCGAGCTCGAACTCGAGCTCGTTTAAAAAAATCCGGCCACTTCAAACAAAATCCGGCGAACAACAAAATTGTCCAGAACTTTGCATATATAGTACCATCCTTAAGTGATCTACAGCTTTACAAAAATAAAAACACGAAATTATGAGCCAAATCAAAACTCCCAAATTTACTTTCTAATCGAAATTGTAAGAAAAGGAGATGTGATGGTATGGATTGAAAGAGGAAACCACGGGGATGATTTTGAGTATCTATTTACTTGATTTGGACTACAATAACACTGGTAATTTAGGGTTTAATTTTTGAAGATTGAAGAACAAAAGGGAGAGAAGTGAGAGAGAAAGAGATACGGGAGAAGAGAGATGAGTGACAGAGGGGGAGGGGGACGGGGAGGGGGAGGGGGAGGGGGAGGGTTACGGGTAGAGTAATAATTCTCAAGTGTTAATAATTCCAAAATATTATTTTAACAAAACTTTTTTTTGAATTTTGATTTATTTTATTATTTCTTATGTGTTATATTAAAATATTACCATGTTTCATTTTTAAGATATTCATCAGATTTTATTTGATCAAATTATAAATATGCAATATAAACAAATACAATCTGCATCGTATTAATTTTCAAAAAAATAATAAATTAATTTTCAAAAAAATAAAAAATTAATTTGTCCTTAATAGAACACTACTATATTTGATCCAACCGTACGGATGTCAAGATATATATAATTAAATGATATTCCCAAATTTGAAAAAATAAAAAATTAATTTGGTTGGAGATCTTAATCGAACACTACTATATTGTCTAGTACTCGTAACTAGTGCTTTGTCCCAGATTATTGTTTCTATTTTTTAAAAAATATTTTTCGACGATCCAACCGTACGGATGTCAAGATATATCTAATTAAATGATATTTCCAAATTTTCAAAAAATAAAAAATTAATTTGGTTGGAGATCTTAATAGAACACTAGTATATTGCCTTGTACTCGTAAGTAGTGCTTTGTCCCAGATTATTGTTTCTATTTTTTTAAAAATATTTTTCGACGATCCAACCGTACGGATGTCAAGATATATATAATTAAATGATATTTCCAAATTTTCAAAAAATTAAAAATTATTTTGGTTGGAGATCTTAATAGAATACTAGTATATTGTCTTGTACTCGTAACTAGTGCTTTGTCCCAGATTATTGTTTCTATTTTTTAAAAAATATTTTTCGACGATCCAACCGTACGGATGTCAAGATATATCTAAATAAATGATATTCCAAAATTTTGAAAAAATAAAAAATTAATTTGGTTGGAGATCTTAATAGAAACTCGTTAGGCTCGTTTAACAGCTCGTTTGGCTCGGCTCGTTTAACAGCTCGTTAGGCTCGGCTCGTATAACAGAACTCGACCCGACTCGTATAACAAAACTCGACTCGACTCGTAAGGGACTCGCGAGTAGCTCGACCCGACTCGTATAACAAACGAGCCGAGTTCGGCGGGGATTTTCGGCTCGTTTAATAAACGAGCCCGGCTCGACTCGTCAGAAAAAGCTCGACTCGATTTAAAGCTCGGCTCGAACTCGCCCGGCTCGACTCGAATTACAGCCCTAATTGGTGCATATAAAGATGTTGTGTATATGTATAGATTAATATAATATCATATTTTTCAATTATTAATAAATATATTAAAAATATGTATACGCTATTTATAATAAGAAAACATTAGCCGAAATATTAAAAATTTTGAAACTTATTTTTTGGTATATGTTTCTTAGTATATCGTGAATTTACTTATTTAACCTTTATTATAAATAAAAATATATACAATATCTATACTATTAAAACACCTAAAATAAATAATAACATAATATAATTACGATAATTAGTCGATTGTGTTTTTCACATTTACTTTTAGTTGAAGATATTACCTTTTATAAACACCTAAAAACATCAATCATATCATATCTTCCAATCATATCATATCTAGCAATAATTAATATATACCAAAAAATTTCACATCATATCTTCTAATCATTAACAAAATATAATAAAAATATGTATACTACGAATAATGACCATTAGATTTTTAGTAAAAAATCAAAATCGTTAGATCTAATGATTAAATATATTATATTCAAGGTTCGAATCCTATCAACGACATATTTATTTTAAAATTTTATAATATAAGTTTTAAACCATGCATATCATTAATTAAATTTATATTAAATTATTAATGTTAAAACTAAAATAAAATATTATAAATAATGATTATATAAAAATATATTTATAACATAAAATAAAATTTGTTATATATCAAAAAAAATCTGTGCATCGCACGGGTTATAAGCTAGTTATTTAAAATTTCAAACCTATAAAATTTATGTCTTTAAAATTTCAATTAGAAATAATTAAATTTTATAAAATATTTACAAAAGTCGGTGCATCGCACGGATTTTAAGCTATTTAATAGTAAAAATCTATACTAGTTAAAATTAAAACTATGCAATCATGTGGTAAACAACAAAAAGGAGATAAATCAACGTTCTGAAATTTTTATACACTTTAAATTATGTAGAAATTTAATTTGAAAAAATGTTGTAACTTAATCGAAGTGAAATTTCGAAGATTTGATTTTACAACATTTTAATCTGGACCCGTTCATTTTAAAAAAAGATGTATAGGAAGATTGATCTGGGCGTGACTTATGAGATACACCTCATCATGGGAAATGGGAATTGTGAAGTAGACATGTCACCCCCCAAGGTCACACTTTTATCTTCATAGACTAGTAGACTAGCAATACTAGTATTGTTGCATCTGTTTGTATATGCCACTATGTATGTGTATTAAGAATTCCAATTCAGTTACAATTGGAAAGTTGGTAAAAGAAGACAGAATTTAACCTTAATTTCAAGATACAAAATTGTTAAGCACTTTGAAATTATCATTCTTGTAGCAAGAAACAAGGGCCAAATATTCCACTATTTTGTAGCCTTAACGGTTCGTAACTCTTAATTTTTAAGTGTTTATTCGTCATTTTCGTGTTTGTGAAATGATTATCATTTTCTAAAGACTTGTTTTCGCGTGCTTCTAAATTATGATTTTCATTTCTAAAGGTTTATCATTTTTAATAAAGGATGTCATCCCACAGAAGATAGAGAAATTCGCATTTATAGTTATGTATCGTCGTATGCCCTTCACAATAATTAGTAAATCAACAACTTAATGGAGTATGCATAATTTTTCTACGAGCACCCTCTAACACTTTTATATGTTAGAGAGGAATCAAATTCTTAATTTCACGACAAGATCATATCAATTGAGTTAAAACTTGTTGATCCAAATAATTTTTTTTAATTATGTAATTTCCATCAATAAAATTATGAAGAGAGCAAAAGACAAATAAATTTGGAAAAGATCATCGCCGTCCGGGGAAGCACTACGTGCATGTCAATTAGGAACCGCCCCAACTCATGAATTAGCATCTAGAATAGCGTTCAAGAATGTCAAAGATGTCCATTTGTCATGATTTTTTTTGGCATAGTAGATTTGACACCCTTTAACTCAACTAATATGCCGCAGATAGGGCTGTAAATGAGTCGATACGCTCACGAACAGTTCGGTGTCCGGTTCGAAAAAAGTTCGATTCGAGTTCGGTTCGATTTGTAAACGAGTCGAACATGAACACGATTTTGAGGTTCGTCTCGTAAATGAGCTGAACCCAAACACGACATAGTTCGGCTCGAAAGTTCGCGAACAAGTTCGATTATATAGTTCATGAGCAAGTTCATTAATATAGTTCGTGAACCTTATTCGTAAATATGGTTCATGAATAAGTTTGCGCACAAATTTCATATATATATGTTCGCGAACAAAATTTCTTTAACATTTAACGGGAGTTCTTGAATTCACGATAATTTGTAAATAATTATATAAGTAAGTGTTACCAAGTAATATGTTAGTTTATTTTGTCTATTCATTATATTTTCTTTGTTTAAATTTATGAATTATTTTTATTAATAATAATGAAATTATACATATGTTACATTATAAATTATAACATTAGTTCGTTATGTATGAACTAAACTTGGTCCAAATTTGATTCCTTGATAAGTCTAAATTCGAAGCATTTCTCGAGTTTTCAATATTTCATCCCCCAATTTTATTTTATTTTAATTGCATTAAAAATTTTCTAGAAAAAAAGGTTGAAGTGTTCATGAACACGAAATCATGAACACTATTTATGAGATGTTCGTGAATAGTAGCTCGTTAGACATGTTCGTGAACGGTTCGCGAACATGTTCGTGAATAAAAAATTTCTTAACGAGCCGATACACAAACAAAAATATTGGCTCGATCAAAGTTCGAGCTCGAGTTCGAGTTCGATGTATTTATAACGAGCTGATACACGAACAATTAAGAGTTCGGCTCGGTTCGACTCATTTACAGCCCTAGCCGCAGAATAAGGTATTTAAATAATTTCCAAACAAATAATATATATAAAATATATAGAATAAAGAGCTTTTTTGATAAATAAATTGGTAAAAGTAATTTTTTGCAATTTTACTTTCTTTAAAAAAAGTTATTTGCAATTTTACCATCTTAATTGCAATTATACCAATTTTTTTATAAAAATTGCAAAAATACCACCATTTCTTAATTTAGTAAACCCCAAACCCCACCCCACCCCCTGTTTTTCCCCATTACCCGAACCCGAGACCCCTGCTCTGTTATCTTCTTTCCCGTGAGTTCTATCCTCTCCTCTCTTGGCTCTCTCGCTCAATTTCTCTCTCAAATTCGCTGCAATCCCCTCAACCCTGCCTTTATGCTTCTAAATTCAACTATGGCTGTCAATAGTAAACCCCATCCCCTCCCCTTTGCTGCCGTGCAAGTGTGAAATTGAAATATTATGGGTTGAAAATTATTGGTTATGGAGGAATAAATGAGAATTGGATGATGGGGGTGGTTGTAAATTATACGGATGATTCATAAGAGACTTTCAGATGAGTCAAATAAGCCGATTTTTTCGTTGAAAGGCGTTGGTCGGAGGCCTGCGGCCCCGGAGTTCGGGAGAAGGTGGTGGTTGGAGGTCGTCGGAGGTGGAGGTGGGAGGTCGCCGAAGGAGGTGATCGGAGATGATCAAGGTGGAGTGGTCGGCGATGTGGCGTCAGTTATGGCGGTGGGGTGGAGTGGAGAAGAAGGTGGGTTGAAGAAGAATGGGGTTGGAGGCTTGGAGCGGTGGCACTGGAACGGCAGAGATGACGGTGGAGTTGGTGGAAAAGGAAGGCAGCGGAAGTAAATGAGTTGGAGGCGAAGAAGAAGGACCGTACTTTTGCAAAACAAATTCTTTTATACTTAAGAGACCGTATAAATGCAATGTTATTTTGAAGAACGTAAAAGTACAAATAAACGAATAAGAAAACGTATATACAGTAAATTCTCTTGAATAAACTAGGTATAAATAACTTATACATTTTTAATCAGTAATAACATATAGTACTTCCCTTACACGTATTTTTATTGTCCTTAGAGAATATTAATAATTGACAAATTATCTTAAATGTATTTGGGACATCATTGAACTCGAACATGGAAACATACAATTTTATGTGACCTATATTTTGACACCAACATTTTAAGAGGAAGTGCATACAGTCTAACAAGATTTTAACTAATATTAGTTACATGTATTACTATTTACTAATCATTTTTATTAGGAAGTTAAGAGAACAAAACAGAGTAAATATAAATAATAAGCGCCTAAAATCTTGGTTATGCTCATTAATTAAGATTATAATAAGAAAAAAAAATTATGTTACTCTTGCTATTGACAAAAACAAGTTGAAGAGTTAAAATGCAATAAAATAAAATAATAATATTGTCATTAACCCGAAATCGTAACGAGAGAATAAATTAGAAACGATAAAGTTAAGAAAATGTTAACACTATTTTTTTTTTTGACAAACAAAGGAATTTTATAGACTTGCATCAACTCAAACCGTAGCCAGGACAAACCCCTGAAAGGACAAACCCTGAACTGACACTATAATCTGAATAGAAACAAATAAACGATCTAGACACATAGCCGTTTATGTTTTCAGACTGTTTAACATCATGAATTTCGAAATTCTTTGAATTAAAAAAGATTAAAATGGCTTTCCAATCAATCAATCCTACACCAATCCTTAAACCAGTAATAGTATCAAAAATGACCTTCACGTACGCACCACCTGTAGTCCAATGTTCATAAACACCCCAACAATCTACATGTCGAAAATCAGCTATAGACATGCCGAAAGTGAAAGATCTCATGAGGTGAACAAATTTTAGTTTGTGAAAAGTAAACTCATGTAATATCCGAAACCAGGCCAAATTCAATGCACGAATTACAGATCTCCCACAAAACCACATGAATCATTTTCAAAGTAGTCAGGAACAAAACACATACCAACATAAAAAGAACATACCATAACATCCCAATAAAAAGGGTAACACACGCCAAAATGCGAGACTAACGCCAAAAGGCGAGACTAAAACCAAAAATTCAAAGACCTCGGAATGACACCAAATTTTGGTATGATGTTAAGGAGGATAATTTGAATCTAAAAGTATTTTTTATTTGCGAAATCGGACTCAAAACCAATATAGATCTAAAAAATAAATTCTAGATGTTTGGCTTTGATTTGATTTTTATTGAAAAAGACCGAAACAAAAACAAAAGAGTGGGGATTAGATGATTGGGAGGAGAATTGAAGGATGGATTGATGGGGGAAACGAAGCTATGATGAAGAAAAGGGGCAGCGACTATGGGAGTGTTTGGGAAACTTTTTTTCAGAATAAGTCAACTTATTTAAAGATAAAGTTAGAGATTTCTAACTTTTTTCTGATAAAAGTCAACTTTTTTTTGCAACTTATAGAATCTCAAACATACATTAAATACATGTATAATTTTATTTTTTTTATATCAAAATATGTAATTTTTACCCGAAAATAAGTGCATAAGGACTTATTTTAAAGTGTGCCAAACAGCCCCTACGATGATGGTGTTAGAGGCCCATCTCCTTGATGGACCGAACCGACGGTCCAATACCCCGAACCCGAATGAAAGCCCACATTCATCCGGTCCAGTTACCAGTAACGGTCATATGGTTCACACTCCTGTAAACGTGGGACACGTCCATACACGATGCCCCCACTTCGGGTAACCACCTAGAGAAGAAGCAATATAGTCAAGTCAGGTTCATTCTCTCATCTCAGATACACAATTACACACAACTCAAACACTATGCGTTCTAAGTTACCTTACCAAAAACCGACTAACTTATTCTCACACCGGAGGTGAATCGGGGGGCCAAACCCTTGCATTCTTCTCATTTGCAGGTCCGACCGAACTAAGGTCCGGCGAAATACAGTCGTAACATTTAGCGCCGTCTGTGGGAACGTAGAGATACGTTTTGTGTTGAGTTCTACCATCAATCATGGCAAATGAAACCGAAATACCAGTAGCCGATAATAGCACAGTGGCTGGAAACAGCCGCACCACTCCTCCCCTGATCCCAAGGACAACTCCCATCACCCCGAGGCTGTTAACGTTTGATGAAGAAGGAGATATGCCATCTCCTGAAGAACAACATAAGATGCTCATGAATTGGCGAGAAGAACAAAAGGCCAAGGGGAAGCGGAACGAAATGGAAAAAGAAAAGAGCAGCAGGGAGGCCGAACGACTGGCCAGGAAAAGGGAGGCCGATCGCTTGAGGCTGGAAGCCCTAAAGCTCGAAAGGGAGGAGATTGAGTTACAAGAGAAAGTGCTCCGAGAGGCTTTAGAAGCCGAAGACCCGGAGTTGGATGACCGAAGGGATAAGAGGCCGAGGACTAGAAATGATGAAGACGAGTCAGAGGACTCTGAATCAAATTCTAGGAGAACCCGGTCGAAGGTAGTGTACTCCTCTGATTCGGAGGAAGAAGGTCCACATACGGACGAACATATCCGTAGGATCGAGAAGGCTATGTTCGGAGAAAAAAGAGTCAGCCACGAGCCAGTGGTGACCGAGGAGGTTAAGCAGTTTCGACCTCCACCAGGAAGGCAGTTTCCAAAGATGAACGAGTTCAATGGAAAGGGAAACCCCGAAGACCACTGTGAGAAGTATGAATCGCTCATGACCGGTATGGGGCATTGTGATGTGATGCTTTGCAAAATGTTCAAGACATACCTCAAGGGGAACGCATCCATGTGGTACAGGTCATTAAGGCCTAGATCGATAGGCTCGTACGAGCAGATAAAGAAGAAATTCTTGAGACACTACTCCCACTTGTGTCGAAGAGAGAAGGATACTGAAGCCCTGATCCACTGCAGGAAGGGATCGAACGAAGAATTGGGTGACTACCTGGCAAGGTTCAAAGAAGAAGCAGGAATGGTCACCAACTTGGATAAAGTAAAGGCAGCCGGATTCCTCGCAGCCGGCCTCGAACCCGTTAAAGGTAAGAAGCTTCGATCTTCTCTTTACGATATGCCTCCTAGATCTATAAATGATATATATTTGAGGGGGGAGGCCATTAGAAGAAAGCTAGAATCCATAGGGGGTTAAAAGGAGAGCAAGAAAAATGATAGGTATGATAGAAGGGATGATAGAAAGGACGACCGAAGGGATGACAGAAGGGGCCGTGGCGACATTAAGAGCCGACTGAATGATACGAGGCCCGATAAAGGGGCCGAACGAAGAAGAGATAGAGATAGTACTGTGTTCACACCACTAAACACACCTATCTCGAAGATTCTCCATGAGATAAAAGGGAAAACCTGGGTTCGTTAGACCATCCAAGTTAAAGACCCCTGAAAATAGAAGAAGCGACAACAAATAGTGTGACTATCATCGGGATAAAGGTCACAATACTGATGAATGTTACCACTTGAAGAAATTGATTGAGAAAATGATAAAAGACGGGGAACTGACCAAGTTCGTGGGAGATCTGAGGGACAGGCTAGACGATAAGGAAAAGAAGAGAGACAATAGAGATGCCGAAGGTTCAGAAAAGTATCGAGGCGAAGTCAGAACAATATCCGGAGGAACCATCCTTGATCGGGACAGCAAAACATCCCGAAAGAAGTATGCCAGGCAAATATACAATCTCTACCAGTCAAATGCCACCAAGCAAACACTTCCGATATCATTCACGGAAGATGATTTTGAAGACGTGATATGGCCACACGAAGACCCTCTTGTCATAAACCCCGTAATTGGGGAAAACAAGATTTGGAGAGTGTTGGTCGATGAGGGAAATTCGGTCAACATATTGTATCACCGAACGTATTGCAAGATGAATTTGGGTGGTGAACAGCTGGAGTCGTGCCATGAGGCACCACTATACGGCTTCGGCAATCAACCTGTACCGATTGAGGGCACGATCACGCTGAATATTTTGTTGGGTAAGGCTCCGTACACTATGGTTAAGGAAGCAAAGTTCTACGTCGTTCGGGTGGACAGCCCATATAACGGGATTCTGGGGAGGCCAGCCTTGCCACTCTTTCAGGCTGTTTCATCCATTCCCCACCTCAAGTTGAAGTTCCCGACCGATTATTGGGTTGGAGAGATGAGGGGCGATCAAAAAGCCGCCCGAATTATCATGTTGGAGGATCTAGAGAAAGATAGGGACGTTGAAATGAATGAAGCTGGAAAAAGGAAAAGAGGAGAAAATGACACAGGGGGCAGCCACCAACTACTGAACATTGAGTTGGAAAAATTTGGTGCCGACCTGTCGAGCCCGATTGCTGAGCCGGCTGTCAAAACCAAAAGTCATCAAAGTCATTAGGGAGTTCCATGACGTGTTCGCATGGAATCCCGAAGATATGCCAGGTTTGGACCCTTCGGTAGCCAAACACTGTTTAAATGTACTTCCCGAAGCCAAGCTTGTGAGATAGAAAAAGAGAAATTTCGCCATGGAAAGGCAAAAAGTAATTCAAGCTGAAGTGGAAAAGTTGCTAGAGGCGAAGTTCATCGAAGAAATCGACTACCCCGACTGGTTGGCAAACGTGGTCGTGGTCAAGAAGTCAAATGGCAAGTGGAGGATGTGTGTAGATTATACAGACTTGAACAAACATTGCCCGAAGGATCACTATCCTCTGCCAAATATTGATCAACTGATAGATGCCACTTCGGGGCATCAAATACTCAGTTTTTTGGATGCATTCTCAGGATACCACGAAATCGCCATGAATGCCGAGGACATTCCAAAGACAGCATTCATCACACCAAACGGCACTTATGCCTATGTTAAGATGCCTTTTGGCCTGAAGAACGTCAGGGCAACATTTCAAAAGATGATCAACAAGGTGTTCAAGGCCCAGATTGGTCGGAATATGGAATGTTATGTGGATGACATGATCGTTAAATCCCTTTTTAGGGATCATGCTGAACATTTGAGGGAGTGTTTCGAAACACTCAGGAAAAACAACATGAGGATCAACCCGAACAAGTGTACGTTCGGAGTCAATAGTGGAAATTTTCTGGGATACATGGTTAGTGCCCGAGGGATCGAGGCGAACCCAGAAAAGATTAAGGCAGTAATCGACATGCAAGCGCCGAGGACGATCAGGGACATTCAGAAGCTGACCGGACGGTTAGCAACCCTAAGGAGGTTCATTTCTCGATCGGCCGAAAAGGCTTTACCATTCTTTGAAGTACTTCGGGGGTCCAAGAATTTCGAGTGGGGGCTTAACTGCCAAAAAGCTTTTGAAGAAGTCAAAGAATACTTAGTGAACGCCCCACTCTTAATTAGGCCCGACCCGAAGGAAACATTACAACTGTACCTAGCTGTGAACGACCGAACCCTCGGAGCCGTGTTGGTCAAAGAGCACGAAGGGAACTAGCATCCGGTTTTCTATGTGTCCCATATCCTCAAAGATGCAGAAACTAGATACCCGAATGCAGAGAAGTTTGCCTACGGGTTGGTAATGGCCGCAAGAAAGCTAAGGCACTATTTTCAAGGGAGGACGATCAAAGTAGTAACAGACCAGCCATTGAAGAAAATCCTGCAAAGGCCAGAGGCATCAGGCAGAGTAGTTGCTTGGGCGATCGAACTTGGGGAGCATGATTTGGAATATACGCCAAGAACTTCGATCAAAGCCCAAGCACTGGCGGACTTCATGGTCGAATGTTCCTTCTCGGGGCCGAATGACTTGTCTCCCGAAGAGCAGTTAATTCAGACACCAGGAAAATGGAAGTTGTTTGTCGATGGGTCAGTCGCCAAGGAAAAGTGTGGGGCAGGTTTGATTCTAACAAGCCCAGAAGGATTTGAAATTTGTCAAGCTATCAGGTTCACTTTCCCGTTGACGAACAACGAAGCCGAATATGAAGCGCTTTTGGCAGGGCTAGACTTGGTAAAAAATTTGGAAGTTAAGTACCTCAGGGCGTTCAGTAATTCGATGTTGGTGGTAAAACAATTCTCAGGGGAGTATGGGCAGAAAGATCCCAGAACGAAGGCCTACGCCCTTAAGGTACGTGAGCAATCTTTGATGTTTGAATCTTCTGAATTAACTCAAGTAGCCATAGAAAACAATAGTCGGGCAGACGCTCTTTCAAGGCTAGCTTCGGCAGAAACCCAGAACTTGAATGGGTCCATCTATCTAACCGAAGTAAAGACGCCTTCGATAGACAAAAAGCAGTGCATGGAAATTCACCAAGGGGTCAATTGGATGACTCCCATGAGGGCGTTCTTAGAGAAAGGCACCCTACCACTTGACAGAAGGGAAGCACAAAAGGTGAAGTATCGGTTGGGGAATTATATACTGGTCGGGGGCCGTTTGTTCAGACGATCGGCAAGTCAGCCATTGCTTAGGTGTTTAGACCAAGACGAACAGCAGCTAGCCCTTGAGACAGTTCACGAGGGAATATGTGGAGAACATTTGGCAGGGAGGTCCTTGGCCTTCAAAATTCTCAGGCAAGGGTTCTTCTGGCCGAAAATGAAGGAAGACGCTACTGAATATGCCAAGAAATGCAAGCAGTGCCAGCTATTCAGCACAATCCCGAAGCAACCCCCTGAAGAGATGTCTTCGGCTCTCAGTCCCATCCCATTTGCCATGTGGGCAGTCGACATAGTGGGAATTTTGCCCACTAGTACCAAACAAGCCAAGTATTGCATCGTGGCGATCGACTACATGACCAAATGGATAGAAGCCCGACCTCTCTCCGCCATTACCGAAGAAGCAGCAAAGAAATTCATGTTAGAGTAGGTAATCCTAAGGTTTGGTATTCTGATGGTATGTGTATCGGACAATGGAACTCAATTCATTGGAAGCAAGTTCAGAAAGTTTCTGGCACAGTTTGGAATTAGACAGAGGTTCAGTTCAGTTGGGCATCCCCAAGGAAATGGGGCCATCGAAGCAGCCAACAAAATTATTTTTGATGGAATCAAGAAAAGGCTAGGTGAAGCTAAGGGGATTTGGGCTGAAGAACTACCTTGGGTCCTATGGGCTTACCGAACCACTACAAGATCTTCAACCGGAGAAACGCCCTTCAAACTGGCCTTCGGAACGGATGCCCTTCTACCTGTTGAAGTTGGTTTAGAGTCCTACCGAACAGAAGTGTTTAACGTGGAAACAAATGAGTTCGGACTCCGAGCGAATGTGGATTTACTGGAAGAAGAAAGAGAGGCTGCCCACCAAAGAAACTTAAGGTACCAACTGCAGGCAGCACAGTACTATGATTCGGGGGTGAAGAAGAGATCGTTCCGAGTCGGGGACTTAGTGCTTCGGGAGTTAGCCACCTCCATGCTAGCTAAAAAAGGCAAGCTTATGCCCAACTGGGAAGGTCCATACGTGGTAATTGAAGTGGTCCGATCGGGCACCTACAAATTGGCTCATCCGAATGGCAGCCTAATCAAAAACACCTGGCATGCCGCTCGCCTTCGCCGTTTTTACCAGTAAGCTTACTGGACAAATTTTATTACTTTTTACTTCAGTACTTTGTCTTATGCAACTTTATTCTGAATTCCCTAAGCTAGCATCAATCTGTAATCAAATCTATGTAAGAGTTGCATGATTAATGAAAAGATTGTTTTGCTCCATTTTTGTTAAGCTAAGTACATTTGTAGCCAAAAAGCTAAGTACACAATATTAAGCTTAATGGACCCATGTTTGGGGCCGACCGAATAAAACATGCGCCACTTAAATTATTTTTAGTGTTCAAGGATATCACGAGTTAAGTTACATATACTTGACGAATCCAAATTTGGGGCCGACCGAATGAAATTTGGACCCTTACAAAAATGTCTTAGTATTTAAGTTACTTTGACATTAATTAAGGCCGGGGGGAAAAAAATTTTCAACCGACCGAACGGGACCTTAATCATTTACAAAACCCCTTAAATACTTGGGGACAGCTAGGTTATGATCGAAGACGCACAACATGCGAGGCCGAAGCCGAAGATGCATAAAAACATAAGTGATTATGCTAAGGCAAAATGAAGCCAAAGACGCATAAAAATATAAGTAATTATGCTAGGTTACGACCGAAGACGCACAACATGCTAGGCCGAAGCCGAAGACGCATAAAAAGAAAATAAAACTGAAATTATGCTAAGGCAAAATAATCAGACCAAAGATGCATAAAACAGAATCATGCTAAGGCAAATCAAAGCCCAAAATGCATGAATGGAAACAGAAGCTATACTAAGGCCGAAGTCGACAATGCATAAATAAGAATAATTATGCTAAGGTAAATACCAAAAAGCCCGAAGGCAGAATGAAATACTACAAGCCCGAAGGTACAATAAAAAGCCCGAAGGCAAAGTTAATCATTACAAGCCCGAAGGCCATCAAAATAGAATTAAAAGACAGATGAATCAGTCAGAAAGAGGCTCGTCCTCGCCCGAAGAGACTACCAGAGGTTCATCAGGCACTTCCCTGCCGATTGGATCCGTCATACCCACCGTGGCATCGATCATCTGAGTATGATCGAAACCGAGAGAGTGTGCCTTCACCAAAGCAGCATCGTACCCCATCTGGAAGCAACGCTCTTCGGTCAAATCCATAGTCTTCTGCATCTTCCGAATGTTCTTCCTGGAGACCTTGAGTTGTTGGTTTCTCCATTCAACACGCTTTTTCAGAGCGTCCATCTCCTCCAGCTTCTCCTTCAGGGCATCATTATCGGCCTTCAAGGAGTTAGCTTGGCCAGTGACCTTCTCCAAATCAGTGGTCGCATTGCGGAGATCCTCTTCAGCCTTGACCGCCCGGGCCTCCAGTTGATCAACCCCCTTCAGCTTAGCCTGAACCCCCTCCATCCGTTCGACAACATTAGCTGACCAGGAGACAGTCTGAAAAATGACAAGGGAAAAGAATTAGATGCTGAAGACAAGTAAAATGGGCAACTCCGAGGAAAAGGCTTACCATAGAGAGTAGGGCCAGCATCTCGGTACAAGCCTCCAGGTCGTTCGCCTTGGCAAGCGTCGGCCTATTAGCTGGCAGAATGAGGCCCCTGCAGAGGTCGGGACCAACGATGGTGGAGAGTTGGGGAGCTGGGACAACAATTTTATCACCTTCAATAACTCCCCACTGGGGAGCATACACTTTCAGTCCATCACTTCCCGAACGGCCCATCTTCCGAGAGTCGGTCGGAGTGACCAGGCCTGTCTTATTCGTCTCCTTGTCCCGAGGAGGAGAGGAGTCAGGAATAGTGGTAATAATTTCCAGAGGACCGGAAACCGTGTTTTCAGCCCCATCGGGCGCCCTAGCCGCGGCTTCGGCCTCAGCTGTAGCAGCCGAAGCAAGTTGGACCGCCTTCCTGCGCTTACGTTCAACAATTTCCTGAAGGGAAGACACTGCACAAAATAACAGAAGGTTAAAATATGCACAGCTGAGTATAAAAGATAGTACTTAAAGGCTGAAAACAAATATGTCAGGACAAGTTAAAGATGGATGTTACCACTACCCCAAAGGGCGACCAACCAGTTGTTGTCCCTGCCGTCCGATAGCGGAACCCTGTCCATTTCAAGTTCGCAAAGCAGACGGTAATCATGTTAGTCCGCTTGCAGTAGGTCGGGATACTTTAACCTGGACGGATCGAGATCATGCCATCGGTCGTATTTCTCCATCCTCGGCCCCGAAACAAAAGTCCAGTTCTCATGAGCCCCTTTGTTGCTGGAGTTCGTTTGAGCCCAGTCGGCCCTACCGGTTCGACGGGCTATGGTATAATAGTCGTTGCTCTTTGCGTTCCTTCGGAGCTCGTAATGATGCCAGAACAAGGTCGTCCTCGGAGTCATCTCCTTGGCCAGGCACCGAGCTTGGAAGGCGTTGATGTGGAAGAAACTGTTTGGATCTAATCGCCCTATGGCTATCCCCAACTGCTTCAGTATCTTCTTCAGAATTGGCAACATCGGTAACCGAAAGCCGCATTTAAACGCCATTTCGGATATACCGGTCGCCACACCTCCTCCGCAGACAGGGGAGATCTCGGGGTTGTGCCAGATGCGATCCTTCTTCCGTGGTGCGAAGAAGTACCAGACGTTTTTCTCCACTAAGTACTTGGAATAGAACCCTTCGATTTGTTCCTCGGTCAGTTGCGACCGGAGATTAGCGGCTGGGAATTGTTTAACGTCAATGAAGGGCGAAACCTTCGAAGGGCCAGCACTCTCGGTTGACCGATCCATGTCCCTGCATTCGGAAATGAAGAGACGTTAGCCTTGTACTCGGACAAAAAAGAAGAAAACAGAGGGAGAAAAGGTCGAGTATAGTGAGCCAGGATCGGTCGAGGCATTCTACAACCTAGGACGAAGGGATCCGAAAGCCTAAAACTACGGGAAACTAGAAGGTTCCGAAGAGAATTCCGAAAGATCGGGATGGCCCGAAGAGTGTTCTCAAGGTTCGAAAATCCCGAAGGAAGTTCTTGCCCAGGTCATTTTTTGGACCAATTCCAGAAACTTAGGGAAAGATAATTAAGGGACAAAATGGTACATCAATCAATGCATAACTACTTGCAGGCATGTATATAGAACATTTGAGAATCACAGGTAACTTTATGTTTATACGTATGTGTATAGATATATACGCGAATCAATGAAATGCAGGTTTATTACGATAAAGAAACAAGGATGAATGGGTTATTTACTGGTTCGAAGATCTTTGATAAGAGTGAGTTCTCGAGGATAGACTGCCTCAACGTAAACGTCAACTGGAATCGGAGAGTTGAAAATAGTCGGCGACGAAACGTCGTTTCCAATTGCTGCTAAAATGCTTTTGTGAAAATTCTTTTGCTCCAAATATTCAAGAGTTGGTTTGTGCGTAAAGTAGAAGAAGAAAGAAATTGTGGGTTTAAGTAGAGGAGATATGACGTTTGGACAGAGCCGTTTCGAATTCAACGGCTGAGATCCTTGCGCAAATCTCGAGATTAGACAACTGTCAATCACTAAGAGACGCGACTTCCCACGAGACGTCTCAACCTTGTCCATCGCCCTTCTTATCCAAACGAGACGTCCGAAGAGTGAATTCCGAAGATGGGCCTAGGCTTTGGCCTCCGTCCTGAGGATAACTCCGAACGAAGCCCAGGGACATGTTAGAGGCCCATCTCCTTGATGGACCGAACCGACGGTCCAATACCCCGAACCCGAATGAAAGCCCACATTCATCCGGTCCAGTTACCAGTAACGGTCATATGGTTCAAACTCCTGTAAACGTGGGACACGTCCATACACGATGCCCCCACTTCGGGTAACCACCTAGAAAAGAAGCAATATAGTCAAGTCAGGTTCATTCTCTCATCTCAGATACACAATTACACACAACTCAAACACTCTGCGTTCTAAGTTACCTTACCAAAAACCGACTAACTTATTCTCACACCAGAGGTGAATCGGGGGGCCAAACCCTCACATTCTTCTCATTTGCAAGTCCGACCGAACTAAGGTCCGGCGAAATACAGTCGTAACAGACGGGGAGTCGACTCTCATGTGGAGAAAACAGAGAGAGAGATACCATAAAATCTCTCTCTAATATTTTAACTAGTATTAGTTACATGTATTACTAATCATTTTTATTAGGAAGTTAAGAGAACAAAACAGAGTAAATATAAATAATAAGCGCCTAAAATCTTGGTTATGCTCATTAATTAAGAGTATAATAAGAAAAAAAATTAATTTATGTTACTCTTGCTATTGACAAAAACAAGTTTAAGAGTTAAAATGCAATAAAATAATAATATTGTCATTAACCCGAAATCGTAACGAGAGAATTAATTAGAAACGATAAAGTTAAGAAAATGTTAATACTATTTAAATTTTAAAAGGTAAGAAATATTGCAAGCGGGGAAAAATGGAAAAAGTGCAAGAGGGAAGAAATAGGAAAAGTGTAACATTTGAAATTATGAAATTTGTGATGAGAAATAATGAAAAAGAAAGATATTCCTTCCGTCTAAAAAATATGTATTTTTTATTTTTGATTGATCAAATTCAAATTTATATGTATCATATAATTTAAAAGAATAAAAAAATTATATTATTAAAAAGTACATTTAATCTATGTTATAATATAATATTCAATTTTAAAAATAATATATTTAGTGAAAAATTGATCAATTTGATTACTAAAAAAAAATTAAAAAGGACCTGTAAAATAGTATTGAAGGAGTATTATTTATGCTTTTTCTTTTTGTCAAGAAGATATTATTTATTCTCAAAGTAAGACACTAATACAAATTAAGATCAAATAAGTGAAGTGTTAATTGAATAGTAACATTAACTCGATTAATATAAAATAAATTTATTTGTAAGAAAAAAATGTAAAAAAATATAGGTATTTCTATACAACCAAGCAATAAATAAACTTGTCTTTCAATGTATATTTAAGAAGAGCCTGAGTTGTAGAAAAAAAAAAATTAAAAATACAAATTTACAAACTTTTTTGTTCAACACATATATAATTTTGATTCAACATTACTCATTAAACAATAATTTGTAATTATAAACAATAATTACAAATTTATTGAATTTACATAGCTAGGAAATAAAATATATTTATAGCAATTTATAATTTATCAAAAATATATTTGCAACAATTTTTACGAAAATTTAAAATTATTTTACAACGAATGTTTAACATATATATAATTTAAGTTCAACATCATCTGTTGTACAAGAATTATACTTGTGTTTAATGTAAGTACATAAAAAAAAAGGTATATAAATAATTTTATATTAATGCAGTCAAAAATATTTCATAGTTTATACCATTGTTTGGCATTGGTGATTTGTTTTTTTTTAATAACAAATGTTTTAAATTCAATAAAACAAAACCATACAGCATCTACAAATCATATCGAGTAAAATAAACATATAAAAAATTGTATCGCTGAACATCCATAAGAGAGAGCAAAAGCGAAATTTTGAAGAAGATATATACATCTGTATCCCAATATCCGTTTGAGCTTATCGATCATGAGTGCAGAACCAAAACAGCTTGAATCACTAAATCCAAATTCACGCTCCCACAAATCGGAGAGAAAAACAAACTCCCACAAAACGGAGAGAAAACCAAACACTTAAACATTACAAGCTAAAGATTAAGATCTTAAAGGTTTAAAACTGAAAAAAACATAAATCAAAGAAACAATAAGAAAAAAAAATTACAAGAACTCCAAACTTAGATTTGAAAAATCGAAACCCCAATAATACAAGGTGAAAAACCACTCATAAATCCGGGAGCAAGTCGGAAAAGGAGAAATAGCCGGAGCTCCGAGGTTTAACAAACTAAAAAAAGAGGCAAATTGGAAAAAGGTTTAAAAACCTTAGATCAGATGGGATGAAGCAAGAAAACGAGAAGAAAAACCGAAGAGAAAGAAGGGAGAAAAACTAAAGATTTAATTGGAGGGCCTCATTAAAAATCTATTGAGGAAAAAGAATACCCTTTTATTCAAAAAGAAAGAAACTTAATCGACTCTCCTCGGAACTGTTAATGTATGCTGTTGTTTAATGTTTTAGAAGTACATAGAAAAAAGTATCTCACTAAATTTGATCCAAAACTGGCATTGGTGATTTGTTGAACCTCAAAAAGATAGTTGCGACTTTTTTATATTTTTTTAACAAATTTTTAATTACACTTCAACATATCCTTAATAAAAAAATCATATTTTTATACTCTATTTTGGTTTTGATGATATTAAATAATTAAATTATGTATATTCAATAAAATTTTATTTATTATTAGATGAATGATATTAAATCAAAGATATAAATATTTTGAACAAAATAAATTTGTAAGTTTATATTTTAAAAAAATATAATAATTTTTTTTATTAATGCAATGAATCAACCAAATCAAACAGTGAATCAACTTAAATTACTTAATGCTTAATGGGTAACAATGATGCAATGTTCTAGTGTATTTTATTAGGGATCCGGTCTGGTGCAAACGTATGCACCAGACTGCTTATGGAACATACAGTTCCAGAGCCGTTGGATCGTTGATCCAACGGCTTTGATTAAAAAAAAAAATTCCATCGTACCGCAACAAGTTTCCGCGGTACGGAGAAATTACAAAAATGTCCTTACTGTTCACGTACCGCAGAAACTTTCTGCGGTACGGTGAACAGTAGATTTTTGATGTGAAAACAGGGGGGCATTTTGGTAATTGCCCCGTACCGCGGAAACTTGTTGCGGTACGTTAATTTTTTTTTTTAATCAGGGCCGTTGGATGGTTGATCCAACGGCGAGGGAGCCGTATGTTGCATAACAGGTCTGGTGCATACGTTTGCACCAGACCGGGAGCCATTTTATTAATGCATAACACCTTAAATTCAAAAGAAAAGTTAGAATCATAAAAAGTATAAAAATAATATGAGATATTTGGATAAGCAACACAAGAGAATAGGAAATGCAGACTGTACAATATAAAGGTACATCCAAACAGTCGCTTTAGGAGCGGGTTCCACATGGACCGAGTTAGCACGTTGTGGACCCAATCGACTCGGGTTTAGCTGTCCGAGTTAACCCCACATCACTGGTTGCTTTCGAAGATTTAGAATATTTGGACGCCACATGTCCCCTCTCACTCGGTTCAGACTCAGACCACCTTCCACGTGTGATGTCCACCTTGATTTGCCACGTCACATATGAACTAATCAAACCTAAATACGGCAATTAAATAATTAATCCAGTTATTAAATAGAAATTAGAAGTTTGAGTGAGGAAAGGTGAAAGAAAATAAAAATATGATTAGTAGTTGCTACGTTGGGAAGTTAGGAACCACGCAGCTTAATTTATTTTTGTCGAAGTAATTTCTTAACCACATAATTTGAAATGTTTGGTGATTTAATTATTTTACTATTTCGTACAAAGTTCACTAAGATACGTTTTTACTAAGTTTATTTTTGTTAGAACAATGTTTTTGACATTACATAATTTTATATTTACTCGATAGAGACATCAACTTCTAGGCCCTCACTACATACGTTAATTTGCATACCGAGTCCACGAGAGTAGATAATTTTGCATAAATTTTCATCAAACCAAGAAAAACATACATTTATATATGTCGATTACACATTTACACCATATATCCGATGAAAATAAATTCTACGCACAACTTAAACCTATTCGTGAAGACAGAAAAATAATAATGGGTTTTTTTTATAAATAATCAAATCCAGATTTTTTTTTACAAATGTATTTTAAAAAAAATATATATTACAAAAATATCAACTTATTTATAAAAATATGATCTGCAACTAAATCAACTAGAATCGGGGAAAAAAGAAGAAGAAGATATTTTTAATAAATATTCAAAAATGATTTATATACACTTTTTTGCACAATTTTTCCTATGCAACAGAAAAAACATGATATATATCAAAATAGTAGTAGTAGTTTCAAGATAATCTCTCTTGGACGGCTAGCTATCACATGTTTTGTGTTCAAATATTCATACCATGGATAGATACTTTTGAATACTCCCTCTGTCCCATATGATTGTTTACATTTGTGGACCAATTTTCGAGACGAATTTTAAGGTGCACTTTAAGGATAGTTCTATAACTTATTTTTGATATTTTTTTTTTGTATAAAAATTACCTTAAAATGCATGTTAGATACGCAAACGGAGGGAGTACGAAATTTATTGAGACTAATTTATTTTTGAATCCACGAAGAAGACGCCATATACTTTATGATGCGTAATTAATCGATGACCAACAAAAAATTTACTGCCCTCACAAACAAATCAACGGTGTATCTGCCCACTGCAACAAAATTGCAGAGAAAGGGACACAAATTTGTGCGATTTTATTCAATTAAATCGACATGAAGAGCTTCAAAAGCTTAATTTAGTAGTACTAATAAATATTTCGAAGTTCGCAACATTTATGATCCAAAGTCGTGGTACGCCTCAACAATAAACAGCTCTGAGTTGTCGAAAGATGTAGTGTTAGCCAACTACTACTGCCATTCCTAATAAAATTAATTTTTAAACAATTTTTTTTTGCTGTCCAATCATTAGTAATAGGAGTATTATTCTTATAACTAGTCAACCTTAGAATCATTAAACGTGTTGTTAGCACAAGATTTTAAGCCATATCTCTTCATCACACACAAAAAATTTTGTCCAGTGTTTTAGACGTGTGTGATTCCAGAAGTTAAGTTGTGAAATCTACAGTTACATTTTCGGACAAGTCGATCAAAAAGCTGGAGCAAAAGTGAAGAAAAAGTACACTAGTAAATCCAACCCATAACATAGGCACATAGCGTAGCATAGGCATAGCTATAGAGATCGGTTAATGGCGAAGGGGGAGTTGCCGTGGTTGACGATAGTTCACATGTTCGATTTCTCTTTTTTTTCTTTTTTCTTTTTTTTTTTTTTAATTTGTACCCGCTGTCATTGATGATAGTTTACATGTTCGATTACTCTTTTTCTTATGTAATTTGTACGGTGTTTATGGCTCATTTTTCTTTTTAAAAAAACATAGCTTAGCATAGCTATATTGATAGGCTTAAATTGAAGAGAGTTAAAAGATACTCCGTACTAGCAGAGCCGCACTGCTCAGGATATGTAGACCTGTCAAAACAGGTGGGTCGTGTCGTTTCGTGTCGTGTACTTTCGTGTTTCGTGTACCTGAATGCTAAACCCAAACCCACCCGTTTAGGATTCGTGTCATTTCGTGTTCGTGTACTTTCGTGTTCGTGTACGTTTCGTGTCGTGTTTCGTGTTATTTTAATTAATAATAAGAATAAAAAAAATATATAAATATATTAAAATATTACAATTTTCGATTATATTTTTACAAATATATATTAAAAATGTATTTTTACATAGTATTTATAAATATTATTATAAATTTATGTATAATCACAAATATAAATGTTAAATGTCTAGTAAAAATATTAAAATATCTAATATCTAATACCAAAAAAACAAAACAGTTAATTATTTATTTATATATATTTAATTATTTATTTATTTATTTCGTGTACTTCGTGTCGTGTCGTGTACTTGAAGAGTAAACCCAAACCCGACACTAAATCTCGGTCGTGTACTTTCGTGTTCGTGTACTTTCGTGTCGTGTACTAAAAATGCAAATCCATGACACTAAATTTTCGTGTCGTTTCGTGTCGTTTTTTCGTGTCGTGTCGAAAATTGCCGGGTCTAAGGATATGAAATCTAATTAGCGTCATCTTCTAACCCAACAAGTCCACAAACCCATAATATACATAAAGACACGAGTCAGTGATTCAGTGCCTTGAGCCCCCAACCCAGCACAGATGATATGTATAATCCCATCAGTAATCGTTTTCTCCACGAGTCATTTCCAATTCCCTTATCAGATCCATTTCTGTCGTTGAAAATTTTACAGTATATACACTGTGAAGAATCGTACTTATTCCTTCTGTTTTAGACATATTAAACCGACACAACTCCCTTCACTTTTTTCTTGTTCGACTTTTCAACTTATATACTATAACATATTTCAAACTTGGTTTGACTACTAGAGCCGTTCAATGCCGGTCAAATTGCTCTATAGTTTCAAGTTTCAACATATACAGTGCAATGCTTATTTGCACTTATAGCTGACCCATCTCACAGACACAAGATATTCAAAAGACCTTAAAAATGTACATATACTGCAACGCTTCAAGTGTGTATGAACAAGCATTTTGCAGTTTCCATTATTTTTACAAGATTCGGCTAAAAGAATATTTCATCGAGAAAAACTAACTTAAAAAATGTTAATAATACAATGATTTTAAACTGAACTTCAACCTGAATGTTCCTTTATATATGCAATTATCTTAATTGCAGTAAATTCACAACAATTAGCACGGGCTGCAACCATAGGTCACTTGGTTGACCAGAACACTTGGGATACCAAAATGGAACCAGATAAAAAATATTTTTCATATGTTACCTGCTAATACCTTCATTTCTGTATGTTAAAGGGGAATGTGACGATGTCTCATGTCAAAATTAGCAGCCATTATATGTACTCTCTACGGCTCACAGTCGGAAAGGATAACGTTCCACAAAGTGAGGGGTACTTAGTCTACCAGTTGATCAGAAGATACTTGACCGAAAATATCAGGACATGAGTCCCAGTTGCCCTGCTTCCTAGCTTCCCAGTACCCACCAATATACTGGTAAGTATCACTTCCTTTATCCTTAGCAAACCACTGTGGCTTCCAACCCCTCTCCTGCATTTTACGAGCCTGAATCCCAAAGAAACAATTTCATATCAGTCGAGATAATGAACAATCAATTCACATTCGAAACAAAGCAGAATCCATAGTTCATAAGATGAGGTGCAAACAGGATAATCAAAGCACGCAGATTTAAATTTGAAACATAATGTACATAATTAGTTTATAGGAGCCTAATAACTGAAAAACACATTATCCTTCACACTATACAATCACAAGGTCACAGAATAATCAAGCAGTTTAAACAATTAAAGCATACAACATTATGTCATTGGAAGTGAATTTCTTGCTGCTTTTTATAGTCAACTCTTATTAAGATGTGACTGCATTTCAATATACAGTATTCATGGAACCTTCAATTTACTTGCAATAGTTACAGATACTTGAACAACTATGAAAATGAAATTGAATCACTTTGACAATCAATAATCAACATTTTTTACTATAAATTACGTACGGAGGAATATTAAAACAATGAGACTAGTCATATATTAAAGCTATCGTAATCAATCCTAAAATGAAATTCTCCTCCTCCCTCACTCCCTACCTCCCACCCTCCCTCAAAACCATAAACTGTTGTCAATTAAGAGGCCAAGTCGAAGTAAAAACTGGCACGTACTTGAAAAATAATACAAACTCTAACAAAAGACAAAGAAAGTTTGATGTACCTGCCGTTGCCGCTGCTCCAATCTCAGCTTTTCAGAATTTGCCATTTCAAACTCCCCATTTTCCAGGCATCTCTGATCAGGCCTTAGCCTCGAATCTGTTGGCGGCAACTGTGCCTAAGATAAAGAAAAGGTGAGTGAAGGATGATAAATCTTTGCCGATTTTTCAGATATTTAAAATATGCTCCTTCACATTGACACAGCATGCTTTGCAAGCCTCTACACTGTCTACGACATGTGCAATTCAGGTACGTAATCTCCAAATTTAGAGTGGACACCTTTTACGATAAAAAGCTATAAATTATAAATAAGAACATAAGCATCACGTGGAACATGGCTTGAAAAAAGAATTACCCTCAATCCAGGCGTGATCTCATTCAGTGTGATAGCAAAGCGTGTCAGGTTATATCTAGTAGGGAACTTAGGAGGTTTGCTTCGCTTCCAAAGCAAATGAGCTTCTGATTGATCAAAGCCCTTTCCTTTCCCAGAAAAGTCTCCATCTACATAATGCATGCTCTCATCCCACTTCCCAAACAAAGTAGCAACCGTCTTTCCGTTCTTATCTTGTACAATGCCTTGTACCTGCAAAACAATCAGATTCCATCCCTTTTTACTAAGGTAAATTTAAGCATCACAATTCAAATATCTATGTGTCAGACAGGCAACCATAGACAAAAATATGATTAGCAGATGTTGCAAAATAATTGACTTTAAAGTTGAAGCTGCAGAAGATTCCTCAACCAAGAAAATGAAGCTCGGCTGTATAACTACCTCCTAATCATACATACATTCTGCACTTATTCAAATATATTTACATGACCCTGGTCAGTACCAATTTAGGAGCAACTTAGAACATAAAAATGAAACTCAGCTCCTCGGTACCTTCAGTTCCTCGGTACCTTGTAGGTCCCTCTTTAATATGCTCATACTATGTTGACAAAGGTTACCCAATGACGTAGGACAAGGCCAAAAAGTACTAAAAACAGACATACTGTCACTCTCCTCACATTATGGTAGACATAAGTAAAACCTTAATTTTTAAAAAAATCCATCAGCTCAGATTATTTATAATCCGGTTAGAGAATAACGATTACAACTGTGAATATAGAGAGACTAAATTCGGAGAATAAGTAAAATGACTAAAATCCTAGATACAAGGAACGAATCATCTTATGACTCTCATTACCATAAATTTAAATAATTCTCATGATCTACGTTCCTAACATAATAACACCCAATCAATCACAGTTAATGTTATTCCTCATTGATGATATTTAAGATACAAACCTTAATTAACAGTTGTCTAACAATTCGAATTCACTAGCCAATGGAAGCCTGAAAGTTAGGCAAGTCAAAGACAACTGATATCGTAACCTGAGGGTTTTTGATGAAATGGTGTGAGGCTAGAGAAATGGGAGTTTTAAATGTATTTTCATGAGTTTAAAAATTTGAGGTGCCAGACTAAATTTTTTTCAGGAGATTATATTATTTCCTATTTTTTCTACTTCCTAAGCTGCGAACCCATGACCTGATGGTACAGACAATCTCCTGAAAGTGAACGAAGCTTGACGGCTTCAACATGGTGATTGAACATTTCAACTCGAGCATCTTTTTCACTTTTATGATCTCTATTAATCCAAGATTTTTCTAAAACTGAACTAGCTTGATTAAGATTTTCAACGCGTATCAATAAGATTTACAGAACAGCCCATTCTTCAAATCACACCAGGCACCAGCTTAAGGAATTACTATCAAAACACAAGGTTTAGATCCCATTATGTTCAAAATATAACAAGAATGCAAGATGAGACCCAATAAAAATTTTGCCGTGCCCACCGGAACAGAAGGATTTCAAAGCAATAAAATGCATATAAATTGTTGATGTTCATCAATAACATCGATAAAGTAAGTTTGGGAGAGAGAGAGACCTGATGAGGGTTCCGCTCTATAATGGACTGTTCCTTGAATTTAAGCTTGCATGAATAGTTACTACTTCCCTGTATCCGCATTGTGCCGTAGTGGTCAACATACAACTTCCCCAAAATAAGATTGTATATAGATGTTGTCACCTGACAAGAAGAAGTTTGTCTTTAAGAGAACATTAAAAAGAGAACATAAGAATTAAGAACCAATTAACTTATATACCTTACTCCACTGAAGTACTTCACCATCATCAAATTCCAGTGTCAACGTACCAACAGGATCGAGTTGAATTGAGCGACCCCAAAATTTACTTTTCAAATTGCTATCTCCCCAAAATTTCCAGCCAGTACCCTCACAGTGACATGCTACAATCATTGGATGGTGACTAACCTATGTGGCCAATCATAAAGTTAATGTAGATAACTTTGAATTATAAGTAAGAAAAAATATACCAGCATTGGTCCCTCTTTGCTCCTCACAATCAAAGAAAGAAGAGAAATAAGACAAGTCCTCTTATATTTCCTTGTTTTATTTCATTTTTTTACTATTAATATCATTGTGTAATTCTGACACTAAGTGATAGATATTATCCTCCTCTGGATAGACCCAAAGAATGCGGTTTACTTGTATCCAAAAAACTAGACCTTGCGAATTAAAGTCCCCAGTAAACAAAGCTATAACATTCTACCTTCTCCGAGAAAAAACGTAGGCCTTTATCAGGAAAGTCAGCTTCATATGTCTCCCCCAGTAATGGATTAAATGGTTTGCAATTTCTTCCCTCAGTAGACGCATAACCCGAAACTGCAAATGCCGCTACATTCAAGATCCTCATAAGGCTATTACCCTGACAGGATTACAAGAAGAAAGAATTATAATCTAATAAGGAGGAATCACTAAAAACCTAGATCTCTATATTTTAGAAAGATTTAACACAAAGTGGAATATAAGTTATTCATGCAGATAGCATTTGTCCAACATATAGTAACAGGAACACAAAATTTAGGTGCCCTAACTGCCCAGACGTGTCCTATAATAATGATAAGAAAAGCAACAGGAAGAATAAAATAAGAAAAATAATGCTAATAGCATCATGCATTAACAACAGCAAAAGGCAACCATGGACTGAACTACTTGATAAAAGGCTGAGAAGATAAACCAAACTCATTAGTTCATCACGTAAATTACTTTTCAAATTTATCATTCGATACAGGGATTGAAGATGGACACACTGCCAGGGCCCAGGACACAAGCCAATTACTATATTCAGAATCAGTGCCACCATGCACATAAAAAAATATACACTACGGAAGCTTTACAACAAAAGACAATGTAACAATGCTAAATAATTCAAATACATGCCAATCTGCGCCTATACATGCACTTCTTTATCTCAATTACAGAACAAAAACAACAAGGGATGGAGATGTAGCAGCATGATTGTAATGTTCCATCAATTACTCTAAGCACACCAGAGTTTCATCTAAAGAAGACTGAACTGGAAGATCAAAGTCATACAATCAATGTCTGTACATATGAGAAATAACATGGTACGTATAAATTAAGTGCTACAAGCGGATAGTAATCAATGTGACAGAATAAGATTTCTTGATGCTGATATCCACTTGCAGTTCCATTAACCATATTATCACATTCAAAAAATTAATTTATGGTTCACTTTTGGAACTTATGTCGTTGACCATGTCAGGGCTCACTAAATTTTACATAAACTTCTTATAAATGTTTTGATTATTGATTATGATCATAAATTGTCCAGAAAAATAAAGGTGCCGTTTGGAGTGTTGGATTCCAACCCGGTTAATGGGATTGAAATTCAATACAAAACAGGTATTAAAATCTCATTCTCATTAACCAGATAGAAACCTCATAAGCCAAACAGCACCAAATTGCGTCTGTGGTGACTAGGTTCTTGCTGCAATAAAATAACTCAATAAGTTCCTCATACGCATTGTCGTAGAAATTACCCAAAATTTAATAACAATAATAAATTAGGACAGAACATAGAAAAAGCAATAATTGAGAATAATAAGATAATTATCAATATCATTGCTATATGTTTTTGCATATGATACATATTATGTTCAAATTATTTGCATAAAACAGATTAGAAGGTGCCTTAACAACCAGTTTTTCGAAAAATTTGTTCAATCAGATGTTCTGAGCAAATATTATATGTGTCTGAGAAGAGAAGATGGAAGAATTACAAAAGCTCATATAGAAAACATACCCTTTTTCCCCATTCATAAGCCCGATCAAGAAGATGTGAATACTCGAGATCTTCGTAGCACTTTTGCAGAGAAGACAGTGGTTCGTTGAAGTACACTGGGAGACAAACTTTGGTAAGATCTTTCCCAATATTGTCTTTAATCATCGACCACAGACTAACACTCTTTTCTTTTTCAACTGGATCAGGCAATTTCTTACGACGTTTAACTTTTGGAAAGGTGGTACCGGCAGACCTGATTGTAGGGTCAATTTCATCTCCTAACTCTGAACTAATTTCTTCATCTGATGTAAAAGATGAAGTTCGATAGTCCGACCCACTGCTTCTAAATGAATTTGATGAAAGAAAATCTCTAGTGTCGAAGAAAGCATTATCCTCCTCATCTGTCTCTTCCTCCACAGTGTCTACTCTTTCATTATCATCTTCAGATTCACTTGCACTTGGCTCTGGTTAAAAAGGGTTTGAGAAAACATGAACCCACAAAAAAAGGCAGATATGGCAAAACAAGAACCAAATAAAGTATAAATATTACAAATTTCTATTTCCAACTTCCTGTTACACATGAACTTATGCAATATGCAAATATTACTGACCCACTGACTGCTTTCACAATATATTTCTAGTAACTTGTATTAACTTTAATCGCAGCCTGTTTTATTATAAATTCTCTAGCTTCTACACTTTGTTGGTATTGCAAAAAGTTAATTAGTTAATGACCAACAGTAGGACAAGGCTGTGCTGTTCATAATCTTCTAAACACTTGTGGCCTAACATTTAATTAATGAATACAAGACCAACCAATAGTATGCAACACTATTTCAAGTTTCAGGATATCTAAGAAAACTGCCAATGGAATAATAGATCAATTCTTGTATAGCTAATATGTATATATAGAAGTATGGAGGATGGGGGTTGGTTCTGTGGATCCTCTTGTTCAGCAGATAGAAAAACAGACACTGCCAGACATGGAAATTGAGTTTAAGTGAATCACAGTTTTTGCAGTATATTCAAATATTAAATTTTTTTAACAAAAGCACAAAGCTTACGAGATAGGTGATGCCATGGCCCTGAAAATTGGTACTTGTGTCTGGCATTAGAATCAATAAAAATGCAGCTTCTAATAAATTTGTTACTTATTTTGCAAGCTTACCACTGTACTTTTCCAATGTTGATCTAGAAGACTGCCCCACCTCTTTATATTGCCTTTGACTCTCATCAACTACTGTGTTTTCCAGATCAACCTTCTCGGTCTATACAACACAACAGATACAAAAGACGAGCTTTTCATTGATCAATAAATTTAGAAACTTGTTGATGTAAAAGTAAATCATAGATCTAGAGGTTACGAGAGTGAGCTAAATACCAAAGCAGAAGTTTTGCAGATAAAAAAACATACTAAAAAAAGAGCATCTTTTTTACGTATGTCCTTTCTAGCTAATACTTGCTTATAGATTATAAGAAGATAGCCAAGGTAAACTTAAAACAACTTTCATAAGCAAAGAACTCATCAAGTATATCTACTAGTAAGCAGTGCATGCCGAGGAACTATCTTAAAAAGACGCAAAAGAAGGCAGAGCACAGAAGGGGATGACTAGAATCTGCTGCACGTATTGGACTAACAGGACATCTTTGCAGACCCTGGTTCAAGCAATAATTGATTAACCCGTATACAAAATGCTCGCTCCTTTAGAAAAGAATATTAACTTGTCCCTTATTGATTTAGCACCATGGCAAAAACGTATGAAAATTAATCTAAAAAAAGTAAGTAACTTGGTTCCTTTGTTTAGTAAATGGATAATCCCAGCTGCAGTGTTGATATCTGATATATTTATTAGATTTTTTTTTTTTTTGAGAAATTTTCAGACGTGCACCACTGAAGTATCCTACAGTCTAAAGGATTACAAAAAACCATGTATTATCAACTTGGTTATCTCAACAATGTCTCTTCAGTGGTTTAATTTAGCGACTATCACATGCTTATTTTTACTAGGAACAAAACTATTTTTTTATCTAGGTTCTTCGCATATTTTTTTTCCCACCGAACAGAAACTCAATTTCTTGAAACAAACCATTAGACAAAGATGATAACTGTTAAGGTCGACTCTACACTATTGACCTTCATCACACCATCGCCACCGACAGATATCCAAACTGACTGCACTAAAAATCTTACTGGCATTCCGAATTTGCAATGCTGGTACTATCTCCAAACCACCACATCCGTCGTTTCCATTATTTTCTCATATATATTTATAATATGAAAAACCCATACCAATTGAATTTAGTAAACAACCCCCTTCCCAGCCAATACAAAAAGAGCTTGAGATCAAATCCCATCAAGAACAGCATGCAGAGGACAAAACCATGTCAAATATTAGATTCTGTAGTCACACTTGTACCTACTTGTGAGGTGTAAAAGATATGATTGCCCTTGTTAAGTCTAGTACTCTACAAAAAGATTTTATAAAGAATGTTTTCAACTACTACGATTGAGATAACAATATATTGTGCTAAAATTAAACAACAAAAAAGAAAATTATAAAATACTAGCCGTGGACTGTCTGATACTTATGCTATTATGTATAGAACATATTTTGAAATAACTACATATTATTACACATAGAGAGAATTTAGCACAAGTATGAAAGCATCCACATGTTGCCTGTTTACTGAGCTTGTATCTTATATAGTTTGAATGTAGACCTAGTACGATCAAGGATCCCATACATAGTTGATATGCTCCAGGTGAATAAAATTAAAACGGACATATAGATTTCAGCAAAACCCACTGTTGATATGACACACAGCATCCTTGCTATCCAATTAACTTATAGATCTGAACTCACAATCACTAAACTCAATTTTATAAAAACACTATGAATTAACCCAGTCCCCTTGCACAAGAAGCACCTAGTATGCCTTATAACATGTGCAAGTCTCAACAACTTTGTAACGTGATGGGTATGCAGGAAAAGATCAATATGCAAAATTGAAGTGAATACACGAGAAAAGAAGTATTAAAGAAATGAAATGTTGCATAAGTATGAAATCATACATATGCAGCCACATAAGAAACTTATGAGAAAGGATGTTAAGTACATAATCTAAAGCAGGGTAGTTTCAGTTAATCTGGAACAAGCTTCTTTATTCATCAATTTTCTAAACGTGTGTGCATTGATGCCAAAACTAAATATATGACCTAAAAGTTGTAAGTTGTTTAAAGAAAAGAACATTTATCAGTACAAGTTCAAAATTTCATAGATAACTTTTATTATATTAATGAGAAAATGATTTAAATAAAGTATTTATAGGTAATCTTGAAATTTTAAAGTTACTTCTACAACGATCTATACAAATAATTGGCAAAAGATTAAGAAACACCTATTATGTTCAAACCAAAAGGAAAAATGAGTACTAATCACGCAATGCTGATGCAAAATAATTTATTCAAGGAAGGACAGAACAGTAGGTTGTGAACCATTCTGTGCAGGAGATACTGAAGAAGAAATCAAAAATAAAACAGCATGATTTTTTCTATTAGTCATTTTATGCACCTCTAAATGTCGCAGTGTGTCCATCAATAGCCAATGCTTCTGCCGTACAAGAATAAGTTGATTCTGCAGGGATGCAAACTCATTCCTCATTATTTGTTCACTATCCTGGATAGCTGCCTCACTCACACGCTCTTCCAACAGACGCTGCCGTAACTTCTCAGTTGAAACAGCAATATTATCTATGGGACCCATTAATTCACCATTGGACATCCTAGGGAACATGCCTTTGACAGCATGCAATGCTTCAAGCCATTGCTGGCGATCCTCTTGAGTTTCTGCTCTCAGATGAAGCCTCTTTGTTCCCGTAAAAATTGAAAACCTTTTATCATCTGACCTGCTTTCTCGAATTGACGAAACCTGTAATACACCAAAAAAAAATTAAAACAAAATCAAAAACAAAAACAAACACCAAATTCCTTCAATGCAACATTTACATAAGTATTCATACCAATATCCGTGTACATGACATACAACACATAGAAAAAAAAATGCACCGACCACTAATTTCTTAGCAAACATAACCTTAAGAACAGAAAACCAGTAAATTCCTTCACAAAAAACTCAGTAAATATAACATTTACACAAGGAAAAGCTCCACTTGACATCATTAACCAATATCACTACAATTCAACCACATCAGCGCACCAACACAGCTAATTCCGCAATTTTCTTAAAAATACAGCTAAAACATAAAATGCAGGTACATTCGAATTTCCAAAACACATAAACCTGATCTCGAAAGCTAAACCATACATGAACACAATCATGCAAAACAAACAAACAAAACTTCTCATTTTCTCAACTCACATCAAACAAACAAACAACAAATACACACATACATACATAAACATGGATCATATAAAAGAATCGAACCGAACCGAACCTTAAGATGAACTTCACCAACAGGAGTATGCATATGTCTACTACTAACACCATTACTAACACTCTTACTTCTCGAAATCCTCTTCTGCGAATCCTCTCCAATAACTTTAAATCCTTTAACACACTCAGAATCAATCACAATTTTATCAGGTCCATGAATCTTGTAATACGAAACGACACCGTCTTGCAAAACAAACCACCTAGGTCTCCATCCTTTACCATAATTCACCCACTTTTGTAACACTCCACAAATTCCATTTCCTACTAAAATATCATTAATTTTAACATCTATAAGATTAGTTGAATCCGAGTTGATGTGTATGTGATTGTGTACTTGATTGTTCGGGTTTTTGATCGGGTCGGATCTACCCGAATTCGATGCCGCCGGCATCGTTGAGGTTGTAATTGCGGCGAAAGTGATTTGATTGCGTAACGACGATCCGCAACAGAACGGATTATGCATAATAGAGCGGTGACGTGGCGGTGATCATTGAGTTGCGTGTCGGCGATGATTAGAGTTCATGATGAGAGAGAGATATAGATAAAAAGAGAGAGATGATTGGATTAGAGAGAATACAGGTGGAAAACGGTTAGGGATGTTTATACGTATATGTTTTTGTATGTATAGATTTGGAGAGAGAGAAAGTAAATATAGGAGCCGGAGAGAGAGAGAGAGAGAGAGAGAGAGAGAGAGAGAGAGAGAGAGATTCCGGTGGCAAAGGAAGCGAGGAGGAGAAGAGGAGTTGGAAATGAGTTGGAATACAACAAAGTTTATATACCAAGGGAGGTTTCCATCTTTACTGTATTTTGATTGTGCTTTTTTTTACTTAAGTTACCTTAGTTAATATTTACAAAAGATAATGTAAGGAAATTTTGAGCGGGATATACTGGTTATGTTTGATTTTTTATAATTTAAGGAAAATATGTATCCCAAAATTTGTCCCAAATTTTCCTAAAAAATTGATGTGTATACATATGCGTCCACAAATTAAAACTCGTCACTTATCATGCCACATCATTTGGTAAAATATTTGGGGAATTTTTTGGGAACTACTCTGTAAGGTAATGTAAATATACGACTATTTTGTAAATACAGGATTATTAAAAAATTGTCATTAAAATATTGTATTAAAAACTAACATTATCTCGGATAAGTTTTCTGAGGTAACCATGAACATTATTCTCATTTTTATTTTATTTTTTAGTTTTTTTTAATAAAATAAGAACGCGTTTGGTTCCCATAAATAAATTTTGTTCTTTGATTGTGGTTGGAATTCGATTAAATAATTTAATTATTTTAAAGAATATTATCAAAAATAGCATTCTTTTTTATTTTTTTTTTGTAATTTATCATATTTGCAAAAAAAATATATTCAATAAAACTTATTTACAAATATATGATCTGCATGCAACCAAATAACCTAATGTAACCTTATATTTGGTTGCATATATAATTGTGCAACAGATTGCATATGTAGTTGTAAACAGTTACATTTAATTGATTTGATTACATTTGGTTATTGATCGTATTTTTGCAAATAAAATGATATTTTCGTAGATTATTTTTTTATAGTAAAATTCCTGAATTTGAATATTTATAAAAAAAAATCCTAATTTAAATTAGAGTTTCATTCTCATCATAGGGTAAATTAATGCTTTCGTTTTAATTTACTTTCATTTTTTTTCTTAAAATTTTATTTAATATTTTAAACGTTTTTTTAATAGGTACAATGATCAAGAGATTCGATTCAACCAGTTATGTAAAACCGACATACTTTTCATATTAGAGGGGGTCATTTTACCTTAATTTTACGAATATTAATATTAGTATAATTTGATTTTAAAATCGAAATACAAACAACATCAAACAATTTTAAATATTGAGCGAAATATACCGTAAGTTGGTAACAAGTTAAAATATCGGCTTATTCAAAAAAAAAAATAAAAAAAAAAGGTTAAAATATCGCCGACTCGTGTTTGGTGTGTGGTGATGGCTTAAGATATAACGCCGTCGAGAGTGACAGATAAAATTGAAGAGATATGCTGAGATATATTCGATTTATGTCCTTGTTTGGTTCTAACCACTGTTCTAAAAATCCCTGTTCAACCGATTAATCCCCGATTAATCTTCTAGAAGGTAGTCAATCGATTCGATTTTTGAAATCCGATTAATCCTGTTAATTTATTTAAAATGATATGTTTAATTGTAAATTAGACTAATATATTAAATATTATTATAATATCCAATTAATCCGTCCGATTAATCCCCGCCTACCCGATTAGGCACTAGACGGTACTTCAACCGCCCTGAACCGCCTAGCAATTTCTGAAACACCTTCTAACATGGATGATGGAACATAAATTAACACCTGTCATTTTTGTTAATGATTTCTTTCATGTTTTTAAAAATTCTTAATTTAATAAATTAATTTCCGATTTATTTTTTGATGCTAGGGCCAAAAAGGCACGAACAATCTAGTGATCCACTCTTTGACCCAATAATAATGGGTGTTCAAGTGAGGGGTGGGATGTTAAGATAAATATATGATTCTGGTAAGCCCAATTCCTAACACCTTAAGGTTAGCAGAGTTGGTAACTTAACATCAACCGATTAAATTTTTAAAATCCGATTAATCTTTAAATTTATTTAAAATGATAGTTTTAATTGTTAATTAAATTAATATATTAAATATTATTATAATATCCGATTAATACTCCGATTAATACTTTCGATTAATCTCCGATTATCCGATTAATTTTAAATCAGTAACTCAACCGATTTATACTGATTACCGATTTTTATAACCATGATTTCTTCAAATAATTATATGTACAACAATTATAATAATTTATATAGAATAATTCAGATTTTATTATTTTAATGTAAAATGGAATACAGATTGTACTTTTTGATACCTTTCACCTTTGTCTTCTAACCTTAAACTCTCCTCAATTTTTAATGTAATTTCGTTACAGACATCCAACTAATGTTGGTACAATTCTGAAGTTCTTGTATATACGTGTATTCGCTTATTTTTGAAAATACACACCTAGAGGGGGGTTGAATAGGTGTTATGACTAACAATGACCTAATAAAATTTAACTGGCAGTTAGCTAGGTACGATAGGCAGCTAGCTGAGTTAACCAAATGTAACAGACTAATGAATAGACAGCTAGCTGTGATATGCAATGCAGAAAGATAAAAAATGCAGTAAGTAAAGAACACCAAGAATTTTAGCTAGGTTCGACCCCTAATCTTCTATGGTCTACGTCCTAGTCCCTTACCAACTTGGTAAGAGAATATATTATTGATCACAATGAAATCCAATTACAAGATACAATAATATATCTCCCTTATCACCCAGTTACTGACTGCAGCTAGCTGGAACCCCTTGTTTCCTGAACACAGCTCTCTAAGTTCTATACTAACCCAAGTATAAACTTCTCTAGCCTAATGCTCCTTAAACCCTTGTTCCACAAGCTTAACAATCCAGCAACTACCAACTTTACAAGTTGAACAATACAAATGGAAAGAAGGAATTACAACTCAAAAATATGAACTCTCTAAAAAAACTCGATATATATAATATATTACAAGAGCTCGTTTTTAAGTAAAGGGTGCAGAGTTGCTTTCTTGTATTCTTGAATATTGCTTGAAGGTTCTTTTTCTTCAGAGGAGAAATATGCAAGCCTTTATAGTGAAGTACAGGAGCTATATTTCTTGAACAATCTTGCAACGGTCTTGAAGGTTACTTCTCACGTTTTGCTTTGTTCAAATTAATTGCTCTTCTAAAGTCCACCTGCATGTTTGACACTAATCAGAAGATATACTGATTCTTATTCAGAAGATATATTCAATGTAGAGAGAGAGATGAGAATGTGTGTTTAGTCTTTGAAGAGAGCCGTTTATGAAGAAATGAAGAACAAAGAGTTTGACAATGTGTACATGCATTTTCTTTTGACAATTCTCTACAAGACAACAACTGGTGGAGTTGTTAAACATAATGAATATTTGACTTTAAAATAGCATGCTTGAAAAGTAAGCACATGGGTTGTCTTTTAAAGCATTCAAAGATTCCTTTACTAAGGAAAGATGTTTTAGAAAAACTATTATAATGAAGAGTGTTATATATATATATATATATATAAATATATATATCATGTATAAACGTTCAGACCACTCTTGTATTTGAAGACTAATTGAAATCTATATAGTCGAACTTCCCTTTCATATTCTGGACAGTCTGCCAGCTAGCTGTGTTGTCCTGCTAGCTAGCTGAGTTGCCCTGTGTTAGGCTAAATAATGAACCTGCACAACAATGTCAGTCCAGAACACATACCCAGCTTGCTCACTGAATGATCATCAAAACTATAGAGTTTCAATCTCCCCCTTTTTGATGATTATACACCAATTATAGAAGAAATACAAAACTCCCCCTAAATCTAGCAATCCTATAATCAGTAAGCAACACAAATATAATCTACAACAAAGTACCACAAATATTTCAATTAAAACAAGGTACTTAATCATGAACCAAGTATTTAGCTTGCTGCATTGTGTCATCATCAAAACCAATAGGGTTTCATTCTCCCCCTTTTTGATGATTACACACCAATATTCAGGAGTTAAGTACTCCCCCTAAATTTATGCTTCCCCTGCATGCTTCTCCTGCAAAAATATTAGCATTCTATACAAGCAGCTAAGCATATTAAGTATAATCGAATTTCATCACATAAGCATTTAGCATTAAACCATATGAACAATCCTGAATTTTCTCCCCCTTATTCATCAAAAAGGATATCCACATGCAAAAAATTCAAGTAAGCATGGATTATCAATTTCACATATAATGAATTATATTAACCACTGAAAAAAAACAACATTTAGCACGTAAAACAAGTAAGTGGACTAAATTTTACACAATAATCAATATTAAATATGTAAGAGAAATAATATCACAGTAAAGTGTACCACACTTCCATAGCAGCTAGCTGGCTAGACATTACACATGCCTAATTCGCGACGCAGCACAGTAAAACGCTCCTCGGCTAGTGGCTTTGTGAAGATGTCAGCTAGCTGGTACTCTGTTCTTACAAAGATCAGCTCAATTTTTCCCTTTGCAACATTGTCTCTCAAGAAGTGATGTCGAACATCGATATGCTTTGTTCTTGAGTGATTCACTGGATTCTTTGATATGTTGATAGTGCTAGTATTGTCACAATAAATGGGGACCTTGCCACATTTAATTCCAAAATCTAGAAGTGTTTGTCTCATCCATAGCATTTGAGAGCAACAACTTCCCGCTGCTAAATACTCCCCTTCAGCTGTGGATAATGCAACAGAAGTTTGCTTCTTGCTTTGCCAAGATACTAAACTTTGTCCTAAAAATGCACAAACACCACTTGTACTTTTCCGATCAGTTTGACAACCTGCATAATCTGCATCACTATACCCAACAAGATCAAATGCATTTGTGATGGGATAAAATAATCCAAGAGTAGTAGTTCCACTTAAGTATTTGAAAATTCTTTTAATTGCATTTAAGTGAGACTCTTTAGGTTGAGCTTGAAACCTAGCACAAACACATACACTATACATAATATCCGGTCTAGAGGCTGTAAGATATAATAAACTACCAATCATACCTCTATACTTTCGAACATCTACATCTTTACCTCTTTCATCTGTAGTCAGCTTGCTGCCTAGACTCATAGGTGTAGATTTTGCCTTGATATTCTCAAAACCAAATTTCTTTAGCAAGTTTTTGATGTACTTGGTCTGATGTACATATATTCCATCTTGAGTTTGCTTGATTTGGAGCCCCAAGAAGAAGTTGAGCTCACCCATCATACTCATGTCAAATTCACTATGCATGCACTTAGAAAACCACTTGCACATATTATCATTAGTTGATCCAAATATAATATCATCCACATATATTTGCACAACTAGAATATCATTACCAGTAAGTTTAGTAAATAAAGTAGGATCGATTTTACCTCGAATGAAGCCATTCTTTATCAAAAACTTACTTAGCCTTTCATACCAAGATCTAGGAGCTTGTCGTAGTCCGTATAATGCCTTCTTCAATTTAAAGACATGATTAGGAAAGTGATCACTCTCAAATCCAGGAGGTTGCTTGACATATACTTCTTCTTTCAAGTATCCATTTAGAAATGCACTTTTTACGTCCATTTGATGTAGCTTGAACTTCTTGAAGCATGCAAATGAGAGTAACATCCTTATTGACTCTAGCCTTGCAACCGGGGCATATGTTTCATCAAAATCAATTCCTTCTTGTTGATTGTACCCTTGTGCAACAAGCCTTGCTTTGTTCCTAGTAACCGTTCCTTCTTCATCAACTTTGTTCTTGAAAACCCATTTAGTACCAATGATTGAAGCATCTTTAGGTGGCTCTACAAGTTCCCAAACATCACATCTTTCAAATTGATTAAGTTCTTCTTGCATTGCCATGATCCAATTTTCATCTTTTAGTGCTTCATTTACATTCTTTGGTTCCTCTTGAGCTAGGAAAGCAGCAAAAGCACAAAAGTTAGCTTGACTTCTCCTTGTCTTGATGCCTTCTGATTTATCACCAATAATCAACTCTGGAGGATGATTCTTTACTGTCCTTGTTGACTTTGGAAAATTGTGATGAGCTATGACTTCTTCATTTGCTCTAATTCTCTTAGATAGTGGGGGGGATTCATCTCCATTATAGATTGGCATCTTTTCTTGTGATCTCTGACTTCTAGAATCTTCTAAGGTGAGTCTCGACACCTTTTCACATGTTGCATCTACTGGAGGAGAGAGTTCAGCTTGATTAACATTAGCTGACTTTGATTCAGTTTCTTCTTCAGCTAGCTGTGTTGTAGCATTTTCTGAGTCTATTTCATTGGCAGCTTGCTGAGTTGCTGTATTTGACCTAGGCAGCTCGCTGGCATCATTTGAACCTGCAATTTCCTCCTCATCTCTTGACAGATCAACATTAGATTCTTGAAAAGAAACATCAATTGACTCTTCAACAGTACGTTTAGAGATATTATAAACTCTATATGAACGACTTGTTAAAGAATAACCTAAAAATATTGCCTCATAAGATTTAGCATCAAATTTACCATCTCTATCAATAGATTTAAGGACAAAACACCTGGATCCAAAGACCTTGAAGTATCCTATGTTTGGCTTCTTATTCTTTAGCAATTCATAAGGAGTCTTGTTGAGAATAGGCCTGATTAGAACTCTGTTAAGAACATAGCTAGCTGTGTTGACTGCTTCTGCCCAGAAACTTCTTGGCAGCTTGCTCTCTTGCAACAAAGTCCTAGCTGTCTCCTGTAAAGACCTGTTCTTCCTCTCCACAACCCCATTTTGTTGTGGGGTTCTTGGTGCCGAAAATTCATGAGAAATGCCTCTATCTTCACAATATGGAATGAATTCCTTTTGGAATTCACCACCTCGATCACTCCTTATACTTACAAGTTTTATCTTAAACTTGTTCTCAAGTAACTTAATTAGCTTCTCAAATTCTCTGAAAGCACAATCTTTAGTACGAAGAAACAATACCCATGTATATCTAGAATAATCATCTACAATAACAAATGCATATTGTTTTCCTCCAATGCTTTTATATGCTTCCGGACCAAATAAATCTAAGTGAAGAAGCTCTAAAGGTTTAGAAGTTGATACCACATTCTTTGATTTATGTGGAGTCCTGATTTGTTTGCCTAATTGACAAGCCGAACAAGTTTCCTTCTTGACATACTTCAATTTGGGCAACCCTCTAACTAGCTTCTTTGAAGACAGCTTGCTGAGTAAGTCCATATGAGCATGTCCAAGCCTTCTATGCCAAATTTCTGGATTTGTATCAACTGCAGCTAGACAACATGATGATTCCTGCATTTCAAAGTCCAAAATATATATATTTCCTTCCCTTCTAGCAACTAGGGGGACTTTGTTAGTGCCAACAATAATAATACACTTTTCTTTACCAAAAAGAACAGAATGTCCATCATCATACAACTGACTTACACTAAGCAAATTGTATTTAAGACCTTGAACATATTGTACTTTATCAATAGTGATGATACTATTACCAATTTTCCCTTTCCCAAGAATCTGGAGTGTTTTGCTATCACCAATGGTGACATTTCCACCCTTTTTCTTACTGAGAGTAAGGAATTGAGATTTATCACCACTCATATGCCTTGTGCATCCACTATCCAAAATCCATTGATTTGATCTTACTTTGACAACAAGACATACCTACAAAACAAATAAAGAACAAACTCATCGTTTTGGTACCCATACTTGCTTGGGTCCATAATGGTTAGTTGATAGAACATATAAAACATTTAAATCAGATTTCTTGATCCACATTTGGATCACTTTAGAGGTTGTATTTCTTGTTCCAGCTGTTCTGTCAGCTAGCTGCCTGTGAGCAGACTGTCTGTTCCAGCTAGCTGGGTTAGCATTCCGAATTTTGCAATGATTTGCCAAATGACCTTTATTTCCACATTTATGGCAGATTCTCCATGGCATGGCATAGTCATAAGGAATTCCATGCTTGCCATCATACTCTAGACGTGATGTAGAAGCCAATCCAACTCCTTCTCTTTCGATTGGAACCTTTGCATATTTCATCATTGTCTTGAGTGACTCTTCTCCTTGAACAAACTTTCCCATTCCTTTCTGGAGATTCTTGATTTCAGTTTCCAATTCTTTGATTCTTTCAGCTTGTTGAGATACTTCCATTGAGCATGATTCCCTTGGACTAAATGCCTCTAAACATGCATTTTGAGCATCTATTTCTGATCTCAGCTCGCTGAGTTCCTTCATGAGGGTGTCATTTCTCTTGATAAGCACTTTATTTATTCCTTCAAGCTGGGATATCTCTGCTTTAAGATCAGTAAGCTTTTGAACATGATTTCTATCAGGAATCTTTTCATCCATTAGTTCGGATATGATCTTCTTAAGTTGAATATTCTTCTTCTTGAGTTTATTATTCTCATATCTTAATTCCTCGAACACCTCATTAGATGGATTATTATCATCCTGCATAGTTAAATCATCTAATATAGGAAAATGAGAATTTGAATCAGAAAAATAATTTACCTCACTATTGTTGTCATTTGAGTCCGAGACATCACTATCTACAAGGCCATCTTGAAAAATTCCTTGAGCATTATCCTCATCATCAAGACCAACAAGAGCTAAGTTTACCATCTCATCACTTGATTCATTTTCAGAATCTGATTCTTCATCATCACTCCATGTCAAAAGAGCCTTTGCTTTCTTTTTGTCCTTAGAGGCAGCTAGCTGCTTCTGCTTATTTTTCAGCTTGTAGCAGTCTCTTTTGTAGTGACCCTTCTTGCCACATTCAAAACATGCTTCCTCTTTGACATCTTTCTTTGTTCCAGAAGCTATACCTTTCTCCTTCTTCAGCTTGTTCCTCATGTCCAGCATCTTCTTGATTTTTCTGGATAAAAGAGCTATTTCTTCATCAGAATCGGACTCTGACTCAGAACACAGCTTGCTGCCACTGGAGGGTAAAGCTAAATTCTTTAGTTTTTCAGCAGGAGCTTTAACCGTTTCCTTCTTGCTATTATTGATCTTGCTTTCAAACTGCTCTAATTCGGCAAACACAGCTAAATGATCCATAGAATCAATGGTGGGACATGATTCCAATGCAGTGACTTTTGCTTCAAAGATAAATGGAACTGCACTTAAAATTTTCATGTTTATTTCTTCTTGAGGGATGGATTTTCCAAGTCTCTTTAGAGTATTAATAGTGACTTGAAATCTTGCTTGGCTTTCCTTGATTGTTTCACCATTTTTGAGCTTGAAATTTCCGAAGTCATTCATCAATTTACTAAGCTTAACTTTTCGTAAAGTTGTTGAACCTTCATGGTATGATTCCAAAGCATCCCACATTTCTTTTGCTGTCTTTAGAGAAGATACTTTGTCATATTCAGCTTGGTCTAATGCATTCATGATAGAGTTTCTAGCTTCTCCATTAAAACCACATTTGATAATTTCCTCGGGAGTGAGATCATCAACATCTTTTGGATTGTTCTTATCATCAAGAAATTCGAAGTCTCCCTTTTGCACAACTCTTAGAACCAGTGGTTTCTTGGATAGATAGGTCTCCATTCTGCATTTCCACCAACTGTAGTTCTCCGAACCGGTGAGAAGAGGTGCTCTATAATCCGATTTTGCTTCGAGATAATTGTCAGCCATTTGATCGATACTTTTCCTGTTACAGAAGTGTTAGTATACCAAATGCTCTGATACCAAATGAAAATACACACCTAGAGGGGGGGTGAATAGGTGTTATGACTAACAATGACCTAATAAAATTTAACTGGCAGTTAGCTAGGTACGATAGGCAGCTAGCTGAGTTAACCAAATGTAACAGACTAATGAATAGACAGCTAGCTGTGATATGCAATGCAGAAAGATAAAAAATGCAGTAAGTAAAGAACACCAAGAATTTTAGCTAGGTTCGACCCCTAATCTTCTATGGTCTACGTCCTAGTCCCTTACCAACTTGGTAAGAGAATATATTATTGATCACAATGAAATCCAATTACAAGATACAATAATATATCTCCCTTATCACCCAGTTACTGACTGCAGCTAGCTGGAACCCCTTGTTTCCTGAACACAGCTCTCTAAGTTCTATACTAACCCAAGTATAAACTTCTCTAGCCTAATGCTCCTTAAACCCTTGTTCCACAAGCTTAACAATCCAGCAACTACCAACTTTACAAGTTGAACAATACAAATGGAAAGAAGGAATTACAACTCAAAAATATGAACTCTCTAAAAAAACTCGATATATATAATATATTACAAGAGCTCGTTTTTAAGTAAAGGGTGCAGAGTTGCTTTCTTGTATTCTTGAATATTGCTTGAAGGTTCTTTTTCTTCAGAGGAGAAATATGCAAGCCTTTATAGTGAAGTACAGGAGCTATATTTCTTGAACAATCTTGCAACGGTCTTGAAGGTTACTTCTCACGTTTTGCTTTGTTCAAATTAATTGCTCTTCTAAAGTCCACCTGCATGTTTGACACTAATCAGAAGATATACTGATTCTTATTCAGAAGATATATTCAATGTAGAGAGAGAGATGAGAATGTGTGTTTAGTCTTTGAAGAGAGCCGTTTATGAAGAAATGAAGAACAAAGAGTTTGACAATGTGTACATGCATTTTCTTTTGACAATTCTCTACAAGACAACAACTGGTGGAGTTGTTAAACATAATGAATATTTGACTTTAAAATAGCATGCTTGAAAAGTAAGCACATGGGTTGTCTTTTAAAGCATTCAAAGATTCCTTTACTAAGGAAAGATGTTTTAGAAAAACTATTATAATGAAGAGTGTTATATATATATATATATATAAATATATATATCATGTATAAACGTTCAGACCACTCTTGTATTTGAAGACTAATTGAAATCTATATAGTCGAACTTCCCTTTCATATTCTGGACAGTCTGCCAGCTAGCTGTGTTGTCCTGCTAGCTAGCTGAGTTGCCCTGTGTTAGGCTAAATAATGAACCTGCACAACAATGTCAGTCCAGAACACATACCCAGCTTGCTCACTGAATGATCATCAAAACTATAGAGTTTCAATTTTTTTAGGCTCTGTTTGTTAGAAAAACTGGTAAAAAAAAATGTTGTTATAAAAAGATGAAGACTCTTTATTAATATTGTTGATATGTGCATGTTTTTATGTAAAAATTTATTAAAAATAATGTTTTTGATGAGTTTTGATGTTGAAATCAGCTACTTTTATCCGCAAAAACTGAAAAAAAAAAAAGTTTTTTTCAAAAGCATGGGGGACATTCTTTCTCTAAAAGGATGATGACCAGTAATACCACAAAAAGGTATAACACATGACAAGAATACAATAAAATGTTGATAGAGACCATAAATACCAATCTATTACGCATTTGAGATAGGAGTAATAGATTTTATACTAATTATGCATTTTACATAAGGGTAATAGGCTCCCCTGGCATGGTCTATTACGCATTTGTAGAATGAGTAAAGCATGTTATACATTTTCCAAATGCATAATAGGGGAATCATTTTTTTTTTGTATTACTCATTTGTAACTAGGGATGGCAAAAAAAATCCGATCCGACGGATACCCGATCCGAAACCCGAAATTTTGGATAACTCGAACCCGATTTTTTGGATTTGGATATGGATTTGGATATGATTTTTAGACCCGAAAATTTTTGGATATGGATTTGGATATTACGTATACCGATCCGAAACCCGATCCGAAACCCGAAAATCGATCCAAACCCGACCCGAACCCGAAATCCGAAAAAAACCCCATATATATATATATATATATATATATATATATATATATCTGTGTGTGTCTATCCTAAATTTAATTTAAAATTTATACACATCCAAGTATAATTTAATTATATATATATATATATATATGTGTGTGTGTGTGTGTCTATCCTAAATTTAATTTAAAATTTATACACATCCAAGTATAATTTAATTATATATATACACATTTTTTTATAAATATATACATTTTAATAAAAATATTATATATGTAATTCAATTTCAATTTCAATAAAACATTTTAATAATTATATATAATATGATAATTTGTAATTATTATATATAATATTTCAGATTTTTGACGTATAAATTATTATCGTATTAGATATAATCAATAATAATCTAGTGATTAATCGCCTCTTTCTTAAAATTAAATTTTACTAATATATTTAGGATGTAAATTCCTTTATTTTACATAAAATTTTCATTTGTGAAATTATTAATTTAATACATTCAGATTTTATTTAATATATCAATCCGTATAATACGTTATATTTAACTACTTAATCATGTTTTATCTTATTTTTTACATAAATATAATTAACGTAGTTTGCATGTAGCGGTGTTTTTAAATTTACTTACACTACTATTATTATTTTTTTGTTAAGCAACTTACTTACACTCTTTTTAATTTTGAATACCCGAAAAAAACCCGATCCGATCCGAAACCCGACGGATTTGGATTTGGATATTGAGTTTTGGATTTGGATATGGATATGAATTTGTTTTTAAAACCCGAAAATATTTGGATATGGATTTTGCAAAACCCGAGCCGAACCCGACCCGTTGCCATCCCTATTTGTAACATGCATAATATGAAGTTCTAGAATTTTTTTTATTACCAATTTTTAACATGCGTAACTGGTTGGTAATTTTGGCCACCAGTCCCGCAATTCATTATTTTGGTTAAAAATCAAAAAAATTGTGATAAATATGTCATTCTTTTTCTCTAAAAACAATTTTTAGACCAAAAACATTTTTCAAAAAAACAATTTTTAAATTTTACCAAAAACTTTTTCAGCTGCTTTTCAGAAATAAGCTGCTCGCTATCTACAATAGCAATTCCATACACACTTTAGTGCTCATGTGGAATCTCTTGTTTTTTCAATTTATTATTCCATTTTCAGCGAAAGGGCAAATTTTATATCTAAAATAAATAAACAAAATATTAATGAATAAAAAAATGTAAAATATCATATGTGCGGAATTCAAATTATATCAATTTACATAAATAAATATGATAACTCCAAATTGCGATCTAGATCTTAGTCATTTTAATATTCAAAATATCCCGAGATTTAGATTACTCACATTTTTATATTTTTTTTTAATAATTCACTTTTATTTTCGCATTCGAGATATAACTGATCCAAATTCCCCTCCGATTTTATTTTTCAAAAGGGAAAATTAATTCTAAGATCACTTAATTATTAGTCATTTTTTATCCAAGTCCCTGAACTAAAAATGTAAATTAATAGGTAATTGAATTTTTAAATTTTTTTCCTCAAAGTCCTTTCGTTAAAATTCATTAAACGTCCGTTAACTTTTGCTGACGTGGCATCTTACTATTACGCATTTATTATGTATGTCCCTAATCTATTAGGCATTTCTTATGTAAGTCCCTGAATTGAAAATTTAAATTTAAATATCAATTTTATATTAAAAATCACATTTATTACTCTTTTATTTTTTATTTACTTTCATCCTTGTTAGTTTAGAATTTTACTTATTTTCTTTTTTAACTTTGCATATATTATTACTTAATTACTTATTATTACTACTAACTAATAAATTTCCCTTTTCAGGTAAAACATGTTATCTTTTCTATTTTTTAATAACTAATCAATTTCTTTTTTCAAGTAAAATACATTATCTTTTAAATTTTATCTAACTAATTTTTTTCCTCTTCTAAAAATACTATGAAAAATTCTATTTAAGAAAATATTATAATTATAATTACTAATAATTAACCAATTACCTTTTTCAGCTAAAATACGTTACATTTTCTATTTTTTCCCAGTAAAACATATTCGGTTGGCCTTATTTAAGTAAATAAAATAATAATATTATAATAACTAATAGAAATATGTATACAACGAATAATGACCGTTAGATTTTTAGTAAAAAAAATATCACATCGACCACACATATAATTATATAATTGTAACATAAAATAAATTTATTACATATCAAAATAATTTGTGCATCGCACGGGTTATAAGCTAGTTATATTAAAATAAGTAATGTTAACTGAACTATAAAAATACATGGACTTATATATATAAAAAACTAGTGATTACAATTTTAATATTTTATTTATTTTTTAGAAAACGAAAAATTATAATATTATATATTCTAATATATTAAAATTATATTAAAAAAATCATTCGCCAAAGTGTGATATACATCTAAAATTTATATGTTAGGAATACATATAAAACAATTTTTATGTTGTATACACCGAATTTATAAAAATTACTAAATATATAAATATAAACAAAGTTAAAATGAAAACATTGTACATATATATTAATTTTTTAATGTTTTTTAGAACATAAGAAATGCGTAATAGTTTAGGGACTTACATAAGAACTGCCTAATAGTAGGATGTCACGTTAGCAAAAGTTAACGGACGTTTAATGAATTTTAATGAAAGGATTTTGATAAGAAAAATTTAAAAATTCAATTATCTATCAATTTATATTTTTAGTTCAAGAACTTAAATAAAAAATGACTAATAGTTGAGGGATCTTAAAATTAATTTTCCGTTTTCAAAAAAAGAACAAGGAAGAAACGCGGCTCGACAGCTCACCGTGAATATAGAGTGATTTTAATTTACTTGGTGGGTAAAATATGTTTGAAAAAGTTAGAAGTGGGAGGTGAGGACCACACTATCTATCTACAACTACAAGTAAGTTGAGAGTGGTACTTGGTAGTGTTAAGGTGTACCATTGTGCAGAGAATAATCAATTAAAGCTGCCATTCTACCTTATCTTCCGCTCCTTAGTTTTGACTTCCCCGCTCCAATTTCATCCCGCTAATATGTAAACATAACGTACCATTATCGAATAGGAAAAAGAATTTCTAGCTGATATAGTAGAAATTTTTTTTACACTATCGTCTTAAATTAAATTTGGGTCATAAATTAATCTAATTTAATGGTCCCGTTAGGGACACTACACACAAATCGAATACATCCTCATACACACAATCCTACCTAATTTCCTCCATTTTTAATTTGATTTTTCCCGTCAATTAATGAATTTTTTTTTGAAATCTGACTTCACTGTATTTTTCTCCATCTCTCAACGATCAATTTGCATATCATATGTGCAATAAAATCGTGATTTTAAGGCGACACTGTAGACACTGTAGAAAAGTTTCCTACAGTATCAGGTACAAACTCTTTACCCTATGGAATATGTATTACAAAAAAAAAATCTAAAAAAAAATGTAATTATTTTTTTTGATAAAAAATATGTAATTATTACTACATAACATGGTTCTAAAAATCCCCGATTTAGCCGATTAATCCCCGATTAATCCTTTGTAAGGTAACCAACCGATTCGATTTTTGAAATACGATTAATCCTGTGAATTTATTTAAAATGATATGTTTAATTGTAAATTAGACTAATATATTAAATATTATTATAATTTCCGATTAGTACTCCGATTAATCCTTCCGATTAATCCCCGATTACCCGATTAATCTTAAATCGGTACCTCAACCGATTTATACCGATTACCGATTTTTACAACCATGCTACATAACGATGGTAAAAACTTAATAAAAAAATTAATAATATTATTTTATCTCGATCAATATTCCTTTAACCACCCAATTATTCTAGGATCCAACCAATTTGAAATGATTAACGCGGAGTTTTAAATATTGTTACCCAATAGTTAAGTTGAATCCACTTATTTCTTTGAAAGATGTTCAGAAAAATTCAAATTTCTGACGAACTTGGATATTTGTGATTCAAAAATTCAAATTTGGATCACCAATTAATCCAAATTTCTGACCAGCATTTTCATCCAAATTATTATTTATATATAATATTACATAAATATTTTGTCAAAAATAATGGTAAATTTAATGTTTAATCGTTATTAATATCTATATTATATTTAATAAATTAAATAAGTTAAAGATATAATTTTTTTAAAATTATATTAAAACTGTGTTCTTAGTTAACGAAAAACACATCCATTTTATTAATTATGTACTATTATTAATTAAATAATTAAAAAATTATAAATCAATTTTGACTCTAATAAACTAAAAATATATAAGTAACAAAATCATTATTTTAATATTAAACATCCATACTATTCACCAATCCAAATTTAACATTGTGGAGGAGAATTTGGAATAATTTACCATAATTTTGGATCTTTATATCATTGCTCGATTTGCCTAAGGCTAATCTTAGGACCTAAGATTATTGTTGTAACTTGTACATGTATGTAAAAGATAAAGCAAACATTTATCATTAAATATTTACTTTTTATTTATTTTGTTGGTTTACAAATTAGGAAGGTGAATAATTAGATATCTAATCTAATACACTCAAATTATTACAATGTCAAGAAAGTTTTCTAAGATCTATCTTAAGATTTCTATTCTCAATTGAGTACGGAGGTTAAGAAAAAGGGTAAAATATTGAAACAAATAAGAAAATTGAGTAAAAATAGTGGAATTAATCTAATAATATAAAGTTAGTTTAGTAATGGTTGTAGCTATTTCTATTTTATAAAGTTTTAATATTTTTGGTAAGTTTTGTAATGTAAAAAATTTGTAAGATTAATGATTGTAAGATTTGTTTTAAATTAAAAAGGTAACGTGTTTTAATTCGAAATGAAATATTAATGATCGAAAGATATGATACGATTGATGTTTTTAGGTATTTATAAAAGATAATATTTCAACTAAAAATAAATGTGAAAAAGACAATTGGCTAATTACCATTAACTAAAACCAAACCAAACCAAACATACCCAGTATATCCCGCTCAGAGCAGGGTCTGGGAGGGTAAATTGTACGCAGACCATGTCCCCACTTTTTAAGGCAGGGAGGCTGTTTCCGTGAAGACCCTTGGCTATGTGTACGACAAATACGGTGGGTGATATATACACGGGATTACCATTAACTATATGATTTTATTATTTATTTTAATAATTAGGATAACCAAATCGATAAAATTTCAGTCTTTCGGCTTTAATATAGTAGTATAGATACATATTTTAATTAGAAAAGGCAATCGACTGCTTAACATTATTTGTATTATTTTTTATTTATTAATTAAGATAATTGTACCTAAACCAAATCGATAAAATTTTCAATGTTTCAGCTATAATCCCGTGCAATGCACGGGTTAATTTCTTGCATTATGTTATAATTTTTTTTATATTACAATTACGTTTTTATATAATCATTATTTTTAATAATTGTTTTAATTTTAATTTAATATAATTTAATATACTCATGTTTACGGTTTGGGTGAAAAATCAAAATACCCACCATTTAATTTCAGTTGCCCAAAATACCTACCGGGAGAAATCTCCGCCCTTTTTACCCACGGAACACGCATGTGCCACATACGTACACAGTACACGCATGTCTCACATGCGTGTTCTTTGTTTTTTTTTCTTTTGAAGTAGGCCACGCATGTACAACATGCGTATTACTTATATTTTTTTTTAAAAAAAAAAATCAACCACGCATCAACACTATGCGTATAGCTTAGATTTCATTTTTTTAAATTTTGATCTACGCATGGAAGATATTCGTGTGTGTTTAAAAAAAAAACCTATGCGCATTTGTATTATGCGCAGACTATAGATAAAAAAAAAACCTATACGCATTAGTGTAATACGTAGATAGTTGATCAAAAAAAATGAACTATACGCATTACTATAATGCGCATACAGTGGGTATTTAGGGCGGCAGTTCGCGCGAAACGGCATTTTGGGCTACGAGGTCCTGAAAAAGAGGTATTTTGGGCATTTTCTCTTACGGATTATACTAATGTTCCTTCTTATAAACAACGTATATGATTTTTAATATATTTTATTAATAATTGAAAAATATTGTGTGATATTTTCGGGCTATTTTTTTGAAAATTATGGTGTGATGTTTTTGGGTATATGTTAATGATTGTAAGATTTGTTTTAAATTAAAAAGGTAACTTGTTTTTAATTCGAATGGAAATATTAATGATCTATTTTTAGGTATTTATAAAAGGTAATATCTTCAACTAAAATTAAATGTGAAAAAGGCAATCGACTAATTAACTTTAATTTTATTATGTTCTTGTGAAAAAGACAATCGACTAATTACCATTATTTATATTATGTTATTATTAATTTTAGGTGTTGTATTTTTCTTGAAAATTATGGTGTGATATTTTCGGGTATATTTTTCTTGAAAATTATGGTGTGATATTTTCGGGTATATATGTTTAGTTATTTATAAAAGGTAATATCTTCAACTAAAAGTAAATTTAAAAAAAGCAATCGACTAATTACCATTAATTATATTATGTTATTATTTATTTAGGTGTATTTTTTTTTATAATGAAGGGTAAATAAATAAATTTACCAAGTACCAAAAAATATGTACCAAAAAACATGTACCAAAATTTTTAATATTTCAGCTTTTATATAATAGTACAGATAAGTTAACTTACTAAATTTCCCAAACATCCGCATAATGTCAGAGATCAAAGCTAAAATTAGAATTTTGAACTAAAATTAGGTTTTTGAATTAAATTAAAGATTTGATAATATGAAATTTTTATTATAAATTTTTTAAATTAAATTAGAATTTTGACTGAATGAAATCTCTAATATAGGTGTTTGGTAGTTAACTAATTGAAATAACTATTTAAACTAATTTTCAAGAAATAACTTGGATAATTTTTCCAATTAGAAAATATTCAAATAGCTAATTATCAAACAATTTCATGCCAAACAACTAATTAAAATAACTAATTCAAATCAATTTGTTTAAGGAAAAAGAGTTTCTACCTGACGCTGTAGGAAACTTTTCTACAGTATCGCCTTAAATTAAATCTGGGCTATAGATTAATCTAATCCAATGGCCCCGCTAGGGACACCACATAAAAATCGAATACACCCTCACCCACACAATCCCACCTAATTTCTTCCATTTTTAATTTGATTTTTCCTATCAATTAGTGAATTTTTTTTTGAAATCTGACTTCATTGTATTTTTCTCCATCTCTCAACGATCAGTTTACATATCATATGTGCAACAAAATCGTGATTTTAAGACGACACTGTAGAAAAGTTTCCTACAGTGTCAGGTAGAAACTCTTTACCCTTTAGATGGCTAACTCAATTCATTTCAAATAATAGCTAATCGCTCATTGTCAAATCGCTTGGGCTAAGAATAGTGGGTATTGAATATTGTTTTTAAGGATTAGTGGGTGGAATAGTGGGTACTTAATGTATTATTTTAAGGAGTAGTGAGTGGAGTAGTGTGTATTGAATATAATTATTTTATGACTTAAAATAGAAAGATAAAGAGTATTTTGAAGGTCCCGAAAAGGAAAGTGGGAAAAATTTTATGGGAAAGAGGGAGTAACTCCCTCCGTCTCATTAAACATTTCCTGTTTGACTAAAAACACGGGTTTTAAGACAGTGAGATAATGAATATTGTTTTTTAATGGAGTAGTGAGTATTGAATATTGTTTTTAAGGAGTAATGAGTATTGAATATTGTTTTTAAAGAGTAGTGGGTGGAGTAGTGAATATTGAATACTCCCTCCGTCCCATTCATTTCTATACACTTACTATTTTGGGGTGTCCCATCATTTCTATACATTCCAAAAATATTAAAGTTTTAATAATAAAAAACACTATTACACCCACTAACTTTTCTCCACTATCTCAAATCTATAATACTCCCTCCGTTCCTTATTTCTTTTCCTGTTAATCATTATCACGCTTGCCAATGCACACTTTTAATCGTTAATATATATCTTCAATTTCATTTTAGTACTAAATATAAAAACCTCACTGTATTAAAGTACTCAAAAATACGAATCAAACAAAATCACTCATGACTATATTTTGTCTTATAAATTATGCATAAATGAGTAGTCAATCGCTTACAATGAACAGTGCAAAAAGTCAAAACAGGAAAAGTAAAATGGAACAGAGGGAGTATAAAATACTATTACACCCACTACTTTCCTCCACTATCCTAAATTTATTATTAAATATTGATAGGTACCACCATTTTACCCACTTTTCATCTAATTTTACACATTTTATATATGTTTTTTATATGCTATCTTGGTCTCCGTGCCCAGATGATATGTATAGATATCACTCGGACGGAGGGAGTATAGTTTTTAAAGAATAATGGGTGGAGTCGTGGGTATTGAATATTATTTTTAAAGAGTAGTGAGTAAAGTAATGATTATTAAATATTGTTTTTATGGAATAATAAATAGGAAAAATTTTAAAAGACGGAGGGAGTAACAACTAACAACTAACCAATAACGACTAATTGTCAAACCTCTATCATTACCAATGATTAGTGTTTTTAATCACTCCTTAAAAGTAATTATATAGTCTAAGTCATCTTAGAGTAAAGTAAACCTATGGAGTAGGTTACTCAATCACGTGACTTTTCATGCTTTACTACATCATTAAACGCAACGTACTCGGTATATCCCGTGTAACACAGGGTCTGATTTACTACATCATTGCACCTTAGATATGAGTAATGCTAGGTGCACAGAAAATTTGAACAAAAATATTTACAGAATGAGGTGGATTCCACTAATAAATGTTTTTATTGGTTGATACTAATGTGAATGCAAGAGATCCATTATGTTATAAGTTATAACCAATTAAATTAAAACACTTATCATTTTATGAAAGTTTTTATGAAATTTTATGTAATTCTATAATTTTTCCCTTAGATATTCTCATACTCTTGTGACTTTTCACAAGCTTGGCTAGCCCATCAGGCCACCACCTTTTCGTCACTTAGCAATGTTACGGAGATTACCAAACAAGCAGCTAAGAATTAATCAGAATAAGTAATCAGGTCATTAAACGGTGAATTAACTTAAATTATACTTTTGATAGGAAATTCTGGATTAGTGTGTTTTGTTGAACTATCGGTATGAAATTCATTACTTAATCCGATTTAATCAATCACTAAGCATGTAATGGTAAGAATTTAACATAAGGATATTTTAATTTTTTTTATATATAGCCTACTATAGCTATGAGCTATCTTCAAGAAAAAAGAAGAAGATTAGCTATTCACAGAGTGCCAAACTATATTATTCAGTTTATGACGAAGAAGCCCACATGATCCACAAAAAGGCAAAAAATGACATCAATATGAACAAAACTTATCACAAGAGCATGTCCATACATTTGAATCAGTTTCATTCATCAAGACAAACAACTTTGAGGATAATGAGGAGGCCCCAAAACTCAGATAACTGCAAATTTAACAATCATCTTTAGCAGCTTTTCTCAAGTTTCAGACCATGGAACAGACAGTCACTGCTGCTTCCAGGGAACCCTACCCATGAGCTTTAAATTTTAATACTTTTGTGCACCGCTCAAACATAAAAAAAAAAATAATAATTTCGGGGTTGAAATTGTTAAGATAAATATATATGATCCTGATAAGCCAACTTCTAACACCATGAGGTTTTACGAGAACTGTTAACAGAAATTTTAGAAAAAGACGCATATTTGAAAATACTAATAGGTCTCAAACTGAACATTTTCGATAATATTTATAGTTCACTGGGGCTTCAACCTGTGTTAGCCATTCCTGGTTACTCCGCTACTTGCTTTTGTGTAATTATCACAATTATGTAGTTGGATGGTTCAAATCACATACTACTTTAAGTCTTTAACTAGTAAATCTCTATTTGTGTCTATTTAAGTGGAATGTTGTTATGTCATGTCTTTACTATAATCTTCCTTCTTCCCTAAACACCACTAAAAACACAACACATATACAGAGAGATTAGAGAGTTACCCTACAAATACGGGGCATGTTGGTGTTTTGATCTTGGACTACATCTAGTGCCTGTCTCAAATTGAAAGGGAATCTTAGAGACTTGTTTCAGACAATCACCATATATAATACTAGCCACATTTATGTAATGTTTGTATCACAATGTTAAACACGAACACTTGGGTACCATATGGGGGAGTTTTGGATCACAAAGAAAGGGGGCATTATTGAGGATGTTACTTCACAAACCATCCAAATCAAGAGGTTAAATATAGTCTTATAGATCTGGGGAACCAACCAACACAACCACCTATTCTCCTCAAGGTGGCAATGATAAAGACAACACACTTGGAACTGATTAACAAATCATGTGAATGTTCAATACATTTTATTTTCATGGATTTGATTTATTATAAAGGATCTTGGTCCATGATAAGCGATTATTGCAACTTGCATCCACTCATCCGCTATAATTTTTCGCGGATAAGTTTTACAATCATTTTTTTTATTAATGCAGGGAGCCACGACATCTATATACAATTGATATAATTCTTCTAGGATTTTTACCCGTGGGTGAATTTTTTTTTTTGAAGGAACACAAATTTGGCTGCAGCCGCACAATATACTGTAAACATGAGCTAATTTCAATATTTTACATGCTGATAAAATTATGTGCTATTTGACGAGATCTTAGTCAAAGATGGAAGATTAAAGAGCAGCAGAATAGATTTGACCATGTAGAAATTACAAAAACAAGTTAAAAGAAGATAATACATCCTCACTAATAAACAAAATGAAGTTGTTGGTTTCTCTTAAGATAATATGCCAAGGAATCTTGCTTATGCCAATTTCCTTCTGACAGGGCCTTTGAAGAAGTCAAAACTGTAGCAACATTGTAAACAAACTACTACTCCATTACAAACATACAAAGAGCTGATCTTTCCCCCGATCGACTTCTTTCCGAGCAAGAGTTAAATTTGAAACCAAGGATGCTATATTAATTATTTGTAATTTATTTTATCTGAGATAAATATCTTTACTTCTAAAATATTAACAAATGTAGATTTTGTAGAACATCTATATTTTTCTATGTAATACTTTAATAACATAAGTTTAGGACTTTTTTCAAAAAAAATGCTAATTTAGCAAAAAAAAAAAAATTCCAAAATTACGATGCAACCTAATATACAACCCCAACTGCTACTCAACTTTTATCGTATTAAGTATATGCATAATTAATTTATTGTCAGAAATTTTATCTTTTGTTATAATAGCTAAGTCAATATATTAATAACCAATCACTAATGACTAAACTAAGGGAATCACATGTCACTCCTAGATTTTTCGACACTATGGTCTCTATGGTTGTCGAGGAATATTATGATTTTTGAAAAGAAAAGATACAAAGAGGAGGTGGTCTTTCTTATCAAACTTAGAGCATTAAAATGGTGTGCTGTCACTGCAGCTAAATTCGAATGGGAAATGTACTGCAGGTATTGGTTGTTATCTTAAAAATTCCCAGAACAGTGTCATTTTTATTTTTTCGGGTCCTTCACTAGCCAGATACTCCCTCCATCCCACAATATTAGTCTCTTTTGAGAGAAATTTTTTTCCCATAATACATGTCCATTTCCAATTTTCAATGTAAATTTGTGATCATTTTTCCTAAATTACCCTTTTTGAAAATTGTATAGCAATTAATGAGGAATGACCAAGTGTATAAAATAGCTCATTTTCTTAAAAGTCAATGCATTTATGATGGGCATAAGAGGAAATGTATCATCTAATTAATGTTTTCTTAATATGCGTCATTTTTTCAAAAGAGACTTGTATTATGGGACGGAGGGAGTATGTATTTAGTGTAGAGTTAGAAGGAGTAATGCATTTATTGGAAGCTATACATTATAGGTGTTGAGGGATGTGCATTGTATGATCAACATAGATAGCAAAGAGGTACTCCTATATGATTACATTTTGAGATCGAAAGCAGGGTTGGTACTACACAATGGGGATTGAAATGCTAACTGGACCCAAATAATTTCTTGTCCCAATTTTTGCTTTAATCATATAAGCAGGATTCTTAACATGGGAGCAGATGATTTATCAAAGCAAGGGATGCGAAGAAGGAGCATGATCCAAGGCTGGTTATAATCCATAGGCCATTGAGGTTAAAAATGAAATAGTGCTATTGATGAAGGAGTCGACGTTGGAAATGCTGGCAAGGAGACTGTTGAAATAGTTGATGAACTATGAGCTTGTCTCATGAACTCAGTGATGTTTTGATATTCTAAAGAAAAGTAAAAGTCATGTAGTTTCTATTTAATGAGTCATTTAGCTCTGTTTTGTTTAAGCAATGTGTCCAGGAGATTAAGTAAACTGATGCCCAGTTCTGTAGTGGCTTTTGTGACTCGTGTTGGGTTTGTGGAGTCTATCAGGTTTCAGAATTGGAATTGGATTCTGACTTGAGTTAGGAATCCTGAATTGGACTCTAATTAGAGTTAGGATTAGAGTTAGGATTTCAGAATTAGACTCTAATTCTTAGACCCAGTTTCTTCTCTTATAAATACTCATGTAATTGTAACATAACAACACAACACAATTGTGAGAGATCAATACAAAATTAGTGCGGCTTGTGGAGTAGGAATTTCCGAACCACGTTAAATCTTTGTCTTGTGTGATTGTCGTTTATTTTCTTGTTCTTGTTTATTCGCTTTGGGTTTTGCTTTCGTTGTTGTATACTCAACAACTGGTATCAAGAGCCTAGGTTTTCAGGCGAGTGGGAGCGATGGCAGAAGAAGGGAAAGTAAAGATCGACAAATTTGATGGCAAAGATTTTGGGTTTTGGAAGATGCAAATTGAAGATTATTTGTATCAGAAAAAACTACACGAACCGCTCGAGGAGAAGAAGCCAGAAAAGATGGATGACAAAGATTGGAATCTATTGGATAGGCAGGCTCTGGGTGTTGTCAGATTGACTTTGGCGAAGAACGTTGCTTACAATATCGTCAAGGAAACGACAACTTATGGATTGATCAAGGCGTTATCAAATATGTATGAGAAGCCGTCTGCTTCGAATAAGGTATATTTGTGTCGCTTGTTGTTTGCCACGAGATTGAATGAAGGTGATTGTGTTGCTGATCATGTGAACGAATTTAACTCTATCCTATCAAGATTGACATCAGTGGATATTAAATTCGATGATGAAGTACAAGCCTTGTTGTTGGTATCCTCGTTACCTGACAGTTGGTCAGGATTTGTCACTGCTATTTGTAATTCATCTGGGAGCAGTAAGATGACTTTTGATGGAGTTCGAGATGCGATTCTTGGAGAAGATGTTCGTAGGAGAAACTCAGGAGAGTCATCAGGTTCCTTGTTGAGTACCGAGAGTAGAGGCAGAAAGTCCGATAGGGGGCAGAATCAGGGGCGTAGCAGATCGAAGTCACAGAAGAGAGGACAGTCCAAAGATCGCAAGGAGATTGTTTGTTGGAATTGTCAGAAGAAAGGTCACTTCAGAAATCAGTGTACGGCTCCCGCAGCTCCTAAAGGAAAGAAGAAAGAGGATAATTCAGCTAATGTAGTTGAAGAGGTGGTGAGTGACGATGCTTTGATTTGTTGTGTTGAATGTTCCGTTGAATCATGGGTTATGGATTCTGGTGCATCATTCCATGCTACCCCTTGCAAGGATTTGATGTTAAATTTCAGACTTGGAAATTTTGGTAAAGTCCGTCTTGCTGATGATGAGACTTTGGATATTGCGGGCATGGGAGATATTAATCTCAAGACCTCTTTGGGGACTAGCTGGACGTTGAAAGATGTAAGATACATTCCTGGACTGAAGAAGATGCTGATATCTGTGGGTCAGTTAGATAAGGAAGGGTATCGAGTTACTTTCGGAGACGGACAATGGAAGGTTATAAAGGGGAATCTAGTTGTTGCTCGTGGAGAGAAAAAGGGGACGTTGTACATAGTTGAACAATCTAGCTATGAAGCAAATGTAGTTGCTGATGAGATTGGGTCTTCAACTTTGTGGCACCAAAGACTTGGTCATATGAGTGAAAAGGGTATGAAGCTGTTAACTTCGAAGGGGAAGATTCCAGAGCTGAAGAATGTGGAAGTTGGGTTCTGTGAGCCATGTGTTCTTGGAAAACAGAAACGAGTTACTTTTGCAAAATCAGGGAGGACACCCAAGGCTGAGAGGTTAGAGCTAGTTCATACAGATGTATATGGTCCAACAGCAGTTGCGTCGTTGGGAGGATCTCGCTACTATGTCACTTTCATTGACGATTCCACTAGAAAGGTATGGGTTTATTTCTTGAAGAATAAATCAGATGTGTTTGCTACTTTCAAGAAGTGGAAGACCGAAGTTGAAAATCAGACTGGTTTGAAGGTTAAGAGTTTGATGTCAGATAATGGTGGTGAGTACAGTAGTGATGAGTTTAAAAGCTATTGCGCAGAATATGGGATTAGAATGACCAAAACAATTCCAGAGACACCGCAACAAAATGGTGTTGCAGAGCGCATGAATAGAACCTTGAATGAGAGGGCCAAGAGTATGAGGTTGCATGCAGGGTTGCCAAAGACTTTTTGGGCAGATGCAGTTAGCACAGCAGCGTATCTCATAAACAGAGGACCTTCAGTTCCTTTGGGGTTCAAGATTCCTGAAGAAGAGTGGCAGAAAAAGGAGGTAAATCTTTCACACTTGCGAGTTTTTGGTTGTGTTTCTTATGTACGTGTTAAAGATTCTGACAGAGACAAGCTTGATCCGAAAGCAAAGAAGTGTATCTTCATTGGTTATGGCTCAGATGATATGGGTTACCGTTTCTGGGATGAATTAACGAAGAAGGTCGTTAGAAGTAGAGATGTTACTTTTAATGAAAGTGCAGTGTACAAGGATAAGCTTGCAGTCGATTCTGAGTTGGCAAAGGAACAACCTGAGAAAGAGAAAGTAGTGCTTGAAGATATTACAGAAGAAGATCTTGCAGGAAATAGTGGGAGTTCGGGGAATGGTGATGACACGGTTCCAGTTACTTCACAAGCTGAGGTAAGAAGATCTAGCAGAATTGTGAGGCCACCACAAAGATTTTCTCCTTCAGCATATTATATGTTATTGACCGAGGATGGAGAGCCTCAGTGTTATTCAGAGGCAGTTCAGGTGGATGATTCAGTTCAGTGGAAATCAGCCATGGAAGAAGAGATGAGTTCTCTTGAGAAGAATGAGACTTGGTCTTTAACAGAATTACCAACAGGAAAGAAGGCTTTACAGAATAAGTGGGTGTTCCGGATCAAAGAAGAACCTGATGGCAGCAAGAGATACAAGGCGAGGTTAGTAGTCAAGGGTTATCAACAGAAAAAGGGTATTGATTATACTGATATATTTTCTCCGGTTGTTAAGATGACTACAGTTAGAATTGTGCTAAGTATTGTGGCTGCAGAGGAGTTACATCTAGAGCAACTAGATGTTAAGACCGCGTTCTTACATGGTGATCTTGAGGAAGACATCTACATGGTACAGTCAGAGGGATTTCAGGTAGCTGGGAAAGAAAACCTTGTTTGCAAACTTATAAAAAGCTTGTATGGTTTGAAGCAAGCACCAAGACAGTGGTACTTGAAGTTTAACAGCTTTATGATGAAGAATGGGTACACGAGAAGTGCTATGGATCATTGTTGCTATTTTAAACAGTTTGATTCATCTTATATCATATTGTTGTTGTATGTTGATGACATGTTGATAGCAGGATCAAACATGAGGGAAATCAACAGGTTAAAGAGACAGATGTCTGAGGAGTTTGAGATGAAGGATATGGGTGCAGCAAAACAGATACTTGGTATGAGCATCATAAGGGATAGATCTGAAGGTACTTTAAAATTATCTCAAGAGAAGTATATTGAGAAATTGTTGCAGAAATTCAGTGTCCAGGATGCGAAGACCAGAAGTACACCGTTGGCGACTCACTTTAATCTCACGAAGAAGCAGTCACCTAAAACGGATGAAGGCAAGAAAGATATGGCTAAAGTTCCGTATGCATCTGCAGTTGGCAGTTTGATGTATGCTATGGTGTGTACAAGGCCAGATATTGCTCATGCAGTGGGAGTTGTTAGCAGGTTCATGTCTAATCCAGGAAGAGAACATTGGGAAGCAGTCAAGTGGTTGTTGCGCTACTTGAAAGGCACATCCAAGGTTGCATTATGTTTCAGCAAGAAAGATGTTATCTTGGAAGGGTTCTCTGATGCAGATTTAGGTGGATGTTTGGATACAAGAAAAAGTACTACGGGATATATTTTCACTTTGGGTGGCACAGCAGTTAGTTGGATGTCTCGACTTCAAAAGAGTGTTGCTCTTTCAACCACAGAAGCAGAATATATGGCTATCTCTGAAGCTAGCAAGGAGATGATTTGGTTGAAGAATTTTCTTGAGGAGTTGGGCAAGAAACAGGCGGACAGTGCTTTGTATAGCGATAGTCAGAGTGCTATTCATCTTGCGAAGAATCCTGTGTTTCATGCTAGGACGAAGCATATTCAGCTAAGATATCACTTTACAAGAGAGTTGATTAGCAATGGTACTTTGTCCTTGAAGAAAATCCTTGGTTCAAAGAATCCTGCAGATATGTTGACTAAGGTGGTTACTAATGAAAAGTTGAAGCTTTGCATAGCTTCAACTGGCCTTCAGAACTGATTGATGAGAAGGCGCTGCACTAGTTAGAGTTATTGATCGAAGGATGGTGTTACTAGATTTACAAGAGTGAAGCGAAGATGTGGTCAGACTCCAAGTGGGAGATTGTTGGGTTTGTGGAGTCTATCAGGTTTCAGAATTGGAATTGGATTCTGACTTGAGTTAGGAATCCTGAATTGGACTCTAATTAGAGTTAGGATTAGAGTTAGGATTTCAGAATTAGACTCTAATTCTTAGACCCAGTTTCTTCTCTTATAAATACTCATGTAATTGTAACATAACAACACAACACAATTGTGAGAGATCAATACAAAATTAGTGCGGCTTGTGGAGTAGGAATTTCCGAACCACGTTAAATCTTTGTCTTGTGTGATTGTCGTTTATTTTCTTGTTCTTGTTTATTCGCTTTGGGTTTTGCTTTCGTTGTTGTATACTCAACAACTCGTAATGCTGCGTGCTGAAGGTTTTATACCTTCTATGAGTCTTGTACTTGTGCTGATCATCAATACAATTTCCTTATGTTTAAAAAAAAAAGGGGTATATAAGATGGGTGCCGGTCCCTGACAATCGATTTTGTCAGGGACCAGTTATTTAACAATCTGCAACGGCCCCTCTGGATTACAAAAAAAATTGTTTGTCCGCTATAATTTTCACGGATAGGACAGAACCTATCCACGGAAAATTATAGCGGACATGCAATCAGTCCATCCGCGAAAAATTATAGCGGACAGAAATTTTTTTTAATAATCTAGGGGGCCGTTGGATCGTTGATCCAACGGTTTAGAAGCAGATTTTTAAATAACTGGTCCCTGACAATCGATTGTCAGGGACCAGGACCCAAGATGAGATATAGTAACTTATGAAAAAAAGAGAAAAAACTATTAAGCAGATAAGTTTAGTGGCCGATAAGATATTAATGTAAGGTTCACGCTATACCCAGTTCTGTAGTGGAAATGTAACTCTTTTCTGTATCATTTATGTGCATCTAGCATTGCTCTTGTTGGAATAAGCACTCCTAAACTTATTCTATAGTATTAATGGAATGGCTAACATGTGTCCTTACACAGACCATAGTATTAAAAGAGATCTATTGTTTATAATATTTTTAAAGAATTTACTAAGAGTATGGTTGGAGTTGCTCTTACACAATCTTCATAATCATTACCCCTAAATGTAAAACTTTGTTCCCGTAATTAGTTTTTAAGACAAAAAGAATAAAAGAATGTACTAAACATATATCATGGAATTAGAAGCTAGAAGGAACACTCAAATAGATAAATCTGCATATACACTACGTCTATGAACTATTTTAACAAATTAATCTTGATAGTGTTCTCGTGCTATAGTTTTTATTGTTCTTGGTAAATGTGCACCGAAGCAGTTGTCTTGAAATACCAATGGTTGAACTAAATTCTGTACTGCACTGATCGCGAAGCACCAAAACAGTATGCAACGGGAAGAACAGAAAGGAAATGACAAGCTAAGGGTAGCCAGAGCACCTAGTAAGGGGATACTGAACGTGTCAAACTGTTAACTGGTATAATATAAAGGGTCCTGGTCCCAGACAATCGATTGTCAGGTACCAGTTATTTAACAATCTGCTTCTAAGTCGTTGGATCAACGATCCAACGGCCCCCCTGGATTACAAAAAAAAAATTCATGTCCGCTATAATTTTTCGCGAATAGGCTAACTGCCTATCCGCTATAATTTTCCGCGGATAGGACAGAACCTATCCGCGGAAAATTATAGCGAACATGCAATTTTTTTTGTAATCCAGGGGGCGTTGGATCGTTAATCCAACGGTTTAGAAGCAGATTGTTAAATAACTGGTCCCTGACAATCGATTGTCAGGGACCAGCACCCTAATATAAATCTGCATTTTTATGTATAATAGATCAAATGGAAACTTTAGAAACTAAATGGTTGGCGCAATGTTACGTCCACCATAGTAAGGAGACCAGGCAGTTATGCCACGGGGCTTATCTAGTTACCAAAGTATATTGAGACTAACACATTGAAACTAACTAATAGTGAAGTTAACACAGCCTTACATTCTTTACATACTATTATTAGTAAGATATCCAGCTCAAGAATAGGAAAGTATGAGCTGTCATTAGAGTGTATATATACTAGAGGCTAGGAGTTAGTTAGAACCACTTGTCATTTTTACATTTCTTGTTGGATATTTTAGTGTAATTGGATTGGCTAGTTGATCAATGTAATCGTAATGCTACATCGAACAAGTCGGGAGAATGCGGAGTGCATGCTCTGTTCGAGTTCATTATGATTTCAGAATTATTGCTTATGAGACATGTCTATTGGTATCAAACACATCTGTTAGAATGAGATGTGTCTATTGGAAAAGACACATCTTGAGGTGTGTCTATTGGCATTGGACATGACTGTTGGAAATGAGATGTGTCTATTGGAAAAGACACATCTTGAGGTGTGTCTATTGGCAAAAGACACATCTGTTGACATCTATAAATAGGTGTGGCATTGATCATTTTACAAATAGGTTCATTTTGAAATACACAAAAAAACACATTCTCTCTTCTTACAGATTTTCTGATTTTATCCGATTGAATTATTTGGGTGAACCACAAATAACTTCAATCTGAAAGTGTTCACACGACTTCAGAAAAATCCAAGTTATCACCCAACTCCACAACAAAGATTGAAGTTATCTATTTTCTGAAGATGGCAAACTCAGAATCTGCAAGAGACATGACAAGCAAGTTTGCAAAGTTGGACAAGTTTGAGGGTCAGGATTTTAGAAGATGGCAAAAGAAGATGCATTTTCTATTGACAACGCTGAAGGTTGTATATGTTTTGAGTACCCCCATTCCAGAAGTGGTTGAGGATGAAACCGCTGAACAAACAAGGAGGCGTTGCAAATGGGAAAACGCTGATTACATCTGCCGCGGTCACATCTTAAACGGTATGTCTGATTCCCTTTTCGATGTATATCAAAATGTTGAGTCAGCGAAAGAATTGTGGGATTCTCTTGAATCCAAGTACATGGCAGAAGACGCTTCTAGTAAGAAGTTTCTGGTCAGTAATTTTATGAATTATAAAATGGTCGATTCTAGACCGGTGATGGAACAATACAATGAATTGTTAAGGATTCTGGGTCAGTTTGCCCAACACAATCTGAAAATGGATGAATCTATCTCAGTTTCTGGTGTTATAGACAAACTACCACCATCATGGAAGGATTTTAAACACTCCTTGAAACATAACAAAGAGGATATGACTCTGGTTCAACTTGGAAGTCACTTCAGAATTGAAGAGGCTTTGAGGACTCAAGAAATTGAGAATAATCCTAAGGGCAAGAACCAAGTCGGTAACTCTTCTGTGAATATGGTTGAAGATGGTGGATCTTCAAAGAATTCTAAGTATGGCAAGGGTGATAAACGAAAGTTTAAAGGAAACAACAACAATTCTTCCAATAAAAGGCCTAAGATGGCATGTTGGAAGTGTGGCAAACCTGGACATTTCAAGAAGGATTGTCGGGTTGGTAAAGGCAAGCAAGAAAAGCAAAATGCTGGTCCAAGTGGATCCAAGGATCCAGAAATGCAACAAGGTCAGATTTTAATGCGAAATTGTAATTCTAGTCAGAATTATGTGTCACTAATATCTGAGGAATTTTATGTGCAGGATGACAATGTTGCTTGGTGGATTGATTCAGGAGCAACGAGTCATGTATGCAAAGATCTTCGTTGGTTCATAGACTTTCAACCAATCGAAGATGGATCTATCTTAAAGATGGGAAATGTTGCAACTGAACCGATCAAAGGACTAGGAAATGTCAAGATAGTTTTTACTTCTGGCAAATGTATATTGCTAAATAAAGTGTTGTATGTTCCTGGGATTCGTAAGAATCTCTTGTCTGGTGTTGTATTGAACAATTGTGGATATAAACAAGTTTATGAAAGTGACAAATATATATTGTCAAAACATGGTTCTTTTGTTGGCTTTGGCTATTTGTGTAATGGCATGTTTATGTTGAATGTAAATACTCCATTTATTGATGAATCTGCTTGCATGGCTTCTACTAGTACTAGCAATAATTTGAACAAACCAGAATTATGGCATGCTAGACTAGGACATGTACATTACAAAAGAATAAAGGATATGTCTAAAATGAGTCTCATACCTGCTATTGATTTAGACAATGAAAAATGCAAAACATGCATGTTAACAAAGATAACAAGAAAGCCCTTTAAGGAGGTTAATAGGGTGTCTGATGTTTTAGAATTAATACATAGTGATTTGTGTGATTTCCATTCTACACCATCATTAGGAAATAAAAAGTATGTAGTTACTTTTATTGATGATGCTACTAGATATTGCTATGTATATTTATTGAATGCTAAGGATGAAGCTCTTGACTTCTTTAAAATTTTTAAAGAAGAAGTAGAGCTACATCAGAGTACCATGATTAAAAATCTACGTACTGATAGAGGAGGTGAGTATTATGATCCGGTTTATTTTCAATCTACTGGTATAATACATCAAACCACGGCTCCTTATACACCACAGCAAAATGGTGTGGCAGAGAGAAAGAATAGGACTTTGAAAGAAATGGTTAATTCCTTGTTATCCTACTCGGGTTTGAGTGAGGGATTTTGGGGTGAGGCTATGTTGACAGCCTGTCACTTATTGAATCGAATTCCTAGTAAGAGGAATAAGATTACCCCTTATGAACTTTGTTATAAAGAGTCACCAAAATTAAGTTTTCTGAGAGTTTGGGGATGTAGAGCAGTTGTAAGACTCACTGAACCCAAAAGAAGAAACTTGGGTGAACGAGGTATAGATTGCATATTTGTTGGCTATGCTGAGCATTCTATAGCATATAGATTCTATGTGTTAGAATCTAATGACTATGTATCTGTGAACTCGATTATCGAGTCAAGAGATGCTATTTTTGATGAAAATAGATTTACATCTATACCTAGACCAAGGGACATGCTTCAGAATTCTTCTAGTAGGAACTCAGTTTCTACTGAAGATGTGAATGGATCGTCTGAACCAAGGAGAAGCACTAGAGCTAGAAAAGCAAAGTCTTTTGGAGATGATTTTCATCTTTATCTAGTAGAAGGCTCTAGAGATGAAATTGAATATCAATACCAATATTGTTTTGTTATTGAGGAGGATCCAAATACTTTTAGCGAAGCTATGAAATCTAGGGATGTTGCATTCTGGAAAGAAGCTATCCAAGATGAAATGGATTCTATCATGAATAACAATACTTGGGAATTGAGTGATCTGCCCCCTGGCTGTAAAGCGTTGGGAAATAGATGGATCTTCAAAAGGAAAATGAAGGTGGACGGTACCATAGATAAGTTTAAAGCCAGATTGGTGATCCAAGGTTTTAGACAAATAGAAGGGATTGATTATTTTGATACTTATGCTCCTGTTGCTAGAACCTCCACTATTAGGTTGTTAATAGAACTTGCTGCTATACACGACCTTGTCATTCACCAAATGGATGTGAAAATTGCATTCTTGAATGGTGAATTAGATGAAGAGATTTATATGAAACAACCCGAAGGGTTTGTTATGCCTGGTTGTGAGAACAAGGTGTGTAAATTGAAGAAATCAATTTATGGTCTGAAACAAGCACCAAAGGATTGGCATGATAAATTTGATACTGTAGTCTTGTCTAACGGTTATTTTCTTAACCAAGCAGACAAGTGTGTATATAGCAAATTTGATGCTTCTGGTAAAGGAGTTATAATTTGTTTATATGTGGATGACATGTTGATTTTTGGTACTGACCAAAATCAAGTAGATAAAACCAAGAAGTTCTTGTCATCTAATTTTGATATGAAAGACATGGGGGAGGCTGAGGTGATTCTTGGTATAAGGATCAAGCGTGAGAACAATGGCATTTCAATTTCTCAATCTCATTATATTGAGAAGATTCTTAAAAGATTTAACTTTAAGGATTGTTCTCCTGTTAGCACTCCTCTTGATCCTAGTATTAAACTCCTACCTAATACAGGTGTTGCAGTATCTCAACTTGAATACTCAAGGGCTATTGGTAGTCTTATGTATGCCATGATAAGCACTAGGCCAGATATTGCCTATGCTGTTGGAAAGCTTAGTAGGTATACTAGCAAGCCAAGCACACATCATTGGCAAGCCTTAAGCCGAGTGTTCAAATACTTGAAAGGAACCATGGATTATGGTTTGACATATACTGGATTTCCTTCGGTTATTGAAGGTCATTCAGATGCAAGTTGGATTTCCAATAAAGAAGATCATTCTTCCACAAGTGGATGGGTATTCCTTCTTGGGGGAGGTGTTATCTCTTGGGCATCAAAGAAACAAAGTTGCATTACTGATTCAACGATGGAATTTGAATTTGTGGCATTATCAGCGGCTGGTAAAGAAGCTGAATGGCTAAGAAATCTGATTTATGAGATTCCATTATGGCCTAAACCGATATCACCCATATCTATCAGATGTGATAGTGAGTCTGCCTTGTCTAATGCTTATAGACAAGTGTTCAAAGGCAAGTCTAGACACTTAGGTGTTAGACATAGCATGATTCATGAGCTAATCACGCATGGTGTTATATCAGTGGAGTTTATAAGAACTCAACATAATTTAGCCGATCATCTAACCAAAGGGTTGAGTAGAGATCTTGTGCACAAGTCGGCTGTAGGGATGGGATTAAAGTCCATCGAATAACCTCTCATGTTGAGATACCCAATTCCCATCTAATATGACATTAGGTGCTGAATTCAATGTGGAAAGCTTAACATTTAGAGATTGGAACACATTAAAGCATCATCCCAAGGTATGCGTTCAGACCTGCAAGTTAAGGAGGTTGAAGTTTGTCTTCTTAATAGTTCTTTTGAAAAATTGCATATGCAGGTGCGAGAATAAAAGAACTACCTATATGAGCATGAAGTTTAGTCGCTTCAAGAACCTTGGACTTGGCTTTGATACGCTTATGAAGGATTAGGACACTAGGCTAGTAAAAGATAGTGTCAAGTAAGAACATTCGAGAATGTAAATTTATGTGTATATTATCTTCATGTATTCACTATGAATAACCAAGGTTCAATCCATAGTGATACCTTGATATTCGAATATTTGGAATGTGTAATATACTAATGTGAAATTCAATCGTCACGATATTTCATTTATGCATAAGTTTGTCGTTTGTTGTGATTTTGTTTAGTTAATCATGGATTACGCTAAAATGGGGGAGGATTGTTGGATATTTTAGTGTAATTGGATTGGCTAGTTGATCAATGTAATCGTAATGCTACATCGAACAAGTCGGGAGAATGCGGAGTGCATGCTCTGTTCGAGTTCATTATGATTTCAGAATTATTGCTTATGAGACATGTCTATTGGTATCAAACACATCTGTTAGAATGAGATGTGTCTATTGGAAAAGACACATCTTGAGGTGTGTCTATTGGAAAAGACACATCTTGAGGTGTGTCTATTGGCATTGGACATGACTGTTGGAAATGAGATGTGTCTATTGGAAAAGACACATCTTGAGGTGTGTCTATTGGCAAAAGACACATCTGTTGACATCTATAAATAGGTGTGGCATTGATCATTTTACAAATAGGTTCATTTTGAAATACACAAAAAAACACATTCTCTCTTCTTGCAGATTTTCTGATTTTATCCGATTGAATTATTTGGGTGAACCACAAATAACTTCAATCTGAAAGTGTTCACACGACTTCAAAAAAATCCAAGTTATCACCCAACTCCCCAACATTTCTTTCTCCCTGTAACAAACTCTGAAGCATTATGTAAATATTAGTTTTAATCTTCATCTTCTTGCTTCTTCATTTCTGTTCATATGTTAGATGCTTGATTCAGAAATTATCATGGTATCAGAGCAAGTTCTTGTGATCTCGCCGTGATTCTTTGTGTTTTCGCCGGAATTTCACCGTTCTTAGTCAGAATTTCAACGTTTATGAGGTGTTTTCTGTTCTGATTCTTCAAGATTGTTCTTCTTATTCAGATAATAGTTCCGATCTGTGCATTTCATTGTTGATTTGAGAATTTTATTTGTTAATCTGTGACTTTTTGGCGCTGAGTTTGTTCGTTACCGTTTACGAAATCATTGATTGTGAAAAGTAAGATTTCTGTGTGATTTCTGAGTTTTAATGGCGACTACTCAATCGAATACTATCGATACTTCGAGTGTCTACTATATTCATCCTTCAGACGCAAATACTACACAACTTGTTTCTGTAAAGTTCAATGGAATAAACTATAATAACTGGAAAAGATCGATGTTGTTGATTTTATCTGCAAAGAACAAGCTAGGGCTTGTAAATGGAACTCTAGTTATGCCTGCAACAACTTCACCTGATTATAGTGCTTGGGAACGATGTAATTCTCTTTTCATATCTTGGATTTTGTTCAATCTTGATGAAACTATTGCTCGAAGTGTTTTGTTTTTAAAGACTGCAAGAGCTATTTGGAAAGATCTAGAGGAACGTTTTGGTTGTTCCTCAATCACTGAATTGTATTCTTTGGAACAATAATTGATTGAAATTACTCAGGGTACTCAGTCAGTTTCAGAGTTTTATACTAAAATCAAGACAGTTTGGGATAGTATTGATGATGTTAATCCCTTGCCGAGTTGTACATGTACTGCCTGCACATGTGATTTGGGACAGAAATTCTTGCAGAAACAGCAAGAACAACGTTTATTACAATTTTTGCTAAAATTGAATGACAAGTTCAGTGTTGTTAGAGGTCATATTATGTTGATGGTTCCTCTTCCCACAGTTTCTCAAGCTTATAGGCTAATAGCACAGGAAGAAAGTCACAAGGATATTTCTCAGATTTCGATAAACACTGAGAATTTGGCATTTGTAGCAGCTGATAGAAGAGCTTATGTTACTCAGAATCAGAGACCATATCTTTACAATAATTATCAGAAATTTGCTGGAATGAATGTTCCTCGAGCTCAGATGAATCAATTTCCTAGAATGCATAGTCCACGGCCTCAGATCAAACAGTTTATTGCACCTCAAAGACCATCTAAACCTGGTGCTAGCTATTTCTGCACACATTGTAAAGTACAGGGTCATAGCATAGACAAATGTTTTCAACTTAATGGATTTCCACCTGGTTTCAGAGGTTTTAAAGATAAGAGAGTAGCTGCAGCTATCACTTCTCAGAATCTTGATGACAACTCTCATTCACAGTTACAACCACAAGATGATATATCTTCAGAAATAACTACTGGTTCTTCTAACAACATTACAGAAGAACAATATGCTCAGTTGGTTAATCTTCTCAACAATAGTCATGTTTCTTCTAATCACCAGACTGAATCTACTAGTCATGCCCTCCTGGCAGGTAATATACGCCTGTTAAGTTCTTCCGAGTCCAAATGGTTATTGGACAGTGGTGCTACAGACCACATTTGTCCTAGTCTTGATCAATTTTTGGAATATGAATCTGTTAATTCAGAAAATCGTATTACAATTCCTGATGGTAGTAAATTCCTGTTTTACACAAAGGGACTATTTTGCTCAATGATCACATTACTCTTAGGAATGTTCTACATGTACCTGACTTCCAATTCTATTTGATCTCTGTCACCAAGCTTTGCAAGGATCTTAAATGTAATCTGATTTTCTCTGATTCCAAGTGCTTTCTGCAGGACCATTTTCAGAAAGAGCAGCTGATGCTTCTTGGTAACATGAGTGATGGTCTCTACTCTGTTCAGCCTACTATTCCTCTTAAAGCTACTACTTCTGCAACTGTTTCTAGTGTTGGATTATTTTCTCAGTCTCAGAAAGAAGTTCAACTATGGCATCTTCGTTTTGGTCACTTACCTTTTCCTCAGTTGAAACATGTTAAGCCACAACTTAACATTTCAGATTGTATTGATTCTACGATTTGTCAAATCTGCCCTGTTGCCAGACAATGTCGACAATCTTTTTCACATAGTTCTACCAAGACTACTAATCCTCTAGAAATGCTTCATGTGGATATTTGGGGTCCATATCGGACAAAGACTTATACCAATTGTACTTCGTTTTTAACAATTGTTGACGATTATACTCGTTTCACTTGGGTTCATTTACTTAGACAAAAATCTGAGGTTGCTGAAATACTTGAGAAGTTTGTTTTGTATGCTGAAAATCAATTTAAACATAAAGTCTTATGCATTCGTTCTGATAATGCTTTGGAACTTACTCAAGGTGCTCTTAAAGCTTTTTATCTGCGTCATGGCATTATAAATCAAACAAGTTGTGTTCATACGCCTCAACAGAACGGTGTTGTTGAACGTAAACATCGCCATTGATAAGTGGATTTATATCCACTTGGAGCGTTCCATATCGGCTTAAATTGATTGTCTTGGACTCAAGTTTGTGGTAGTTTTGATGTGTTTTACTTAATTGTGCAGGGTTGAAGAAATATCGATTAAAGGTGTAGTTTCCGTCATTTTTGGAGCATTTTGTGGAGTTGATTGATGATAAGGAATGGAGAATGGTGGCTAATGTCAACTCCTAAGAAGTATACAAGTCATTAAGAATGAAAGACGGAAGCTCATGCAAAAGGAACGAGAAGAAAAGATGAAAAAATGAAGAAAAATCAAGTTTTCGCAGCACGCAGCCATGCTAACAGCCCCGCAAGGCTGTCAGCGCCGTGTAGTGCAGATTGGAGCAAGGCTGACAGCGCCCCAAGGCTGTCGGCGCTGCGGGTTGCTGCGTGGTGCGCGGGTGAAAAATCAGCCAAAATTTCTGATTTTGTTTTGGCCATATCTTGAGTTCTAGAAGTCCGTTTGAGGCCCGTAAGCTGTCCACGCGAAGATAACGAGATTCTCTATCATTCTAAGGTGGTCCAGAGGTCCAATTACGTTTGGAACGTTCCAGAAAATCTGAAGAAAAGGCAGCTACGAATTTCCCTTTAAATCAGAATCAGTTTAGGAAACGTACTTCTATTATAATTCTGATTTGGTATTTTCTTGTTGGGCAAGATGTCTAGAGCCTATATAAACACATCCAACCCTTGTAAATTGTATCATTAAGATCATCATCATTAGGAGAAGAACCTATATAAACACATCCAACCCTTGTAAATTGTATGATTAAAGATCATCATTAGGAGTAGAACCATTACATATCAATTACTTAGATTTATTTGTATCTTTTCATACTTTGTTTTTATCATGGTTTCATCAGATCCCATGATGACGAGCGGTTCGATTATGAACTAATCGTTGTCATGGGATTCTAACGGATTTATTTATGGAGCTTTAGTATCTTGACTGCTTTACAGATCTGTGTGTGATGTATATCTGATATCCTCGTATGGTTGTGCTTTATGAATTTAGATGCGTCATGAACATCTAATTTGTTAATCTCTTGTGAAGCGAGAGTGGATCTTGAGATTTAGAACTTTCAATGCTAGCATAGGATAGGTTGATGTTTTAACATCATGATTTGTGGCGTAAATAGAGATATTATGCTACCCTATGTGATCTATGTGGATAACTTGTTCTTCAACCGTTATGTTTTCAAATTCTATAGAGATATAGGGTCTAAGCATAATTGGTGTCTATTCATCTTCTATCTCTTTTGTGGATGTATGTTTAGTTTGGTATTCGTATACTGAGAAGTAGCGTATACTTGTTTCGTGTTATCCGATCAGATATCATAACCATTGCATATAGTGATTAAAGGCGTCAGATCTAAGCGAAGTATTTAATGAAGTTAGGATTCCATGGTTTCTCTTGCAGAAGTAATTTGATTCCAATTCTTGTTAGTTAGTTAATTCTTAGTTTGTTAATTTGTTTTTTATAGTTAATCTTAGTTAATCAAAACCAAATTTGTTAATTGTCTTAGCAGTGAATAATAATCATACATTGTTGCATAGGTACATCTACTGAATTAAAACCATAACCAGATCTCTGTGGGAACAAACTTGACTTCTATCTGTATTACTTGTGACCACGTACGCTTGCGTGATTTAGTGCAAACAGCCATCTCCTCGAAACTGCTCGTTCTCTATTTTTTCAATCTAAAATTCCAGATTCATATTGGGGGAATGTGTTCTCTGTGCAACATATCTCATTAACCGAATGCCTTTGTCTAGTATTGGTAATGTTACACCATACTTTCGTTTATATAATTCTATGCCTGACCTTGATTTGCTTAAACCATTTGGATGCCTCTACTACATTTCTACTCAACCAGTTAATCGCTCAAAATTTCATCCTCGAGCTGAACCTGGTGTTTTTCTGGGCTATCCACCTCATCAAAAAGGTTACAAGATTCTAAATTTGACAACTCATCAGGTATCTATTTCTCGTGATGTTGTTTTTCATGAACTTCATTTTCCCTATCATCTTATCCAACATAGTTCTAATGAATCTTCTACTACTTCCATATTTTTACCTCATACTACTTCTATTTCTACTGATTATTCAGACATTCCTCCACAATCTCAGACACAAACACAGACACATACACCTGAATCATCTTCTAGTACTTCTAGTACTAAATCATCTTTTTCCTCTAGTACTTCTACGGAATCTGATACTAGTTCCTCCACTACTAACACTGGTACACATACTATTCCCTCACGTGTTTCAACTCGAACACGTCAAGTTCCTTCATATCTTACAGATTATGTTTGTAACATTGCTACTTTGTCTACACCTACTCATCACTGTAATTTTGTTTCTGCTGATAACTTTACTAATGATCACAAAACCCACATTGTTGCTCTTTCTACTCTTACTGAGCCTGCTTCTTACAAAGAAGCTGCAGCTCATCCTCTATGGAAAGAAGCCATGGACAAAGAACTCCAGGCCCTTGCTTTGAATCACACTTGGGATCTTGTTTCGTTACCACCTGGTAAAAACACGATTGGTTGTCGCTGGGTTTTTAAAGTTAAACTTCACTCTGATGGCTCTTTAGAACGCTGTAAAGCTCGTCTTGTTGCAAAAGGTTATAATCAAAAACTTGGGATTGATTATGAGGAGACTTTTTCTCCTGTCATTAAGATGAACACAGTTCGTTGTCTTGTTGCTTTGGCTGCCAGTCGTCGTTGGAAATTGTTTCAGTTAGACGTAAATAATGTGTTTCTTCACGATGATCTTAAATAAGAGGTATATATGAAACCACCACCTGGTCTTTCTGTTGGTCCAAATATAGTCTGCAGGTTAGTCAAGTCTATCTATGGACTTAAACAAGCCTCACGTGAATGGTTTGATAAGCTTGTTCTGGAACTGATTTCTCAAGGTTATGTTCAATCTAAAAACGATTACAGCCTCTTTATCAAACGTTCTAATTCCAAAATCACTATAATGGCTGTCTATGTCGATGACATAATTGTCACAGGTGATGATATAAATTCTATTCTTTCTATTAAACAGCATCTTCACACTGTTTTTGGGATAAAGGATTTGGGTTTCCTTCATTACTTTTTAGGTATTGAAGTTGGGTATTATTCCAATGGTATCACCCTTAGTCAGACTAAATTTACCAAGGACCTTCTTGCAGCATGTCCGTTTGATCTCCCTTCTAAGGCAACTACACCATTACCATTACATCTTAAGTTGACTGCAACTGATGGTGCCTTACTATCCAATCCAGAAATCTATCGTACTTTGGTTGGTAAGATTAATTACTTGACAAATACCAGACCAGACTTAAGCTACACTGTCCAAGTGCTAAGTCAGTTTATGCAACTTCCTCGTACTACACATCTTGCTGCTTTATTGCATACTTTAAAGTACATTGATTCTTCTCCTAATGATGGCATTTTACTTCAAGCATCTGATTCATTAATACTTCAAGCCTATTCAGACTCCGACTGGGCTGCTTGTCCAACCTCACGACGTTCTGTCACAGGCTATATTCTTTTATTTGGCAACTCCCCAGTTGCTTAGAAGTCTAAAAAACAACCTACGATTTCACGATCTTCTTCTAAATCTGAATACAGGGCGATGGCTTCTGCTGTTGCAGAAGTTACTTGGACAGTTCGCCTCCTGGACGAACTTGGTGTTACTTCACTTAAGCTAGTAACGCTTCATTGTGACAATCAATCAGCTCTTCACATTGCTAAAAACCCTGTCTTTCACGAACGTACTAAGCATATTGATATTGATTGTCATTTTACACGAGATAAAGTGATGGAAGGTCTTCTTCAACTTACTTATTTACCTACTTCTAATCAGTTGGCAGATGCTTTCACCAAGATCCTTCCTTCTGCTCAATTTCAGTTACTACTTTCCAAGTTAGGCATGTTTTCAACACTTCCTAACTTGAGGGGGGGTATTGAGACTAACACATTGAAACAAACTAATAGTGAAGTTAACACAGCCTTACATTCTTTACATACTATTATTAGTAAGATATCCAGCTCAAGAATAGGAAAGTAGGAAAGTATGAGCTGTCATTAGAGTGTATATATACTAGAGGCTAGGAGTTAGTTAGAATCACTTGTCATTTTTACATTTCTTTCTCCCTGTAACAAACTTTGAAGCATTATGTAAATATTAATTTTAATCTTCATCTTCTTGCTTCTTCATTTCTGTTCATATGTTAGATGCTTGATTCAGAAATTATCAACATCGCCAACTTGTGTAAAAAGGACATTTGTCCATGAGGGTTGGTTAAAACTTGAGTGACCAGTAGTGATTATTAACAGATCACAAGCTTCATTAAAAGAACGTTTAGTGCTCTATGTAAATAATTATGTAAGTATTCTTTAGAGAGAAATGATTGGATATAAAACTGAATTGATTAACAAATGATTGAGTTACAAGAGTATTTATACAGAGAGACTAACTAGATAGTTGACTAACTAACTAACTAATGTAATGACTAATCTACCCTTACTAACTAATATTTACACTTTAACATCCTCCCTCAAATTAGCAGTTGGAAGTTTGTTTACAACTCCTAATTTGCTGAGCAAATATTTCAATCTGTGAGAGGGAAGAGCTTTAGTAAGAAGATCAGCCGGTTGTTGTAGTGAAGCCAAATAAGTAGGTAGAATGAATCCTTCCTTAACCTTGTCTCGAATCAGATGGCAATCTAACTCAATGTGCTTTGTACGTTCATGTAAAACTGGATTTTCTGCAATATGAATTGCTGAGCTATTATCACAGTACAAGACAATTGGTCGTGGAATTTTGAACTTGATCTCAGTAAGCATGTTGAAAATCCAAGTCACCTCACATAGTGCATTTGCCATACTTCTATATTCTGCCTCAGCTGAAGATCTAGCTACTGTGTTTTGCTTTTTGCATTTCCAGGAGATTAAAGCATTTCCTAGCATAACACAATAGCCTGATAATGATCTTCTAGTCATTGGACATGAAGCCCAGTCTGCATCAGTATAAACCTTGAGTGTGAGACTGTTATTTGCTGCAAAAAACAATCCCTGTTCTGGTGCATTCTTTATATACTTAATCAATTTCATTGCTGCTGCTTTATGCAAATCAGTAGGTGCAGATAGAAATTGGCTAAGTATATGAACTGGATAGGTTATATCTGGTCTAGTTATTGTCAAATAAATCAGTTGACCAACCAACCTTCTATAAGAAGAAGCTTGATAAGTGGATTTATATCCACTTGGATCATTCTATTTTGGCTTAAATTGGTGTCTTGTATCTCAAGTATGTGTGTGTTTTAATATGTTTTTGTGAGATTTGTGCAGGGTGTATTCCAGATGTGGATATTGCATTTAGTAGGTGCTATATGGTGTTTTTAGTGTCAAGAAAGCAAGTGCTTGGAGTTGCAAATGAAAGCGGAGAAGAAATCAACTTAAAAGAAAAATTGCAGTCTGTTCAGCATACCTTGGGCGCGGGCGCGCGGAGAGAAGCATGTGCTGCGCGCGGGCGCGCGGGAAGAAATGACTGGCAGGAAGGCGCGCGCGGGCGCGGTGGATTTAGCCTTGGGCGCGCGCGGCCGCGCGGGAGACGGCAGAAAATTCCTGGAATTGTATTTTAATTAGGAAATTGCCGTTTTCTTCTCCTAATTCATATGGCAAACACTTGGGACGATTTGAAGCTTCTGGAATTCAACTTAAACATGGGAATTGCAATTCTATTTCAATTAAAGATGGAAAATTACCGGAATTCTATCCTATTTCAAATACGGTAATCGCTTGGTCAAGGAGGCACTTGGGGGCTATAAATACACACCTTGGGGCACAGAAAAATCATCATCTACACATCCTACACACATAATTCGTTCAGAGCAAGAAGGGGGAGAAGCCAAGGCGAGGAACGTGACGACAAGAAGATCTAGACATAGTTTTCTTGTATTCCTTTGTTAGGCGTATCTTGTGGATGCTCATTACTTTTCCGGATTTGTTCGCTAAACCTTATTTTATTATTGATTTATTCATCATCTTCTTTACCTTGTTTACTACCATGCTTTCATCAAATCCCATGGTGACGAAAGGTTCGATCATGAACTAATCGTTATCGTGGGGTCCTAGTGGATTTATCTATGTAGCTTAGTAGTTTGCATGCCTTAGAGATTTATGTGTGGTGAATTATTGATATCCTTGTATGGTTATGCTTATTGAATTTAGGTGCGTCGCGAACATCTAATTTGTTAATCTCTTGCTAAACGAGAGTGGATCTTGAGATTTAGAACTTGCCATGCTAGCATAGGATAGGTTGATGTAATCATCATGATTTGTGGCATGAATAGAGATATTATGCTACCCTATGTGATCTAAGTGAATAACTTGTGCTTCAACCTTTATGTTTTCAAATTCTATAGAGATATAGGGTCTAAACATAATAGGTGACTATTCATCTTCTATCTTTTGTGGATGTATGCTTAGATTGGTACTAGTATACCGAGAGGTAACTTTTACTCTTTTCGTGTTGTTCGATCAGATATCAAAACCATCGCATGTTTTAATCGAAGGCTGCAACTCTAAGTGAAGTAGATAATGAAACTAGGATTCCATGTTTATTCTCATATAAGTAATCCGAATTTAAGTCTAGTTAATTGTTTTTAGTTTTATAAATTGCATCTTAGTTTAATTTAGTTAATCAAACCCTATTTGTTATTTTCTTAGCAGTGAATTAAAACCATACATTATTGCATAGACATATTTTCTGAGTAAAACTTAACCAAGATCTCTGTGGAACGAACTTTAATTGTATTACTTGTGACTACGTGCGCTTGCGTGAATCTAGCATAACAAGTTTTTGGCGCCGCTGCCGGGGATTATCGGTGTTTTTATTTCAGTTTATGTGTTTGTCAATAGTGGTCGTTAGCGTTCACTGACTCGAATTCTTACTTAGTTTGTTTGTTTCGTGGTGTTTCAGGTACTTGAGTTTGTATGCAAACACGTTCGCAAGCTCGATTACTTAAACTGGCAGAAGACGATCTTGTTGAGAATATCGAGAATAAGGAAGAGGAGACTGAACCTACAGTAGCAATGGCAGATGCAGCAGCAGCTAAGGCTTTGAAGGACTATTCTCAGCCGAAACTCAATGACATTCAGTCGAGCATTGTTAGGCCAGCTATTGCAGCGAACAACTTTGAGATCAAGCCGGGCACAATTCAGATGGTGCAGAATTCAGTCCAGTTTGGGGGAGCTACTACAGAGGATCCAAACATGCATGTTCGGGACTTTATTGAAATCTGCGACACTTTCAAGTGTAATGGTGTGACGGATGAAGCTATCAGGTTGAGGCTTTTCCCATTCTCTCTGAGGGATAAGGCTAAGAGCTGGCTACACTCTCTACCACCTGGTTCCATTACTACATGGGAAGATCTTGCTCAGAAGTTCCTTACTAAATTCTTTCCTATGGCAAAAACTGCAGCAATAAGGAACCAGTTGACTCAATTTCAACAACAATCTGGCGAGTCCTTGTGTGAGGCTTGGGAACGCTACAAGGAGATGCTAAGGAAGTGTCCTCATCATGGCATGCCTGATTGGATGGTTATCAATGGATTCTACAATGGTTTGGGAGCACAATCTAGACCTTTGCTAGATGCAGCATCAGGTGGAGCTCTGTGGGCGAAGAGCTATGATGAAGCTTATGAACTTATTGAGATGATGGCTGCTAATGAATATCAGAATCCAACCCAGAGACTTTCTCAAGGCAAAGTAGCAGGAGTCTTGGAAGTAGATACAGCTTCAATGATTACGGCTCAGTTGAAGGCTCTTGCTATGAAGGTGGATTCTCTTGCTAATTATGGAGTTCAGCAGGTGGCTAGTGTTTGTGAGCTATGTGCGGGCGCACATGAGACGAGTCAATGTGCTATCTCTTCTGAATCAGCACAGTTCGTGAGTAATTTCCAGAGACCTGCTATACCGGTTCCAGCCACTTATCATCCTAATAATAGGAATCATCCTAACTTCAGCTGGAGCAACAATCAGAATAATCAACAATCTTATCAGCAAGCAAAGCCGTATAATCAGGGTTATCAGCAATCTTATAGGGCACCATATCAACCACCAGGATTTCAACAGCAACAACCTCAGACTCAGGTGGGGCAATCATCTAATGATAAATCTGATGAGATGTGGATAGCATTGAAGAACCTACAAGCTGGTCAGAAGCTCTTGGAAACTCAGATAGGACAGATTGCAAGTGCCTTGGGTAGTAGGCCACAAGGAACTCTTCCTAGTGATACGGAAGCGAATCCAGGTAGGAGGGACTTCAAGGAGCAGGTGAAGGCCGTAACTTTGAGATCAGGAAGGGTCACATCAGGTCCTAAATCAGCCACTAACGAAGAGGAAGAAGTGCAGAACCAGCAAGTCGAAAATTCTGCATTGCCCGAAATTGAAAAATCTGACTTGGTAGCTGATCAGCTGGAAGGTGAGAAAGAGAAGAGCAAGGAATCTGTTGATAAGGCTTCTCCGGAGTTGTCTACTAAGAATAATCAGATCTACCCTCCTCCTCCATATCCTAGAAGACTCCAGAAGCAGAATTTGGATAACAAATTTGCGAGGTTCTTAGAAGTGTTCAAGAAGTTGCACATCAACATACCTTTTGCGGAAGCACTTGAGGAGATGCCGAGCTATGCCAAGTTCATGAAGGGTATTCTTTCGCGTAAGTTGAAGCTCGATGCATTAGAGACCGTTGCCTTAACGGAAGAGTGTAGTGCGGTTCTGCAACAGAAATTGCCTCCAAAGCTAAAGGATCCGAGTAGCTTTACTATTCCATGCACAATTGGTAATCTATTCTTTGAGAAGTGCTTGTGTGACTTGGGAGCTAGCATCAATCTCATGCCCTTGTCAGTATTCATGCAATTGGGTCTACCGGATCCAAAGCCAACTAACATCTCGCTACAGTTGGCTGATCGTTCAATTACCTATCCGAGAGGCATAGTTGAGGATGTCTTGGTGAAAGTTGATAAGCTCATCTTCCCTGCTGATTTTGTTATATTGGATTTCGAGGAAGATAAGAAGATTCCCATAATCTTGGGAAGGCCCTTCTTAGCTACAGGTAGTACCTTGATTGATGTGCAGAAAGGAGAGCTCACCATGAGGGTACAGAATCAGAATGTCACCTTTAATGTGTTCAATGCTATGAAGCTTCCGTCTGATGAAGAAGAATGTTTCAATGTTGATTTGGTTGATTCCATGGTAGCCAAGGATCTTGATCATTTGTTGCTAACAGATTCTTTGGAAAAAGCATTGAGTGGGAACTCTGAGGTGAAAGATGAGGATGAAGTAATGCAAATTCAGATGTTGAATGCTAATTCATGGAAGAGGAAATTTGACATGCCATTCGAGTCTCTTGGGTTAAAGGAGTTGGAAAAGTCACAAATCCGTCTTAAACCATCGATTGAGGAGGCTCCTACTCTTGAACTCAAACCTTTGCCTAGTCACTTGAGGTATGCTTTTCTTGGTGATACCTCTACGCTACCTGTTATTATTTCTTCTAATCTGTCAGATGTCGAGGAAGAAAAGCTCTTGCGTATATTGAGGAAATTCAAGACAGCAATTGGTTGGACTATAGCAGATATCAAGGGAATCAGTCCTTCGTATTGCATGCATAAAATTCTGCTGGAAGAAGGAGCTAAGCCTACTGTTGAACATCAAAGAAGACTCAATCCGATTATGAAGGAGGTCGTGAAGAAGGAAATTCTAAAGTGGTTAGATGCTGGCATTATCTATCCTATCTCAGATAGTTCTTGGGTGAGTCCGGTTCAATGTGTGCCAAAGAAAGGAGGCATGACAGTTGTTGCTAATGAGAAGAATGAGCTCATCCCTACTCGAACAGTCACAGGGTGGAGAGTTTGCATGGATTATCGGAAGCTCAACAAAGCCACAAGAAAAGATCACTTCCCTCTGCCTTTTATTGATCAGATGCTAGACAGGTTGGCTGGTCACGAGTATTATTGTTTGCTTGATGGATATTCTGGCTATAATCAGATTTGCATTGCTCCGGAAGATCAAGAGAAGACCACATTCACATGTCCTTTTGGCACTTTTGCTTTTCGTCGAGTTTCGTTTGGACTGTGTGGTGCTCCTGCCACTTTCCAAAGGTGCATGATGGCTATTTTCTCAGACATGATTGGCTCGAATGTGGAAGTTTTTATGGATGACTTCTCAGTTTTTGGTACATCTTATGATGAGTGCTTGCATAATCTTGGTTTGGTTTTGAAGAGGTGTGTTGAGACCAATTTGGTGCTTAATTGGGAGAAGTGTCATTTTATGGTACAAGAAGGAATTATTCTTGGGCACAAGGTATCTAGAAAGGGACTTGAAGTGGATAGAGCCAAGGTGGAGACAATCGAGAATCTTCCTCCACCTATTTCTGTTAAAGGAATTCGCAGTTTTCTTGGTCATGCAGGATTCTATAGGCGATTCATTCAAGACTTCTCGAAAATCTCTAAACCTTTGTGCAATTTGTTAGAAAAGGATGTTCCTTTCAAGTTTGATGCTGAATGTTTGGCGGCTTTTGAGCTGTTGAAGAAGAAGCTCACTACTACTCCTATCATTACCGCACCCAATTGGGAGGAGCCGTTTGAGCTGATGTGTGATGCTAGTGATTATGCTGTTGGTGCTGTGCTTGGACAAAGGAAGGACAAAATTTTTCATGTGGTTTACTATGCTAGTAAAACCCTAAATGAGGCTCAGCTTAATTACACCACTACTGAGAAGGAGTTGTTAGCGGTTGTTTATGCTTTTGAGAAATTCAGATCTTATTTGCTTGGTACGAAGGTGATTGTGTACACGGATCATGCTGCTATTCGATATCTCATGTCAAAGAAGGATTCTAAGCCTAGGTTGATTCGTTGGGTGCTTCTCTTGCAAGAATTTGATGTGGAGATCAAGGATAGGAAGGGCACGGAAAATCAAGTAGCTGATCATCTTTCTCGTTTGGAGGACCAAGGTAAAGATTCACATGCTAAGTCTTTTATTAATGAATCTTTTCCGGATGAGCAACTTTTTGGAGTGCAAGGTGAAGAGCCATGGTTTGCAGATTATGTGAACTATCTTGTTAGTAATGTCATCCCTCCAGAATTCTCTTATGCTCAAAGGAAGAAGTTCTTACATGATGTGAAGTGGTACCGTTGGGACGAGCCATTCTTGTTCAAACTTGGTATAGATCAGATTTTGAGGAGGTGCATTCCCTATAGTGAGACTGAGAGTATCTTGCGTGATTATCATTCTACCACATATGGAGGTCATTATGGAGGTAATAAAACAGCTCAGAAAGTACTTCAGGCGGGATTCTATTGGCCGACTCTGTTTAAGGATTCTCATCGTTTTGTGATGAGTTGTGATCGATGTCAACGAGTTGGTAATATCTCTAGGAGGAATGAGATGCCTTTGAATACTATTCTGGAAGTGGAGATCTTTGATGTGTGGGGGATTGATTTTATGGGTCCGTTTGTTTCATCTTATAATAATCAGTACATCTTGCTAGCTGTGGATTATGTGTCTAAATGGGTGGAGGTGAAAGCTTTACCAACCAATGATGCTAAGGTGGTACTGAATTTTCTTCACAAGCAGATTTTTACACATTTTGGGACTCCAAGAGCTATAATCAGTGATGAGGGGACACACTTCTGTAATCGTCAATTTACTGCTATGATGGCAAGGTATAATGTGACGCATCGTGTTGCCACTGCTTATCATCCCCAAACTAATGGTCAAGCGGAGGTCTCAAATCGTGAAATCAAAAGGATCCTTGAAAAAGTGGTGAATCCATCTCGTAAGGATTGGTCATTGAAGTTAGACGAAGCTGTTTGGGCTTATAGAACTGCGTACAAGACACCTCTTGGGATGTCACCTTATCAGTTGGTGTTTGGTAAGGCTTGTCATTTACCAGCTGAGTTGGAGCACAAGGCTTTTTGGGCATTGAAGAAGTTAAATCTGGATATCTCAGCTGCGGGTGAAAAGCGTCTACTTCAGTTGAATGAGCTTGAGGAATTTCGTGAGCAGGCTTATGAGAATGCAAAAATGTATAAGGAGAAGGTTAAAAGGTGGCATGATAGAAAGTTGGTGCACAAGGAATTCGTGCAGGGTCAACAGGTTTTGCTGTACAACTCTCGCCTTAAACTTTTTCCGGGAAAGCTCAAGTCAAAGTGGTCTGGTCCGTTTACAGTTAAGGAGGTATTTCCACATGGAGCGGTGGAGATATTTAGAGGGTCTATCAATGATGCTTTTAAAGTAAATGGACATCGACTGAAGCCTTATTATGGAGGAACGGTGAACCGTGAGAAGGTTGCCTTCGTTTTGTCAGAATTGTGAGATTGTGGAAGTACGTCAAGCTAAAGACGTAAAACAAGCGCTTCTTGGGAGGCAACCCATGGTGTTAGGCATTTTTTTGTAGAAGTCAGTAGTTAGGAATTTTTGTCGTTTGAAAAAAAAAAAAAAAAAAAAAAAAGAAAGAGAAATTTTTTTTTGGAAACCTGGGCGCGGGCGCGCGGAGAAAGGCCTGGCCTGGGCGCGGCCGCGCGGAGCTTTGGAAAAACAGGAGCAGTATCGGGGCAGTTTGAGTTTTAAGAAGCCCAACCCTAATTCTTCTCTTCTAATTCGATTTTTACACCCCAAATTTCTTTCCATCAGTTATATAACCTATCTATTCCATATCATCTTTTCATTACAAATCTCATATCACATATACTTACATATCTACACACAAATTCACCCATTCATATCAATTTCAAACCCTAATTGGACTTCAAGGGGGCTTCGATTTTTCGAGTTTGGGGGACTGATTTGGCAAGTTCTACCTCTACTATTCGATTTGGGTAATCTCTATTCTTGGTTTTTGATATTTTCGAATTGTAGTCTTGCAAATTGTGGATTTTTTGTGTGAGATTTGTGGACAGATTTTTGGGTCGAATTTTTGGCAGTTGGGGTGTGATTTTGCAGTTGTTATTGATTACTATGGCACCAAAGAGAGCTAGGGTTGTTGGTAGTAGTTCCCGTGGTCGTTCATTGTCTGTTTCTGACTCGAGTTCGGGAGATGAGGGTATGGAGAAGTTTCGTTCTGAGGAGGCTAGGGCTGAGTATGTGAAGTTGCTGACTCGGTCCGTAGCGAAGGATAGGATTTGGTTGCCCGTTGCTGCTGATGGTGAGATGGTGGCTATGATTGAGGAGAGGGGTTGGCAGGGTTTGTGTGAGCTTGCATCCGCTGTCCCGTTGACTATAGTTCGGGAATTCTATGCGAATGCCAGGGAGAACAGGGATGGTTATTCACTTGTCCGAGGGTTTACTATCGATTACACTGCTCGTGCTATTCGGCTGTTACTTGGGTTGCCGGATAGACCTGTTGGGGCGGAGGACTGGACTTTTAAGGCCAGGTCCGAAGTGGATTTAGATGAGGTGGTGGCACGTCTGTGTGTGCCAGGTACGACATGGAAATTGAAGGTTGGGTCAACTGAGAAGGCTACATTTCCATCTGCCTCCATGAACAAATATGCTAGGGCTTGGAATTCTTTTATTTGTGCTAATCTGATGCCTACTACACATACACATGAGGTGACAGTTGAGCGAGCTATCTTGTTGTGGGCTATTCTGAATGGACATTATATCGATGTTGGATATTTGGTGAATCAGAGTATGCTGCGCTTCTTGAGAGTGTCTTCGGGGGCAGTTCCTTATGGCTCTATTGTTACGAGGATGTGTGCAAATGCTGGGGTGACATGGTCGTCTGAGGAGCCGATTCAGATGCCAGCTGGACCTATCGATGTGTCGAAGTTGGGGGAATGGCCTGGCGGCATTCCTCATCCTAGGGGTCTGGGCTATGCGATTGCTGGCGCTCCTCCAGTTGCTCCTGTTGCTGTCTCGAGTGCTTCGCATGATAGGAGGATGATGAGGCGGATGGATGCATTGTATGAGAGCCATAGCCGGTTTTCAGCGAGGTTGACTCAGGCTTTCAGTTCTGCCTTTGGAGCTAGTGGATCCCATGTTGAGTGGCCAGTCTTTGGATCGGACACTATTTATCCACCTCCAGATTCTCCACCCGAGGAGGGTGATGACGCTGAGGCGTAGGTATGTTTCTACTTTCCCTCGTAATTACTTCCATTCAATGGGGTCATTGAATATCTTAAGTTTGGGGGTGGTTTGGGGGAAAAGTATTGTATATGTTGTATATGTTTCATTGTGTTCATGTTAGGATATCATGTTTGCATATTAGTCGTAAGTCATGCATGTTATGTTCGTATTATCTATGTTGTTTCATATAGGACATTTTGTTTTATTTTCGTATACCATGTGAGTTTTCATTTCATGATTAGTTGCATTTGCATGGCATGCATTTTTCATGATCCCTTAAAATGAGCTGATTCTGATTGATAGGTAGATGTTGATTTGAGTGTGATGATAATGAGTAGAGGGCTGATTTATAGTTCCTAGGTAATTGACTTGCATGTTCAGGAACAAAATTTTTACACAGTCTCATTGGGGTACTTTTGGGGGTAGGTTGGAGTCATGCATGTTGGATGTTTTGAGATTTAATCACTTGTTTATTCTTAGAATTTTCGTTATTCCCTTTATAGCGTAGGAACATTAAAGTCTAAGTTTGGGGGAAAACAGGAATTTCATGATAGTTGTTAATATTTGTCAATAAAGGCTAGGCGTCAATTGGCTAGTAGCCAGCTCATATTTATATGAGTAGTCTAGGGTTGGAAATGAGAAAGGCTCATTCCAGATTGCGAAAAAAAAAAGAAAAAAAAAAAAAAATCAGAATAAGAAAAAAAAATTAGAAAAAAAAAAAAAAAAAAAGGGAAAAAAGAAAAAAAAAAGAGTCAAGTTTTGTTTATTAATGCAAAATTAACCAGAGTGAGCTCTTTAATACTCGAGTAATTAAGTCTGAGGGGACTTAGTCCTAGTGACCTAAGGCTTTATAGTCTGGGATCCTGCTGACCTAACACTCGCTACATGGGTATTATTGTATAAGCCTTTTGGGGTCTCATTCATTGCACGGTTAAATAAGCATGCGTATTGTATATGTAGTGTCGTAGCATAGTAATAAAGCATGAGTTTCTGTCTACCTTGGATAAGGGTGGAGGTGTTCCTAGGTTATGGAGTGTCTACAGTCTATTCTAGTTATAAACCTGTGATTGTCTTGACGGAAAGCATGTATGATTTTTGACCTATTTCTGGGGGTATTTCTGATGAGCATTGCACACACGCACGTTTCTGTCATGTATTGTTAGTATACGGGGACTTAGTCGAGCTCTGCTTGGATTTGTTGCATTCGTTGAGATATTTGCTTGTTAGTTAGTTTTGGGGAGTTTGAAGGGGATCTTGCATTTTTCATATTAGTTGCATTCATGCATTGCATTGCATTAGGTTAAATGGATTTTGTGGGTACATTCGCTATAGGCCCTCACGAGACCTTACTCGTCCACTAGGGCTGCCTAGGGGTTTAAAGGGCTTGTTGCATATGCCAAATGCAACCGTGATCACCTACGGAAGTGGTACTAGCTAGTTGTATATATTTTTGTTTATGCTTGAGGACAAGCATCGGTTTAAGTTTGGGGGTGTGATAAGTGGATTTATATCCACTTGGATCATTCTATTTTGGCTTAAATTGGTGTCTTGTATCTCAAGTATGTGTGTGTTTTAATATGTTTTTGTGAGATTTGTGCAGGGTGTATTCCAGATGTGGATATTGCATTTAGTAGGTGCTATATGGTGTTTTTAGTGTCAAGAAAGCAAGTGCTTGGAGTTGCAAATGAAAGCGGAGAAGAAATCAACTTAAAAGAAAAATTGCAGTCTGTTCAGCATACCTTGGGCGCGGGCGCGCGGAGAGAAGCATGTGCTGCGCGCGGGCGCGCGGGAAGAAATGACTGGCAGGAAGGCGCGCGCGGGCGCGGTGGATTTAGCCTTGGGCGCGCGCGGCCGCGCGGGAGACGGCAGAAAATTCCTGGAATTGTATTTTAATTAGGAAATTGCCGTTTTCTTCTCCTAATTCATATGGCAAACACTTGGGACGATTTGAAGCTTCTGGAATTCAACTTAAACATGGGAATTGCAATTCTATTTCAATTAAAGATGGAAAATTACCGGAATTCTATCCTATTTCAAATACGGTAATCGCTTGGTCAAGGAGGCACTTGGGGGCTATAAATACACACCTTGGGGCACAGAAAAATCATCATCTACACATCCTACACACATAATTCGTTCAGAGCAAGAAGGGGGAGAAGCCAAGGCGAGGAACGTGACGACAAGAAGATCTAGACATAGTTTTCTTGTATTCCTTTGTTAGGCGTATCTTGTGGATGCTCATTACTTTTCCGGATTTGTTCGCTAAACCTTATTTTATTATTGATTTATTCATCATCTTCTTTACCTTGTTTACTACCATGCTTTCATCAAATCCCATGGTGACGAAAGGTTCGATCATGAACTAATCGTTATCGTGGGGTCCTAGTGGATTTATCTATGTAGCTTAGTAGTTTGCATGCCTTAGAGATTTATGTGTGGTGAATTATTGATATCCTTGTATGGTTATGCTTATTGAATTTAGGTGCGTCGCGAACATCTAATTTGTTAATCTCTTGCTAAACGAGAGTGGATCTTGAGATTTAGAACTTGCCATGCTAGCATAGGATAGGTTGATGTAATCATCATGATTTGTGGCATGAATAGAGATATTATGCTACCCTATGTGATCTAAGTGAATAACTTGTGCTTCAACCTTTATGTTTTCAAATTCTATAGAGATATAGGGTCTAAACATAATAGGTGACTATTCATCTTCTATCTTTTGTGGATGTATGCTTAGATTGGTACTAGTATACCGAGAGGTAACTTTTACTCTTTTCGTGTTGTTCGATCAGATATCAAAACCATCGCATGTTTTAATCGAAGGCTGCAACTCTAAGTGAAGTAGATAATGAAACTAGGATTCCATGTTTATTCTCATATAAGTAATCCGAATTTAAGTCTAGTTAATTGTTTTTAGTTTTATAAATTGCATCTTAGTTTAATTTAGTTAATCAAACCCTATTTGTTATTTTCTTAGCAGTGAATTAAAACCATACATTATTGCATAGACATATTTTCTGAGTAAAACTTAACCAAGATCTCTGTGGAACGAACTTTAATTGTATTACTTGTGACTACGTGCGCTTGCGTGAATCTAGCATAACAAAGCTTCTCCAGTAGATAACATAACTCCAGAATCTGATCTCAAATTATGTTGTGCTTCCATAGTTACAACACTAGACTTTGTATCCAGAAGACCTGAATTGGATAGAAGATTTAAAGCATATTTCTTCTGATGTATATAGATTCCAGACTTTGACCTATCAATCTCCAATCCAAGAAAGTACTTCAAATTTCCAAGATCTCTTAGCTTAAACTTAGTTTTCAGATACTCCTTGAATTCACTGATATGCTTAATACTAGATCCAGTCAGTATGATATCATCCACATACACTAAAACCATAATAATAGCCTCAGATGTATGCTTGTAGAACAAAGAATTATCTGACTTAGACTGCAGAAAACCATAAGCCAGTAGAGAATCTGCAAATTTATCAAACCACTCTCTTGGAGCCTGCCTCAAACCATAAAGGGACTTGATGAGTTTGCAAACAGGATTTTTACCATGAAATGAAGCTGGAATAGGAATGCCAGGAGGAATGGTCATATAAACTTCCTCATGCAATTCTCCATTAAGAAATGCATTATTAATATCTAGCTGAGTAAGATTCCAATTATGCATAGCTGCTAAAGCAAGAATGATTCTGACAGATGTCATCTTTGCAACAGGTGCAAAAGTTTGAAAATAATCCAAACCATGAGTCTGAGTAAAACCTTTTGCTACAAGTCTGGCTTTATACCTTTCTATAGAACCATCAGGATTGTACTTAACCCTATAAACCCATTTGCAACCAACAGCCTTTTTGTCTGCAGGAAGTGAAGTAATAACCCAAGTATTGTTTGCCTCTAAAGCATTAATCTTAGTTTGCATTGCTGCACACCAGTTAGGATCTTGAATTGCTTGAGAATAAGTCACTGGTTCAGAAATTTTTACTGAAGATTGAAGAACTGAATTAACTGTGGATTTAGATAACATGCTAGGTAAGCCTGTAAAATCTGAATATTTCTGAGGAAGAACTCTAATTCTACTAGGCCTGGAATCATTATGAAGAATTGATTGAATAGGTGCAGATTCTGATTGAGAAGATATAGATGGAATATCTGACTGAGTGTGTGACTGAATATGAGAGTGAGAAGACACAGGAGAGTGAGAAGACACAGGAGAACTAGATTGAACAGTCTCATTAAATATTGTATCAGTAGAATGAGTAATATTAGAATGAATATCAACAATAAGAGGAGTCACAGGTGATTTGACTAAGGGAACTAAAGTGTCAATAAAGGATGGCTCATTAGGAAACAAAACATTTGATATTGTCTGATCAGAATCTTTACCATAAGGAAAAACAGATTCATAAAAACAAACATCTCTTGAGACAAAATGATGACCTGTTTTTAGATTCAAAAGTTTGTATCCTTTTTGATGTGAAGAATATCCTAGAAAAACACATTTAAAAGCTCTTGGAGCAAATTTATCCTGTCTAAGATGTAAAGTTGATGCAAAACACAAACAGCCAAAGACTTTTATATGCTTGTAAGAAGGTGGCTTGTGAAATAAGGCTTCATAAGGAGTCTTGTGATCAAGAATAGAAGTAGGAGTTCTGTTTATAAGATATGTAGCAGTAAGAAGACAATCTCCCCAGAGATGAATAGGAACATTAGATTGAAACTTTAATGCTCTTGCAACAGAAAGAAGATGTTTATGTTTCCTTTCAGCTCTACCATTTTGTTGAGGAGTTTCAACACAAGAGTGTTGATGAACAATACCAAGAGAATCAAATAAAGAATTTATTTCTTTATTGAAGAATTCAGTACCATTATCAGTTCTAATTATCTGAATTTTGGTATGAAACTGAGTATCAACATAAGCAAAGAACTTCTGAAAAATACCAAGAACTTGAGATTTATTAGAAAGTAGGTATGTCCAAGTGCATCTAGTGCAGTCATCAACAATAGTAAGAAAAGCATTACAAGTATGATATGTTTTATGCCTATAAGGCCCCCACAAATCACAATGTAAAATTTCAAAAGGCTTACTAGCATGACTAGTGCTATGAGGAAAAGAAGATCTACTGTGTTTTGCAAAATGACATACATCACAAGGTAGCAATTTTTGATTACAAGAAGAAACAGGTATGTCTTCTATACACTTGAGAACATGAATAGGTACATGACCAAGTCTGTCATGCCACAGTTGACAATCAGCAATTTGAGTTTTAGAAGTTGCACAAATAGTACTTGACTGAGAAATACTAGTAGAATTTGAACAAGAAGCTGCAGATTTTGATGTTGATGTTGGAACAAGAAGCTTGTAGAGATGACCATGAAGTTTACCAATCCCCTTCACAGTCTTCTGCAAAGAGTCCTGTATAATACACAGATTTGATAGAAATTGAACACCACAGTGTAAAGTAGCTGTCAATTTGCTCACAGAAATGAGATTAAATTGAAATTCTGGAACTAAAAGAACATCATGAAGAACAATTTCTGATGTTAACTGAATAAGACCTTTCAATTTTACTTTGGTTTGAAAACCATTTGGAAGACATATATCAATGTCACAGATAGTAATGTTTTTAAGCAGATTATGGCAACATGTAATATGATCAGTTGCTCCTGAATCTACTATCCAGTCATTTGAGGTATGACTATTCACCAAACAGACAGATGTCATATAAGCACAAGTATGGACTGATATACCTGATTGAGGTATTTCAGAATTTGCAGAATTTGCAGAATTTGCAGAAATGCCAGCTGCTCCTTGATTGAGAAGATTTAGCAATTGTTGATATTGAGTAGTTGTCAAAGAAGTATTTGCCTGTGTCTCAGAATATTGGCCATTTCCAGAATTGACATTATCATTGCCAGTAGTTCCTTGAGAATTTGTGCCAACCTGAGCAATCACCTTATCAGTGCCTGAGAAATTAGATTTTGCAGTTCTAGGTGGAAATCCAATGAGATGATAGCATCTATCTTTGGTATGATTTGTACCATGACAATAAGTACACTCAAGATTTCCTCTTTTGTTGTCAGATTTTCTAAACTCAGATCGTTTATCAGTCTTACCATAACCAAACTTTGGCCTATTACTCATTGTTTTAGCCATTAGCACTGCAGATTCAATTGCAGGTTGAGCTGAATTCACATGATTTCTCTGCCTTTCTTCTTGTTGAAGGAGAGCCAAAACTTGAGTCAATTTAGGTAAAGGACTCATCATAAGCAATTGACCTCTGATATTTGTGTAGATTTCATTCAATCCCATTAAAAACTGAGTTACCTTCATCATCTCATCATACTGCTCTAGTTGAGACTTTGCATTGCAAGAACACAGACATGAACACTTAGGTGTATTTGCTATATTCACAAAATCATCCCAAAGCATCTTGAACTTTGTATAGTAAGCAGAAACAGATAGAGTATCTTGACTTAGATCACTTAAAGCACGCTTAATTTCAAAGATTCTAGGTCCATTACTCTGAGCATATCGCATATGAATATCATTCCAAACATCAACAGCTAGTGGAATAAACACAAGACTAGATCGAATTTCAGGCACAATAGCATTGAGAATCCAGGTTATCACCATATCGTTACATCTTTGCCAGTGATCAAAATATGTTGAAGTTTCAGCCGGTATCTTGAATTTACCATTCACAAAGCCTAACTTGTTTTTAGCAGATAAAGCAAGAGACATAGATCGCTTCCATTCATTAAAGTTTTCACCATTAAAGACTGTAGTCACAAGAATCAAACCTGGATGATCAGACGGATGAAGATACAAAGGATGACTTGCTTCAAGAGTAATTGAGTGATATTCATCTTCAAGATCTGACGTTTCATTCATTGAATTTGTATTTCCTGTTGTTGTTGTGTTTTCTCCATGAGTAACCATGATTTCTTGATGATTTCTCAGAAATTTGTGAAGAAATGTATAAAAGAGATTGAATCTTTGTTAACAGATTCGAAGATTATCAACAAGAATGTTGATTTATTGAACAATCTTGATAGAATTTGAGAATAATAAGCTTCAACTTGAAGCTTTAATGGCGGAAATGAAAATAACTAACTCATGAGTTAGTTAGAGAGAGAGAAGGCTCTGATACCATTTAGAGAGAAATGATTGGATATAAAACTGAATTGATTAACAAATGATTGAGTTACAAGAGTATTTATACAGAGAGACTAACTAGATAGTTGACTAACTAACTAACTAATGTAATGACTAATCTACCCTTACTAACTAATATTTACACTTTAACATATTCACTTGGTATAAAATAAATACAACGTGTTCTGAAACTAAATGTCTATTCATCGCCCTTTCGACAATGAGTACAAGTAACAAACATTTGTTAATATTTAAGCCGTCCAACGTTAGTAATGAATTACGTACTAGAAGGTATGATGTTAATTGTTACTGCACATCTCTAAAGATACAGCATTAAACTGGTGCCACACAGGCCAAGAAACTAAAAGCCACACAGGCATACAGGGGAAACAAGGAGAGCACAGAGAAGTATATGACGAAAATTACACAGAAAAGACCGAAGATAGAAAGGTACCTGAATTAATATGTGAATTTGGGACGCCAAAAGGCTTAATGAGTGGCATTAGTATCTTCCCTACTATCCCTCCCACCTGGTCAAGTTAACAGGCCAGACAAGCAAGTTGGCAAATCATGTCTCCAAAAGAAATTATGTCACCTCTTGCCATCTTGGTGAGTTTATACATAATTTGAGAGATGGTCCACAACATATGATTGTCGTAACATGACATATGATTGTTGTAACGTATCGTACCGTGATAAATAACAATGTACGTGATAAATGACAAACTGCATTCAAACTACAAACCCTATGGCCATGTTTGTTTTAAGTGATTATAATCCTTGAAAAATTACACTATCTTTCTTAAATTTAAAGGATTATAATCCCATGGAAGTATATTGCTATCATTTTTTTGATTCATTTCTATGAGATTATAATACCTTTTTTCATAAGGTATTATAATCCCATGGGAGTGAACTAAAACAATGATCAAAATGTGAATTCATGGGATTATAATCCCTTACGTTTGGGATTTATAAGGTAATAATTTGAGGATTATAATCCCTTGAAACAAACCTGGCCTATATGTTAAAACAATCGTAAACAGACAACAGCTAATAAAAAACCTGATAATGTCAAACCCCGAAATAGAGAGAATTGTTTAACCAATAAGGTCATTAAGAGAAAATTAACCATGGAGCCAAAAGTTTAGATTGCACTCACTAGTTCGGATAAACATTTTTCTGTGACATAAAAGGAACATAATTTTCACCGTGCTACTATTTGCTAAGTATATTTGCAATTAACCTATAATTCAAAGTAAATAACTGCATGAACACTCTGATGAAGGCGACTAGTCTGTTTGACTGTTTGTCTATTGGGCTGACAGTCTTATCATTCACATCAACTTTTGCTAAAGACTTCTCGGTAACTACAATTAAACTTCTTTAAAGTAATACAATTGGGATTGAGAAAAAATATTATTTTATCGAGGATAAAAATACACTGTCTCCATTATGTTGGGATCGAAAAAAAATATTAGTATAACAAAGTTATTACAGTACTTTATTGAGGTTGAACTGTATCTTTTATTGAGAAACTGATAGCGTATAAAAATAAGTCTAACCCAAATAATCCCATTAAAGCCCATTTCCAAAATCCCTTGCCCACGACAGACAACATACACCCAAGCAATGTTCTAAAAATTGTATGCGAGCGGTGAGCTTACCTTCTAGCGAATAATCGACTAGACGGTGATTAATCGTAATGATTAATTGTAAGTATTAAAATATTATTTTTTATATAATTTAATTTTAATATTTAAAAGAGTTAATTGCATTTTGCATCCCCTAGCTTTAGTTCATTTTCAATTATGTATATGTAGTTTCATAAATTGCACTTTGCATCCCCAAACTTTAAATGATAAGTCAAATCACAATCCCTTATACATTTTCTATCAAAAATAACATTGCTTTTAACGAATATATTAACAAATGCGATATAAAATGATTGTAATGATGATATAAATTATAGATTTTAAACATGTAACTAATTTTACACTTTAAAATTCTTTAAATTATATTTTTTTGACCATTAATCAATTATATTATAATTACAAAAAATTAAACTAATATGTTTCCATTACATAAAGTTGTGACTATTATGATATATGATACGTATAAAATCATTAAAATATATTTGTACCATCTTAAAATATAAATTATATAATCACTACACAATTTTATATCGCATTTGTCAATACAACCGTTAAAAGAAATATTATTTTTGATAGAAAACGTATAAGAGATTGTGATTTGACCTATAATTTTAAAGTTAGGGGATGCAAAGTGCAATTTATTAAACTACATATACATAATTGAAATTGGAGTAAAGGTAGGGGATGCAAAGTGCATTTAACTCTATTTAAAAATTTATTTTATACAAGTAAAATTATAAATTTTATTCATTTTATTATTAAATATAATAAGTGAATTTACCCTTTCATGTGTAAATTATATTTTTATTAAAAAAAATTATATTTTAAAAGTTTTATTCTTAATTTGATCATTTTTTAGAAAAATTTGACCGATTAATTCTGATTAAATCTGATTAGTCGCCGCCTAATCAATTGTTCCCGCTTAACTCATTAAATCGCCTAATTTCGCCAGGGACCGCTTAGATGCTGCCTAAGCCAAAAAACATCTAATGATCGATTTTGCAGATTTTAAGTGTTTAGTGACCGACTAACGACTAGATGCCGATTAATCGGCCGGTCGATGTTTAGAACACCGCACCCAAACCCAAGTGAGAATAAGACACTAGAGTCACACAAGAAATTTACAAAATTTTACCGAGAAATATATTTAAATAAATAAATACATTTCTACTTTAAATATCCAACGTTAAAGCAAAACCCGAGTTGAGTTTTGAACTTAAATTCCATTTCATGATTGGGTAAAATTTAAACTTAAATATGATTTCGAACCTAATAATGTTGATTTCACTGAGAAAAGTTTACTCAACAATCATGCTACCAACAACAACTTCTCTTAAATTTGAATTAATCACATTTTTGATCGTCAATCATTGGTTTGCTTTTTGTCATAAGAATAGTTTCTGCTCATTTGGGTGGAGAAATTTGGCTATCACCCACCAAAATTCACGGGTGAGTCCCGGCAACCACCCATAAAAAACGCAGTCTCACCTCGCACCCATTCAAAATCGTAATCTTAAGTCACACTACTCTAATGAAAGAATAAACTAGCATTAAGGTGAAACATTCATCATATCAAATTGTTTACATGATTGATGTCTTTTCTTGTATCCTTCTAATTTTATCGGATGTCCCCGGAGGATACATGATCGCCATCTTTAATTCTACCTAGTTATATACAATAATTAGAAAGCACAAACAATCTGAAATGAAACTACAAGCTACAAAAGCATATACTTACATCACTGTCCTAATATTGTACATCAGTTACACATACCTCGAACGAATCATCGTCAAGGTGGTTCCAATAACTAAATTTACATAGAGCTAGCTTCACTTCAACTAGCAAGATAATAACAAGAAAGACACAAAACTTAAGCCAGCCAAAAGGATCTTCAAACCCAAAGATGCATGAGACCAAAATTAAGCAACTTATTATGATGAACTCCATACCCCAATACTTTCAGCAATAAGTAACTTATCGATACTTACTTTTTGTCCAAACCTGTAAGAAAACTTGAGCAATCCTTGCGAATTAACGCAACCTCTCTGAACCGGATAATTTACAATAGCACTACCTCCAAATGGAATTGCATACTCATAAAGCTCCTTCATAGACAAGTGCACTTCACCAATATATCTATCTCCAAGCTTCCTTTTGCAGTACAACTTTATAACAAGCATGGTACCAAGATGTTCCACTACACTCTCGCTTAGCGTATAGTTCATCGTAAAATTCCATGCAGGATTCGTCCTGCTATGCCTATCCACCGGAGTTCTCTTCTCCGAATCAGGCTGATTCCCGATCGAAACTCTGGCGTAGACTTTCATCTTGCATATTCTTCGGACATTTTCGAGATCGATTGCGGAGATTATATTTATCTCAAATTTTCTGCACTCCATAATGTATGTGCCTTATTTAGACTGCACAACATGTAATTAGTTATTACTAAGAATGAAGATGTGCATATATATATATTGTGTGCGTGACTGAGGAAGTGTGGAAAAATTTTGCTTGAAAAACGTTGACTAAAACAATAGTTATCTTCCTGCAAGGAAATCTTCGGGTAGTTTCCGTATTGGCTAACTTGTAATTAATTGACAAGTGCTTTGTATATAGACTTTTGAAAAGTACAAGTTGGAATACATTACAAAAATGTATTTGTTGAGAAAATTAAATACTCGTAATGTTCATATCTGTCTTGGAATCAAATGCATGCTCCTATATTAAGTATAAAAATTGATGTAGGCCCAAAAGAAGAAAATAAAAGAAAAATTGGAAGTAGCAGAGGATGAGTGCAGTAAAGTGCACCTCTTCGGCTCTTCACGTTTCGAATTATATTTAAGAATTGTTTGCCTATGTTGTTCAAATGAGCCGCAGGATGCTACATATTACGATAATGGAAAAATCGAAAATGTAATCTATCGTAGGAACATCTCAATCTTTCAAATTAGGCTCAATATTTGAAAGATGCATTGTATGTTTATTGTTAATTATATTTCATTGATGTCATGGTAAGTCACGAACGTATTACTATCACTAAACCTTACTACGCTTTTAATTGGCAGGGTACAAAATTGGCAAGCATAGAATATTGTATCAATCACGAAGGGAAGGCTACCAGCATGTACCAACTATCAGGAAAGCGTTAAAGGCAATGCAAGCATAAAATATTGGAGACATGTTGGGTGCTGTCAATCCAAATACTACATCGAGATAATAAAAAATAGTTCTCTTATTATATTCTTATTATATATTATTATATTATTATAAATGAAATAGGGTATATTTAGTTGTCGATTTGGTACATTTTTTTTGATACACTCAATAACAACCATTAGATTTTAAGATAAATAAACGAATCGTCGGATCTAATGCTAAAACAATATTCCTTTTTTATTTAAAATACTCTTATAGGTTTCAAGTTCGAATCCCACCAATCTATCTATCTATACTATTACAAACGAAATAGGATATATTTGGTTGTCGGTTTGGTACACTTTTTTTGATACAATCAATAACAACCGTTAGATTTTAAGATAAATAAACGAGAACCGTTGAATCTAACGCTAAAAGAATATTCCTTTTCTAATATCTATATACTATACTATTATAAGCGAAATAGGGTATATTTGGTTGTCGGTTTGGTACACTTTTTTTGGTACACTCAATAACAACCGTTAGATTTTAAAATAAATAAACGAGAACCGTAGGATCTAATGCTAAAAGAATATTTCTTTTTTAATATTAAACATACTCTTATAGGTTCCAAGTTCGAATCCCACCAACAACGTATCTCTATTAAACATATATACTATTTTATAAACTATTCTCACGAATTTAAGACCCGTCAACAACATATTATTAATTAAAACACTATCGTTAAAAATATTGTCATGTATTATAATATTTTATTATCTTCTGTAATTTATTTTCCTACTAAAACAAAAAAGTCTTATAATTAAAAAAAATTAAAATATATATATATATATATATATATATATATGAGTAAAGTTCTATGGAGTACTGTTTTAATTGGAGTACTTGGAGTACATATACGTTCTGCATTCAAAATTTTGCACACTTTATTATTTTGCAAAGCTTATTACGTGAATATCATTATTTCATCGAAAATCTTGAAAATTTTGTATGTTTTTGCTAACAAAATATTGCAAAACGAATTGTTCAGCGAAACACATTTGTGTTGCAAAACATAAATAATTTTCAAAATGAACATATTGCAAAACATACATGATTTTCAAGATTATCAATGAAATTATGATATTCATATAACAAGGTTTGCAAAATAATAAATTTTAAAATATTTTGAATGCAGAACGTATGTGTACTCCAAGTACTCCAATTAAAACAGTACTCCATAGAACTTTACTCTATATATATATATATATATATATATATATATGAAAATATGGATACTAAAACAAAAAATATTAAAAAAAAACATTCGTGCATCACACGAGTAATAAGCTATATAGTAAAAAATTATACAAAATCTGGAAAACACTTACAATATAGAAAATTTTATACAAAAATCGAAAAAAGATCTACATGATTAGATAAATTTCACTTTTTCTATTAAATAAAAGCTAAAAAAATAACTTTTGTGTAATATTTATATCTATACGTATGTATTTTAAAGTACTAATTCAGAATAAATAATTTTAATAATATTTATATACATGAGATTATAAAGTTAAAAAATTATTTTAATAATAAAAATATATATACAACTTAAAACTTTAATAATAAAATGTAATTAAAAAGTTTACAACCAACCGTGCATGGCACGGGTTATAGGATATTATATTAAAAATTAAATAAAACAATCAATCTATTCAATAACTAATACACCAACAGGGTTTCTGAGCAAATTAATTCATAGATTCGGTCCCTCCGAACCTCCAAACCCACACTCCAAACCTAATTTCTTATCGATCCATATTAAATTACCAATATACCCTTAAGTTTATATCAATATCAAAAAATTTGAATTTAATAAGAATCAAACCTATGACATCCTATACATATATCTTTATGTTTGCATGTACAACCACTACACCAAATCCCTATTAGTGACACATTTTAAGATCATTAACTAAATTCTTAAATAACTCCTAACTACATTATATTCAATTTTTATTGGGTGTTGATATTTGCACACCCTAAATTTATGGTTGCACACCCTAAATTATTTGCTTGACCAAATTATCCTTATTTTATCTCATAATATCCATTTTGTCCTCCCACTTAAGCATTTGCTTAATTAGAATCATTTATTTATTTAATTTAATTCGTGCAAATTACATTATGACTCTTATTTAATTTTTTTTTTCTTTCTTAATAAAGATATGAGATATTAATTATCATAGACAACATTAATTCTAGTAAAATATTATAAGATAATAATGAAAAAAAAAAGTTAAAAAGAGCAACATAATTGGTGTGAAACAAAGAATAACACAAGCAAAGAAATTGTAATTTTTTTTAAATCATAGCTGCGGGACTTTTTAAAATCTTACACAATTAAAATTATAAATACAAATGATCAAATCAAGATAATATGCTTGATTTACTTTTTTTTAATTAAAAAATTCAACAATCAAAAGATAATTTCAACATTGTATAATTCAACAATCAAAAGATAATTCTAGAAAGGATGTTTAAAAGAATCTTTTCAACATGTAATTACTCCCTCTGTCTCTTAAAACAATTCCCATTTACTAAATCGGGACTATCAAAATACTTTTCCCTTTTCTATTTTAAGCCATAAACAATAAAAATCAATACCCACTACTCCACCCACTACTCCTTAAAAATAATATTCAATACCCACTACTTCACCCACTAATCATTACAAATAATATTCAACACCCACTATTCCACCCACTACTCCAAAAAAACAATATTCAATATCTACTATTCCACCCACTACTACTTAACAATAATATTCAATACCCACTACTCCACCCACTACTCCAAAAAAACAATGGCCCTGTTTGGCAATTAGCTGATAGCTGTTAGCTGATAGCGGATTGAATTAGCAGTTTTGACTAGCGGATTGAATTAGCTGTTTTGACTAGCGGATTGAAATTAGCTGTTTTGAATAAAAGTGTTTGGTAAATAGCTTTTTGAATAACTTTTTGTGACACATAGCAAACCTCTAATTGAAAAAGCTCCTAAAAGGAGCTTTTTCAAAATTAGCTTTTTGATCCCAAACATCTAACTCAAACCTCTAACAACCAAACACTCACATTAGAGGTTTCATTTGGTCAAACCTCTAATCTACCCCCAAACCTCTAATTTTATCTCAAACCTCTAACTTCCAAACACCCCCAATATTCAATACCCACTACTCCTTAAAAACAATATTCAATACCCACTATTTCTTACAAATAATATTCAATACCTAGTTTTTCTTAAAACCCGTGTTTTTAGTCAAACGGGCAAAGTAAAAAGAGACGGAGGGAGTATCTTTTCTAGAAAGTATTTATTATGGTTAGTAAAAGACAAGAGAAGTTGACTGCCAAACATTGTATGCAATCATGCAACTAAAAGTCTAAAATTTCAATCAAGAAAATTTGTTTACACAACTCGACAGATTTCTCTGTCTAGAAAATAATTAATTACTACTCCAATAAGTTCGATAATACAAGCTATAGAGTATGAATTTATGATGTATGCCATGATGTAGGATCATGCATCAGCTTGGAAAAAGAACACATGTTATGACATTCTCTGTGTAATTTGCAGAATTTAGGATAATTTTAATTTTCCTGCATATCATTATTCATGTGTATAATGTTTGTGCATACTCTATACTAAAGAGTGAGAAACATTGAGTTGGTTGGATTTTCTTTTTGATAATTAGCATCATATTAAGCAAGAATTATATTCGAAAACTCATTATTACTTGAATTATCTACTCTCCTCAATTCGTTGAATTATTTTAGTTTGTACATGCTGAAAAGCGAAAATATGCCACGATATAAATTTTCCATAATGTCCGAACATACCATCGATCTGTCTATTACTGTATATACTTAAAACCATTGACCTTTATTTAATATTTACCATTATTTTATATTTACGAGATTACGAGATCCCAACGAAGTGACCGAAGCTGAAGTTCTGCACGATAGTTCAAACTTTAGCCTCTAAATTTAATTGAAGTATACATGTTTGCATAGTTGCACTTAAGAATGGTAGTTGATCGCAATGAGATAACTAAAGTGGTAAAGAATTTATATTTAACTAAAGTGGCAAAAAATTTATATTTTGTAGTTTTATGTAGACTTGGCAATTCGTTCGTTTCGTGTACTTTCGTGTTTCGTGTATGTAATGTCAAATCCAAAACCGAACCCGTAAATGATTCGTTTCGTTTCGTGTTTCGTGTAATTTTTGAATAAAAATAAAAAAAAATATTAAATTTTTACTAGTCGAGTCTTAAGTCACTATGTCATAAAGAATCTGTTGGGGAGTTGGGTGATAACTTGGATTTTTCTAAAGTCGTGTGAACACTTTCAGATTGAAGTTATTTGTGGTTCACCCAAATAATTCAATCGGATAAAATCAGAAAATCTGCAAGAAGAGAGAATGTATTTTGCTGTGTATTTCAAAATGAACCTATATAGAAAATGATCAATGTCACACCTATTTATAGATGTCAACAGATGTGTCTTTTGCCAATAGACACATCTCAAGATGTGTCTTTTGCCAAAAGACACGTCTCATTTCCAACAGTCATGTCCAATGCCAATAGACACACCTCAAGATGTGTCTTTTCCAATAGACACATCTCATTCTAACAGATGTGTTTGATGCCAATAGACATGTCTCATAAGCAATAATTCTGAAATCATAACGAACTCGAACAGAGCATGCACTCCGCATTCTCCATACTTGTTCGATGTAACATTACGATTACATTGATCAACTAGCCAATCCAATTACACTAAAATAGCCAACAATCCTCCCCCATTTTAGCGTAATCCATGATTAACTAAACAAAATCACAACAAACGACAAACTTATGCATAAATGAAATATCGTGACGATTGAATTTCACATTAGTATATTACACATTCCAAATATTCGAATATCAAGGTATCACTATGGATTGAACCTTTACTATTCATATTGAATACATGAAGATAATATACACATAAATTTACATTCTCAAATGTTCTTACTTGACACTATCTTTTACTAGCCTAGTGTCCTAATCCTTCATAAGCATATCAAAGCCAAGTCCAAGCTTCTTGAAGCGGCTAAACTTCATGCTCATATAGGTAGTTCTTTTATTCTCGCACCTACATATGCAATTTTTCAAAAGAACTATTAAGAAGATAAACTTCAACCTCCTCAACTTGCAGGTCTGAACACATACCTTGGGATGATGCTTTAATGTGTTCCAATCTCTAAATGTTAAGCTTTCCACATTGAATTCAGCACCTAATGTCATATTAGATGGGAATTGGGTATCTCAACATTAGAGGTTATTCGATGGACTTTAATCCCATCCCTACAGCCGACTTGTGCACAAGATCTCTACTCAACCCTTTGGTTAGATGATCGGCTAAATTATGTTGAGTTCTTATAAACTCCACTGATATAACACCTTGTGTGATAAGCTCACGAATCATGCTGTGTCTAACACCTAAGTGTCTAGACTTGCCTTTGAACACTTGTCTATAAGCATTAGACAAGGCAGACTCACTATCACATCTGATAGATATGGGTGATATCGGTTTAGGCCACAATGGAATCTCATAAATCAGATTTTTTAGCCATTCAGCTTCTTTACCAGCCGCTGATAATGCCACAAATTCAGATTCCATCGTTGAATCAATAATGCAACTTTGTTTCTTTGATGCCCAAGAGATAGCACCTCCCCCAAGAAGGAATACCCATCCACTTGTGGAAGAATGATCTTCCTTATTGGAAATCCAACTTGCATCTGAATGACCTTCAATAACCGAAGGAAATCCAATATATTTCAAACCATAATCCATGGTTCCTTTCAAGTATTTGAACACTCGGCTTAAGGCTTGCCAATGATGTGAACTTGGCTTGCTAGTATACCTACTAAGCTTTCCAACAGCATAGGCAATATCTGGCCTAGTGCTTATCATGGCATACATAAGACCAATAGCCCTTGAGTATTCAAGTTGAGATACTGCAATACCTGTATTAGGTAGGAGTTTAATACTAGGATCAAGAGGAGTGCTAACGGGAGAACAATCCTTAAAGTTAAATCTTTTCAGAATCTTCTCAATATAATGAGATTGAGAAATTGAAATGCCATTGTTCTCACGCTTGATCCTTATACCATGAATCACCTCAGCCTCCCCCATGTCTTTCATATCAAAATTAGATGACAAGAACTTCTTGGTTTTATCCACTTGATTTTGGTCAGTACCAAAAATCAACATGTCATCCACATATAAGCAAATTATAACTCCTTTACCAGAAGCATCAAATTTGCTATATACACACTTGTCTGCTTGGTTAAGAAAATAACCGTTAGACAAGACTACAGTATCAAATTTATCATGCCAATCCTTCGGTGCTTGTTTCAGACCATAAATTGATTTCTTCAATTTACACACCTTGTTCTCACAACCAGGCATAACAAACCCTTCGGGTTGTTTCATATAAATCTCTTCATCTAATTCACCATTCAAGAATGCAGTTTTCACATTCATTTGGTGAATGACAAGGTTGTGTATAGCAGCAAGTGCTATTAACAACCTAATAGTGGAGGTTCTAGCAACAGGAGCATAAGTGTCAAAATAATCAATCCCTTCTTTTTGTCTAAAACCTTGGATTACCAATCTGGCTTTAAACTTATCTATGGTACCGTCCACCTTCATTTTCCTTTTGAAGATCCATCTGTTTCCCAACGCTTTACAGCCAGGGGGCAGATCACTCAATTCCCAAGTATTGTTATTCATGATAGAATCCATTTCATCTTGGATAGCTTCATTCCAGAATGCAACATCCCTAGATTTCATAGCTTCGCTAAAAGTATTTGGATCCTCCTCAATAAGAAAACAATATTGGTATTGATATTCAATTTCATCTCTAGAGCCTTCTACTAGATAAAGATGAAAGTCATCTCCAAAAGACTTTGCTTTTCTAGCTCTAGTGCTTCTCCTTGGTTCAGACGGTCCATTCACATCTTCAGTAGAAACCGAGTTCCTACTAGAAGAATTCTGAAGCATGTCCCTTGGTCTAGGTATAGATGTAAATCTGTTTTCATCAAATATAGCATCTCTTGACTCGATAATCGAATTCACAGATACATAGTCATTAGATTCTAACACATAGAATCTATATGCTATAGAATGCTCAGCATAGCCAACAAATATGCAATCTATACCTCGTTCACCCAAGTTTCTTCTTTTGGGTTCAGTGAGTCTTACAACTGCTCTACATCCCCAAACTCTCAGAAAACTTAATTTTGGTGACTCTTTATACCAAAGTTCATAAGGGGTTATCTTATTCCTCTTACTAGGAATTCGATTCAATAAATGACAGGCTGTCAACATAGCCTCACCCCAAAATCCCTCACTCAAACCTGAGTAGGATAGCAAGGAATTAACCATTTCTTTCAAAGTCCTATTCTTTCTCTCTGCCACACCATTTTGCTGTGGTGTATAAGGAGCCGTGGTTTGATGTATTATACCAGTAGATTGAAAATAAACCGGATCATAATACTCACCTCCTCTATCAGTACGTAGATTTTTAATCATGGTACTCTGATGTAGCTCTACTTCTTCTTTATAAATTTTAAAGAAGTCAAGAGCTTCATCCTTAGCATGCAATAAATATACATAGCAATATCTAGTAGCATCATCAATAAAAGTAACTACATACTTTTTATTTCCTAATGATGGTGTAGAATGGAAATCACACAAATCACTATGTATTAATTCTAAAACATCAGACACCCTATTGACCTCCTTAAAGGGCTTTCTTGTTATCTTTGTTAACATGCATGTTTTGCATTTTTCATTGTCTAAGTCAATAGCAGGTATGAGACTCATTTTAGACATATCCTTTATTCTTTTGTAATGTACATGTCCTAGTCTAGCATGCCATAATTCTGGTTTATTCAAATTATTTCTTGTACTAGAAGAAGCCATGCAAGCAGATTCATCAATAAATGGAGTATTTACATTCAACATAAACATACCATTACACAAATAGCCAAAGCCAACAAAAGAGCCATGTTTTGACAATATATATTTGTCACTTTCATAAACTTGTTTATATCCACAATTGTTCAATACAACACCAGACAAGAGATTCTTACGAATCCCAGGAACAAACAACACTTTATTTAACAATATACATTTGCCAGAAGTAAAAACTATCTTGACATTTCCTAGTCCTTTGATCGGTTCAGTTGCAACATTTCCCATCTTTAAGATAGATCCATCTTCGATTGGTTGAAAGTCTATGAACCAACGAAGATCTTTGCATACATGACTCGTTGCTCCTGAATCAATCCACCAAGCAACATTGTCATCCTGCACATAAAATGCCTCAGATATTAGTGACACATAATTCTGAATAGAATTACAATTTTGCATTAAAATCTGACCTTGTTGCTTTTCTGGATCCTTGGATCCACTTGGACCAGCATTTTGCTTTTCTTGTTTGCCTTTACCAACCCGACAATCCTTCTTGAAATGTCCAGGTTTGCCACACTTCCAACATGCCATCTTAGGCCTTTTATTGGAAGAATTGTTGTTGTTTCCTTTAAACTTTCGTTTATCACCCTTGCCATACTTAGAATTCTTTGAAGATCCACCATCTTCAACCATATTCACAGAAGAGTTACCGACTTGGTTCTTGCCCTTAAGATTATTCTCAATTTCTTGAGTCCTCAAAGCCTCTTCAATTCTGAAGTGACTTCCAAGTTGAACCAGAGTCATATCCTCTTTGTTATGTTTCAAGGAGTGTTTAAAATCCTTCCATGATGGTGGTAGTTTGTCTATAACACCAGAAACTGAGATAGATTCATCCATCTTCAGATTGTGTTGGGCAAACTGACCCAGAATCCTTAACAATTCATTGTATTGTTCCATCACCGGTCTAGAATCGACCATTTTATAATTCATAAAATTACTGACCAGAAACTTCTTACTAGAAGCGTCTTCTGCCATGTACTTGGATTCAAGAGAATCCCACAATTCTTTCGCTGACTCAACATTTTGATATACATCGAAAAGGGAATCAGACATACCGTTTAAGATGTGATCGCGGCAGATGTAATCAGCGTTTTCCCATTTGCAACGCCTCCTTGTTTGTTCAGCGGTTTCATCCTCAACCACTTCTGGAATGGGGGTACTCAAAACATATACAACCTTCAGCGTCGTCAATAGAAAATGCATCTTCTTTTGCCATCTTCTAAAATCCTGACCCTCAAACTTGTCCAACTTTGCAAACTTGCTTGTCATGTCTTTTGCAGATTCTGAGTTCGCCATCTTCAGAAAATAGATAACTTAAATCTTTGTTGGGGAGTTGGGTGATAACTTGGATTTTTCTGAAGTCGTGTGAACACTTTCAGATTGAAGTTATTTGTGGTTCACCCAAATAATTCAATCGGATAAAATCAGAAAATCTGTAAGAAGAGAGAATGCATTTTGCTGTGTATTTCAAAATGAACCTATATAGAAAATGATCAATGTCACACCTATTTATAGATGTCAACAGATGTGTCTTTTGCCAATAGACACACCTCAAGATGTGTCTTTTGCCAAAAGACACATCTCATTTCCAATAGTCATGTCCAATGCCAATAGACACACCTCAAGATGTGTCTTTTCCAATAGACACATCTCATTCTAACAGATGTGTTTGATGCCAATAGACATATCTCATAAGCAATAATTCTGAAATCATAACGAACTCGAACAGAGCATGCACTCCGCATTCTCCATACTTGTTCGATGTAACATTACGATTACATTGATCAACTAGCCAATCCAATTACACTAAAATAGCCAACAGAATCAAGTGTACTCAAGTCTTGTAAAACTAAAACTTGAAACTATTTTGTATTTATCTTATGTAAAAATTATATATATAATATTATTTTAAAATATGTATTCATATAATTTTAATAAAATTATTTAAATATTTATTTATTTCATGTATTTTCATTTCGTGTCGTGTACCCAAGGGTAAACCCAAAACCGACACTAAATTCATCCGTGTAATTTCGTGTTCGTGTACTTTCGTGTTCGTGTACCGCAAAGATCAACCCAAACCCGTAATTTTCGTGTCGTTTTCGTGTCGTGTTTTCGTATCGTGTACCAAATTGCCGGCTCTAATTCTATGTTCTAGATTCGATTATTGCTCATCTTCGAAATTTGTTAGAACGAACAGATATTTATTAAGACATATAAGTCTAATTATTAAAAAGAAAAAAGAATAGTAGTTGATATTTAGGCATTTAGCAAAAAGGAAGAAGAAAGAACAGTAGTTGACAGTATCAACGTTAAAGAACTTCACATGGGATATTAATAAAGGGGTCCGGTCCCTGGCAAACGCATGCCAGGGACGGATTAGTTGGCATACGGCTTTTAAGCCGTTGGATCAACAATCCAACGGCTCTGATTTAAAAAAAAAAATTGCACCGTACCGCATAAACTTTATGCGGTACGGGCAAATTACCAAAATATCCTTACTGTTCACGTACCGCAGAAAGTTTCTGCGGTACGGTGAACAGTAGATTTTTTATATGAAAACAGGGGGCAGTTTGGTAATTACTCCGTACCGCATAAAGTTTATGCGGTACGGTACAGTTTTTTTTTAAATAACAGCCGTTGGATCAACCATCCAACGGCTGAAAAGCTGTATGTTAAATAAGAGGTCCCTCGCATACGTTTGCCAGGGACCGGGAGCCATTAATAAATGGATGCAAGAGCAGACGATCATACAAAGTTGTGCAGAGAATTTAAATTTTTTTAACTGATCAATTCGAAAATACACACACCCAGAAAAATTATTTCTGGCCTATAATATAAATAACACAAAATGAACCACCCTTGAAGCTATACAAAATTTTACTGTGTCCCAGCCAAAACTCTTACATTCCAACACCCACTACTTCTATCATACAAACAGAGCATCTTTGAACAGATGCAGTCAGAAGTCAAAGAGAAACTAAAGGCAACTGTGTGTTACAAGACCCTAAACTTTCTAAATATTCACTCTTTAATCAGGACAAAACCACAAGGATACGGAGAAGAAAGAATAATGATGAATGAACGCTGAAATATTTAGCCAGAAACTAGAGTTGCAGCTTCATGTAATCCACTTGTTGCTTTCCGATTCATGCACCACGTGAAATACATATATATATCTTCATAAAAAGCCACAAAAATTTATCCCTCGAGAATGACTTGATCGAGATCTGATACCATAACTGAAGAAAGGGAAACTTTCTATTCCAGTGCCGTATAATGCTGAACAAGAAAACTTTTACCTCATTTATACAATTTTTGTATCTAGCTTCCATGGCAGTTGCAGCACTAAGCAGCAACTCAGAAAAATCAACAAAGCTCCTGGAAAATATACAACTTGGCGACTGCACAAGCGAGAGGATCAACTGTAGAGTGAGCAAATTCTTGTAAATGCGACATATTAGTGATCTTGTATAAGAACGTTATGAGTCAATTTGAGGGTTGAATTTTGTGCTTCCCAGAGACACCGGCACTCTGGCAAAGGGTTTGAATATAGAGAATTCCTTCTATTGCTCTTTCGGGGTCTTGGTACCATTATACCCTTGCGGTCACTTTCTGATAGCATAAACTTCATTTCATCCTTGAAAGTGCTCCAACTGTAATCAGATAGTAGACTCTTAATTGTATAAATAATCATGCCAACATTCTCCAAATTGATTGGAACATGGATAAACAACACTTGTGATCTTTCCAAGCATCAAAGTGTTTCTTAACCAAGTCAATATTACTTTAATTTCAAACTAGTATCATTAATTTTTCTACAGACAATATTTTCTTCATGACTGTCTCTGGATATGTTAAATGTTCAAAAAGTTCTGGAAAACTTGAAAAGTACACAAGCGTCATGGAACTGATCCTGACTCAACTTAAAACAAAGTCTCCCTTATCTAGTGTGCCAAAGTGTTTAGAAAGTAGCAAGCAGTAAAGATGGAGCTTATTCTTAGTCCCTTCCATTTGAAATGATATTTTATACACCACTACTATACTTGTGCATTTCCCTATAGCAAATATATAAAAAGAACGTTAGTGACTGCATATATTCGTACCAAATATTTTCCCACTGACTATTAGATAACTCCTAAGTGCATAATTAAATTTCATGTTCTTTTTGCTATATAGCTCCGCAGCGTACACACATATTTTTCTGACACGTCTTTAAACAAGTGCTAGACACGTCCAGAAAAGGAGAAAACTAATTTAGAGTTCAGACTGGAGAAGTGAAAATATCCTGACATTAATTTTGTGTGTAAGGGCTGTAATCCGAAAATTATGTACAATTTACACTCATGAGTCATGTCAGCTACTTCATTCCTTAGAACAGTCACAAGGATTGTTTGCCATCACCTTCTGGTCATTTTGGGGAACAATATATAAACCCACCATCTCTCTAGATAGTATTAATCCCCAAGAAACCAACTAAAAGTGATAAAAAAAAATAGTCCATATAATAGCAGAAGGTCTATATGTAGTATAAAGTTTGTGGAAATGCACCAAGAGTCTGGGGATAATTAATCCCATAAACATACGTAGCCTTAGTGCTTTCGTAAGGTTGAGTTTGCAAGGCCAAGCCGTCTACATTTTCCCCTGAACACTAGGCAATTGTATATCATAATATCTTATCCATTGTGTTATGGAGTAGTATTTATTAATTAAAAGGCATAAACAAGAAAACACAAATATGCCTTAGTCACAACGCAGCAGAAGACTTAAATACCTGATGCTAGTATTATGCAATAAAACTGCAAGCTTGGTTTTATCAGGCTTAATGGTCTTAGCATGACCATTATACAAAAATCGCCGATGGCCCATCAGAAAATGTGGAAAGTTTCCACCTTGAGTGGTAACAAATACTTCACTAAACAAGCACACCATGTAGTCCAGAGCTGCCAACCTCGAAGAATATCCCTTAGCAAATCAAAGAGAGAAATTATGGTGTCAGTTCAACAAAACACACTTAGTTACTCTACTACAAGCTGGCAACTTAATACTGTAATTACAATGTCTCAACAATGCCCAGATCTAATAAACATTGAATTGGGTTGACTGACATTTCACTGAGGACAATAGTTGGCTTGGACAAAATGGTATCATATCCATTTACACACACAACAGTAATGTAGTTGCTGACCAATTCTAAGTATACTAAATCACTAAATATTGACATAACAGTAAGTAGTCAAGTCAACTAAAGCATGATGGCTCATGGACTCATGGTCCCATTAAATGCACATGCAAATATGGAAATTTTGTTCCCTTTGGTTCTATCTTTTTCCTCCACAGAAAGTGTGATGTATTCGAGCTACAGGGCATAAAAATACAATCAATGCTATGAAGAATACCCTCTTGCCGATTTAAAAGCATAAGCAATCAATCATAGATTCTTATTTTATTGCTGCTACAACAGCCAAAAAACAAATTGTCTGGTCAATAACACTGAACTAAGATAGATAAAACCACCAATGTAAATTATCAATGTACATAAAGAATTCTTTTACCTGAAACGAAGCAAGCTCATCTGGTTTTGCAAGTGATTCCTTGGTCTCCAGAAGAGGAAACATCTTTCTCAGAGGTGCTAAGTTTCTTTCAGCCTGATAAAGTTTCCCTGATGCCAAATAAATTGGAGTGTTGTTGGTAAATCCCATACCCCTTAGCATCATTCCGACCTATGCTGACAAAGAAAAGATATACACGGAGATTTATTATCTACTTAACAAATGATTGTGCTAGAATTAAGAAAGTACCTATACGTATTCAAATACCTGAATCAAATTATGACAACTAACACACTGACCCACATAGAACGAACACATTTATCAGTAAAGACTTGTATCCTAAATATGCTTCACCTGACGAACAATTTTTTTTTAATAATAATAATTAATCCCTTGTTTTTTAGTTATTCTAATGAGACACTGAAATATATCCTGCTATGAATGTTTTTTCCTATGCGTATGATTTACAGATAGTGTACACATAACTTCATACTAAAACCTTTCAGGACGATAATGAATAAAAGAACATGGAAGATGGATGCTGAATTTTTATGTAATAGTTGAAACCAATCCAATGATGTTAAAGTTAAGGTTTATATATTGTAAAGCAAGTTATAGTTTCAAGTATGATTCACTAATTCCACTCTCTCCAGAACCTTGCTACGGCTTATTAATTGATAAAATTACTGTCCCCCTATTTTCTTCTCATTAGCAACTTATGTAATACCCTTGTGCCACATTACTTTTGTCCAAGAATTTTTCTTTTTGTGGTGCTAGAATAAAGCAATTAAAGTATCGAAATATACCAAAATATGGAGGTGCACCGGTCTCTACAAATCGCAGCTTGTTTAACAAGATTTTACAATGTTTCACATATAAATTACTATTACAATACTAAATATAGAGTAAGTACCCTCAACGTCAGAAAAGGTGATAACGAAGAAACGTAGCTTAGAACTAATTTAGTAGATTGCATCGGCAAGACTCATATTTGCCACTATATTCGTGTAACACTTGGAAATGAACTAATAGAGACACAATAGGAAAAAAGGATTAAGCTTAAACATATAATATGACAACTATTCCATAAAAAATATAAGCAAAAGGATGAGAAAAAAATTTGGGAAATGATGCTAAAAAACTAACCTCCAAAGGGGTCATAGGGCACTTTCCATTAATTCGATTCAAACCAGGTTCAATCGCACGATCTTTACGTTTGAACTTATCTCCCCAACCCTTTTCACGTATTGAGTCCATCTTTAATCTTTCGGCTATTCCTCCATCGTATACACAACATGAGAAGGCCACCATGTCCTAAAAGCAGAAATGTACAATTGAAGATATTACACTAAGTTATAATTACATCAAACGTGCAATAAAGCCCATTATAAAAACATCAGATGATGAATTCTACCTCCTCAAAACGAAGGTGAACTGAAACGAAATTACCACCAGAGATGGAGCTATTTTCTGTCATACGACTGACCAATTGTTTTGCGAGTTCTAAGATTGGAACCGAGAATCTTAATGCTTCATAGTTGGCCAGGCATCTTAGAGTTTGAAGTTGCGGTGGAAGATTCATTGCCAGTCTGTTCGCAAATGGAGTAATGCGGATAACCCTATATAATCAAGTAAATCTAGTAAATGTTTGAACAAAATTAAATCTGAACCTGTCCTACTATAAGAAATATGATAAAGGAATATTTAGACATCAGGTCAACAAATCCAGAAGCGTAAAAATGTTTTATTACTAGTTAATTTACAATGGTTTAGAGAAACAAAAACTCTTCCAGTTTAAATCATATCGAAGCAGTACAACTCTTTATCAAATTGTCCAGCACGCAAGTGTTATTTTCTTATATTTTTACCCATACACTGCAGTATGCTCATAGTACCAAAAGATGAAAAAAAGTTTGGAACTCCATTATCAGATTTGCACAGATGTCCCTAAATTGATTTTAAATGCTCTTATTCAGTTGTGTTTTCTCCTTGACTGAGAGGACACCAACATCGTGTCCTCCAGTAGCTAGCATAAATCAACACTTAAAGTTTCGTTACTGGAAACATCTTTTGTTTACGTTAACATCTCTAGACTTATATTAGAAACTCATACATCCTCCGCAGGACAGCAATATAGCATACTCCATACTGTCTATCTTTGTAGCAACTTTTTCAGCATGAATACAAAATTTAAGTGCCAGATTGAGGTTTGCATTTTACATGCACATCCTCTTCGTTTACATTAAGTACTTACTACTAAACAAGTCAGAAACTCGCATTCAGTTTGATCAAGTATTAATTATGGAAGTGTTCTGTCATACACTAATATAGGAAACAAACTGTGAGTAATCATGAATTACCTACCTGTGCATTTCTAAGATAGGCTGCACTTCCTCCAAGTAATAATTGGCGGAAGCCCAAGCTGGAACTTTTAGAAATGTTATATTGCTAGTGTTATTATAATTTTCCATCAACTCCTCTGGGAGCTCCCTTACCACTTTCACATGGCCTTTAAGTGTGTTTATAAAATGTTCCTCATCATAGATATCCGAAAATTCACTGTAAAGCATCAAATCAGCAAACCATAAAGTGTTATATTAACATATGAGTAAAAGGATAGCCATATAATAGAGACTTATTGTGCATAAAAAAAACTGTCTCTAAATTTTAAATTGACATGTTATATTTCAATTCTATGGTACTTCAATAAGAACAGAACTCAGCACTGATATTGCAGGGACCAACTATTCTCACATCTAAGTTGAAGCAAGTAAAACCTTATTATCACATAATGCCTAGGTGTCCAAGCAACTGACTATGCTCCTTTTAGTTGCTTAATGGCTCCTATTGCCCGTTCGAGTACTAGTGTTTATAATATTTTGCTACATATTTCCAACTTCTAGTAATAGGTAATAACATAAGTAGAAACTTGTTCACTAGCCATCTCTTGGGAAGTGCATGAATTCTTGGAAAAATAGGGGGCTGTTTTAAATTTTTTCCGTCTTATTTTAAATTTTAGTTAAAATTAATAAGAAAAGTAGAAACTTGTTTAACTAGCCACAGACAGAGGAGAGGACACGTGGATCTAAAGGAGATCAAATTTCGTTAAATTATCTGAAGAGGATGGTTTTTACGCATAAGCCAGTTGTGTTACAAAATTTTGTAGATGCACAGCTTCTTTTTTTTTTTTTTTAACCTTTTGATGTCAGAGACTCAGAATGATAGTTTTTGACAGTTGGATACAAATCATCTACCAAATTTTGTTTGATATCATTTAAGTTCATGGGAAAGAAACAAGTGTAGAAATGTCCTCGAGAAAAAAGTACAGATTACAGAACAGGGTCTTTAGGTCACTTGCCTCGGATCCCTCCAAACATTGTGAAATTCAAAACGGGGAATAACTAATGTAGCACCCAGGAGTCCAGCAACAGCCACTGCATTGCAAATCTGAGGGAAAAAGTTGCAATTTAGAATTATCTTCAAATTCTAGGTTAAAATGTCAAGTTGGTTATGTACATTATTTTATATTTAACTACAGGATTGATGAGACACTGAAATTACACGGGATATTCCACATGTTGACAGAAATAAAACTATGTCTTCTATAATCCTAAACTTTTACGCTTTTTGAAATTTATGACCCTGAAGTTTACACAAATGTGCACATAAACTTTAGTGTTCATTAAATTGAACTTTGATGTATAACAAAATTGTAGCAGACAAACCTTTTGCAAAGAATATTGGCTGGAATGACTATTGTATGGTGGTAAATATCTATCGTTAAAAGATGCTTAATCTATTACAGTCATATTGATTGCTACTGTGTGTAATCTACATTAGCAAAGAGCTCGGGATTAAGCAGTGTACAGTGTGCAGGATAATTAGCATATCAGTGAACAAGTGAAATCAAAATAACTAATCTAAACTAAAGTGAACAACTTTTTGTGACGTGATTGGATGAAAGGTTATATGTCAGCCAACATACCGATGAGCGTTGTTGATTAAGGCCACCATTGGCATCAACAATCAAGTAGCGATCTGGCTCAAGCATTCCTGGAAAGTATAACAATGCATAAGGTGTTAGAAGAAAAAGATATTGCCCCACAATAAAAAATCGCCAGTACTGATTTACAGAATCAGAGAACCTAGACCATAAGGCTACAATTTCACTCTTACAGGGGTCTCAGCCAACATCGCATAGTTACAATGTATTTCTCTTCATGAATGGAACTGGAGAAAATTAAAAAAAAAAACGAACAGAATTAAGACATGTACCAAGCTGGCGACGAGCAGTTGTATTCAGACAGCGTTTCTGCTCCTTTAGCTTCCTTTTGTATTTCCACACGGCAGACAACTACATTATAAAAACAATATAAATAAAACAAAGAAAAAACCGCAAAAATCTTATAACTAGTTGTGTATAATTCTAAGTATTTTATGGTCAATATTGAAACACACTCCACAGTAGGAAAACCCTGTTTCACTCATACTACCAAAAGTCATAAGCTTTACTTGCTGTTTTCTCTTAACAACTCAGAGTATCTATTTTACACAGAACTTCAGCGATACTCTTGGACACTCTGGATACACAGTATTCTAATAGAAGCATTCCAGGTTTCTTGATGATCTTAAGATCATGTTGCTTAACACTCAAATTTGACTTTCTAAAGTCAACTTAATCACTATCTAACTCCAACTTGTAACTTTTATTATTTTTTGTCAATTCAATAATCTACAATTACAGACTAACTAATAACTACATCAAAATACTAATTGTAGTAACTTGTTTTATAAAACCTAACAGGATGCACATGTTTAATTTGAAATTACTTTAATAGCACAAACCCAACTAAACCATCATAATCAAAAGTAAAATCTCATAAATAAATCATTAAGCAAAATCTTAAGTCATAAATAGCTAAAACAAGTTAGAAAAAGAGATAACTTACATTACATGGGTCCTAACTTAATTACTCCAATATTAGGTACACTAGAAAAACACACCAAATGAAAAACCCCAAAAATCTAAGTACCAAGATTCAATAATCCTACCCCATACAAATTTAGCAATGCCATTTAGTCTTAATAATTATTTATTAAAGAAAAAGAAAAGCAACCCCATTAATGATCAAGCAAAACACCACCAATAAAAAACCAACTTTCCAAAAAAAATCTAACTAGCCACTACAACACTGAACACACACACACACATTAAAAAAAAAAGAGTGTGTGTAATGAAAACCAAAAGCAACCTCAATAGCAGAAGAATTATCATCCTGAATCTGGTTAAACAGCTTCTCAAAGATCTGATGACTCTTGTAAACTGAACCAGGCAAAGTAGGTGTCCTAAAAAAAGCAGAGATGGGACCCACACAAGTGATCAAACCAGAGATATACAACAGAGGAAACAACAACAAGTAACGCACTAAGTTCCTCCTGCCACGTAGCAGCTGCTCGGCGAAACTTCCACGGCGCCGGAGCTTACGGCGGCAATGGAAAGAAGTGTCGGTAGAGGGTGTAATAGAGTTGGCATTGCAGTTGAGTTTGCTGGGTGTCATTATAGTTGGCTTGTTGTTTAAAGCCATGAGAGAGAGAGAGTGTTTGTGTGTGTGTTTAGTGTGTGTTTTGGTTTCTATTTATTTTTATTTTTTGTGGGGGAGGAGACATAAATAAGGACAGGAAGCTTGTGGGGGGTTTGTGAATGTGTGTGTAATGTGTACGTATAGATTGGAGTATCTGTAGATGTTCTGTAAGCTTGTACTAGGGGTGTGGGGTTAACATAGATCAACATTCAAGTCATTTGATTAGGTTTTGTAGGATTTTTTCGTGCCCAACATTTGGGTTTTGTCCGTATTTTAATTTTATTTATTTATTATTTATTAATTTAATTTTGGGTAATTATTATTTAGTCTTTTATTTTTGTTGCTTTGGTCTCCACGTTGCTTAATTTTCGTAGAAGATTATTTCATGCGATGGTAGCAAAATTCCATGTTACGGTGTTTATTTATTGTTACAATATAATATAAGATTCGCCTTCTTCTAGGATGAAAGTCCAATATAATCAAATATTAAAATGTATTGTTCAAAATATCAATTGTTGAAAGGCTTACCCACGAGAGAGCTACGCATTACGCATATGCGTTCACTGGATATGCATATGGAGGTAGTCCATATACGCATATACTACATGCGTGGGTTGAATTTTAAAAAAATAAAAATAAAATACAAGCTGGAATACGCATCCTAAAGATGCATCCTAAAGATGCGTAGTCATTGTTCATCTTCTCTCAGAAGCAAGCAAGAGAGAGGCGACTCCACCAGCATTTTTCTTCAAATTTTCCGACGAAGCTCATTCTCCCCCCTCCCGTATTTTTTCGCATCACATATTATATATCAATCGAACCGTCTTCTCCTGCTCTACAACCCTATATCATTCTTTTTCGATTCTAATGTTGAATTTTTAAACCCCAAATTTAATCTAATTTTCCGATTTACTTGTGCACGTCCATGCGGGGCCATAAATTAATAAAATGATAGGGGAAAATGGAGAGTGAGGTGTGTCCATCATTTTGATGTGTCCCAAGAATGGAGAAGTTGACGGACGGTGATGGAAAATTGATGACGACGAAAATGGAGCTGAAGAAGTGATGAACATATACGCATATGGCTTATGCGAAGTCAATTGGGTAAAAAGTAATGTGTTCCCGACAATTGTTATTTTGGGTACAAGGATATCCATTTTGAATTATTTAAATCATTTTCTCCTTCTTCTAACACTTATGAAATTAAATGTTGTTGTAATTGAATAAAAATTATTATCTTCAGATTGAATTCCAACTCAATAATAAATAAATTGAATTTAAATAATTCACGTACTCTCAAGTTGAGCCCAATAACAATTCTAAATGACCGATCGTTCCTAAACAAAAAAATTCGGCTTGTTTATATATATGATTATTAAACGAGTTTGAATCGAATTTAATACATTAAATCAAATTTTACATATATTCGACTCAAATTCGTTAAATTCAACTCAATTCATTAAACTTTTTTTTTTGAAAACACTCAATTCATTAATCTTAATATATATTATTACTTTAATAATATTAATAATGATTAGAGAAGAGATTAATGCAATTTAGTTTGTGGGATAAAATTATCATATTCTTAAGTATTATTATAAGAATAAGTACTATTATTGCGTGATTGAAATTTAATTTCTTGTGAATATAAAAATTAACTTAATCGTATTTTATTTAAAAACAAATAAAGTTTTAGTACGTGTACTACCAATACTATTATTATAATAAACAAATTAAGGGAAAATTTGTATTTGGTTACTGACTTATTTTTTATTATCCATTTGAATCACAATCATTAGAGTTTTAAATCTAATTAATAATAATTATTAAATTTAATATTAAAAATTATTCAATATAAATATACACAGTTCATATTTCGTTAACAATATATTAAAATTAATTATTATTATTTTTTTATCAATGATACAAGTAAAGTTAAAATATTGTCAACCACATTTTAGTTGATTGATTTATATATCAGTCTTCGTTAAGTAACATTATATAAATTGTTTACAAATAACTAAATTTTCAATTTTTTTATAAAAATTTTAATTGGGATCGAACAAAATTTGACAAAATTAATTTAACCAAATGAAAAAACATAACAACGCATATGATGTAATTTAATACTAGCTTATAACCCGTGCGAAGCACGGGTTTCTTTTGATTTGTTATAAAATTTATTTAACATTATAGTTATGTTTTTTTATAATCATTATTTTTAATAATTTATATTTTAAAATTCTAAATTAAAAATGTTGTTGACGGTTTCGAACTTTGAATTTTTAGTAAAATAATTATAATATATCTTATTATTAGATCTAACGATTCTTATTTATTACTAAAATAATGATTTGAATATAGGGTGTGATATTTTTTGGTGTATTAGTGATCGTAAGATTAGTTTTAAATTAAAAAGTAACGTGTTTTAATTAAAAAATACTATTAAAAATAATGACGAAAAGATATAGTGTGATATTTTGGATATATATTAATTATTGTAAGATTAGTTTTAAATTAAAAGGTAAAGTGTTTTAATTAGAAGTAAAATCTTTAAAGAAAATGGGTAATTGAGTTGTTGGAGCAGAGCAGAAGACCTCCATGTGGGTGAAGGAATTTTATTCGGAATATAATTACGTTAACATTGGTAATTAACTTTTTAAATTGTTTTTGTAATATAATAATTTTATTATTTATTTTAATAATTAGGATAACCAAACCGAACCGGTTTCTTTTAATATGTTATAAATTTTATTTTATGCTATAGTTATGTTTCTATATAATAATTATTTTGTGAAAGTTATTTTAATATTATTTTAATATTATTTAATATAAATTTAGTTAATAATATGAATGATTTAGAATTTAAATTATAGAATTTTAAGTTAAATATGTCGTTAACGGGATTCGAAACTTGAATTTTTAGTAAAGTACTTTAATCATAAAATATGCCTTATAATTATATCTAATGGTTCTTATTAATTACTAAACATCTAACAGCAAAATGGTGTAATATTTGTAGGTATACATTAACGATTACAAAATTATGTGGTTTAAAACTTATATCAAAAAAATTTTAAAAATATGTCGTTGACAATTCGAACCTTGAAATTTTAGTAAATTAATTTAAACATATAATATATCTAATCATTATATCTAACGGTTCTGATTTTTTATTAAAAATCTAACGGTCATTATTCGTTTTATACAAATTTCTATTATATTTTGTTAATAATTAGACGATATAGTGTTATATTTTTAGGTATATTTGTAAGATTATATTTTAAATTAAAAGTTAACATGTTTATTTAGAAAGAAGTGAGCGGGATATACTGAGTATGTTTGGTTTGGTTTGGTTTGGTTTGGTATGTTTATTTAGAAAGAAATATTACTGATAGTAATATTAGATATTTTAGGTGTTTATAAATGGTAATATAATCCATCAATTAAAAGTAAACCTCTTTTAATTTTAAAAAGGCAATCGTCTAATTATCACTAATTATATTATTTTAATATTTATTTTAATAATTAGGATGACCGTGATGAAAATCGAACCGACAAACTTTCAATACCCGTGCGATGCACGGGTTTCTTTTATTATGTTATAAATTTTATTTAATATTATAATAATATTTTTATATAATCATCATTTAACATAATATGTTTATGAATTATACTAATATTTCTCTATTATAAACAAATTATATGGATTTATAATATGTTTTATTAATAATTAGAAAATATGATGTGATATTTTCGACCATATTTTCGGGTATATATTTATGATTATAAGATTAGTTTTAAATCAAAATGGTAACATGTTTTAATTAGAAAGAAAATATTAATGATTGAAAGATATGATACGATTGATTTTTTAGGTGTTTATAAAAGGCAATATATTCAAATAAAAGTAAATGTGAAAAAGGCTGTTAGGTCGAATACACAATATGTAATCAAATACTGTATGAGTAATTAACAAGAACACACGTTTTTAACACTTAAAAACTGTTTGGAATTAACAATTCCTCTCTCAATGATGTAAAATATCAAAGAGAGCTGCTTAGGTTACAATCAATGATAATCTCTCTGTTCGACACCCTTCTAGGGTTAACCTAACTGTATTTATAAAACATACAGCTTCGTACAATCAGTAATTGATTCTCCTATAATTAAGCTATACAATTGATATCAATCACGATTGCTACATGTCTTCTAAGTCAACTCAATCTCTTTGACAGCTATCCAATCTTCAAAGATATTGCTTCCATATTTATCTTGTATCAATCTTCAAACACTGTTGACTCTAAGACGCTTCCGCTACAGAGTTTAACAACCTCTGTTGCGCTTCCAGTCAGTGTTTAACTAAACTCTGACGACTTCCAGTTAAACTCTGTTTTGTTACTTTAGCTTCCAAACACTGTTCTCATCAATCATTTCTAACAATCTCCCCCAACTTGTTCATTAGCAAGAATGTACAAGTTTACAGTAAATGATGATGTCAAAACAAATACAAAGTCTACAGTGTTTAACATACAAACAGAGTTTAAGCTATTACTTAACAATTTCTACAGAAAATAAGAAAATTCTTACAGACTTCAATTTCTAATCTCTTGAAGATCTGGCATTGTTCTGAGATAGTCTATAAGCAATCTTCTTTCAGCATTTTCAAGCTCTATCTGCATGGCTTCCTTGATTTCTCTCAATTGAGGATTATTCTCATCAGTCTGATAGATAGCAGCTCTAAGATCGTAGATTTTGTTTCTTCTAATTTCATTTCCCAACCTGATATATTTCACTTCCTCAGACTTCACATTAAAATCCAGAATAGTAATTCCAAGATCTGTCTTCAGCTTTGTAGTCCCCTTCTCCATTTCTATCAGATTGCCATTCCAATCTCTGTACTTAGGAACATACTTGCTGTTGAATTTCATACTTCTTCTTGCAAGATTTTGAATCATCTTTTGTCTGAGTACATTTGCAACTGACTGAGCTCTTTGATTTCTTACTCTGAAAAGATACAGAACATATTCTAGTTCTTCCCAGTATTTTAAATCAATATCCTTCTCATCAACCTTAAACACTGTTCCATCAGCCATGAAATATAGCAGAAAATCCTTCTCTAAACTCTTCTGATATACAAGCTGTACTGACTCCAGTCTGACTAAATTCTCTTGGGTGACACCACGACCTGGAACAGCCAATGAAGAAGGATCTCTGGGACCAACATATTGTCTTTTGTCTCTATGTGAGCCTATACCTTCTTTGTTGTTTCCAATTTTACCAGATAAGGCTCTACCATCAGTGAAATCCATTGGAACTGTAGATGCTAGATTTGGATCATGAAGAACTCCTTTTCCAAACTTTGATTTCAACTGAGAAGACAATAGAGGTGTAGTCACAACTTGTGTAGCAACAGAGGTTGTGTCTTCATTCTTTTGTACAACATGTGTATCAACAGAGGTTGTAACAACATTCTTCAGCTTTTGCTTAGCTTCTGCATCTGTTGGTTTTCTGGACACTTGCATCCTTTGATTAGTACCAACTTTTTCTTTGATTTGAATGCCTTTAAGAACAGGCTTTGCAGCTTTAACAACTTTCACACTCTTCTTTAACTTATCAGACTTTAAAGCTTTTAGATGCTTTTCTTGCAGACTCTTTTCTTCAGCTTTAGCATCTTCTAGAGTAACTCCTTCTGCATTTTCTTCCATGAAAAGCTTAACAGCTAACTCCTCATCAGTCTTTGGATCAGATATTAATTCCAAACTCTTGGTTTTTGAAGTACCTTGAGTTTCAGTGTTTATTCCAACAGACTGTGACTTAAGAGATTTGCCAGATCTCAGAGTTAATGATTCAGAGTTTAAAGCCTTACTCTTGTCACTTGCTCCTGCATCTCCAGCATCATCCTGTTTGAGCAGAGTTTGAGAAATTTTGCATTTTGACTTAGCAACTCTCTCCCCCTTTTTGACATCATCAGGAATTAGTATAGATGTAATGAGCTCCAAGGAGTTAGCAATGGAATCAACCTTATCAAACAAGGCAGTCTGATTCTCTTCAACCTTCCCTAACCTGGCAAAGAGAGTATCTTGGGCTTTAGAAAGCTGTACAGCTTTGATTTTTGACTCTCTTTCCATTTTTAGTTCTCTAGTCTGTATCTCAGTCTTCAAATAAGCAATTTCTTGTTGTGTGTCAGCAAAACTTCCCTCCAGAGTTTTGACTTGTACCACAGTTGCCTTTAAGCATGATAAAATCTCTGGATTGGAAATTTGTTTAGTAGTTTGCTGAATGAAATTAGCTGCCCTCCCTTTTGGAAAAATACAGTCTTCTTTATACCAGTTAGCAGCAAATTTAGCAAGGTGCTCTTGTTCAATTGCATGAGATGGGCAAGGCTGATCAAAAGATGTATGTTTGTTATCAGTCTGTACTGGTGCACTCAGAGAAGAATCAGAGTTTGCACTGTTTTCAGCACTTGCATCATCAGCTTGAGCAGCTTTTAAAGAACCACTGTGCTGAGCATTGTCAGCCACAGTTTCTGCAACAACTTCTGCAACTCTCTCAATATTCTCCTCATGTTGCTCAGGCTCTGCAACAGAGTTTGCATGTGTAGCTTCAACTTGCATAGGCTTAGAATTATCCTTAGTTGCTTGATCAACCTCATCACCTTTGTCAGGAATTTGATAAGCATCAGAGATTAGCTCTGTGTGTGAGGCTACATTTTCAGTTAGGATAACTGCAGGCTGAACAGCTGCACCAATTGCTTCAGAGTGAACAACAGGTGAGATAGGATCAGAGAATGGTTGAAATGAGTCAAGAATATCATTCATTGGTGAAAAACCATCTCTGTGATCCTCTTCTGCAGGCATGTTATCCTCTGCAGGCATAGCATTCACAATTATAGCATCCTCTGTAGGTATTTCAGCCTCTGCAGGTATTTCAACTTCTGCAGGTATTTCAACCTCTGCAGGTATAGCATTCTCTGCAACCTCAACAGTAGGTGTTTGCTGTGAAACCACCTCTGGAGCTTCAATAACTTGCTCATCATCAGATTCTGAAAGAATTAATCTCCTTCTCTTGGCTTGAGGCACTGCAATTACCTCTTCTTCTTCACTAGAGCTCTCCTTAGTTGGTGAAAGTGAAGGTCTGTTTGCCCTTTGAATCTTTCTTCTGGTATAAACAGCTCCAGGTAATGTCTGTTTAGCCTTTGAGTGTTTGGTGTTCTGTGCAGTGTGTATTTTTCTTTTTGGTTTGGATTTGGGTTGATCAGTAGGTACTGGCTCAGAGTTTATTGGTTCAGAGTTTATGTGTTCAGAGTTTATGGGTTCATTGATTTGTTCAGATTGTGGTTGATGAGATGTAGTAGGTACAATGGTTGTGGGTGTTGACTCAGGTGTTGGTATAGGATGGGAATGTATGGTTTCTAATGGTTCAGGCATTTGTTGTGGTTCTGATTGTTGTGGTGATGGTGCAGATTGTGAATCTTGAGGTTGGTTGACATAGTTTTGTAAGGCTAGTGGCATAAACATAGCAGGTATTTGCTGTTTAGTGATATCTTTATTTGTCAAATCAGAGAACATCCTTTTAGCAACTTGAAAAGGCTGAATGACATCAGCTTCATCAATTGTAAGATTAGGCACACAAGCATTGAATAGCATTTGACAAAATCGAGAAAAATAAACAGATGTAGGCTCAGACAAACGTTCTCCTAAATTCATTAGAACTAGTCTACCAAAATCAAAATTACCTCCATACAGTAAAGCATGACCAATTTGGAGACTGTCAAGAGGAATTGCATCCCAATTTGTTGTCTTCTTTCCAAAAGCCCTTGTAATGCAATCGAAAAAGAAGCTCCATTCCTTTCTCAAAAGTGGCCTTCTCAGAGATCCCAGCTTATTCAAATCTCCTGAACAACCAATTTGTTGCAACATTGTCCGCAAGCGGTCGTGACCAACAACACTGTAAGAAGTGTGAGTCTCAAAATCCAGAGCATCCCTAACCGTAGTTGGAGTAATGATATACTCTGATTCATCATGAGTAAAAGTAATTGTTGGAGTGCCAGACTCTTCTCCATCATCATACACAGAGTTTATCCAAAAAGTAGCAATTTACGAAGCAGAGAGTTTTGGTGGTGCAGTTAAAGCCTTCCCAATTTCTGAATCTTTCAAGAAATTTTGAAACAAATGAAACGCCTCTGGAGCGTTTGCATTCTCCAATGGAGCTGCATAATTGCTAGGAAGAAAAACTAACCCTGCTGCATCAAAAGCTTTGGTTGCCATTAGCGAGATATGATATGAAGATAGTCAGAGAAAAGATGTGTATGGTAAGTGTTTATCAAAATGTGAAAAAGAGTGAACCAGAGTTTTGAAAGTAATTGAGTATGCAGAGTAACTGTGAGTGGGTGAATATGAATCGATGTGAAGTGAGAGAACAAAAACGATTAGAGTAGTAAAAAAAGCTTAATCGTTTATGTATTATAAGCACGCAACTGATTCTAGAGTAATGTGAGAGTGGGACACAATAATGGGACACGTGTCAAACAACCAGTGGATCACTTAATTATTACCGCTGTCATTCCTATTATTACGACACTTTGACATATTTACAATAATTAACAATTGTCAAATACCCCAATTACTCCAAAATTTTCAAATCATCTCAATGAAACTTTACCTTAGAGTACTTAACACAACTCAACAGTGTTTGTCAATTTTCCAACTTTATCACCTAAACCCTTTCAAAAATTGCACAGTTGTGAATATGAATGTGTGTGAAGCAGAGTTTACCAAAATCAATTTTTAGAGCATCTAATATTTCATAAAATCCATAACACAAATCAATAAACACTGAATGCACAAACTCTCATGGTAAACACTGATTGTTTGATGAATGCTAAACTCTGTAGTTACTGCAATACAGAGATCTGAATACTTCTATTCCCTTTGATGTTCATAATTATCCAAGTAAGCACACAGTCTTTGAAGACAAAAAGATCAAGAGATAGAAATCAGAGCATCATTCAGTGAGTAACAGTCATGAACTCGATAAACTCACAAACTCTCAAAGCACACAAGTGTTTAGGTGAAGTGTTTACACTCACATTCAATCAGTAAAAGCAGATACTACCATATGCTTGAATGTCCACCAAATCTACACTACTTTGAGTACATATATGCACAAATCAAAAGGACTTTATTCAGGGTTGTAATGTAGTAAGGTCAAACAGATGAGAAGAGATGTTTTAATCATGAGTGAATTTCAAACTGAACAATTTAATAGACCAAAGTGTTCAGTCACACTGTTAGTACAAATTTGTACAAGATGATCAGTATATATACCCTTTTTTTTTTAATATATATACTGAATAAACTTTTCTTTTCTTGAGAAACACTCACCTGCTTGCATTTGATTTTTCAAAAGAATGTAACTGCTCTTAATACTACAGAGTTTAAGAAAAATGAGCAGTTAATTAGGCTCAAAGGGGTTTACTAAGGATGGAATTTATGAACAGTGTTCAAAAGAATTTTGAACAGTGTTTGAAGAAATGGTAAATCCTAGTGCCTTTATCATTTTCATGCACACACATATCATGTAGTCTCAAAATGGTTTAATACAAGTTCTAGAGAAACATACTTCCTGATGAACATCACACAACAATAAAAACTGATTGATAGAAAATGTATCAATCACTGACTTGGCTCAAAATCTCACAGGGTGCAGACATGAATTTGAACTCACCAAACTAATCAATGACACATCTCAAGTTTTATAGTTTTTACAAGTACAAACAAGGAATCATCAAGAACCATGAATTACTTTTGGGAACAGAATGTCACTTATCAGAGTTTAGAGTTCATCAATATCAGAAATTATTTATGAGAGGCAATGCACACAATATTCATAAACTCAGAGTTTAGGACTGAATAAACTAAGAGATGCTATAAATATGAAACAGTATCATGCTGTGTTGATTTACTGCACAAAATCTGATTAGATTACAGTGACTCAGAAAGAATCATGATTTAATTACTGAGAATCATGCTTCATACATTTTTCTTCATTGGTGTTTTCATTCAGACAATAATCAATCCTGAATTCACAGAGTGTATCCAACATGTTAACAGTGTTTAACAGACAGACATGCTGACAGAGTTTAACAAAGTTTAAACATAAGCATGCATAACATAGTGTAACACTAAGGTTCACATAGCACTTAACAATTCACAGAACATGAGCAATATATTATTAAAGTAAGATCTTGAGTCTAACCAACATCTCTAGTCAAAACTAGAGACCATTCCTAGTTCATTGACCAGTCTTGTAAATGTAGCTTCACTCAATGGCTTGGTGAAGACATCTGCAAGTTGTTGTTCTGTAGACACAAAGTGGAGCTCAATGTTGCCTTCCTCTACATGCTCTCTGATAAAGTGATACCTTATGCTGATGTGCTTTGTCATTGAGTGTTGTACTGGATTACCTGTCATTGCAATAGCACTTTGATTATCACAGAAAATAGGTATCTTGTTATACCTCAATCCATAATCCAGCAGTTGATTTTTCATCCATAGAATCTGTGCACAGCAGCTACCAGCAGCAATATACTCTGCTTCAGCTGTAGATGTAGATATTGATTTCTGTTTCTTGCTGTACCAGGATACAAGTCTATCACCTAGAAATTGACAACTTCCACTGGTGCTTTTTCTGTCTATCTTACAGCCTGCAAAGTCTGCATCAGAATAACCAAGAAGCTTAAAGTCTGATTCTCTGGGATACCACAGCCCTAAAGTTGTAGTGCCCTTGAGATACTTAAAAATCCTCTTTACTGCTGTTAAATGTGGTTCCCTTGGATCTGCCTGAAACCTTGCACACAAACAAGTGGCATACATGATATCAGGTCTACTAGTTGTTAAATAGAGTAGAGAACCAATCATTCCTCTGTAACTTGTCATATCTACTGATGACCCTGCATCTTTGTCCAATTTTGTTGCAGTTGCCATGGGAGTTGTTGCAGATGAACAGTCAAGCATGCCAAATTTCTTGAGAAGATTTCTGGTATATTTTGCTTGATTTATAAAAATTCCATCATCTGTTTGCTTCACCTGTAGGCCTAGAAAATAACTAAGCTCTCCCATCATACTCATTTGATATCTTGACTGCATGAGCTTGGCAAACTTCTTACAGAGTTTATCATTAGTAGATCCAAAAATGATGTCATCAACATATATCTGAACTAAGAGCAAGTCACTACCAGATTGAAAGTAAAACAGAGTTTTGTCAATAGTACCTCTGTGAAACCCACTTTCTAGTAGAAATTTAGCAAGAGTTTCATACCATGCCCTTGGTGCCTGCTTAAGTCCATAGAGTGCCTTGTCTAACCTGTAGACATGGTCTGGATATTTTGGATCTACAAAACCTGGTGGTTATTTCACAAACACTTCTTCTTCAAGTTTTCCATTTAAAAATGCACTTTTCACATCCATCTGAAACACTTTGAATTTCTTATGAGAGGCATATGCTAGAAAGATTCTGATTGCCTCCAATCTTGCAACTGGAGCAAATGTTTCATCATAGTCTATTCCTTCCTGCTGTGAATAGCCTTTTGCAACCAGTCTTGCTTTGTTCCTTGTGATAACACCCTCACTGTCAGTTTTATTTCTGAAAACCCATTTAGTACCAACAATGGATCTGTTCTTGGGCCTTGGTACAAGGGTCCACACTTCATTTCTTTCAAATTCATTTAGCTCTTCTTGCATTGCTGTTATCCAGTCAGCATCTTTAAGAGCTTCTTCTACTTTCTTTGGCTCAGATTGTGACAAGAATGCATGAAACAGACATTCATTTGTTGTTGCACTTCTTGTCCTTACTCTTGCATCTGGATCACCAATAATCAAATCAGGTGTGTGTGACTTAGTCCATTTTCTTGCAGAAGGCATATTGCTCCTGTCATCATGTGATCCTCCCCCTTGATACATGCTCTCCTGATTTTCTTGGTGCCTTTCTTCATTCTCTGATGCTCCCCCTGAGTGTGACTGCTCAGAATTTGAACTATCAGATTTTGAACTATCAGAGTTTGAGTCAGCAGAGTTTGATTCAGAATTATCAACTGAGTCACTATCAGTATTTGAATTATCACTTTGATGTGATTCTTCATGCTCCCCCTCAACTGGTTCTTCCCTTGTTTCTGATTGAAGAGTCTCTTCAGTATTTACCAGTAGAGGTTCAGAGTTTAGCTCAACAGAGTTTGTCAGATCAGTCTCATCAGAGTTTACTTTGTCAGAGAATAAATCTTCATTTTCAAAGTGCAGTTGATCATGTTCATTAACATCTTCAAGTCCAGTTATTTTCTTGTCATCAAATGACACATGAATTGATTCCATGATCACTTTGGTTCTTAGATTATAAACTCTGAATGCCTTAGTTGACAGTGGATAGCCAACAAAAATTCCTTCATCTGCCTTTAGATCAAATTTGGTTAACTGTTCAGGATGAGTCTTCAACACAAAGCACTTGCATCCAAAAATATGAAAATATTTTAGATTTGGCTTCTTCTTTTTCACCATTTCATATGGTGTTTTACCATGCTTGTTGATCAGTGTTGCATTTTGAGTAAAACAAGCAGTTTGAACTGCTTCTGCCCAGAAATATGTTGGCAACTTTGCTTCATCTAGCATGGTTCTTGCAGCTTCTATCAAGGTTCTGTTCTTTCTCTCCACCACACCATTTTGTTGTGGAGTGCCAGGTGCAGAAAACTCTTGTTTGATTCCTTTACTCTTGCAAAATTCTTCCATTGTTGAATTCCTGAATTCAGTTCCATTGTCACTTCTGATAATCTTCACTTGATTCTCTGACCCTTTGTCCAGTTGTATTATATGTTCTGTCAGTGTTAATGCAGTTTCATCCTTCTTTACAAGAAAATATACCCATGTGTATCTGGTATATTCATCAACAATGACTAGAGCATATTTCTTCTTTCCAAGAGACATAACATTCACTGGTCCAAAAAGATCAACATGTAGGAGATGATAAGGATCAACAATTGAAGACTCAGATTTGCTTTTGAAAGAGGCTTTTCTCTGTTTGGCCTTTTGACAAGAATCACACAGGCCTTCTGCATTCAACAAAGACTTTGGTAGTCCTCTTACAAGATCATTCTTTATTAGCTCATTGATGTTGTTCAGGTTCAAATGAAAGAGTTTCTAGTGCCACTTCCAACTCTCTTCACTGGACATTCTTGTTGACAGACACACTGCTTTGCCATCAGAGTTTGTTGACAATTTTATTGCATAGATGTTATTGTGTCTATTTCCAAATAGAGCAACTTTCCCTGTAGATTTACTGATGACTTGACAATATTCAGGCTGAAAATCTACATGATATCCTCTGTCACAGATTTGACTCACAGATAGTAGATCATGCTTGAGTCCTGGAACCAGAGCTACATTTGTGATGATGACACTCCCAAGATTAATATTGCCATATCCCAAAGTATGTCCTATGTTGCCATCTCCATAGGAAACTTTTGGGCCAGCCTTCTCCACAAACTCTGATAGCAGGGCTTTATTTCCAGTCATGTGTCCTGAACATCCACTGTCCATGACTAGGGTACTTTCCCTGATGCCCTGCAATCACAAACAATCACTGATTATTAGTTTTAAGGATCCAGACTTGCTTGGATCCTTTGGCTTTCTTCATTCTGTTAGCTTTTGCAGCGGAATTCACATTATCAGAGTTTAAGCTACCTTTTTCAGAGTTTACATTTGCAGAGTTTACTTTAACCCATTTCAAATTTGGCTTGGGTTCATAGTAATTATAGTAAATAGCATGATAATCTCTGCAAGTGTAAATAGAATGCCAAGTACTTCCACAGTGTTTACATAAAGTATGTGGTCTAGTTCTCACATAATCATTCTTTACTACAGTTTTAGAGGGCAAAGAATTAATGTTCTTATTCTTACTGCAGAAACTAGCAAGATGATTAGTGCTACCACAATTAAAGCATGTTTTTCTTGGAGCTAATGTAGCAAGCATTGGCTTAATTCCTGAAGTTATGCCTATCTTTCCATTTCTGTTTTTCCTAGGCATTCTCTGTTTGTTGACAGATTTTATCTCTTTAAGCTTATTCTTAAGTTGTTTATCTGTCATTAAACCAATGTTTACCTCTTTTACAAAAGTCTTAGCATATGATTCTTTAACAGCCTTTTTCTCAGCTTCAGTCTTAGGTCCACCTGTTCTCATAACATTACCTTCAGATGGACGATGTGGTCTAACTTTTACCATATTTTCAAATCTAAGTTCATCTCCCTCAGAGTAACCTAGATCTACTGTATCTGACTGAAACACTTCTTGAGTGTCTTTACCAGAGTGTGTCCAAGTTTTAATAATTTGCTTAGTATCCTCCATTTCAGATTCTAGTTGCTTATACTTACCTAGCAACTCCTGTTCAATAAACACAGCATCATCTCTCTCTTTCTGAATTTTATTCATGTTTTCAAGCTGTTCCTCAACAAATTTGTTTCTATCTTTGAGTTGAGAGCACTCATTCTTGATCCTCTCATTTTCTAAAGTCTGATCCCTATAACTGATATGTAATGCTTTAAGATAAATTCTCAATTCAGTTATATTATCAGTATTATAAGCATAAGTAGTTGGGGGTACCTTTAGATCATCATCTTCATTCTGAGTAGTAGCCATGAGAGCATAGTTGACTTCCTCATCAGAATCTGAAGTGTCTGCCCAATCTCTGCCTTTTGTGTAGAGTGCCTTTTCAGTTTTACCCTTCTTGCACTCAGGAGCATAGTGACCCATTTCCTTACACTTGTAGCATTGAATCTCATACTTGTCTTTCTTTCCTGATTTGGTATCCCTTCTATCAGAATTTCTGAAACTCTTTCTGTCAGAGTTTGAATCTTTCTTAGAAAATCTGTTTCCCTTCTTAAAGTTCCTGAAACCCATCTTCTTAAAAGTCTTTACCATCAAGACAGCCATTTGCTTCAACTCTTCTTCATCATCCTCAGAATCAGATAATGCATCAGTATTTGAGTCATCATCAGAGTTTGATGACTCACTATCAGACTTTATGACTAAAGCTTTTCCCTTAGCTTTCTTCCTTGATGCTTCCTTCTTTAATGGTTTCTCTTCAATCTTAAGAGCAACAGACTTTGTCTTTCTACTTGATCTTTTGTTTCTCTGCTCCAATTCCAATTCATAGGTTTTGAGCAGTCCATATATTTCATCAATCTCTGTTTCAGCAAGTTCATAGTTATCTCTTATAGTGGTTGTTTTCACATCCCACTTTTCAGGTAGAGAGAGAAGAAACTTGAGATTTGAGTCTTCTAAATCATACTCTTTGTTAACCAATGACAAATCATTGAGCAGTTTACAGAATCTGTCAAATGTTTCTGTCATGGTTTCTTCAGACTTTGCTTCAAAATGCTCATATTCCTGAGTGAGTATGTTTCTTCTATTTTTCTTGATTGCAGGAGTTCCTTGACACCTAACCTCAAGTGCATCCCATATTTCCTTTGCAGTTGTGCAATTAATCACTTTATTAGACATAACATTGTCTAAAGCACTGTGAAGTAAATGCCTTACTTTTGCATCCTTTGCAATAGATGAAAGATCCTCAACAGTTAGATCTTTCTTTTCTTTTGGAATCACCTTTGATTCCTCACCAGCAACAGCAGCAGATAACTTTGTAGGTTTGTGAGGACCTTCATAAATTCTATCAAGATATTCTGGATCTGTAGCCTCCAGAAACATGGTCATCTTCACCTTCCAAATTGCATACTCTGATGGCCTAAGTATAGGAACCCTAATCGTTTCATACCTACTAACAGTAGTAGGGACTTTCTCAGAACTTGATGGAGGAGGTATCTCTGCCATTGATTACTATTGTGTTTGGATCTTAAACTGTAATAAAGTAACAGATTGGCTCTGATACCACTTGTTAGGTCGAATACACAATATGTAATCAAATACTGTATGAGTAATTAACAAGAACACACGTTTTTAACACTTAAAAACTGTTTGGAATTAACAATTCCTCTCTCAATGATGTAAAATATCAAAGAGAGCTACTTAAGTTACAATCAATGATAATCTCTCTGTTCGACACCCTTCTAGGGTTAACCTCACTGTATTTATAAAACATACAGCTTCGTACAATCAGTAATTGATTCTCCTATAATTAAGCTATACAATTGATATCAATCACGATTGCTACATGTCTTCTAAGTCAACTCAATCTCTTTGACAGCTATCCAATCTTCAAAGATATTGCTTCCATATTTATCTTGTATCAATCTTCAAACACTGTTGACTCTAAGACGCTTCCGCTACAGAGTTTAACAACCTCTGTTGCGCTTCCAGTCAGTGTTTAACTAAACTCTGACGACTTCCAGTTAAACTCTGTTTTGTTACTTTAGCTTCCAAACACTGTTCTCATCAATCATTTCTAACAAAGGCAATCTGTTAATTAGCATTAATTATATTATGTTATTATTTATTTTAAGAAATAGGATAATTAAACCGAAAACCAAAACTTTTATTTTAATAAATAGGATAACCAAACCGAAAACCAAAACTTTCAATGTTTCAGCTTTAATATAATAGTAATTTAAAAAAGGTAATCGTCTAATTATCACTAATTATATTATTTTAATATTTATTTTAATAATTAGGATGACCGTGATGAAAATCGAACCGACAAACTTTCAATACCCGTGCGATGCACGAGTTTCTTTTATTATGTTATAAATTTTATTTAATATTATAATAATATTTTTATATAATAATCATTTAACATAATATGTTTATGAATTATACTAATATTTCTCTATTATAAACAAATTATATGGATTTATAATATGTTTTATTAATAATTAGAAAATATGATGTGATATTTTCGACCATATTTTCGGGTATATATTTATGATTATAAGATTAGTTTTAAATCAAAATGGTAACATGTTTTAATTAGAAAGAAAATATTAATGATTGAAAGATATGATACGATTGATTTTTTAGGTGTTTATAAAAGGCAATATATTCAAATAAAAGTAAATGTGAAAAAGGCAATCTGTTAATTAGCATTAATTATATTATGTTATTATTTATTTTAAGAAATAGGATAATTAAACCGAAAACCAAAACTTTTATTTTAATAAATAGGATAACCAAACCGAAAACCAAAACTTTCAATGTTTCAGCTTTAATATAATAGTATAGATAGATAGTATAGATAGATTTATATAAATTTATTATTACATGTTACGAAATATTATAATTTAAATCATATAAGAATATTAAATTTTTTTTGAGACCAGATAAGAATATATTATAATTTTATTTTATTTTGAATTTAAGGAAAGTAACTCACTAAATTTTCTGAAATAATTTTAGAAAGAATATTCTCGTAAGATAAATTTCTAGGCAATACCTTTTATATGAAGGGGAAGTGGGAACCCCGTGTAGTGTACTATAACCTTGTAATCACTTTTATATGAAGGGGAAGTGGGAACCCCGTGCAGTGCCGGCCCTGGCCCAGTGCCAACAGTGCGACCGCACTGGGCCCATTGGATCAGGGGGCCCAAAATTTTTTTTTTACAGTATATATATATAGTCAAAAAAAATATAAAAATATATATATATATATATATATTATTATCTTACAAAAAATAGCATTTTGGAGCATCTATAAATAGTATTTTGGGGTCTCTATAAATATTATTAAGTGTTAATTATATAAAAAATAATATTTTTGGGGCCCCTAAAAATATTATTAAGAGTTCATTATACAAAAATAGCATATTGGCGCCTCCTCTCTAACACATACATATTTATATATTTTGGGGGCCTCGTCTCTAATACATACATATTTATAAATAACAAATTACTCAAGATTCTAAAAGAAATCCGCGCTTCGCGCGATTAAAAATCCGGATCTAGTTCGGACCCAAAAAATTTCCGTGCTTCGCGCGGTTAAAAAGGGCCTCAAAACTTTGCCCGCACAGGGCCCCCGAAAGCTCAGGGCCGGCCCTGCCCCGTGTAATATAACGATGATAGAGCTGATAATAATAAATTAATAAACTAGCAAGATTATATTATAAAACCTCACAAAGGAATGATCAGTATCTGCTGTAATAAATCTGAACGAGAATCGAATTATTTTGTTAATGACCGTCATACGCAATTTTTGGTCTATGTGCGCAGAGAGGGTTTTAGCTTGCAGCGCGGCTTGAATTGTGGAGTATAAAAATGCATGGAAGCAAGGGAGAATGTTATTTGACTTTAAAATTACGAATTTTTACTCTGGCGTTTTAAGCATAACTGCTGGAATTCATGTTCTGGTTCGATCTAAGATTAAACATGCAATTTAAATGCAATTGGATAATTCTTTTATGGGTCCAGGTCCTTGACAAACGTTTGTCAAAGACCGATTATTTAACAATCGGTTCCATTGTTGTTGGATCATTGATCCAACGGCTGAGATTAAGAAAATTTACTATCCGCTATAATTTTTCGCGGATAGGCAAGGCAATCTGCCTATCCGCGAAAAATTATAGCGAACAGTAAATTTTTTTCGTAATCCAGAAGCCGTTGGATCAACGATCCAACAATTTAGAAACCGATTATTATATAACCGGTCCCTGATAAACGATTGTCACGAACCAAAAACCTTCTTTTATTATGGAGTAGCTTATAGCTAGCTCTTTATTTTGATCTTTCCCGATAATTATCAACTTTTTTAATACACAATGTTTATTGACATTATCAACTAGCATATATGCAATATGCATGTGTGCATGAAATCGACTCAATTGCATTTCACGCCATGGTTGACTTTAATATTCCTGTTTTTACTTGATCAATTTTGCAAGTTGCTTGTGAAAAGGATTATTTTGGTGTTTTACTTCTTATAAATTGGATGTTTATTTATCACATAAACTGAGTCAACAGCCCTTAAACTTAACATGACAACGCAATAACACGTTAGCTATCTATACATCTCATCGAGAGCATGTCCAAATCTCTTTAACACAATCTTTTTAGGCTGCCGGTTCCTGATAAACGTATGCCAGGAACCTCTTATTCAACATACAATTTTTCAGTCGTTGGATGTTTGATCAAACATCCAACGATTGTAATTTAAAAAAAAATTGTACCGTACAGCATAAACTTTATGCGGTATGAAGAAATTATCAAAATGCCCCTGTTTTCACATAAAAAATCTACTGTTCACCGTACCGCAGAAAGTTCTAAATTTGAGATAAAACTAAAAAAATTATAATAAATAAAATTCATGTGGTAAGAAATCGAATCTAAATGTAGTGATAACCAAATTTGAATATTATTGTATGTCATTAAAACATGATTTTTCATATTAATAAAGAATATAAATTGTTGATATTGAATACCGAGCCAACAATCGTAGTTATCAATTTAAATTAGAGGATTAAAATAGATTCAAGGATATTAATTTGTACCAAAAATTTGGTAATGAAAAAGTTCACCACATTGCTAGGATAACATCTTTTTTTCACAGTTATTTTTATTTAAATTATTCTTCAGTTTTTAAAATATATTACTTTATAACTAGATAAAGAAGTAAATGAAGATGATTAATTTGCGATAGACGATAATTTCTTGAAACGTTTTTCTCCATATTTTTTCTGTGAATAAGAGTATAAGACAAGAGTAAGAAAAGAATAAGGTGTAGGTCAGTTCTAGTGCCCACGTCGTTTTCCATTAATCTTTTAGACAAAATTATTTGTGAGTGGAATGGAATAATTACTTCTTCTAAGTGCAAAAAATTCGAGAAGAGTTTAAAATTGACATGCATTATCATTAATATCTTTATATCTGAAGATTTTTTCCAAATTTTTAATACAAATTATGATTGACATTTTATATTAAATTCTCTTCCAGAATTTACATGAACATTCATATTTAATTTGTGTTGATTTTTTTTTTCACTTTACAAACTATCCGAGATCATTCTCAATCTCATACATCAAATTGTTTATAAAATCTTATTAGCAATTATAATGAGTTGAAAAATATCATAATATAAAGAACCTACATTTTCATTTTAAACATGGTTAACAATTTTTCGTACAATTTGAACAAAAATTAAAAATCAGTATATATACAAGGACGGAACTGGGAATATTGATCCGGATACCATCCCAAAATGAGAAAAATAATAAAATTTTTATGAATAATTCGGATTGGAATTCATAAATACAATAAGGACGGTTAGAGCATCTCCAACAATTATCATCTATTAGTTAAAAAGTCTAGTTGTCACTTTAATATATATATTAGCTAAAAAAATATATCCCTCCAACCATCAGAGCTGTACGTTAGCAATAATTATAGATATCCTCCATCTCGTCTTCTATATTTGTTGAGTTGTAGTCATTAGCTAAAACATCCATGTCAGCTTTATGCCATATTTAAACTAGATCTACACATTAATATATACCATTTAAATCAATTCCTACCCATCCATTACACAATATATACTGTTTTTGAATTATAGCTAACCATTGGAGAACAACCCCTTACAGGTTCAGCAAATTTTAGCTAACTATTATTTTAGCTAATCATTATACCTACTACCCTTGGAGATGCTCTTAGAGCATTTCCAATGGTAAAATGTAAAATAGTTGATCATAATGATTATGTAAAATTTTAGCTATGAGGAAGGGTATGCATTCCAATGGTATTATCTATAATTATAATTATGTAAAATTATACATAAGGGGAAGGGTATGCATTCTAATGTATTATCTATAATTATAATTATGTAAAATTATACATAAGGGGCTTGTTGGTTCAACAAATATAGTCAACCATATGTGAGTGTCTATATACTTTTTGCTAAGGAAAAAGAGGGTTGGAGTGCCTCAATTTTTAAATATTACTTCTATATAGATGCATATAGATAATTGAGCTAAGAGTATCTCCAATGGAATAAAACCATTAGCTAAAATTTTAAATAACTTACCTAAATTAAAAATTATACATAACATGTTAAAAATTCATCACTCCAATGGGGCATTCCTCTTGTCTAAAATTTTAGCCAATCCTTTATATTTTTTTAATATTAGCCAAATTTGTTGAAGCTCTAGAGACCTGTAGCAAATGCCATGTCATTTGCCGCTCGTTTTCTTCCCATAATTTGACCAAAAAAATTATTAATAATAATAATCATACATTTTTTGAAATATAACCAACCATTATAGATGATTGCCATTGGAGCAAACAACAGGTTCAGTAAATTTTAACCAATTACTATTTTTTTGAAATTTAACCAATGGACTTAGCAAATATCATTGGAGATCCTATAAGGGTTTCTTACATTCGATGCTGTTATTGAACTAATGTTATTGTCCGAGACTAATTGTAAATCTGTAATCATGATTCCGTCATGCTCATTCTAATGTCGACACCATTTAAGTAGTAGGCTCTTGAACTTCCTAAGCAATAGAAGATATTTGCAATTGCAACCACTACAAATTCATGTGATTATATTAACTAGAACAATCCATTTGTTGTAGCAATGGTTGTGGTATTGTTGGTCACATGGTAGGCCTAGTAGAAGCCTTAGTAGTGCGCTAGTAGTAGTATAAATTACAAAAACTTGTACATCTCTCCCTTTTTTCTTTCACTAAAATACGTAATTTCATATGTTGTATTTTATGGGAGAGTGAAATTAAAGAAAGTAACTAAAGAGAACGATTGTGGCCCCTCGAAGGTCAAGTGCCTCCTTGGCTGTTTTGCAAACTGTCCATTTCTCGCTTTTGGCCCATCTTATTGTATGTTACTTGTTCCAAGAGTGACTCTGTTGTTGACCATCACCCCTCCTCTCTTGCTCACTACTACACTAGTTACCATCCTAGTAGTCTAGCTCAGGTGCAAAATGATCAGTCCTCTGCAAAGATTCGGAAGATTTAAACTTGAGTCTAGTATAAATCAAACGATTGATATAACATATTGCGTTTATGATATGTGTATAATAGAATTTTTGATACTATGAGTTTAGGAAAATCCATATTTATTGTAATATTTGCCATACCACATGCTTTCTTTATACCTGATGACTACCTTTAAATATTTATTGGTTTAACTTAAAATATCGTTTCGAATTAGTCCCTTGCTGATTCCATCAATGATTATTGTTCAATTTATCGGTCACCACGAAAGCCAATAATTCAAGGATCACTGCTACCTACGGCTAGGGGTGGAGCCATGGTGTACAGAGGGAGGCAATGGTACCTGCCCTAAGATTTTTACTACGTATGTATATTATTTGTACGCAGAAGTTGTCCATAAAATCCTAAAAAGTCATATAGGTGAGTTCGTCTCACTTCTTCAATTATTTAACTAGTAATGCTAGAGGTACCAAATTAGTTACCAAAATTTGTCATCAAATGACATGACATTAAATATTTGGCATATTGGGATGTTTTAATTTGTTGGCTCTGGCGGGCCCATTATAATGATAACCAATCGCAATAATGACAAGTCATTTGGTGACAATTTTTGGTACCTAATTTGGTACCTCTAGCATTTTTCTTATTTAACTTTGGAGCAGTTTAAGAGATCTTCAATAAATTCATACATTCCTTCTTCAAAATAATATAAATAAATAGTTCTTAGCAAATTATTACTCCCTCCTTTGATTCTTAACACTTTCTATTTTGGGATGTCCCAATTGATTGTTAACATTTCCTAAAATAGTAAGTTTTAACACTATTACACCCACTACTTCACTTATTTTAACATTACTTTACACTATTACATCCACTACTTAACTTATTTTAACTATAAAATCACTATTACACCCACTACTTCATTTATTTTAACAATATTACACACACTATCTTGGTTTCCGTGCAAAAAGCAAACGTTAACATCTCATTGGGACGGAGGGAGTACATTTGTTTATGTGAGTGCCCAATCCGTGAACCGTGAGGTCACGGGTTCGATTCTTGCCGGGAGTCAAAAACCGGAAACAATCTCTCTACCTTTGTGTAGGGGCATGATTGCGTACATCCTACCCCCTCAGACCCTGCTCATGCGGGATATACTGAGTACGTTGTGTTTTTATGTGCCAAATTCCAACAATCCTCTTTATATTATCTCTTTATTTATAATTTATTCATAAATTAACCCCACTATAACCAAAAGTTGTGCATGAATTGATGGATATGTATATTTTATTATAAAAATACAAGTTAAGAGTAACTAGTGACTCTTAGAAATGAGGAAAGAGAAGAGGCTCTTAGTATTTTTAAGAGCCACTTAGAATTTCTTGGAGCAACATTTTTATTCTCTCTCCTCATTTTTTAAGTTAAGAGTTTGAATAAAGAGCCGTTTGAAGATGCTCTAAGATCTCAAATTATATGATTCCTATGAAATGTGCATGAATGACATTTGGGTAAAACCGATCATTTATCACACGATACCGAACTACAATACGAAATGATATAAAAATTTAGTATTTACATAATTACATTTGCATTTTGGGTACATGATACAAAAATATATGATACGAAAATACATGAATACTAAAGTACATGATCTGAATTTATTATCGGTTTTGTATTTATCCTTTGAATATATGACATGATACGAAATACACGAAATAAATAAATATTAATGTAAATAATAATATTTATATAAGATATATTTATATTAAGAGTAAAGTTTTATGGAGTACTCATTTAATTGGAGTACTTGGAGTACATATATAATTTGCATTCAAAATTTTGCAAATTTTATTATTTTGCAAAGCTTATTACGTAAATATTACTATTTCATCAAAAATCTTGAAAATTTTGCATGTTTTGCTAACAAAATATTGCAAAACGAATTGTTCAGCGAAACACATTTGGGTTGCAAAACATATATGTTCTGATTGCAAAATATAAAGGATATCCTAGATGAACATATTGCAAAACATACATGATTTTCAAGATTATCAATGATATTATGATATTCATATAACAAGGTTTGCAAAATAATAAATTTTAAAATATTTTGAATGCAGAACGTATATATACTACAAGTAAATGAGTACTCTATAGAACTTTTCTCTCTATAATAAATTAATATTTATTTGTAGTATTATGCAGAATTTTATAATGATGTCTTAATATGAAGTAAATATACATATTTAGTGCATGTTTAAAATAATTCACCAAAAATATTAGTATTTAAAAAAATATTTTTGTCAATTTATATTTTTATTTAAAGTTACACGAAAACACGATACGAAAAATACACAATACGAAGGTACATGAACATGAAAGTATATGAAACCTAAGTGGATTGTATTTGAATTTAGCATTTAAATACACGAAATATGAAATACACAACACACATTAATTACCATGTCTAAATTTGGGTGGCTCAATTAGTTAGGGCTAGGGGTGTAAATGAGTCAAACTGTTCGTGAGCTACTCGAGCTCGGCTCGTAAAATAATCGAATTCGATTCGATAATAATCGAGCCGAGCTCAAGCTCAAGCTATTCGAATAGTTGACCGAGCCGAGCTCGAGCTTCATATTACTCGATTCGTATGGCTCGCGAGCCTAATTGAGCTTATATATATTTTATTATTTATACATATTTTTTATTATTTATATATATTTTTTATTATTTATATATTATTTTTATGTTATGTATATAGTGTTATATAAATATTTAATATTTTTATATATTAATCGAGTCGAGCTCGAGCCGAACTTAAGGTAATCGAGCTTTTGTTGATAATTAGTGAAATTGATTCGAGTTTTCGAGCCGAGCTCGAACATATCACATATGTGTCGAGCCGAGTTTCGAGCTTGAATTTTATGGCTCGGTCGAGCTCGAACCCGAACTCGAGCCGAGTCTGATCAGTGTTCGGCTCGGCTCGTTTACACCCCTAGTTAGGGCTGTAGGTTGATGGTGCCTGATACCCCACCTAATTGTAAGACTTCAAAAAAATAAAATCAATGTTCTATATATAAATTCAAATAAAATCATTTCACAAAACTAAACTATAACCCAAATGATCACTGGAGGTTACCAATGGAAGGAACGGTTAAAGTAAACACGGATGCCGCAATATTCAGTAATTCATCTCATATCAGTTTTGCAATGGTTGCTCGCTCCCATAGTGGTGAGCTGATAGAGGCCAAATCTGTGTGTAGGCAAGGAGTAATTCAGCCCGAGTTAGCAGAAGCATTGGGTGTCAAAGAGGCGCTAAGCTGGGTAAAGAGGAGTGAATGGCCGAGGGTTGAAATTGAAACAGACTGCATGGTGGTCATTCAGGCAATCCGAAGTAATGCAATCAAGCTCTCTTATCTTGGTAGTATTGTAGAGGAGTGCAAGCATATATTATCGGGTTTCAGAGATCAACAAGTGACGTTAAAGTTTATTAAACGGTCTGCGAACAATTTAGCTCATCATATAGCTAGGCATAGTTGTTCAGTAGCTGATCGTAGTTGGAGGATGGATAATATTCATCCGGATTTTTTACATGTATTGTTTAACGATTTGAAAGCTTAATAAAATCTTCCTTCCGTGGCAAAAAAAAAAAACTATAACCCAAATATTATTGAATTAAAACTTTGATTTTCGTTAATAGTTAAACATGAGCCATACATCCCCAAAATACACGTTAATAAGTGCTGGGCATACAAATTCTGACCCTAAATAATCCGATCCTTCCTTGAATGGGGTACTCTAACTCTAACACACAACCTTTTTAAGAACAACTCCCCAAAATAAAGTGATTAGAAGTCAGCTTTAGGGTATACAGATTTAAGGCTAACCTTGACCAAATTATTCGAATTCGAAAATAAAAAAGGTATCAATCCAGTCACAAAAAGAGACACGTCAATGAAAGAGTAGAATAACAAGATTGGTAAATTCGATAAAGGGAATTTTTAACTTTCTTTCACGGCTTCCCTTGTGTAAAAAAAGTTGGTTTCTTCTCAAATATTCCTTGTTCATTGGCATCATGTTCATAATGGTTACGTATCATCTTCCTGTGCTGCGTACAGGATAATGGGAATATTTAAATAAGCGGCAGAGAATTACAATCACATGTCTTGTTCCATTTTGGACTTTGACTACGTATGTTTTCCCACACTCGTGCTAATATTTGTACCTAGCATTAGGTCCTTGATGTGCTATACTTCGTAAAATATCTTATCACAGTTTTTTTTTCATTGATAGACGAAATCAAAATTCTAACATATAAATTTTCGATATATATCATATTCGTAAAAGGATTAAAGAATACATGATTACAACAATCGATTATCAGAATATCATTATAGAACACCATCGGTTATTCTTGCATACCTACCTGTCTCGGACAATGTTGGGCATTTTGTACAACATCTAAAATGATAGGGCAATGACATACTGTATAGATTTAGGTTGTTTATTAATTAAACGGTGAGTGTGCCATGCGGCCTCCAGAATACATGAAAAGTGAAGACAACCTTTTACCCCGTAACTAGCGGTTCCCAACTTGCGAGCCAACTGTCACTCTTTGAAAATCTCTCGTCATGGAGATAACATGATTTTGTTGGTCAAATAGACTTTAGATCTCTCTGCTCAACTGTGTTCTGTGTGTGCATATATTAACTGTGTTCTGCTCAACTGTGTTCTGTGTGTGTTTTGCATTTTGGTTGAGTACTTGAGTTACAATAAATCACCTCATTTCATTTCACGTTCCGAAATTTGTTAGAACGTATATTTATTTGCAGCACGATAATTGTAATAATGAGTTTCATGTACCTGAGGATGACCTCAGGTTAGAACCCTGAGGATAGAACAAATCAATACAAAATTTAAGAGCATTTATGTAAATTAGTAATAAAAAATTAGATTTACAAAACTGCCCCTACGGAACCCCTTGCTTTATAAGCAATATTTCTTATAACATCAGGGGAGATCCCTGAGGTTGTCCTCAGGCCCAGTTTTCTCTTGTAATAATTATTTCATTTTCAAAACTGAGATAGCCAATTCTTGGACGGGATGTCATATTATATTCTTAATACATGAGATGTCTCCATTTATCATTCAAAAGTTTATTTCTTAATGCATTCCTGTTTATTATTACGTAATCAAGTTCTTGTCATAATGCCTATAAAAAAGGAGAGAAAAAATTGGTTCACTATTCGAATCTGAAATGGTTAAATTTGTTTGCCCCATTCTAATAAAAGTTGGTACCAACATTTGATAATATTAATGGTGTTGCCGTCAGGTGGACCTTCACCTTCATTACTAAAGACAGGTTGCCATTAAAGGAACACATTGCTTCTTCACAGGAACTTGGCTCCACAACAAACACAATTTATGTTCCTACAACTACTGGAACAATTATGTAAATATTGGATTTGCATCTACAAAATTAGCTCTACAACATACCAGCATACCCACTATCCTCTCGTAAGAAGGATTAGGGCTTGACGGAGGCATGCACGTTGAGTCGTTGGCGTATTTAAATTTCTGTAATTGAAGGTAGTAAAAAAAAGTTGGATTTTCCGGTAATTAAAAAACTTCATGTCCTACACGAAATTCAAAGCCCTTAAGAAACCATCTACCAACAGCCCTAGTTAAACTGGGCCTGAAGTTGTAGAAAGAGGACAGCACTAACTGCATTTTAAAGAGAGACAATTGCAGAACTTTAATTCCAAACCATTTCTGTATATCACAGCTGCAAAGTAAGTCTCTAATATTAGGCAATAGTACATTTTAGTGGCACCTTAATAGTACACTATGTACACAGAATCTATAACAACCCATAATAACGGACATACCAAATGCAGAATCATATATCATAAATGTAACTGAAGAGGAATGGAATGAACAAAATCACTTCATCACTGAGATACCAAATGCAGATGTATTTAATGCAACTGAAGAGGAATGGAATGTTTGGCATGATCAGCGGTGATCACCACTAGAACCTCCTATGAGAGACGGTTACTTGGAAAATAGTGCCCTGAAGAAAAATTTATAAACCCCTGGAGTCTGGGCTCTGGTAGATTTAAGACAAGAGTTGTAGCTTTGAGGTGAAAAATATTTAATAATTTTTTTTAATATAATACAGCTATTTCTTAAGGGTTTTCCTGCCACAAACAATCTACAGTAATGTCACATTTACTTCCCAACCTTAATTTTTTAAATAATTGGAAGGGTAGTTGTGCTAGCGAAAAATGCTCCCAAGCTGGAAACGAAATGTGAAATGGGACCATATTAATGTCTAAAAGCAACAATCAACAAGTTTAAATTCCTTGAAAGAATCTCAAGGAACCCATTTCCTTGCAATCATGACCATTTGGTTTCCATCTCCAATTCATTTCAAGGGTACTGATAGGGAATGGAAATACATTTTCGTTTGTCTTTATTCTGTAGACTTTAGCTAAATTTTTAGATTATAACGCAACACTGTTACAACCATGAACCACCAACTTCAGTAACGGAAGAAATACACAACTGATTATATGAGATGATGAGCAGTAGCATCTAGTATGATATCCATGAAGCACCAACTCTATCACGAGGAATCAAACGTAGCTCTGAGCCATGCTTTAGAAACACGTTGCCTGCAAAATATATAAAAAAAATTATTACACTGCTTTAATAAATTCCGACAATTGAAAATAGGCAGAAAACAGTACCAACCCTTCAAGAAACACACAATTTCGTTTTATTGTCAAAGCTTTAAAAGAACAAAGAACAATAATGAAATTTTGGATGTTAGTTGCACCGAATAAGTGTAAGAACCTAATAACATTAGTCTGCACAAATGGGCATCAAAAAATGAAAGATATATGAGTCACACCTTCCCTGCACATACTGGGCTAATTAATATATAAATTCAGTGGCAGAGCATACCAATGTCATATTACGGTTTGGAACAGTCTTCCAAGAAAAATAACTTACTACGTACATACAAAAGGAACAGAGGATGTAAATTATAAATACTCAAGGGAAATGGTCATTTCTGAGTACTACTATGGACTTAGTAATTAGATGCCGGCACTCTGTGGTGGCACCAGGTGACATGTCACTAGTCTTTGCTTTTTGAGTTTTTGGCAGGTGATAATTGCATAATCTTTCCTTTTCAAAAAACAGCTAATCTTAATTTTAAATGTTAAATAACAGTAAAAATTAAAGGTTAATTTCATGCATATACCACTTTACTGAATCAAAGCTCAAGGAAAGTAAGCAAGATAGTACAGCACTATAACCTGCTGGTAAACTTTGCTTAAATTTCCAGACCTGGTTTACTTGGGAAAGAATATGCTTTAGTGTTGATTCTTTTGTGCATATACCAATTTACCAAATCAAAGCTCAGCAAGGAACGTAAGCAAGGTAGCACAGCACTATAACCTGCTGGTAAACTTTGCTTAAATTTCCAGACCTGGTTTACTTGGGAAAGAGTATGCGTTAGGCTTGATTCTTGGTTGGAAAGTGATTTCAAAGCATCAATCAAATTGGTTTAGGGATCAATAAGACCTCTTGTTTCTTTGTACGCCACTTAAAAGTGAAATTAGAAATCAACCGGTGATAGTAGCGACTATTTCTTCTCTATTTCTCCCTATAAATATTTGTGTCCCACATCAAAAAGTAACACAAGTCTATTCTTAGTCTCTCCATATAGATAGTCATAGAGTCTCGTTTTAAACATAAGAAAAAATAGTAAATATTTTCCCATAACTTTCCTGTCAGTTCAGTGTTACTCTTGTAGTTTTCTGGTTCATTCAAGCTCCCCAAAAGAATTATTGATATATTAATAGTTTTATAACATCATGTCCTCATCCTATTCTTGGGGGCACACGCTTAGGGCTGGAAAACGGATAATACGGATACGGATACAGTCATATCCGAATCCGGATCCGTTTCTTACAACCGTATCCGTATCCGTATTCGAATCCGGAATATCCGACAAAACTTTACCCGAATCCGAATCCGGTAGATATTATCCGGATCCGGATAATATATTATCCGGATCCGAATCCGTTTTGCAAAAAAATAATTTTTTTTTCTGAAATTTGCATTATTATAAAAAAACAGGCATTTTTTGCACAAAAAAAAACAGACATATTAAAGAGATACTCGGTTCTAATTTACAAATTACAAAAACCATATCCAAATTTGCATATGCAAACAATATACAAAACTATATACTATATGCCATATACAAATAATTAAAGACCATACTACTTTAGACTATACAAATAGAGAATGAATTATGGTAGATAGACTATACTACTTCAGAAATTAGAACGTGTTGGACTAATTTTTATTTCATTTTATATTAAATTCATTATATTTTATTTTTAAGAGTAAATGATAAAATTTAAAAATGTATTAAAAATATATTATATATAATTATTTTCGGATACGGGTATTTTCGGATACGGATGTACCCGTATCCATATCCGTATCCTAAAGTCTCGGATTCAGATACGGATAATATCCGGTTGACTCTGGATACGGATAATATCCGCTTTTTTCCGGATACGAATACAGATATTTCGAACGAATATCGGATTTTTCGGATTTTTTTTCCAGCGACGCTTATAAGTGATACAACACATTGGCGAAGGTCGAATATTCTTTAAGGATAATGTTCATTTAAGACTCAATTTTAACAAATCTATGTTTGTATCTCTAGCTTTGCTAAATTAACTTACTACTTAATTGTTTAATATTACTCCCTCCATCCCAAAATACATGTCCCTTTTGCAAAAAAAATTGTCCCAAATTACATGTCCCCCTCTTCTTTCCATACAAATATCTCTTCTTTCTATACAAATTTAAGTCTAATTTTCCAAAATTACCCCTATATTTGTATTTTCAATGCATGACTTCTTTAAAACTTAACTTTATTCTCATTTTTCAATGCATTTATTAAGATTATTTATTGAAAAATCTTATCCAACCAACCTTTTTCTTAATATGCGTATTTTTTTTAAAAGGGACATGTAAATTGGGACGGAGGGAGTATCAATGTTTAATTGCTTCAATATCAGTTACATTCTTTACTATTCAGTTTATGTAATAAATAAATAAATATTCTAATATATGATATTCTGTGTATTATTTACAAAACTTGTAACATAATCACCCTACATTGGTCCACGTAATTAGACCGAACCTCACAGGTCCTTTCCAATATTGGTTTATATTACCGTTTTTTTTACATTGAAAATAAACCCCTCGTTCTTGGAATAATATAATCTAAAGTGGAAATTTGCAACACAACCCAACAGGTATGCCCGAAGTTCACATATGCTTTCACAAAATCTCCTTAGTCCTCACTATTCTTCACCTTTTCACGTTCCACAAGAAAAAAGTGTCACGTTAAAATAATTCTACCCTCCGAAAACAATATACTAGATGAAGTATACATGGACAATATCTTCTCAACAATCAGAATAAAAAAAAAAATCTTAAACAGATTAATAAATTTGAAAGTGGCAATCATGACGTGAACTAATGATGGTTATGACTAGAAATACCTGCACTTTGCTGCGGGTTGATTCCAACACCATCTGTAAAGAAACAAATACAAACATGTAAGATGACATCAATAGGGATAAGCAGAGTGGGGTGTGACGGTTATCTCTTATTAAATTATGAAATCATTGTCGCTTGCGATGAAGCCAGAACTCGAGTGCAGTGTAATAATTTAAAAAGCTTGTCAACATTGACTAGAATATGCTGTAAATTACAAATAAGTGAATACAATAAGCTAAGGCTTGTATTACGTCACCTGCTACAACCGAAACATCATAGCAATGCAAAAACAACAGCTTTCAAATTGGGACTTTTGTTGTAATTTATACGTCACATATTTCACAGAATCCCGAACTTTTAAAGAAGAAGCTTCTATGACAAGTGATTAATTTGGTTTTATCCTTATATCAATATATCATAACAACTGGAACTAAAATAGAAAAAGATCCAGAGAGAATCATTCTTTGCTTGTGTGCTGAGTCAGAGTGTGTTTTTGTGTGTGTCTCAGTCAGTAGCTCTCACTATTTCTTGATGTTATAATGTTATACCACAAACTTATTCAATAAAGTTTTTTGTTACCATATAAATTGTAATCAATATTTACAATTTACCACATAAAACAAACACAATCTTCCTATCATTTCACTTTTCCCTACGTTGTTCACTTAAAATCACCTACAGCGGATACAACCACAACCCATCCAGCTCAAACAAGTCACTTCCAAATCCGACCCTCCGTTCATTTCTTTCCAATTTCACTCATAAATCATCAAAACACCCCAGAACAAAACACCCCCAGCAAGCTCATCTAAAAACATTTCCACTCAAAACCCCCAACCAAATTACATCAAAACGAAAAAAGTTCACAACTTTACGATAATTATCATAAACAAGTAAATCACATACAAAAACTTCAAAATCTTTACATATAATTAAATATACACAATAAAAAAAAAAGAGGGTACCATTGGTGATGATAGCGCTAGTTTGGGGAGGAACTTTAAATTCCTCAGCTGCAAATTTCAAAACAGCAGTGAATGGAGCTCCTTCCGGAACACTAAACCTGAATTATTAAAACCCACAATGTCAATTTCACAAAAAAGTGCAATTTAATTAATTGAATTAAAATCAAGAACGAAGAATAATAAACATGTATATTAATTAAAGTAGAATATAGGAGAGGGGGATTACACTTTGAAGGGAAGTTTGGGATCGGATGTTAAAATGACCTTGAAAGACACCTTCCCACCACCACCGTTGGCCATCTTTTCTTGATGATTATAACCCAATTCTATGCGAATACACACAAATACAGTAGGCCTTGTTTGGCTTGCCAAATTATATTCAGTAAATAGGTGTTTGTTATTTGGGGATTCATTTTTTTTTTTTTTTGAATTTGGGGATTCATTATTTAATACTCCCTCCGTCCCGGCCAATTCTTTACATTTGGTTTGGGCACGGAGACCAAGAATAGTGGGTGTAATATTGTTAAAATAAATGAAGTAGTGGGTGTAATATTAATTTTATTGTTAAAATAAGTGAAGTAGTGGGTATAATAGTGTAAAGTGTTGAAAAAGTAGAGTGAAGTAGTGGATGTAGTAATGTATTTTATTGTTAAAAGTTACTATTTTTAGTAATGTAAAGAATTGGTGGGACGGCCCAAAAAAGAAAGTGTAAAGAAATGGGAGGGACAGAGGGAGTATTTTTTTATTTAATAGAATTTTTGTAATTTTATTGGACGGTATTTAATATTCTCTCTCATGCATGGTTCTAAAAATTCTCTATTTAGTTCATTAATTCTCTGTAAGGTAACCATCGATTCGATTTTTGAAATCCTATAAATTCTATAAATTATTTAAAATAATATGTTTAATTGTAAATTAGATTAATATATTAAATATTATTATAATATCTGATTAATATTCCGATTAATTCCCGATAACCCGATTAATCTTCAATCGATACCTCAATCTATTTATACCCTATTTATACCAATTATCAATTTTTATAACCATGCGCTTATGGGCTTGGAATGAGCAAAATCGTACCTCATATTTGGTTCAATTTTTTTTTTTCCTTTTCAAATCCATACCTTGAAAGTTGAAATCCCCCAATGTATGAATTTTTGGTTAAGAATATTTTTATTCTAAATCTTAACTTAAAAATTGAGGGAAGAGAACAAAAATATTATTCTAAAAGATTTTTAGTGATTCTTAAAAATATTAAGAATTTTTATTTCTCCTCGGGGCCAGGAATGTTGGTGGGTCCGCGTTGTTGGAGTTTGCTACTACCCAGGAGTTGGTAATTGTGAATTCTGTTTTTCAGAAGAGGGCTGAGCACCTCATCACCTTTAGTAGTGGGGGGTACAACACTCAAATCGATTACCTACTTTTGCGCAGTCGGGATGCTAGGACGTGCGTGGATTGCAAGGTGTTCCGGAGCGAGGCGTGTGCATCTCAGCACCGTCTGCTGGCCATGGATTTAGTCATGGGGGGTCGAGTTGTTCGCAGGTCGAGAGAGTTCAGACCAAGAATCCTTTGGAAGGATTTGAAGGGCGAGAAGGCAGCCGAATTCAGGGAGTCTTTGTCCAACGAAGGTTGTTTTGCACGTGGTGGAGATGCTAACAGTAGGTGGACCAACGTGGCGAAGGCTATTCGGTGTGTGGGCGAGAAGGTGGTGGGGGTTTCTCAGGAAGGTTCAGTGGACATAAGGAGTCGTGGTGGTGGAACGAGGAGGTCCAAAAGAAAGTTAAGGCTAAACTTGCGCTCTTTAAAGAGCTTTTGTTCATGTGTGCAGGGGCGGAGAGGATTCTGAAGATGGAAGCTTACAAGGTGGCGAGACGAGAGGCAAAAAAGGCCGTGGCGAAAGCCAAAGCGGAAGCCTATGAGGGGCTGTACAAGCGCCTAGATACCAAGGAAGGAGCGAATGCTATCTTTAAACTAGCTAAAGCTAGGGAGAGAGGGCGGCGCGACTTGGGTTCTGTGAAGTTTGTTAAGGATGATTCAGGCCAGGTGTTATTGAATGAAGAGGCTATCAAGGAAAGGTGGAGTTCGTATTTTCATAATCTTTTCAATGAAGCTAGGGGGACTGGTACTGGTGTGGAGCGAGAGGTCCCTCCTTCGTCGGTGCTTTCTATCGGTTCTTGTGAGCGTATCAGCAAGGAGGAAGTCAAGGGTGCCCTTCTTAAGATGGCTAGAGGGAAGGCGGTAGGACCGGATCAGATCCCAATCGAGGCGTGGCTTTGTCTGGGTGAGGTTGGCGTTCAATGGCTAGCAGATCTTTTCAATGATCTCCTCTTGGGTGCTAAGATGCCAACTGAATGGAGGCGTAGTATCGTGGTCCCTTTTTTCAAGAACAAAGGCGATGCCCAGAGTTGTAGTAACTACCGGGGTATTAAATTACTCAATCATACTATGAAACTTTGGGAGAGGGTGGTTGAATGTCGGATTAGAAGAGAAGTTGAAATCTCAGAGAATCAATTTGGTTTTATGCCGGGGAGATCGACGACCGAGGCCATCCATCTCGTCAGACGCCTTATGGAGAAGTTCAGGGAGCGTCGCAAAGACCTTCATATGGTGTTCATTGATCTTGAGAAGGCTTATGATAGCATCCCCCGTGAAGCTATTTGGAAGAGCCTTGTAGAGAGGAGAGTGGCGTCGTCGTACGTTAGGGCGATTCAAGACATGTACTCCCAAGCTAGTTCTTGCGTCCGGACCCCAGTGGGTGACTCCCGTTTTTTTCCCTGTTGAGATAGGGCTTCATCAGGGGTCGGCCCTAAGTCCCCTTCTTTTCGCCCTCATCCTTGATGTCATGTCGCGAGGGATTCAAGATACCGTCCCTTGGTGCATGCTCTTTGCTGATGATATCGTGTTAGTGGCGGAGTCGAGGGGAGAGGTGAAAGAGAAGCTGGAACTATGGAGATCTACGTTGGAGTCCCAAGGTTTACGTATGAGCCGTTCTAAAACCGAGTATCTTTGGTGTAACTTCAGTGGTGAGGACAGCGAGGGAGGAGTGGAGGTTAAGATTCAAGATCAGATCGTACCTAGTATGGATAAGTTCAAGTATCTAGGTTCGATCATCCAGAAGGAAGGTTAGGTTGAAGACGATGTCAAACATCGTATCAAGGCTGGGTGGCTAAGGTGGAGGGCAGCGTCAGGGGTGATGTGCGACAAGAAGGTCCCTTTAAAGTTGAAAGGGAAATTCTATAGAGTGGCTATCCGGCCTGCGATGCTATACGGTTCTGAGTGTTGGGCGGCGAAGAAGGCCCTCGAAAGAAAGTTGGAAGCGGCTGAAATGAGGATGCTGCGGTGGTCGTGTGGGCGCACGATGTTAGATAAAATCCCGAATGGGGTGTTTAGGAGCGAGCTTGAATTGGCGCCTCTTTCTGCGAAAGTCAGGGAAGGGAGGTTGAGATGGTTCGGCCACGTCCGTAGGAGGTTGGCTGAAGCCCCAGTGAGGAGGGTCGAGAGTCTTTCGGTGGTTGGGATGAGAAGGAGAGGCAGACCGAGGAGGTCGTGGGAAGAGCAGCTTAGGATGGATCTGAAGGCCTTGAACTTGGATGAGACCATGACAGCTGACATGTGCTCTTGGAGGCGTCATATCAGAGTGGTGGATTCTCTTTTAGGGAGCGGCTCTGTTGTGGAGAACCTCAGAGTTGGGTTGTCTCGGTTAGCTTTATCTTAGAATATCTTAGAATTTTTTTTTTTTTTTATTTTTTTTTGTCCGGTCTTTTCTCTGCTGGTTTGGTCTGTTGTCGTTTGCTTGTGCTTTATTATGCAGGGGGCCCGACCAGAGCTATTCTCACAAGCTGGTAGAGCGGAGCACATCAGGACTTGAGTAACATAATCACAAGCAGGCGGGTAGGTCCCATGTGGAGAACGCCATGGGCTCAGGTATTGCTTTGAACATTTTCGTACCATTTGGATTCCTGTGTATATATCACACACCGTATTTGTCGTGCACGTAGCCGAGGGTCTTCACGGAAACAGCCTCCCCCGCCTTAAAAAGCGGGGGCATGGTCTGCGTACAACTTACCCTCCCCAGACCCTGCTCTGAGCGGGATATACTGGGTATGTTTGGTTTGGTTTGGTTTGGTTTTCAGTTTTAAGAGCACACTTCCATTCTTAATTATTATTCCATTATATTACTATTCATGATCCTATCTCTTTCTCCCCCTTACTTTTATACTTTTTTAAATTCAAACAACTATTAATAATAGAAAATTGATTAAGGAGTTAATATAAAATAAATTGTTAGAGATGAACGCTCACTAAATTTTTAAGAGCCAATAATTTTTATATTTACAAAGAGTGAATTAAGAGACGGTTGGAAATGCTCTTAGGCGAAATTTAAGGAATGGGTAAGAAAATTTTGTTCCAAACATTCTCTTAATTGCACCTTATAAAGTTAAAAGTTTTTCCATCTTCCTTATTGAATTTGAAACATTCGTCTCATTCATTTCTTAACAAAACTTTTTATTTGACACATATTTTATAGTTCCATAAGTTATTTTTTAAAATTTTCTTTTTTAGATCAGAAGAAAAAAATTAAAAATAAATCATGAAATTATATTTTAAAAAGGCTTTAAAATGCGTGTCACATCTCCGTCCCCCAATATTAAGAAATGGGTGGGACGGAGGAAATATCATTTTAATAAATAAAATATTTGCTTGTCTTCATTTCTCAGTTTTTTTAATGACATAAAGTATGTGGAATTCTAATTTAATATTATAATAATGATAATGAACTCATATAAAAAATATTATTAAAATTATCATATCTTATAATATCTTAAATCATTAATATTCTAATTTTTTATAATATTTATAGGAAATACACAAGGAACGTATTGGATTTGCTCTCTTAGCGGGAAGGTGGCATGAAAAACGGGTACGAGGTTTCAATTCTAATATGTCATTTATTTCATTTCATCCAACAAACATTATAATTATTAAAAATTATTTTTAGATACAAATAAATGTTATTAAAAATTGAAAAGTATTTTTAAATTTTTATATAACATTAGAATTTAGTTAATAATTTTTATATTATTTTAAAGATCATTCTAGCACTGAAGCAAACACATAATACTCTTTATCCCAAATTATCTGCTTTGTTTAATTTTTTTTGTGATCAAATTGACTAAATTTTGACTAAGAATTTCATATATTGTAAAATTGAAAAATATTAAAAAATTTATACCATTAAAAAGTACAATTAATATATTTTAAAATGTATATTTCAAAATTTTAAAATTGTGATAAAATGATTTGTAATTTACGATTAAAGTTAGATCAATTTGATCATAAAAAATTAATTGGTATAAATAAATTTTAATGAAGAGAGTATTATAAATGAAATTCCAAACACATACCACTTTGCAAACCAAACGATTGTAAGTACTTTTATTTTCTATGATTTATCGTAAATATCAAGCACTTTACTAGCTTATAACTCATATATTAAATCTATTATAAAATGTAAAATAATTTTAAAGATATAAGATTTACGAATAAAATAGAATCCCTTTTGAATTAATATTGTGATAATTTCTTCAAATATATAAAAAAAGATTTTTTCTGCTAAATAATTCATAAAATATCTGATTTCAAACCATGGCCACTGAAGCTCAGGCTACCGAAGTCATGACCACTGAAGCTCAGGACCGAAGCCATAACTACTGAAACTCAAGCTACAGAAGCCCAGACTATTGAAGCTCAGGCTGCTGAAGCCTGACTACTGAAGCTCAAGCTACTGAGGCCCTAATTACTGAAGCTCAGGCTACTGAAGCCCTGAATACTGAAGGTCAGGCTACTGAAGCCCTGGCTACCAAAGCCCCGGCTACGGGAGCCCTGACTAACGAAGCCCTGGCTACTAACAAAACGAAAACCTCAATTTATCAAAAGAAACTAAGTCGGAAAAAGCATTAAGGTCATTTCAAGAAAGGATCCGGGGAAGAAGTTCAGAACATTGAGAATGCAAAAGCCTGGGCTTACCTTGGGCCCGGACTACCATCCCACCGAAGGAAAAAATCCAAAGGCAAGTTCAAGTACATACGCCCGGGCCGATCTCGAGTCCATACTTTCTAAGTATGGCCAAATCCCAGGCCATAGTAGTAAATGCTTTGGTATGGAGCTCAACAACAAACAACAAACTCCTACTTGGAAAGTTTGCATACTTTTCAAGTATGGCTAAACCCGGGCCATGGGCTGCGTACCTTGATCCGGAGCTCACAACAAACCAGCACACCCAAGTCAACGACCCCCACATGTTGGGACACGTGTCCCACATCCCGGGAATTCAGCTGGCCATCCCCAGATCCGACGATCAGGAGCAAAGGTAACCTTCCCCTAAGCCCTAGATCTGGGGCTATAAATATCCTAGAGAATGGGGTTTAGGGGGGGATCATCATTTTACTACACTCATACACATACTTATTACTCTTGTGATACTCTGCTTGACTATTATCTTCCAAAGTCGACTGTTATTCTCACGCCGGAGACACCTCGGGGCCAAAACCCTCCCTCCGATGTTGTTTTGTAGATACCCCACAACAGCTACACCACTTCAGAGGTAAGAATTGACGAGGAAGAACCCGGTCGAGATTCAGAATTATCAATACACATGAACTTTTAGAGAATAAGAACGTAAAATTAACCTTTTAAATTGGATTTTTGTGTGTTTCGGCCTTTCGATTCTTCCCAAAATATGGATTTTAGTTGAACTCTCAACCTTCTATATCATTATAGTTACTCAAACATGACTCATGTATATCCATATGTATTTTTAGGATTACAGATTATGCTGCTGTTTACACAAAATCACGCAAGCGTACGTGGTCACAAGTAATATAGATATAAGTTGAGTTCGTTCCCACAGAGATCTGGTTATGGTTTCAATTCAGTTCATGCACCTATGCAACAATGTATGATTATTATCCACTGCTAAGACAAATAACAAATATGGGTTTTAACTATCTAAATTAAACTAAGATGCAAATTAATAAACTAAGAATTAATTAACTAATGAGAATTAAAATCGAATTACTTCTACAAGAGAAAACATGGTATCCTAACTTCATTAAATACTTCCTTTAGAGATCATGCCTTAATCAATATATGTGATGGTTTTGATATCTGATCGAATAACACGAAACAAGTAAAAGTTACCTCTCGGTATACTAGTACCAATCTACGCATACATCCACAAAAGAGATAGAAGATGAATAGTCACCTATTATGTTTAGACCCTATATCTCTATAGAATTTGAAAACATAAAGGTTTAAGAACAAGTTATCCACATTGATCACATAGGGCAGCATAATATCTCTATTAATGCCACAAATCATGATGTTAAAACATCAACCTATCCTATGCTAGCATGGCAAGTTCTAAATCTCAAGATCCACTCTCGTTTCGCAAGAGATTAACAAATTAGATGTTCATGATGCATCTAAATACATGAAACACAACCATACAAGGATATCAATAATTCATCACACACATATCAAATAAGCAATCAACTACTAAATTCCATAAATAAATCCGTTAGGACCCCATGACAACGATTAGCTCATGATCGAACTTCTCATCGTCACGGGGTCTAATGAAAACATGATGTAAAACAAATACAATGATATAAATTTCTGGTGTGTTGTGTCTTGTCGTGGTCTTCTTTTTCTGTCCCCCAAGATGTGTATTTATAGCCCCAATTTGCCTCTCCATCAAGCAATTGCCATCTTTGAGTTGGAATAGAATTGTGGCAATTTCCATCTTTAAACGGGATAGGATTTGCAAATTCCATGCGTAATACTGATTCTGGAATGTTCCCACCGTCCAGGCCAATTACCATATTGATTAGAAGTAGGAATTGTGGCAATTTCCTGTTTAGAATTGAATTCTAGCAATTTCTGTTGATTCTGAATTGAAGGAAAATTCTCTTCAATAATTCTGGACTCCGGACCACCTTAGAATGATAGAAAATTCCATTATCTTCGCGTGGGCAGTTGAATCATCCAAAACGGACTTGTAGAACTCAAGATATGGCCAAAACAAAAATCAGAAATTTTGGCTGATTTTCCCGCGCCCGCGCGCCCGCGCCGCCCGCCGCGCGCTACTGTTCATTCCCGCGCGCCCGCGCCCGAAATCAGCACAAATTAGGCGCGGCCGCGCCCGACCTATTGTTCATTTGCTGATTTTGCTCTATTTTCTTCGTTTTAACTCCGATTTTCATTCCGTTTTTTCCGGCACTCTCGCAATTTGATGTACTTTCATTCTTTAAGCTCAAAACCCACCAATTAAACATGGAACACATCATCCCACATCCGACTCTTATTCCTGCACAAATTCACTACAAACACATCAAAAACACCACATACTTGAGTCCAAGTCATCAATTCAAGTCGATACGAAGCATTCCAAGCGGATATAACATCCACTTATCACACCCCCAAACTTAAACCGATGCTTGTCCTCAAGCATAAACAACTAACACTACCTAATTAGTACAACTTCCGTAGGTGATCACGGTTGCATTTGGCATATGCAACAAGTCCTTTAAACCCCTAGGTAGCCCTAGTGGACAAGTAAGGTCTCGTGAGGGCCTTTAGCGAATGTACCCACAAAATCCATGTAACCTAATGCAATGCAATGCATGAATGCAACTAAATGAAAATACAATTAATCTAGTACTAATATCCTACCATACCTTCAAATCCTCTCATGCCATATCAACTTAAGAATCAAAGTAAATACGCAATGTCTTGGTGTCGAAAGTGCAAGTATTCACATAGTCTACTCAATAAACATGCATAAGTTCTCACAAGTCCATGTCAAGTGTAAGAATAAGTTAGTAAACATGCTAAGCCTACAAGAGTACATCTTTGAGACAAAACTCGGGATCTCATACGCAAAAACAAGCAAACACTCACAATCCACTCACAAAAGAATATTCACTCAAGAACAAGGGTAAGTGTATCACTCAATTCCAACAAAACCATAAGCATGCTTGACATTTGGTATCAATCTAACTCTTAACACAACATACATCAATGACGATAATCAAAAGGTCTTTATTTGGGTTGTAACGGGGCTAGGGACAAGGTATGTCAAATAAGCCAAAACAGGTGAAGTGTCAAAAGCTAGTAAGTACCATAATAAATCATACACAACACCCTATTTCCCCCCACATAATTTTTACTAAAACAACACTCGACTAGTCGACTGAAATAGGATCGTAACAAACACAAACATGCTCTCATAATATATATTTTTTCTTTTTTTTCATATTTTTTTCTTTTTTTTCTTTTTTTTTCTTTTTTTTTTTCCTTTTTTTTTTTGAGAGCTAAATATAACATAAACAATAATATAAATAATAAACAATGATCCCACAATTTTATTACACAAGCCACTATCAAGTAAACAACCAAACCCAATTTTCAATATTTCCCCCAAAAGTAAAACCAACAATAAACCCCTCCTTGCACACCTTATTACTCCCTTAAGCACTCTACTAGCCTTTGACAATGCGGGTTCAAATTAATGTAAGGCCAATACAAGAAAAAGGTCGAGGCAAATAATGTGGTATGTCACCGAAAAATAGGATTAAGCTCAACGGGTTAACTAATTGATCATATAAATATGGTGTGGTAATATGGGAAAATATGCGGTTATTCCTAATGCCTTTATCATTTTAATCGTCAAATAATGTCATGCGTTTCAAGAAAGACCTCAAACAACTGCTAGCAATGCAAACAATCCGTGGACACTCAAGCAAACGAATAAATTGCAAATATGCAATAAGGCTCAAAAACTCACTTGGTGGAAAAACAAACTCAATCCCAAGCAAAAATCTCTCTAATGCACCGACTTGTATTCAAAGCATGCAAACTAAATCATCTTGCACATATTCATGTCCTTCTAATCACTTACAACATTCAATAAGTCTACTAGCTTCAACTTACTAGTGTATGTGTGTGCACAAGAACAAAGCATATCACTTCTCAATCAAAAGCGTCAACAACACAAAATTCCTATCAAGCATGGGTGCAAATGCAACTATTATGAACTCACATGATATACGAACATAAAAACAGAATGTCCTATATGAAACAAACGTAGATAACACGAACATAAATGCATAATTTACTACTACTAATATGCAAAGCATGAAATCATACATGAACACACAATACAACAACTACTAATCCCTCAAACCACCCCCAAACTTAAAATATTGAATGTCCTCATTGAATGGAAGTAAATACGAGGGAAAGTAGAAAACATACCTTGGGTTGCCTCCCAAGAAGCGCTTCTTTAACGTCAATAGCTTGACGTTACTTCCAAGCCTCCATTAAGGATGATAATAGTTGGCCTGTCATCTCTTCGCGTGACTTCATCGTCATCACGGCGGTACACTTTTTGCTCCTTCTCCTTGTTTGGCATATTCATGTAGCAACTATATCCTACTCCAATGCCTTCATCTATTGACCCAAAATCTGTCAATTTGTAGAACAACACACATTCGCGGGCTTTGCTTGAATGTAATGGAGGAGGGTAAATGTAAGTTGCTGAAGCCTTTGGTTCCTCAAAGAGAACTTCCTCCATTGGCTCTAATGCGCTACCTCCATCTTTATACTCTGAGACAAGTAGAAGACCTGCATCTTGCCCATGTTCATCAGCCTCTTGGTACGTACATACCAATTCTTGAAATTTGCGTAGCTCAACAGTGTCTGTCCCAAATAGTGCCCTTTCCAAATCATCTACCATCCTAACATGATCAAATTCCTCACACGGCTTATGAACGCTCACCTCACCTTGGAATTTGTCTTCCTCAATAAAAGACTCAATTGCACTATCCTCAAGATTTGACCATGAAACAACCTCATCAATCAGCACCTTAGAATCCCAGAGATCAGCCAAGCCGAGCGACTCACACTCTTCCTCCTCATCACTATCCACCACAGGTTCTGACAAAATAGAATTTTCTTCTTTTTCTATAGGATCCTGATCATGAATTCCTTCTTCATCCTCAATTGCTGAATTCTGATCGTTCGTGACTTTTCCAGATCTGAGTGTTATGACATTAACCTGCTCCATGCCATCTTGTTTTCCTGGATTCACCTCTGTGTCACTAGGAAGAACTCCCGGTGGTCCGTTGATAAAGGCACTTGCACTTTGCCCAATCTGATTCTCCAATGTCTTGAGAGATACCGCCTGACTTTTAATCATCAACCTCAATTCATCCAATTCAGATTTTTCATTCGAAGATTGACCATCATCCCCATGAAACTGTTGCTGCTGAAAATCTTGATTGTTGCTCCAGCCGAAATTGGGATGATAGGTGGTTGGAGCTGGTTGCGAAGGTTGCTAGAAGTTGCTCACAAACTGTGCCGATTCAGAAGATATGGCACATTGACTCGTCTCATGTGCGCCCTCACATAGCTCACAGACACTAGCAACTTGAGGCACCCCATGTTTTGACATAAAATCCAATTTCTTATTAAGTGCCTCTAGCTGAGCTGCTAGAGCTGTGACTGTATTAACTTCCAGAATTCCTGCTAATTTGCCTTGTGATAATCTCTGAGTTGGATTCTGGTATTCATTCGCAGCCATCATCTCAATCAACTCATAAGCTTCCTCATAGCTCTTAGCCCATAAAGCTCCACCTGATGCTGCATCTAGCATGGGTCTTGACTGTGCACCCAAGCCATTATAAAAACAGTTAATCACCATCCAATCAGGGATCCCATGATGTGGACACTTCCTTAGCATCTCCTTATATCGCTCCCAAGCCTCGCACAAAGATTCTTCAGACTGCTGTGAAAATTGAGTAATAGCGTTCCTGATTGCTGCGGTTTTTGCCATGGGGAAAAATTTAGTGAGAAATTTCTGAGCAAGATCCTCCCATGTCAAAATAGAACTTGCTGGTAGAGAGTACAACCAGCCCTTAGCTTTATCCCTCAAAGAGAATGGGAAAAGTCTCAATTTGATAGCATCTTCCGACACCCCGTTGATCTTGAAAGTGTCGCAGATCTCAATAAAGTCCCGGATGTGCATGTTAGGATCCTCCGTAGGAGCACCCCCAAACTGAAACAAATTCTGCACCATCTGGATTATGCTAGGCTTGATTTCGAAAGTATTAGCTGCAATGGCTGGCTTGACAATGCTAAATTGGATGTCCTTGATCTTTGGTTGAGAATAATACATTAATGCTTTTGCTGCTGCTCGTTCTCCCATTGCTACCTGAAACACATAGAACTAAACAACTATGTAAGAAACAATCCGAGTCAGTGAACTCTAACGACCACTATTGACAAGCACATAAACCAAAAATAAAACACCGATGATCCCCGGCAGCGGCGCCAAAAACTTGTTTACACAAAATCACGCAAGCGTACGTGGTCACAAGTAATATAGATATAAGTTGAGTTCGTTCCCACAGAGATCTGGTTATGGTTTCAATTCAGTTCATGCACCTATGCAACAATGTATGATTATTATCCACTGCTAAGACAAATAACAAATATGGGTTTTAACTATCTAAATTAAACTAAGATGCAAATTAATAAACTAAGAATTAATTAACTAATGAGAATTAAAATCGAATTACTTCTACAAGAGAAAACATGGTATCCTAACTTCATTAAATACTTCCTTTAGAGATCATGCCTTAATCAATATATGTGATGGTTTTGATATCTGATCGAATAACACGAAACAAGTAAAAGTTACCTCTCGGTATACTAGTACCAATCTACGCATACATCCACAAAAGAGATAGAAGATGAATAGTCACCTATTATGTTTAGACCCTATATCTCTATAGAATTTGAAAACATAAAGGTTTAAGAACAAGTTATCCACATTGATCACATAGGGTAGCATAATATCTCTATTAATGCCACAAATCATGATGTTAAAATATCAACCTATCCTATGCTAGCATGGCAAGTTCTAAATCTCAAGATCCACTCTCGTTTCGCAAGAGATTAACAAATTAGATGTTCATGATGCATCTAAATACATGAAACACAACCATACAAGGATATCAATAATTCATCACACACATATCAAATAAGCAATCAACTACTAAATTCCATAAATAAATCCGTTAGGACCCCATGACAACGATTAGCTCATGATCGAACTTCTCATCGTCACGGGGTCTAATGAAAACATGATGTAAAACAAATACAATGATATAAATTTCTGGTGTGTTGTGTCTTGTCGTGGTCTTCTTTTTCTGTCCCCCAAGATGTGTATTTATAGCCCCAATTTGCCTCTCCATCAAGCAATTGCCATCTTTGAGTTGGAATAGAATTGTGGCAATTTCCATCTTTAAACGGGATAGGATTTGCAAATTCCATGCGTAATACTGATTCTGGAATGTTCCCACCGTCCAGGCCAATTACCATATTGATTAGAAGTAGGAATTGTGGCAATTTCCTGTTTAGAATTGAATTCTAGCAATTTCTGTTGATTCTGAATTGAAGGAAAATTCTCTTCAATAATTCTGGACTCCGGACCACCTTAGAATGATAGAAAATTCCATTATCTTCGCGTGGGCAGTTGAATCATCCAAAACGGACTTGTAGAACTCAAGATATGGCCAAAACAAAAATCAGAAATTTTGGCTGATTTTCCCGCGCCCGCGCGCCCGCGCCGCCCGCCGCGCGCTACTGTTCATTCCCGCGCGCCCGCGCCCGAAATCAGCACAAATTAGGCGCGGCCGCGCCCGACCTATTGTTCATTTGCTGATTTTGCTCTATTTTTTTCGTTTTAACTCCGATTTTCATTCCGTTTCTTCCGGCACTCTCGCAATTTGATGTACTTTCATTCTTTAAGCTCAAAACCCACCAATTAAACATGGAACACATCATCCCACATCCGACTCTTATTCCTGCACAAATTCACTACAAACACATCAAAAACACCACATACTTGAGTCCAAGTCATCAATTCAAGTCGATACGAAGCATTCCAAGCGGATATAACATCCACTTATCAGCTGCAGAATGTTTTACTTTTTTATGATATTTTTATTATTATCAATTATTTTATAAAATAATTATTTTTAAAAAATATATTATAATGATTAATTATAAATTGAGTTACGTGAAAAATAATATATTCTTTAGAAAAATTACATAGAAAACAAATTATTATCTATCGCATAAATAATTATATACGTGTGCTGTGTTGCAGCAAAACTAAGATATTGTATAGCGAATAAATCTCAATCAATCACACAAAATTTACGATATAGATTAGTTATAGGAAAATGCTAGGTACCCCAAATTGGTACAAAAAAAATTATCAAATGCCAAGTATATGATGATAATTGGTTAAAATAAAATGGGCCCCATTAACCAACCAAACTACTAACCAAATATATCTTATTTATAGTTCTAAATTTAAGGTTCTAGAATCTAACCTATAATAATATGAACTTGCTTTTCCTGAGATTACCTCACGTAAGTTTCCTAAGGATGCTGATATATGCACATCCTAAATTTATGGTTGCACACCCTATATTACTTTTTTGACTAAAATACCCTCATCTTTTCCTTCTATCTACATTGTATGTCCTTTCAATTATCCTCATGCATTGTTTTGTATTCTCAACAGACTTCTGACCTTGAACTTGACCTTTTTTCTTTTTTTTGGAAACATTATCATCAATCTTTTATATTATTAATGTTTTGCACTTCTCAAAGGATCATCAGATTAGATCTTAAATGTAAGAGTAATGCTACAGCCACCAAATTGGGTACCAAATTTTGACACCAAATGATGTGGCACTAATTAGTCGGCATTTTGTGATATTTTAATTGGATGGCCCTGGCGGGCCCATTATTGTTATAACCAATCAAACTAATGCCATGTCATTTGGTGTCAAAATTTGGGAACTAATTTGGTGACTGTAGCATTTTTCTAAATGTAAATGAGATTTAAAATAAAATACATGTTGATGTATGTTCACCATTAGTTGAATTAAGATCATTTAATTCCAATATTCCTATTTTTCATTCATTTTTCTAATTTATTTTACTTTAAATTTTAATAACTTTATTACTTTTAGAATTATGTTAATATTATTTAAAAGAAAATATTATTCTAATTGCTAGCTAGTTATATTATTTATATTCATTAGTGTTTCTCATTCAAGAAAATGATTTATAATAATTAAATTTTATTTCTATTTAAATATATATGTGCTAATACTTATGTTACTCAAGAGAATAGAAAGACCTAAAAATAAAAAAAAAATTACAAATTAAATCAACGTGTGACAATATTGAGGACAGTTAAACTGACATCATCTGCTTGTAAGATTTATTTGAGCGGAACAATAATGACTGATTGAGTGTACGTAGTATAAAATAAGGGTATTTTAGACAAAATAATATGAAGTATGTGCAACCATAAATATAGGGTGTGCATATATCACCACCCTTTCTTAAAGTTATTAAAAAAAATGATACGACATTTCTAGATAGTTTTTGAATTTTTAGGCTTATGACGCTTATCTAACAAATCTTAGGAGATGACTGACAAGAGATAAGTCCTCGCTCAATTTCATAGTTAAGTTTAGGAAATTGCATAAAATAATTACTTAAAAATGATTTTAAGTGTATTTTACCAATCTTAACACTTATCAATACATAATTCAAATTATTTAAATAACTACAAAATTGATAAAATAAAATGTGTGTGTCAAGCCTACTAATTTCTCTTATCCCTCGAGGCTCGAGACTTCACCTTTTATATGTCACTGATAATTTTGGAACACCTAATATTTTTGGATAAAACAAACGTTGTTGGGTGAGTTTAATTATGTTTTCCAAATTGACTACGTATATGTTTAAATTACTTCTTAAGTTTTTGGGTGAGTTTAATTATGTTTTCCAAATTGACTACGTATATGTTTAAATTACTTCTTAAGTTTTATAGTAAACTAGCTTATAGCCCGTGCGAAGCACGGTTACTTTTAAATACTTTTAAAATTATATAATTAAATAAATAATTAAAACTTAATCATTTGATTTGTTTTATATTATAAATAATTTAAAATTAAATAATTAGAGTGAAAACCAAAACTTAGGAGAAAACCAAAACTTTCAATGTTTCGGTTTTAATATAATAGTATAGATTTAAAATTATATAATTAAATAAATAATTAAAACTTAATCATTTGATTTGTTTTATATTATAAATAATTTAAAATTAAATAATTAGAGTGAAAACCAAAACTTAGGAGAAAACCAAAACTTTCAATGTTTCGGCTTTAATATAATAGTATAGATATTATAGTATAGTATGGATTTAAGAATGGTTTGTAGTTGAGTAGGACTCTTTGTATATATATTGCATGTAAATAATTTTAAAAAAAAATCATTCCAAGTTATTTTTTTTTCTTCGAAAAAGAATTCCAAGTTATATAGTTTTAATGCACGTAATGTTTTTAAAAAACGATTTTTTATACTTGGATTTTAATTTGTAGCTGAAATTGTAATTGAAGTCTCCAAGATTTGTCGTGAGATCTGTATCTATCAGCACGTTGCTTGGCTTCACATCTCTGTGAACTACCATCTGCTCAGACTTTTTTTTTAATTCTTTTTAATAGTGGGATAACCAAAAAAAGGATAACCAAAAAGAGAGGATAACCAACTACAAATTATACCCCTTTTTGTGAGATCTGCATCTATTAGCACGTTGCTTGGCTTCACATCTCTGTGAACTACCATATGCTCAGACTTTTTTTTTTAATTCTTTTTAATAGTGGGATAACAAAAAAAAAGGATAACCAAAAAGAGGAGATAAGTGGTATACTATTAACTTTTGTGCGGGATGTAACCCCTATGCCACATAATGGCTGTAGACCTCCGAAAAAGCGACGTGTGTAGAAATAAAACCAACTACAAATTATACCCCTTTTGCTTATTATAATATAGTATAGATGTGAACTACCATCTGCTCAGACTTTTTTTTATTTTTTAATTCTTTTTTAATAGTGCGATAACCAAAAAAAAAGGATAACCAAAAAGAGGGGATAACCAACTACAAATTATACCCCTTTTGCTTATTATAATATAGTATAGATGTCGTAGTTTGTTCTCCTCATTAAAAATTACTATAGATGCCTCAGAGCTTCCATCATGCTAGTATTGGCCTAGGAAATTTGTTGATGGAAAAGCCTCAGGTTTGTTGTAACAAAAATTGTCCCAACAATGGAATTACATGCTCCTTTCCAAATAAATTAAATATTAATTAAAATTTATTTCCAAGATTACTGTAGAAAGTTAGGAATGCCGAATACTTTACCAGCAAGAGTGACAAAATTTCTAAAAGAAACGTTGCATTGAAGGCAAAAACCATTTCACAACTGAGCTTAAACAGTCGGCCATTAACAGAATGAGTATGAAAACTCTGGCAGTCTGGCACCATAGTTTATCAAAATGAGATTCAACAAAAGTGTTCCCAAGTCCCAACTTGTCAAACTTACCTATGCATTCCATATTTCTCCGTAAATAAATTTACAAAGTACTGAACCTTTTATATTTCTGCTTAGCCCACAAGTCCAGTAAAGAGGATACACCTTCACCTAGTGTTGCCATCCTTCCTTCTTTGTAATTCCACAGCTCCCATGAAACGTACCTACCACTGGGGTTGTACTCTTTCATCTCCCTTAAAGCAGTAATCACGGCCATCCATGGTTCACTATCACTGCCCCACTGAGCCTTCAGCTTTTTCAGTTTCTCATCCTCACAATCTATAATTTCCTACAACATAAACCCCAAGGTAATAAACTATATTCTCTACCACAAGTAAACTATATAGTTGATGGTAAATTGGTAACCTATTCTAGTTAATAAACTATATTCCATACCACAAGTAGTAAAACAACAATTTACTTTCAAATTGTTGCAATTAACAACAATTTATAAGAAAGTCAAAACCAAAGGATTAAGAAACATATATAAAAAACAGAAAGCAATTTTACACAACAACTTCAGTTCTGTGAAAAGCCATACCTTGTGATCACCTTCAACAGTGATAATCCTGAAAGGATGCCAATGAGGATCCCTAAGGCGATCCTCCCATAATGAACACAGCTTCACAGCCTTTTCTTCTGCCTCTGGACCTGCATATTTCTTTTTGCATGCATCATGGAATGTTTTACTATCAAGCATTCCCATTCCCTTTACACCAATCAATTGAGGAGGTCTACACTCCAAGAACTGCGAATACTATAATCAACAATTATAAGTGAATCCATTCTGACATTATTTGCATCTGAGTATATTTATTATCAATTCAATATCGATTATAATTATGTTAATAATAAAAAAAAACCGCCCACATTACTTTCGACAAGAACAGATCATTAATCGAATTATTTGCTATCACAATGCTTATAAAGTCTGTAACTTCGTAGAATGGGCATATATCGATCAAATTGCATATTTACTAATTACTCCACAGAAATTCAAACTGAATTATGTATATAGGCCAAACTCATGGATTATGGATTAGCAATAACGATTATCGAAATCATGATAACGATTGTGATTAATGATAACATTGGTTCATTCATATGTACAATTGGTTGCTTTCTGCTTGAAAAAATTTGAAATTAAGGAGAAATCATTGGTGCAAAGAAGAGAATCTACAATAAATCTGTTACTCAACAATAATAGATTAGTGATTAGTTCGTCATTCTACAATGGCATCTTTAAGCAAACTGATAGTTGTGTACTAAATCAAAAAAACTTGAAGAACTAAAGCGCTGACGGCAATCAAAATTGTAATAGTTAAAAAGTTAAATGAGCCATGTTTGCAACACCAACAAGAGGTATTCATAATTCTTTTAAAATTTTCAAATAAACTGTAAAGTCCTAAAACCAAATAATGACTTAGGACTTAGCACAAGTATATAAGACAAAGAAGAGAAGCAGCTGACATTAAATCTTATCGTTCTATAGTATTTATAGGATCTGTCCCTTCTGTTGCATGCATTTATATGATGTTGGATTGGGAAATGAAAAAGAAATATGAAAACTTTGGATTACAAATTATTTATAACATAATTGGGTGACATAAATTCAGCGCCATAAACAAACCAGAAAATATTATATAAATTAGAAAGTCATACACAAACCAGAAAATACGACATGAATTAAATGACATAAACTTGTAGTCATGGACTTGAGGACTTGTGCATCAGTGTTATGAAATACATAACTATTCAGAAACTCGGCATGTTAACAACTCTAAATATTCTATAATGTTTTACCTGGACATGTTTGGAGATATTCCAGAAGCCAAGTTGGGTAATATGATTTGATAGATATACATTGACATATATTGAAAGAGATTACTTACATTAATTAATTCCTTTCGAGCCTCATGACAATCATGATTGGTCTTATGTTCCTGGAGAATAAGAGCTTGATTTAGTGCTTTGAAAGCTTCAAGTCTTTCTTCTTTCTCGCGTAGGGCATTATAAGTATCATCAATCTTTTGTTTTAACTTAGAATCTTCATCATCTTTCATTTGTTTAAATTTCCACAAAGACCCTCTCATAAGCTCAATTTCCAACTCTAGTCCTTGCTTGGCATTAATTTGATTTTTTAGTTCCATGGTTCTTTTGCGAAGCTCTTCGTTTTCTCTCTGCAATTTAAATAATGCAGAATGAAAAAAAATATTAAAAAGTGAATAGAAACAACAAAATTTTGGTATGCAATACTTGAAATGGATTAAAATAAAATAAAATACCTTACTATCTTCTACCAACTTAAACACATTTTCATATGCCTTCTTCTTCTCCATGGCCTCTCTTTCATTCTATTGGGATTAAACAAAGGCAAAATTACATTACTGTCATCAAACCAGACTCGGAGAAAATAAAGATAAAACATATAATAACCATGTCTGTCATTTCCCTCGCAAGCACCAATTTCTTTCTCTCTTCGTCATTATGAGCCTCCCTTTTCTGCAGTTCCTTCTCACGCAGCTTAAGCTCGGTTTCAATTTTCTGATGCTCCTTGACAATAATGTGCATACGGACATTTGTATCTATTCAACAATTAACAAGATTGTACCAATGAGGAGATAAAGTCAATTTAAACAACAATTTTATAGGATTGAAAGGTTAACAAATATAATATACAATAATTAATAACAAAAAACACAGTGCACGACCACTAAACTACGTTACATACCTTCATTATGAGCTTGAAACATCTTGTCCTTCTCAGTAATTAGATTATTCAATGATATTAAGGTTTCATTGTATTGCACTTCTATCTTCCTAAGGTGCATATTCTTTTCCGCTATTACATTACTCAGATTTGACAGTAGTTCTTTTGATTTGCTCTTCTCTTGTGCTTCTATGTCGTTGATTGTTTTCAGATCTCTGAATTTTCTAAGAAAGTCACCGTATGCCTTTTCTGAATGATAATCATCCTCCCGTCCAATCCATCCATATACTTCCGCTCCCCAGTGCTTTGCCTCAAAAAACCCCTGTTTTCCATTACCAGAAGCCTCAAAACTTCGATCAAATTTCATAGCACAATGGAATCCCGGCCAGCCTTCGCTGAACTCCACTACTCCGAAACAAATATGAGATTTGTAGTTACATAAAGGGGTAACCTTTGTGGCGTTAAAACCCTTTGCAATAAACTCACTTCTTAGCTTCTCACTCTTTTCCATGACACATTTTCCCTTCTCAAATGTAACAGGAATATTGGCCACAATTCCGATCCATGGATAAACAAATAGTTCATTATTATCACTGTTTTGTGAATGGCTCACAACCCCTGGACTGATTCTTTCTGATAGCTTTCTTCGTCCAAGATTTTCCAAGTATTTTACAAGACCGCGATGCTTACCCTTCTCCTTTGTGTCCCTCTTGAATCCTGACCCCTCCGCACTAGCAGAAGCATGCTGCAAAAGATCCTTAAATCCATATTGTTGCTTCCTCTTCTTCTGGGAGCAGTAAGGACATCTATACACCTCCCCAGATATTTTCACTTCAAACTTTCCATCCCTTAATTGCTGATAACATTTCTCAGAGTAAATTTCCAACTCGGAATCACTTATGTCAGTGTCCTCTTCTGATGAGTGACCCATTTTTCCTGAACAATATGAAGAAATTTAATATATAATCAAAACCCTGATATAGGATCAGAGGGAAAAAACTATAAAAACAACAAGAGAACATGTTTATCTTATTATGTGCATGCACTGATGCCACCCTAAAGGTCTATGTTAGAATATAATATAAAGATCCAGTTGGGCCTTCCTCTAAAACCTTAAGATTTTAGATGAGTTGGTTTCTAACATGGTATCAAAGCTCTGATACCATGTTAGAAACCGTTTCACCCAAAACCTTAAGGTGTTGGGGAAGACCCTTTCAAGGTCTACTCCACTGATTCTGAACAACAAATAACATTTGATTTTCGGGTTTTTCATTACGGGCATAGTACTCGTTTGAAACAGACCATACATAATGTATGTTTGTGTATTATACCTAATGTAGCCTAGAAAAATGCAGTGTGTGCTTTAGATTACCTAAATGGCATAGTCACAGTACATCAAGTAAAATAGGAACAAACAATCTCAATAGATTTGAAGAATTAGTAGTCAGTAGTAATTTACCTGGATTAGCACAACTGGAGCCTGCAGGGCTTATGTGAATTGTCTCTTGATCTTCTCTCACGCTGAAATTAGTAAAGTAAGATGCTACGTGGCGCTTTACTGTTTATTTCCTTTCCGTGCTTAGTACCTTCACAGAGTACAGTATAAATTAATATTTTTAATGTAAATTTTTGGTCCCAACACGAGAACGATAATCTCTACTCCCTCCGTTCCGGCCAGTTCTTTACATGGCGGTTGAGCACGGAGGCCAAGGATAGTGAGTGTAAAGTGAGTGTAATATTGTTAAAATAAATGAAGTAGTGGGTGTAATAGTGATTTTATTATTAAAATAAGTGAAGTAGTGAGTGTAATAGTGATTTTATTGTTAAAATAAGTTAAGTAGTGGGTGAAATAGTGTAAAGTATTGTTAAAATAAGTGAAGTAGTGGGTGTAATAGTGTTAAAACTTAATATTTTGGGTAATGTAAAGAAATGGTGGGACAGCCCAAAAAGAAAATTGTAAAGAAATGGATGAGACACAGGAGTATAAATTAATAAAATTCGTCGGTCTCAACAATATTAATTTATACAGGTTTTACTGTATGTATACATAAACGAAGTGGAGTACATATTTAATCAAAAAAAGATATCTACACAAATTTTAAATCATCTTTTCATCTTCAAATTATGTTAAAATTTCTACCCTTTCTTCATCAAATAAATTAGATTATTTATCAAAAATATTACTTTTTATTTATTTTTTTGCAATTTTATTATTTTCTTAAAATATTAAAACAAATTACTTTTTTAAAATAATATAATTTACAAAAATAACATTTTACATATGCAATTACATAAATACAATTTGTTGCACAGGCACATACACAAATTCAATTCAACTAAAATTTACTAACATGTTCCATTAGTTGATTTAATTGCAAATATTTTATAAAAGTTGGTATTCTAGTAAAATGTATTTTTTCAAAGTATTTATGCAAATATTATAAAAGGATGATGAAATCGCAAAAAAAAGCAAACTTTAAAAATTGATTTTTTTGACAAATATCCTATTTAATATTCTTCTATTAAATTTTATTTTCAGTATTACTTGATGCTTTTGTTTCCTGGAACTTATTGGATAGTCTACTAACTTATAAGTTAATATATGACAAATGTTGGGAATCCCAAATTTCAATTAATTTGGACATCAAAGATTCTGTGAGGTAATTAATTTAAATTGAATATTTACATATGACTAGTAATTTAAAATTTATTATATTAATGTAAAATTAATCGATTAAGGCTGGCATTGCTATCCGATTTTATATATTCGAATAATGTTAGGTACTTCAAATAAATTTTCAAATTTTCAAATATGAGGTGGCACAAGTTTTAAAACAAAGTTTAGGATCACTACCATTTTTTAGATAATTTTCCAAAACAATGAAACTTGTTGCAGAAAATTTCAAGACAGAAACCTGCACAATAAACTGATAAAACGGTGATGCATATTTACATTGTACACAGTTACATGTCAACTGTCTTGTAAGCACAGATGGAAAAGTTTGGAATAAACACTTTTACCTAAACCTCAAAAGGTAAAAAAGAAAATCGTGAGCAGAATTCTTTGATCAGTTACACTAGAAATAACATTCTTAAAGTAATCAGTGATGTTAATAAGATCATCAGTGTCCAAATGCCCGTAAGAGGCTTTAAGCCTGATCCTTTGTTGCACATGAGTTTGTTGTTATGGTAAGTGCATACTGGTTGCTGCCTGAAAAAGAGATCAGCAGCATTAGTTAACATATGAGGATGAAATATATCGAATTCGATAAAAAAAAATGTCAGAACAATATGTACCTGCCAGAACAATATGTGATGATATAATCTGTTTGAGTTCCAGAGCATGTAAAAATGCTGGAAGGATCATCATATGCATAACTATAGGAAGCCGGGCAGACAGCCTTGAACTTCTTTGAATAAAATGTCGGGGTGCATGTAGCTGCATTTCCATAGTTACCCCTGCAACAATACTGGTCCGTATTGAACACGTCGCAGGCGCTTCGACAAGCGATGATGCGGCCAGCGGATTTAACGGCAAGCTCTTTCGGACAATTAGGCCTTAAGTCTCCATCACATCCGGCCCTGCTACAATTCCCCTGGCCATTCATGGGTTTAATGCTCATAGGCAAGTTAAATCCATCGACAAGGCTAACGTCGTAAAAATCAGGTGTTGCAAGGGTAAATTCGGCAAGTGTTGCAGGGGTTTCACCCGAAGCTGTGCAATGTAGAGATGTGCCACATCTTCCAGTTTGGCACATTCCAACACCGTCTTTGTTGAAACTGCATCCGGTTCTTCCCCATATCCTACCTGACCACCCTATCGGGGCTTGAAATACTCTTGATTCCGTGGGTTTTAGTGCAAAACCCCCATTGCCAAAGTTTTCTCCGGGCGTGATTGCAGGCCAAATTGTTTCTTTGCAGTCGTTTATCAAGGTGAACATTCTTGCGCATTCTGATATATTTATCCCTGTCAAATTATTGAGACTAAATCAATAACATTATCCGTGGACTATGCATGTACATTTTTTTTTTAATATCGAATAGACCTGTATAATAAATTAATAATTCATGAATGCATAGCTCATTAGCATTTAGCAAAGAAGAAATCACAAAATACCTAGAGCAAAAAGAAGCAAAATGAACGAGACTGGTTGAAGAGCTGCCATCCCTTCCATGGACTCTGGTTCCTCAAATGACTCAGGGAAGGAAACAAGTCATTTTCATATTAATAGCAAAAGTTACATCTAAAATAGAAGAATACGTGTGGAAGGTGTAAAATTCTCAACTTTAATTCTTTCTATATAGTATTTTTATATGTTATGTTAATACGAGATTATTCCTTTCCTTACTGATTGTTGCAAGATTAGAACCTTCAAGTGATTCTATTCTTCCTCATCAGGATTCAACTTGGCTTTCTGATGGTGGCACATGGACATGCCAATAAGGGCTTATATTTGGGCTCAAAGTTCTAACATGAGAAACACATTTTACTGGGCTAAATCTATGCTGGATTACTTGGGCTTTGCTGGTCAAGTACTGAAGTTTTCTACTGGAGTGCTGGGCTGACCAGATAATTGAAGACTCCTGACTGGGCTTCAAATAGTTTGAGGCTAGTGTGGTCATGTTATGTGCTCATTATTTTAAATCAAAGGTGCACGTATGTATAAAAGGTCTCATATTACTTTACATGTTATATTTTGATCACTTTGTGTTTCTCATGAATGGTGCATGTTCGGGCATGAAATGTAATCATTTTGCCAGATTGTATTGTACGTTAAAGCTCAATTCAGAAGCAATAAAATATTGCGAAAAACAAATCCCAACTCGGTGCAATAAAAAATAAATCTCGTATAATTATATAGTAGATTAATATTTGTGATTGATATATACATAATATCAATCACATTTCACAACCAAAGGGGGTTGTACTGACCTAATTGGATATCAAAGAGGTGAGTGTGTTAGGTCCCTCCACGGGCAACTCAATCATTTCATGGAAAAAGAGAAAAATAAAGCAATATTGCAAATGATCTGGCTGTTTTTCCTTTTTATAAATTTTTCTTTGTTTTTTGCTAAATTATTAATGTTTTCTCTAGTTTTATGGATTTAAAAAGACAGTAGCAAAATTTTTTAAAAAAAAAAAACTTAATGTCTTCTTTTGTAATGATGTTTCTGTTAAGTTAATTATATTGTTAGAGGAGAAGTTAGCATCATAAATCAAAAGAAGCAGAATAAAAAGGCAACACTTTATCTCTATATATTGAGCTGTGACCTTGCTTAACATCACTGAGTCCATAACAATGGCTTCAGAGAAGGTTGAGACCATTGTCGCCGGAAATTATGTCGAAATGGAGAGGGAAGAAGACAATTCAAACACTTCTAAAAGCAAATTCTCAAGATTCTTTTGGCATGGTGGCTCAGTTTATGATGCATGGTTTAGTTGTTCTTCGAATCAGGTAGTGCATCATCTCATGCATGAGTTAAAATTTAATTTCTTTCGATTTGTTATACTCCGAAAGGAAAATTTGTAAGCATTCTTCTAAATGTATTGTAGGTTGCTCAAGTGCTTCTCACACTGCCTTACTCATTTTCACAACTAGGAATGTTATCAGGAATAATTTTCCAACTATTTTATGGCTTGTTGGGAAGTTGGACTGCTTACCTTATAAGTGTACTCTATGTGGAGTACAGAACTCGAAAGGAACGAGAAAAAGTCGATTTCAGGAACCATGTAATTCAGGTATTTATATCTCAGGCACTGCACAAATGTTACATTTTTCGAAAAATGTCGAAAAATCAGAGTATGTATTCATGTAACTAGTGCTTTGCCTGTCGCAGTGGTTTGAAGTTCTTGATGGACTACTGGGAAAACATTGGAGAAACATAGGCCTCTTTTTCAATTGCACTTTCCTACTATTTGGATCTGTAATTCAACTAATTGCCTGTGCAAGGTATAATTCCCTAATCCAGCAAAAATTTTATGGTAACAATATTTATATTAACTCGGGTTTCTGAATTACGAGCCTGGTAGAATAATTAATGAAGTGTAGAAAATATAATTCTTCAAGTTCTAATCTACTTTGTCCATGATCGATCTTGCAGTAATATCTACTACATAAACGATAACCTTGACAAGAGAACATGGACGTACATCTTTGGAGCTTGCTGTGCCACAACTGTGTTCATTCCTTCATTTCATAATTACAGAATTTGGTCATTTTTAGGACTGCTAATGACAACTTACACTGCATGGTATCTCACCATTGCTTCTTTACACCATGGACAGGTATTGAAGTTAATTATTAGCGACAAAATACTTAGTTATTTACAGGGCTAAAGTAAAAATTTGGCTTGATTAGCATACTTTCAAGAGTTGTTAATTAAGTAATGAATTGTTAATGTATTGAAATGAAGGTTGAAGAAGTGAAGCACTCAGGTCCATCCACAATGGTTCTGTACTTCACTGGGGCAACAAACATTCTTTACACCTTTGGTGGGCATGCTGTGACAGTGTGAGTCCTTTTTTATTCAACTACTTATGCATTTTTCTGTATTTTCCACATTAAAAATTTAGTTTTGGATCTTCATTCATCGTTCCTTCCCTACACATAGGATGCATTATCTGAAAGCTCCTTTATGAGGTATGGGAGCATGTTTCCTGTAAATTTGCTACCCCACACACACACTTATGGTCTTATGGACGTGTGTGTTTCTGTGTACATGTGTGTAATTAGTGCTTACATAAGGAAACAATTTATACTTGTTTAAGCAGCAGACAATTACTTTGAAGCAGAACATCTTACATACTTGGTACCAAATCTTATTAATCGGGGATTAATCGGTTGAATCGGGGATTTTTAGAACACTGCCTCTACCAAATGATTTCTGCGGGAATTTTAATTTTACTTCGAATCTAGAACGAATATTTATTTCTATCTGTGGATATATTGATGGATATATTGATGGTATTACAGGGAGATAATGCACGCGATGTGGAAGCCACAAAAGTTCAAAACCATATACTTGTTGGCGACACTCTATGTGCTTACCCTAACCTTACCATCAGCTAGTGCGGTTTACTGGGCTTTCGGTGATCAGCTCCTTAATCATTCAAATGCTTTTGCTCTTCTACCAAGAACCGGATTTAGAGACGCTGCTGTTATTCTCATGCTCATTCATCAGGTTATTATCGAATTGAATTAGAAAATATATCTACGATACTTGGTAAATTGTTTCGTTACTTGTTTTGAATTTCGGCTGATTAATGAATTATGATTGAATTTTCATTATTGCAGTTCATTACATTTGGATTTGCATGCACTCCACTATACTTTGTATGGGAAAAATTCATTGGAATGCATAACACCAAGAGCTTGTACAGAAGAGCTCTAGCTAGACTTCCAGTTGTTATTCCTATATGGTTTCTTGCAATTATTTTCCCCTTCTTCGGCCCCATCAACTCAACTGTCGGATCTCTGCTTGTCAGCTTCACAGTTTACATTATCCCTGCCCTGGCTCATATGATCACCTTTTCTTCTTCTTCCGCTAGAGAGGTTAAAATCTTTAAATTATTCATTATTTTAATGTCGATCGATCTTTCATTTCATGTATGTTTTAATTTATCGAACTAACTCGTATTTGTTTTCGATTCCACAGAATGCAATAGAGAGACCACCATCATTCTTAGGGGGGTGGGGAGGATCATTCTCTATAAACATCTTTGTGGTAGTATGGGTTTTAGTTGTAGGTTTCGGATTTGGAGGATGGGCAAGTATGGTTAATTTTGTTCATCAAATCAAGACATTTGGTGTCTTCACCAAGTGCTATCAATGCCCTCCACACAAGGCTTGAAGAAATTGGCTACAACTAAAGATTATGGTTTTTGATTATATTAGTTAATATTACAATACAATTATAAGTGTGTAAAAAGAGTGGAATTTGTAACTGTTTTTTGTCTTCCAGATATTGCTTTCTCGTTTTGTTGTAAAAGCTTTTTTAGCATATGCGTGTGCTTGAATCCTATAACTAAGAAGTGTAGCTCCCTGTTGTGAAGGATATACTTGATAACTGATTAATTTTAAGAATCCCCTTTGTAGTCAACAATTCCTTGATTACAACGAGTAATTAATTAGTATTAAGTGTGTTTTACTTGCGGATTGAAATGATCCCTTCACTACAAGAATATCGATCAGTTTCTAGACTGCTAACTTCTGACCGAAGATAGGCTGTATATAGGAAGTCTGTACATCATGCAATGCCTGCAATATATGCCATATATGTATGCTGACATGCACATTTTGTCCAAAGGTTTAAGTATAATTAAAAGGAAAAGGATCCGGATCCTGACATACTATTGTTGTAGCATACCATACTGTGATTATTTATCGCTGTCCATGTAAAACTTGGATATTTTGTGTGAATACATGAGATATGATGTTGTTATCACGTACAATATTGTTTAACAATCGATTGTTGTAGACCATCTCCCTAATTTAAGTAATTACTAAGAAAACCTTCAACTCTTCAAGGTGCGTACGTGTTTAATTATAAAAGAAAATGTACGTCGGGCATTGCAACAATGGAAGCAAAGTTTAAATAATAACTATGCGCTGCTGTGATAAATTGATAATATATCATCATGGCTATGTAAAATATTGAAAGGGGTTGTGGTGACGACAATAACATGGAAGTACAACTAAATCAAAGTATTACAAGTGGATCGATCATGAATGGTCCAGAAAGGTGGATCGATCAAAGATGGTCCAGAAAGGTATATAATCGAGTATCCACTTTTCCAATAGGCCAGAACAATTTCTTAAGTTCTTGTCACTGACTTGCATCATTAGTAGCTGAATTACAATCCCGTGCATGCATGTGTCTTGCTTGATCACGATGGATGGGAAGGACAGAGTCATAGATCTAGCTTACACTCAACGGCCGAACTAGATAAGGTTAATTTTTGAAAAAATTTATTGTCCGTTATAATTTTCCGCGGATAGCCAGATTCTGATCCAACGGTTGTGGCCGGTCCCTGGTAAACGATTGTCAGGGACCAGGACCCTTCGTTTATATGTTAGTTCATCCGCACTATAAATGATGTTTTTTTTGTCAAGTGCTATAAATAATGTTGATTCATATAACATAATAGTAAACATCCTTAAGATATTGATCATAAACGATGAAGTGTTTACGTAAACAACAAGAAAACAGGCCATATTCGTACCGAAAAGGAAATCTAAAGAATGCTTGTTCTTGTACATAGTTGGCTTCAGTACTAACTAACTCAAAAAGCAAAGTTAGCTTAAAGCTGCAAGGTAGTGGATCGATCTTTTGAAATCGGAAAGAAACTCATGGACCACTACGTTAATCAGTAGCTTTCTGCAGTACATTGCAAAGTGGCTTGACACATTGTAAAAGAACACAACATGGGATAAAGTTAAAAGAAAGCAATCAATCATACTGTCCACCTCGCTAAACCAAAACATTTATAAAAGGAGATCAAGCGATTGTTGCAGCATATTATACCATAGAAAGTTTTTGCGGTATGTGTATAGTAGAGTTTGTGATTTGTATTTACGGGAGGCACATCATTTTCATTTATACGAGTCACATAAACTTTCAAGAGTCGTATGATATGTTGTAACAATCGTTTGCTCTTGACCATCTTCCTTCAACAAAATAAAACAGTATTAATTTGTGTCATTTCATTTCTTATACACCTAACCCCTACAAAAATGACTCTTACCAAATCGGTAATGCATTTCTTTGCATACCTTACGAAGACTAACACACAAACATATAGAGACGCATACAAGCAGACTAATACATATGTTTTGGATCCTTTGTATGTACTCATATTGTAAGATAGTGCAAACTAAGAACCAAATCTTTCACTGGACAGGGTTTAGCAACTTTCTGCTGAATGGATAAGATGCACACATGCGGATGGACCCATTCAGAGACTAGAATCATATAGCTAGAAGTTGGGTGATCGTGGTTGCATGTGAGTACGATACAAGGCCTTTTGTATGTCGTTAAGCGTCTGGACTGCTTTTTTAGTTTTCTTGACTGTCACGAGTCACTATTTATGTAACTAATATATATGTGAAAACAGGGGAAATCAGTAAATTGATTCCGTATAAATCAAAGTCTGCGTCGTAATAGTGTCTATTGTGGATTTTTGTTGACAGGACGATCGAGTAATTATGCATTGTTTTGATAGATGCATGCATGGATCATGATGCATTCTTTGATAAAAGATGATGCTTGATATTTATTTTATGATAAATATTTACCAACAATTGAGTGGTCTTCCTGACGGAGAAAGGTTGTGACGGGTCTTTGAAGACTTGTCGTCTTGTCCGTCATGGGCATAGTTGAAACAGGGACTTAGCCACGTATTGCGAACCCGATATTTCGTTCTCGAATCGGGAACAAATGCGACCCGAAACGTTGTGGGACGCGACCCGAAATGTTGGCAATAACGACCCGTATTATCCAGTACTAATGTCTTTGTATAAATTATCTTTTTAATGTTTTAAACACCCCAAGTCCCAAGCTCAATTAAATGTATCATTTTCAGGCCCAATAACCTTATAAATCACAAAATATTAGCAAACTTATAATAATATATAAGTTACAATAATTTTGATGATAAATATATATATATATATTATTAATTGAGTTTTTAATTGGAAAAATCTATATTATAGCAGATTTATTTTATAAAAAGACCCATCATACCCATGCGTTCCACCGTATCCATACGTTCCGTCGTACCGGATTCACTAAAAGTGATGTTCCGCGTATCCGTTTTTGTACCCCATTTCGAATCGAACCCCACTTTATGTGACTATGCTCACGGGCTCTCGATAATTCTAAGTACATAGTACTTGTTAAATGAGATGCAAATGAATGTCATTTACTCTAATAATAATATTAATACACGAGTTTTTGTAATTGTAGAACTTGATGAATTAAATACAACTTTATCATTAAAATACCTTATGTACACACGTAAGTCATAATTCTTCTAAGTACGTACTTACAAGCATTTTTTCTTCTATAACTCTATTTAATTCATTTATGGTGAGTGATCGTGCGTACTGAGTTGTGTTCATGATGAAGTCCTCGTTTAGTAACAAGAGTGAGGAATGCTCAGGGATCGCATCTAGTTCCTTAATTCTACCTTGATGCCACGTAGGATAGGTTGAGCAAAATCAAACCGAAATTGAAAAAACGAATTGAACCGTGTAAATTCGGTTCTAATTTTCTGAAAATTCTTTTTTTTTTTAACAAAAAAAAAATCAATCCATTAATCAAAAGCCATACAGCATCTACAAAAACAATCGCAAGGACAGACGCTTAAGAGGATCGTTGTTGAATCCTTTCTAAAGGCAACCAAGCGATTTGAAGATATTTGATATATACATGTTTTTACTGCAATCATCGAACTGTTCTGGACCGACGACCGTTCTGAAAATTCTTTTAAAAAATATATTGGTCCGACCGAATAGACCGAATAATTCGAATAATATATACTTTAATTTTTATATTTATATTATATACATTATATATATATCTTATAAGATGTAATTATAATATCTAATTTGTAAATTGTAATTATATCTATGTTGGTGAAATAGTGGGGATTAATTGAATATTATTTTTTTGACAAATCGTGAATTTTAGTTTTATTTATAATACAGGTTTTTTTTTAAAAAAAAGAGTAAAAAACACTTTGTGTACCTGAACTTTGGCAAAGACACCACTTGCAATACTACCTTTCTAAAAGTACCACGTGCAATACTAAGTAATGGATTTTTACTTAAATTTCTAGGCTTGTTTGGAGTTACCTGAATTTGACCGGAATCTGGAAAAATTTCGGTGACCTCCCTTGATGAGCTTGAAGCTTTCTTAGTGTTCTTCAAAGACTGATTTGCCCATGGGATTCTAACGTCGTTAGAAGCAGATAGATGGCGGTACACGAAGTTTAAGTAAATTCATTACTTAGTATTGCACGTGGTACTTTTAGAAAGGTAATATTGCAAGTGGTGTCTTCGTCAAAGTTCAGGTACACAAAATACATTTTACTCTTAAAAAAAATTCAATTTTTTCGGTTCGGACTGAATCAAACCAAATTATTTCGGTTAGATCCGATCCATAATTAAACTTCGATCCAATTCTGTCCAAAAAAAATAACATTTCAATTTTCGATTCGGACCGACCGAATGCTCAACCTGGATCGATGTGGTTCCATTCAATGTAAACAAATATATTGCTATGTGATCTCATGCAGTGCATGTTCACTCTTAAAAGTTGGCTGGTTCATAATTTGTGTGGGGTTTAGGCAGTGTTGTAAAAATCGTCGATTTCAGCGATTTATCGGCCGATAAATCGGAGTTCGGTAGCTTACCGATATTATTCACCGGAATCGGTGAACTATACGGTTTTATATAGATCGGGTCAAAATCGGTTAAAATCGGGTCGATGAAAAGTGGGGAGAAGACAGAGAGGGGGTGAAAATGAAATTGTCCAATTGAGTTTCGTCGATGGGTGGCCGAAAAAGAACGACGATGAAGGACGGAGGAGGAGATTGATTAGAGTAAATGGGGGAGAGCAAAAAGGTAGTAAAAAAGCCCACATTGTATAATGACTTCGTGTGTTTGTGTGCTGGTCACAAACAAGCTGCTATGTTGATTCAAGATTCCGTTCAAGTATTGCCTCTTCAACTCACCGACGGTCTCACTATCAGTTTTGAGTTTAAGGATATAGTTAGTTTGAGTATTATGTGTTTCCTGTTTGGTAAGGTTTTTGTGTTAATTGATGTTAATGGCTCAAAATAAGACTGATTTACATACCTGGCCTTGGTCTTTTTGACTATTCTTACACTAATTGTGGTGCTATTCAAAGTTTTTTAAATATATATAATTTTATATAACATAATAATAATAGGGTAAGGGGAATCTAAAGGCACCTTTAGGAAAATAATCTAAAGTTAGCCTATGAAATGAAGATACATAATCAAAATTATTAATGCCCCTGCGGGGCCCTTTTAAATAACATGTATAAATTAATCATAATTACTTGATTTTAGTTTAGTAACTTTAGGAAATTATCTAAAGTTAACTTTAGATTCTTTTTTCCCATAATAATATTGGTCTAACTTAATAAATATTATGAAATAAATTATTAAAAGACATCCGATTTAATTCCGATTTATCATTCCGATAAATCACTGATTTCTGATAAATCGTAAATCGGTAGCTCGACTGATTTAGTCCGATAAGCGATTTCTATAACATTGGGTTTAGGAGGTAGTGTAGTTCAATTTTTCTAAAACTGATGAGAGGATAACACCCTCTTCATAAATTTACCAATTAGCAAATTTTCGTAATAGGTGGCAATTAATATTATTCTTTTTTATTACCAAAATGTGAATAAGATTCAAAGAGAAAAACAAAACGTAAAATCGTTATAAATTAATAATCTTGATTCTGAAAAAAATTATCATTTTAACGAAATTATTAGTTTATCGATTAGTGCACATTTTATTATTTTATAGATAAATTAATATTTATTAATTTACACAATATTTTATATCAAGGGCTTGTTTTTCTTGAGTTTACCTTATTTAAGAATCCTGAGGTTATAAGAAAAATAATATAAACATATATAGGGTTATTTTTATAAATACAGGGACATGTTCAATTATTACAAAATTGTCATTAAAAATTATATTAAAAACTAACATTATCTCAGGTAAGTTTCCTGAAGTAATCTCATGTTAGGTCCAAAATAGTTTGTAGAAGGGGGGGTTGAATACAAACTATACCGTTTTATCGAATTTGAACTTTTCTTAAAATATTAAATCAAGAACAAATTGATGCGGAATAAAACGAATACCAATATTTCAAGTCGAATATAAAATTATATTAAACTTGATGGGGTGTGTCTAAATACACGGGTACAAATTACAAGGTTTGATGACCAAACTAATTATTACAAATTCTATAGAAAATTCGACATGAACTTTTCTATATTTGTAATAAAAAGATCGAATGCTAAAAGCAATTCGAGAGATAAATTCTAGGGAACTTAATCCGCTAGATAGTTCCAGTAGTACAAGTAAACTATTTCTAGTGGTTTAGATTTAACGATACAAGCTAGAAATAATTTACAAGAATTTATTTGAAGCTCAAGAACTCTTTCTCTCTTGGTCTCTGTCTCTCTCTCTCTCGAGTCTGTCTATTTTGAGGAGAAGTGAAGAAGTCTACTGCCTTCTGCTGCTTTTATATCATTTGTAGTCGATAGTTATAATGAAGTTAAATATCTCTTCTTTACAGTCATTATAACTATCGGTATGACTATCCGGCCACTGAGTGGTTATGACTGTCTGTTGAACTATTATAACTATCGGTATGACTCTCCAGCCCATTATGACTATCGGTATAACTATCCAGCCATTATGACAATCGGTATAACTATCCAGCCATTATGACAATTGTTATAACTGTCCTTCATTATAACAAACGTTATAACTATCCTTCATTATAACAATCGTTATAACTGTCCAACAGAGTTCATTATGACTATCTCCAATCACAGCTGATTATGACTATCCTTCTATTATAACTATCGGTATGACTATCCAGATAGTTATAATAGAACAAATTTTCAGAATTAACTTTTATTCTTTTATATAATAATTCTGTATTAATTAAATAAATAATTATAATAATAAATAAATTAATTCGAATAAAATTAATTTATTAATTAAAATAATTATATCACTTTAATTAATTAAAAAGGAATAATCATAAATCCTTCAATTGTCAAATCTTTTATATCATAATTCTGATTTAATTAATCTATTGATTAATTTAAATAATAAATTAATTCTGATTGAATTAATATACAAAATAAATTAGCCAACTTATTAAATTAAATAAAGGAGAATTAATATAAAGTCCTTTGATAATTATATTAATTCCAACTTAATCAACCTTTTAATTAATTTACTGAATAAATTAATTCTGATAGAATTAATTCATTAAATAAATCAACAAAATGATTTAAACAATTAAGAGAGAATTAATACACCTCCTTGATAGCATAACCCTTGTGGTTTCTTCATCTGACAATTCTGATCATCCACAATAATTACTCCTCGAGCCAGTCTTGATAGCTTGAACCACTTGAAGTGAATGAAGAACTTCCACTGCATGATGTTGACACTCGATGCACGGTCTGGTTCATGAGTGACTAACCGCAATGACTGTTCTTCATATCTTGACTTTAAAGTTGTGGTTCATGTCTTCCTTTTCTTCACTCTTTATTCAAACCTTTCTAATCTGTATTCTGCCACTGTAGGAACCTCTTATCACTATAAATAGAACCCACTGTCTTGATTACTCCACTGACGCTTGATCAACTGAATGAACTTCTTCAAGTGTAGTATACCTCAAAACGGTAGATTGGCTTTGTCTTCTTTCTCTTGACAGTTAATCATTTGAGATCCCTGTGACAGTACATATACTATTTAATATTACATTCTTGTTTGAGTTGAGTTGAATCCTCGATGTTTACAAATAGGGTAAACATATGACTTTCAATCTCCCCCTATTTGTTTGTTAAACATTAACATACAAATTTCTAGAGGATAACTCAACTACAAACAAGAAGAAGATAAAACATTAAAGAACTATAGTAAATAATACAAAAAAAAATTCTGGTTTAGATATAACATTTCCAGAATCTTAGTAGATGAAATGATAGATGATTGTTCCTTTGACACTGAACTGATCTTCATTAAGTAACTCATCTTCATTTCTGACATATCTGCCTGATAACCCTTTACATCTAACATTGAACATTATCAGCAAGTACTAGAACTCTTCAGAGGTAAATAATATGACTTGACAACCACATACTGAAGAATTCTTCTTTGTTGTTTCATACTTCTCTCCTTCCTTATGTCTCATTGCCTAAGGTGATATGTCTCCTCCTTATTACGGTGAATACTTTTCATCTCCCCTGACAAGGCGAATATTTCTATCTCCCCCTGACAAGGTGAATACTCCCCCTTTCTAAGGTATATCCTTTTTCATATCTCTCCCCCTTAGATAGAAAATCTCCCACTCACTAAGGTAAGCTTTATCTCCCCCTCACTAAGCTTTATCTCCCCCTCACTAAGGTAAGCTTATACTCTCCCCCTTAGTTGAGTATATCTTACTAAGGTAATCTTTGAGTATATCTTCTTCAAAGTATCTCTCCCCCTTAGTTGAGTAATCCTCCAAACATTCAATTATAGCAAACATCCAATTAAATTAGATGATACCAAATATTCAATTATAACTCACTTCTTACCTTTAGTACAACAATTTCTTCATACATTTAACATTGTTTGCTGTAATAAAGAAAATAAGTTTTTCTTGTGTTGAAGGAATTTCCATGAAGATTTCCAGAATAGAAGTATGTAGACTGATCAACTTTGCCCTTTAGATATTATAGAATGGCATCACTATTGATCATCCTGACAACCAAATCTCCCGACAGTCTCCTTATATCTCCCAACTCTTGTAAGTGAACTTTGTTTGGGGAATTGGGAATGGGATTTGGTGTTTATCTTTCTTCCTCACTGTGAGTGTGTGATTCTGTTTTGTGTACCTCACAAGTGTTTAACTCTTCTCTCCACTCATATCACTGAAAATGAGTGATCTCTTCTCTCATCTCTCAAGTGTTTACACTCATGCTCACTAGTGTATCACTCTTATCTCTCAAAGCTCCAACATCCATGTGTACCTGCAAGGAAAGTTCACCATAGCCCCTTCTAGAGAGGTCACTGGTGGTGCAATGGGGTTTCGCAAATCCCCGATCCTCGTTGGACTCGTCAGACGAATCTGAGTCATAATCTACAAGTTGATACACTACAAGGAATATGGCCTGTTGCAACACCGAAAAAGTGTATCATTAGGCTCCAAAAGTGTTACAATACCTGTTTATGCAACACTTTTGCTAAAAGTCAGTGTTGCATTTGCCGGTGTGGCAACAACCTTCTGTAGCAACGCTTTTTGTGTTTATGGCAACGCTTTTCAAAGTATTACAAAAAGAGTTTGGTGTAGTTTGTTGTAACACTTTTGCATGTTTTAGCAACATTTTAAATATGTTACAACAGACGAATGCAACACTTTTTTGCAACATTAATTGACTTAAAAATGTTACAAAGTGAGTTTATTGCAACATATTTTTGCAACATTATTATGCATTTTGCAATACTTTTGGTTTTTTTTGCAACATTTATATCCAACATTTTGGAACCTTTTGCAATACTTTTTGATATTTTTGCAACATTTCTCTGCAACATTTTAATTACTATTGTAATACTTTTAAATTTTTTTTGCAACACTAATTTGCAACATTTTTATTAGTTCACATTGCAATGTCCTGTTTGAAATTTAAATTTACCATGCATGAAAGCATATACCAAACCAGAAATGACATTTCATTAATGTCCAACAAACACATGTCAATGAAGGCCAAACATAGTCTAAAGTCGAAACACAAGTCGACTTACACCAAAAGTCTACATTAAACACGTAGTCTAAATAGTTAAGGTACCAATTAACATACTACCAAAAGTACGCATATAGAAAACAATACTTAAGTACTGATCATATCAATCATCATTTTCATCGTCGGCGAGCATTGTCATCATCGCGATCATCATCCTCCTGCTCCTGATCAAGACATAACTCTTCGACATCAAAGTTCTTGAAATCTGGATTGATTTCTCCCAATTTTGCAACTACCTTTGACACACCTTTCTATCTACAACTCCAAAACAATGCACCCTAGACTCCGTATATCTGCTGCTAGCCCATTACCCTGGCTTCTTTTAATAACCTGCATATAGATAAAAATCAATTAAACCAAAAATTTGGCTGTGACAAACAGCACATTCTGACAATTTATAAAATGGCACCCAAGTCATTTGTATTTATTTTGTTTTATAAAGTGCTAGCAGAGAATAAATTTTAAAGAGATTTATAAAATGGCACCCTAACAGATGAAATATAAGTGATTTAAAAAGAGAAAATAGAGGAAAATTTATCTCCTACTTTTTTCCAGCAGTATGGTTTCCATTCTGCATTAAAGTTAATGGGGATAACAATCAGCTTTCAATTAGTTTGGAACCCTAACCTGTTTCAACAAAGGGAGAGAAGGAAGAACAAAATTAGGCAAAGAGACAGTCTCAATTTGAATTCCAGAACGTGTTGACAAAGAAACTTAGCAGAAATAGTAACCTTTTCCCCAGTTTTAGGTGCATCTAAAGCATCATAGTAGATGTCGATTAATTCGAGCATCTTTGCCTTCAAGTGCTTCTTTTCATTATCATCATTCGCTGTCAAATATCTGTCCGTCCAGGCCTGCCAGTTATCAGCTGCCACACCCATACTAATGCTAAAGAGGACCTCGCATCAAAGCAAACAGTTGAGGTGAACATTACATTTGAGACTAAACACTTGGTAAAAGTAAAACCAACGGAAAATTAGACTACAGATTTTTAATGCCATCTACTAGATTTTTAATGCTACAGAGGACTTCAGTTAGAAAATCATGAGTACTGCTGCACCAAGATCATTATATAATGCAAAACCAGTAGCTAGGATCTCAGTTATCTACCACATAGTAAAAAGAAAATTAAGACATGTTTAGATTACTCCTGCTATTCAGTTCACGATTCAACTAATTAAGTAACATTCTAATAACAATTCATGTCCAGCAATTTTTTTTATGGAAATCAATTGAATGTTCCACTTAAAACTTTGAATCATATTATATAATCATCCGAATATAACACTGTAAACATATATACGTAACTATTCATTTTTTAAAGAAATGAAGTTTATTACCTATTCCATGAGAATATCGATATTCCAACTGTTTCTTTACTAATATAGCTGTAGCCATAGGAAGGCCGATAGCCACTCCATATCTATCACTCAATGATGCAGTTTCTCCCTACAGCAAAACATGGCGAGTCATCAGATATGTGATGAAAGAAAAAGAGGAATAATATATTTTTAAGATATCTTGTACTACTATAATTTCAGAAAGCATTTTCTCTTACTTGCAATGTCATATAGTGTCCACATTACATATATTTCAGGAAAAAGATACTCAAAACAATCATATTTTGTTTTCAAGTACAGTTGACTCTTTAAGCTCATTCCAAAACAGAAATTGATAAAATTGAGCGTCCTAGTATGCAAGTTAACGTTACCAGCTTCTATCAAAAAGAGAGATGCGAACAAAAATTTAGCTATATGCATTACAAGAAAAAGCGCCAGCGTAAAAGCATTTGCTAAGAAACAATTAAGTTATATAGTGAAGATGCTGCAACAAAGAAAAAGAATTTTGAGTGAAAGATATCTCACATCTCGCATAAAAAATGAGACTGTTTTGAGACTCTTGTGATACTTTTGGACCGTTCATGTCAATTTTTGATGAATCTGCTACCATAGTCATTGCTGATAATATTTTCCCAACTTTATCCAGTTGCAGTTTTAACTAGGAATATATAGAACAAGAATCAAATTGATGTGTGTCTACAAAGTGCATATTAAAAGTTTATGTACCAGTCATATGATACAGAGATAGAAGGTATCCCATAGAAAAAGGCTTCTCGAGCACCTGCTACTGTTCCTGAGTACATGCTGTCATTCCAGTAACATATTTGATTAGTTGTGCTAAAGGACCTAATATTAAGAGTTCATACTACGACCAAAATCACATACTATATAGACTGTTCTTACTACACACAAGAATGTTTCCTCGTACGAAGCAATAAGCATGTTACTGTCACCTCACAACTATATTAATACTTGCTACTAATTTTTGTCACATCATATTCATGAAAGTACAATTAACTAAAAAGAAAAGATGCAGAAATGCCAGAGAGAGAGTTACTAACATGCGGTAACCCGAGTTGCAACCCATGTTTATGCCAATAATAACCTGTCACAAAAAACAAACAAGAGTAAGCAACTAATCGAAAAGCAAAAAAAAAATCAAAACAGAACAAGTGAATAGAGTTGTTGGTAAGTTCTCAGCTTGAATCATTACAGATAGGTAACATCTTAAATTCTAGCATGTACAAAGTGTCAGCAACCAAAATGAAATTTAAGCTTTAGCAGGATTTACAACTAATGAGAATATAGGAATACAGCTACGTATTACACTTTACAAAGTTGGTCCAAAATAGTTACCAGATCAGGCACCATTGGAAAAAGAGTTTTTGAGATTCCCAAAGACGCACAATCTGCTGGAGTTCCTGGAACATGCTCATAGCAAAAATAAAAATAAAAAAAATAAGTAAACGTATAAACAAGATAACACTTACAGAAATCATTATCAATTGAAATTCCAAGAGTAAAGACTATAAACCATATAATCTTCATCTATGGTCGCCATCAGTATGTCTGTGCGAGTGCCAAAAGCACACAAGTAATTCATTCTCAAAGAAAAATGAAAGATCCTATATTAAATTACTACGTAAAATGAAAACAAACCAGAAATTGCGAAGGCTGTTGCTCCCTAAATTTCTACTTGCTTGACATGGAGAGGATGCATCCAAGTAATGCTGTGACTAACAGCTGACCTTTCCCTGTAAGAGAATTATTAAAGAGACACAAAATACAATTAAAATGTATCCAATTAAACAACATCCCCCAGTTGTACACATTAGCTAAGCAATATCCATATTGGCCTTCGTCCTAACATCTTGAGATTGTGAGAGAGTTGGTAACTTAACAATCAGAAATTCCACATTATACTTCAGTATTGTATCTGACGCATAATTTAAATTCACAACTAACTTCCAAGTAAGTGCAAGCTTTTAAACCAAAAGTGAAATAAACAAGCTACATTACATCTAAGCTTTTGTGCTGGTTAAATTAATATACGGTAAACATTATTCGTTGGTCACCATGATCGTGCAAAGTCCAGGAAAAGTCACATAAGTATTATTTAAGATAATTTTACTTACCTTAACTGACAAAAGTCCAGGAAATGATATTCCAATCAAGAAGCCAGAAACAACTCCAACCAATGTTATCAGAATTAGCCCCATGATACTAAAGTACACACATTCCTCCCTGCATCAATTAGCATCCAATGGAAAAAAGGATAAAACTGACAAATCAAACAATCAAAATTAACAAACAATTATCAAAAAATTAATAAAACTAGCTCACACAAATTGAACACAAACATCCAACATATAATACCAGTTTTAATCGAACAAAAATTATGAACAAATAAATCCAACATATAATCCAAATATTATCCATGTATAATCTAACATAATCGAAAAAATACGGGTAATTTACCTTGAATTAAAGTTCTAATTGAATCTCCACATTCCACTCCAACTTTTCTAGATGTAATCGATTTGGGGTTTTGGGGTTTTGCGGTTTGATTTAGGGGCTTGAGAGAGGTGTAAGAGATTAGTGAGAGAGATGAGTGAGAGAGATGGTCGAGAGAGTCCGGTGAGGTCGAGAGAGATGAGTCAGATCTGAGAGAGTGACGGAGAGAAAGGAGTGAGAGATTAGTGAGACAGATGAATGAGAGAGATGAGAGAGGGAGACATGGTCGAGACTCGAGAGTGAGGTCGAGAGAGACGAGAGATGGTCGAGAGAGAGAGGTCTGTGAGAGAGAGAGAGGTCTGTGAGAGAGAGATAAGAGAGCGAGGTTTCTTGTTTTTTATGTAATAAAACATTACTTCGTTTGTGTAATAATATTTTTGGCACGAAAAAAATTTTGGGAAGCCCGGGAACAAAAAATTAGAATAGCCCGCTTATAATTTTGGTAGTGTATTGTAACACTTTTCAAAAAGTACGAAAAGTGTTACAATTGTTATAAAATGTCAAAATTATCATTTTCCTTGCAACACTTTTGGTATTTCTTGCAACACTATAAAAAATATTGCAATAGACTACCAACTTTTGTGTCTATTGTAACACTTTTTGTAACACCTATACATATTGGTGTTGCAATAGGCCATATATGGTGTAGTGATAAAATTTTCCCTTTTTGTGGGTTTCAGAATTGAATTCTGAGAAGGTAAACAATGAAATCAAAACTTAGAATTAAAATCATGTTTCCTTCTAATGTCGATGAAGACATCTCCTTGTTTAACTTATCAGGTGAATCTGAATCATAGTCAACAAGTTGCCGATCCGCACCTATGTCGGACCCGTTACCCGCAGGATCCAGAGATGTTCCCTCTGGGGAGTTAGATAATGATCTTGTTGAATTTTTCATTGAGATCAATACCTTCTCTCGAGATCTGTGAAGACTCTTGGTTCATTAAAGAACCTTTAACTTATAATCCTAACCGTAAAATGGTTGGATTATAGGTTTCCGTCAATTCATCCTTAGTGTGTGCAATCTCACTTTGTGCATATGAAATATTTTGGATAGTGTATAAGGTAGTGACTCTTCAACTGAATATCCCACACATCCTTATTTGCTACATCATGTGCAGTTACTCCCTGGTGACCTCTAGTCTGATAGGTTACTTCCTTTTAGGGGGTAAATTCGAATGTGTATAAGTTTGACTGTAGTCTGGGATAAAAGTTGTTAGGTTTACAACCTCATGACTAAACATGTGAGAATACAAAACTCCAAATAGATGAACCTGCATCACAGAATATAAGCAATAGAGATATAATGCATTTTTATCTTTGAAAAGTTTTTTGAGAAAATATTGCATTTTATCTTAAGAGAAATGATATACAGTTGTGATTTCAATAGATTTACAATGTAAGCAATCACAGCCGTAGAAAGAAATTTTGAGTTATGGGAAAGATATAGATCTTGAGCCGGTTTTACTAAACAAAAACATAAACAAAAATCCAATTAACAATAAATATTAATCAAATTAATGAATGTTAATGTTTAAACCAATACAAACAAAACTATTTTATTATGTTTTAGGTCCTGCATGATAGATACCAACTATTAGAAATTGTTAGCACATGATAGGTCTTGTCTTCCAATTGTTAGATCCTGAAAATCAAACATTAGTTCCTAAACAATTGAATTGACATACACCAATTTGATACCAGCAATGGTCCTATATAAGAAAGTCTGTTAATGATAACAACACAACAAAGATTAGAAGTTAAAACAGTATGATATATGTGTGTTAAATAGAAGAAGTACAAAAGAACCAAGTACAGGGACCTGTTTGTAAGTTTTGAAAGTATAGTGACTAAACTGTAAAAACTATACAAACTATTTATATACACATGAAAAATAATATACAAAAATAAGAAATAATATACATAATAATAATATTAAATAAAACTAAAAAGAAAAGAAAAATACGATTTGTTTTTTTACTATTCAAAAATAACTGTATTAATAATATTTATAGAATATTAGAAATAAAAGAAGATAATTTACAAAAATATTTACAACAATATAACTACTTAAAAATGGCTAAAAAGAAAATAGAAAATACTAAAAATACCATAGGTTATCCTTTTTACGAAATCAAACATTAATAACAAAAGGACAAACACTACAAACCATTTATTAGAATATTATATATATTTACAAGAAATATTTATAGTAAATTAATAAATCATTATATTTACTAATAAATAACTTTCTGCTAGAAAATTATTTAAAGAGAAAATATGAATTATTAAAATAACACAAATATTGAAAAGTGACTTTTAAAATAATGAAATTTTCAACAAAAATTGTTTCCTAAAAATTCTATTGAGAATTAGAGAAAAATATTTTTAGAGAAAATGTATCATTCTAAAATACAGAAACATGGAGTATAACAATAGAATGACTATGACAATTCTTTTAAAAAGATAACAAGTAAGAATTTAGAAAGAATGTCATACTATTTACTTGGTGCTTAGATCTGGGCACCAGCTTCCATGCTTCTGTTATTCAGGATCAGCAAGTGATATCTCAGATTCCTTAGATTCTATACCTTGATTTTGAGAAGCCCTTCTAGTTCTTACTCCAACATCTGGATCACCAATGATCAGCTCTATTCCAAATTGACTGTCCGAGAAGGTTAGATCTTGATGAATCGCCTTGTTATTCATTGTGATGTTGTGTTTGACTAGTTGATCCTTTGTTGCCTTCCCTCGAGTTATTGCCAGCTTGACTTGATGATTCTTCTCCAGTGACAGGGGTATCTCCAATATTAAAATTGTTTCCACCACTATCACTTGGATAATTATCATCATTAACATTTTAAACTTATGACTACAAGGCAACTCCTCGATAACAACAATTGTTAACTCCTAACAACTGTTTGTTGGTAGACAACCTTGTTTCTATAGATAAGATTTAATTACCAAAGTTGTCTTGTCTGCAATCTTAGAAATGATATTCTAAGTCCAACACACCTTGATCCATTGTATACAACATTCATAATCAAAGTGATTAGTAGCTTGCAAATAAGCATAAAAATTATTCGAAGTAACCGAACTATGGTAACTTTAGATATTACAATATCCATAGTTCTACTTAGATAATTTTCACACATTGTATAGTAGAATGAGTGAATTTCAAAAGATAAGACAATGATTACTTAGAGGAGTTCTAAGTAATTTCACTCAAACCAATACATCTCACAATTAGTTTGTAAATAGAATTCTAACTAAATATCATTAACTGATATAAGTCAAAACTTCAATACAACCAATTGTTATAACCATGATATTAATTATAGTGAATTTCTGAAAATGATGCATTAGTAAGTTCACTAGAATTAACATCTCACAACTAATTGAAGACCACGACAGATAGGTCCAAATTAGTTATGATTCAAATTTATTTTGATAAATGAGGTATAGAGCAAATACTAACTTGAATTGCTTTAGGTTCTATAACTCATATTTAATCAAAATAAATAATTAAATATTAAATCTCTATGAATTAGATTTTAGCATTTAAATATTTAAATTATCCTTAAATAATCACCAATGAAATATATTACAATTATACACTTGGCAATCATTCAACAGATAATTTTCAGCTTGAGGTCTGGATGTAAGTAAGTTCACAAGTCCTTTCAATATTGACAATTGAATACTTGTAAAATCATTTAAGAATTACTTAACAGATGGGATTTACAAATCATATAGCATTAATAAAATCCCAAATTTACAAACCAATCTTGAAAAATTAATTTCATCAAGTGATTTAGCAAACGTGTCTGCAAGTTATTCTTAACTAAAGACATGTTCTCGAAATAATTGATACCTTATGATGCTTAGCCTTGAGTGTTCCACAAAGTTGTTGGAGATGAATTTGTTTCCTTGTGTTCTCCATCTTTTGTACAACTCATTTGATCTGTCTCTGTAGGGATCTTCAATTGTCTCAACAACCAGGAGTGCACCTCATATTCCTCTGGCATCCAGATTCAGTAGGTCCAGATGTCCATTATAATCATGAATGTGCAGTAGGTGCCTGATATCCTCACGTCTTGTCACTGGTGCTTCTTGTCAGATATACTATCTTATCAGCTTGTAACCTTGCATCCAGTTTGGCTTTCTCCCTCATAACAATGCCTTGACATCCAGTTAGACTTCTGGTTATCCTTGTACCAAATACAACCTTGTTGTTTGGTCTAGATACCAGCTTCCCTCCAATCTGCCTTTTGTACTGATTGAGATCAGCTTGCATTGCAATCACTCAATCTGGATCATTCAGAGCCTTTGTAGCTTTATTAGTTTCTTCTGAAAGAAAACTAACAAAATAATCATTGGTACTTGAAGCTCTTCTAGTCTTTTACTTCCACCATTAAGAACACTAAGAACTAGGACAAAGAATTAATTGAGTCAACACTCTTTGTCTTGGCAGATATGTTTTCATAGTGTCTTTTGATTTTCAATGTGGTGTAGATTTGGTTAGTTGATCCTTCTGCTGCTCCCCCTAAGCTGTTGCTGGGTTTATATGAAGATTCTCCATGTTTAACATTACTTGGATCTGAATCACCATAACCATTGACAGCTGGGAGCTACAAGTTATTGAACATCAATAAGACTTTCAATCACCTTCTGTTGTGTCTTGTCTTCAGATTGTCTGAACAACAACTTGTTTGTTGAGAGAAGCCATCAGTCATTGCCACTAAAATATTTTTCTTTGATGTAGAACTTTTGTGTGATGCTTCTTTGACTTCCCTTTATGACATACCTCGTGATTTCATTTTACTTTAATTTCAGATGAGGTAGTCTCCTTTACTGATTCGATTTTCGGGAAAGAATCTCTTGATTTGACATTCAGGTGAGAGAGCTCCTTATATCATAGTTGAACTCTTGTCTGATGAAGCTTTACATTAAACCTTGTTGACTTCACCTTTGACTGAGATTCCATGTCAACTACAGATAAGTTCTCTTTCCTTAATTCTCGAACAGTAAGCTCTTCATCTTATAAAAGATGCTTTATTACTGACAACATTCTTAGCCATTGAATAGCCTTGACCCTGGGTCATACCCTTGCTGTTATCTCCAAGGGATAACCACTTGGCCTGTCTTCACATTCACATTTGATAGGAGGGTTCTTTCTTCGATGATATGCTTTCAATAAATCAATAATAATGCATAATCGATTTAACCTGTTAAGCCCTACATTCACAAATGGATAAAAAGTTCTTGGTACCCAGATTTACTTGGGTCCAGATGGATTAAAGATTTCTCTTTTATCAGAGTTAACAACAGTTTAACCTTAACATGCTCATTCTTATCTTTGACTGACCATTTCTCCTTTTTAATGTCATTGACCAAAAAGTCACTGAGCAAGGAGAATAATGGTTCCTTTCTACCATAAGGAGGACAAGCAGTCTGTGCCTTATTGTAATTCTTAAACATGCTTTTTCTATAATCAATGCAAATGCTGAGAGATGCATTTATGATATTTGAAATAAGCAGACATGATAATAAGAATACATGGCATACATTCAACATTTAAACCATTGTAGATAAGAATTATGCAAATTAGGCATGTTGTGCATTTTAGAAAATTCAGTACTATCTACTTTAACCTATGCACATGCAACAGGTAGCAAGTAGATTTACAGATATTCAATGATTTTCTAAACGTACATGGAATAGAAGAATTAACAATCAATCACTAATTCTATCCAACCCTTTCATGTTGCTATATGACATTATATAATCTCTATTACCTAAGTCAGTTTTACAAATAACTTGATGTTCTACTGACACCCTAGGTAATTATTCCATCTTTTAAATTTTTTAAACCTTAACAAACAATTCAGAATGAATGAGCAAATCTGTTCTACTGGGGATCCTAAAACTAGCTTAAGCAGAGGTCTTATATGCTTGACATATATCATTTAAGAATTAAGAGATATTGTCTAAGGAACACTTCTAACTCACTATTGCAATTAATCAAATTCAAAAAATATCCATACACATATTAAGATCTTCTAACCAAGGATTTAACAATTAAAAACTAAGATCTTAACATGCTTTGAATTTTTTAGAATTACATATTGCACTAGTTTGAAGAATTGATACCTGAGACATGTGAGGTGAATCATCTTCAGAGATTACTATGAAAGCAAGATATTCATTATGCTCTCCTCATCATCTGATCCATCCCAACTCTTTTCTTCAGAAAGATAATTTCTGCACTGATGCTTCTGTTTCATCTCATTTAATGAATCCCTATTCATCATTGTCTGTCAGAATTCTGTTCCATGTTGCACACCTTAATAGTTACTTATCAAATATAACTTTCCATAGCTGCAACTATCATGTCTTGTTCTTTCCACCATCTCAGTCTTGTAACCACCTCTTGAGTTGAACTATATCCTGAAGAGTTTCTGCTTCAGAATAGATAGGCCTAATCCCTGGATATAACTTTAGTACTCTTTCTGAGTTAGTAATTCTTCATGTCTGTTCTGAGGTTCCATCATTAATTCCTGACTGAGATGTATAACTGTCTAGTCCATTCTCAAACCACCCTGATTCCATTCTTCTAAAGTCTCTGTTGATTCCTTGAAATATATGCTCTTGTACAAACCACTACGTGTATTGGATTTAGCATTGCGGAAATCCACTAAGTGTTTATACATCACTAAATCACTAGAGTTGACTAAAATCTTCAAGAAAAATTTCATCCACTAAAACTTCTTCCATTCCTGCTTCTGAAAAACTAGTGGGATCCTATGGATATAACTTTGAGGAAGTACCACAATTTTTTTTCAGTAGGTAGAAATTAATTCCAATGAAAAATGCATCTTCTTCAAAAGATTCAAATCATCTTTGATGTCCGGAGGAATCTTCAGCTAACAACTTTCTTGAAACCATTGGCTTAGATTACATTCAAAATATTTAAAATTCAAAAACTTCAAGGACTTGAAAATTCTTGAGAAATAAAAAATTTGAAAGTAAGTTCAAATTAATTAAAATTTGAAATTATAGTCAAATTAATTAAGAATAAAAAAAATCTCAAGAACTAATAATTTTTGAGAGTTAAAGAATCCGAAAATAAATTCAAGTTAATTAAAATTTGAAAGTATCAAGAATTAAAAATTTTGAGAATCAAACAATTTGAAAATAAACTCAAGTTGTTTAAAAATTAAAATTTCCAAGAATTAATAATTTCAAGAATTAAAAAAATCGAATATACGTTAAGATTACTTAACAATAAAAAAATATCATAAAATGAAGATTTTTGATGGTTAAACAATTTGAGAATAAATTCAATTCAATTAACAATTGAAAATAAACTCATATTGTTTAAAAATCAAAAATATCATAAATTGAGAATTTTTAAAGGTTAAAGAATTCGAAAATAAATTTAGATTATTTAAAATTCAAAAATCACAAAATTGAAAATTTTGAAAGTTAAAGAAACCAAAAATAAGTTCAGATTATTTAAAGTTCAAAAATCTCAAGAATTGAATTTTTGAAAGTTAAAAAATTTAAAAATAAGAGGAGTTGACTTTTTCGTCTAATACCGGATTTAATTTTGTGTATGGGTCAACAAACTCGAAAACCAATCGGAGGACCACAAAAATAAGATCTTGATTTGTGCGTCAATCAAAAGGCTCTGATACCAATTGTTAGGTCCAAAATAGTTTGTAGAAGGGGGGGGTTGAATACAAACTATACCGTTTTATCGAATTTGAACTTTTCTTAAAATATGAAATCAAGAACAAATTGATGTGGAATAAAACGAATACCAATATTTCAAGTTGAATATAAAATTATATTAAACTTGATGGGGTGTGTCTAAATACACGGGTACAAATTACAAGGTTTGATGACCAAACTAATTATTACAAATTCTATAGAAAATTCGACATGAACTTTTCTATATTTGTAATAAAAAGATCGAATGCTAAAAGCAATTCGAGAGATAAATTCTAGGGAACTTAATCCGCTAGATAGTTCCAGTAGTACAAGTAAACTATTTCTAGTGGTTTAGATTTAACGATACAAGCTAGAAATAATTTACAAGAATTTATTTGAAGCTCAAGAACTCTTTCTCTCTTGGTCACTGTCTCTCTCTCTCGAGTCTGTCTATTTTGAGGAGAAGTGAAGAAGTCTGCTGCCTTCTGCTGCTTTTATATCATTTGTAGTCGATAGTTATAATGAAGTTAAATATCTCTTCTTTACAGCCATTATAACTATCGGTATGACTATCCACTGAGTTGTTATGACTGTCTGTTGAACTATTATAACTATCGGTATGACTGTCCAGCCCATTATGACTATCGGTATAACTATCAGCCATTATGACAATCGTTATAACTGTCCTTCATTATAACAAACGTTATAACCATCCTTCATTATAACAATCGTTATAACTGTCCAACAGAGCTCATTATGACTATCTCCAATCAAAGCTGATTATGACTATCCTTCTATTATAACTATCAGTATGACTATCCGGATAGTTATAATAGAACAAATTTTAAGAATTAACTTTTATTCTTTTATATAATAATTCTGTTTTAATTAAATAAATAATTATAATAATAAATAAATTAATTCTAATAGAATTAATTTATTAATTAAAATAATTATATCACTTTAATTAATTAAAAAGGAATTATCAGAAATCCTACAATAGTCAAATCTTTTATATAATAATTCTGATTTAATTAATCTATTGATTAATTTAAATAATAAATTAATTCTGATTGAATTAATTTACAAAATAAATTAGCCAACTTATTAAATTAAATAAAGGAGAATTAATATAAAGTCCTTTGATAATTATATTAATTACAACTTAATTAACCTTTTAATTAATTTACTGAATAAATTAATTCTGATAGAATTAATTCATTAAATAAATCAACAAAATGATTTAAACAATTAAGAGAGAATTAATACACCTCCTTGATAGCATAACCATTGTGGTTTCTTCATCTGACAATTCTGATCATCCACAATAATTACTCCTCGAGCCAGTCTTGATAGCTTGAACCACTTGAAGTGAATGAAGAACTTCCACTGCATGATGTTGACACTCGATGCACGGTCTGGTTCATGAGTGACTAACCGCAATGACTGTTCTTCATATCTTGACTTTAAAGCTGTGGTTCCTGTCTTCCTTTTCTTCACTCTTTATTCAAACCTTTCTAATCTGTATTCTGTCACTGTAGGAACCTCTTATCACTATAAATAGGACCCACTGTCTTGATTACTCCACTGACGCTTGATCAACTGAATGAACTTCTTCAAGTGTAGTATACCTCAAAACGGTAGATTGACTTTGTCTTCTTTCTCTTGACAGTTAAGCATTTGAGATCCCTGTGACAGTACATATACTATTTACTATTACATTCTTGTTTGAGTTGAGTTGAATCCTCGATGTTTACAAATAGGGTAAACATATGACTTTCATCTCAGGAACATTATTCTCTTATATTAAATACTTTTTATCAAATGTACAAGTAATCACAATAATTCACAAATATATATAGGCTAGTGATCAAATAAAAATCTCCCTTAAAATAGAAACTAGAAACCAATACTAAATAAATTATATTTCATTTATTCTAATGGCCCCGCCAGGGGCACCTTCACAAAAAGTATTTAAAATTATTGGCTCCATCCAGCAAAACAAAAAAAAATATAAATACTGTTCACGCTGACGTCACTACCACGTCAGCAGTGAAAAGTAATATATTTTTTTTACTGAATGGAGCCTAGAATATTATAAACTTTTTGTATTGGGGTGCCCCTAGTTTGGTCATTAGATTAACTTTACATATTAGATTATGGTTTAGTTTCTAGTTTCTATTTTAATTTGGTTTCTATTTGAGTAAGATCATATATATATATATATTGATATTTGGGTCAAAATTAATAGATTTACATACCAGAAAATAGTTAATTACTTGGTTCATATATCAAAAACAAAATTAATGTTTGCAAATTTCCAACACATATTATATGTAAGAATTGATAATTTTGCAAAAGAAGAAAAATATGTTTTATGCGTTTCACAAAATTATAGATGTAATTGTATTTGATTTTTATAAAAAGAGGAAGCAGTTAATTATTGATTCACATCTTAGCAAAGTTGACTAAAATGTATTATAAATATTATGTGTTATTATTTTATATTTTTGGTGGGATTTTAAGCATTTTTATAAAAGTATTATATTATGCATTTAGCGATAATATAAATTTATCCCATTGACCTAAGTTGGGAACAATTTTTTTTATCAATTAATCAAGATTATTAATTTACCAAACAATCATTAATCGAGGTTTTACTGTATTTGTAATGACTTGTTTAGTCATTCTATTCAAGATTTTAGTATAAAAAGTACCTAATTAATTTTTTATTCATATTCGTCTTTTTTTGAAAACAATTCATTTTCTTTTTAACTGGATTCAAACTATCCACTTAATATAGAGTTAAAATGAAATCATTCTACTCCAGTACGTATGCAATTATGGGCCAGTACGTAGTCCATAAACTGGAATTAACCAAATTAAATGTAAGTATGGGCCAGTACGTAGTCCATAAAAAGAAATCCTTCGACTTAGAGTGGGCCAAGACATTATTTTTTAATTGGCCTTCAGAGTACAAGGTCCAAGAGTATTTAAAATTAATTAATTAATTTTTGATTCAATCTCCACTGATTTTAAGTTGATCTCTTAAACTTATCTAAAAAAAAAGTTGATCTTAAACTTAAATTATACTAAAATTAAAATGCAGACATTCGTATTGCCAATTCAGTTATTTACGAAAATTAAAGGTTCGATCTTACTGCGAGGCTCTTTACAGTTACTATAGACACAAGATGCAGCTTCTAAACCACTAGATTTAATTTTTGTTCATATATAAAAGTAGCATTCTCACTTATTGAATTTGTTTCTGAATAATGACATATTTTAGTCATTCATTTCATTTGTAAAAAATATCTCTCCTCCATTTTTGGAGAGAAAAATAATTAAATGATGAATGACCAGAAAAGATTTGAAATTGGTTTTAGAGTTTTAACATTTTTGTAAACAAAAAATTATTTTGTCATTTCTAACTTGTTTAATGTATATTATATTATTAAAATAAATTGCCAGTTGGTATTACAATTCACTAAATTAAATTATTAAGCAAATAAAATTCGAGTCGAAATTTTGTTACATAAGTAAAGAGTAATGATACGAACCCAAAAACGTTCTCAAATAAATTTTTTGAATATTGTAATATAATTGACGCGACATTTTAAGATATTTTAAATTAATACTAATAAAATTTTGACACGTGATATTTGGAAATGAATTTCAAGATTTTAGCATTTTCCCATAAATAAAATTTTGGTAAAAGAATTTTAAACTTTTTAATACAAACACGTGCCTTCAACCAATTTCATGGTACTCGCATGTAATGTAACTACAAATTAGTCAAGAGTGGGGAGAGGGTCGAGCGAAGGAGATGAAAATTAAAATACGGAATTGTAGAGGGGAAATGAGGAGGTTCAGGTCAAGAAGGGACAGAGTGGGTATTGAAAAATATGATAAGGCCAGGTGGGATTTTCTTAAGCTTCTTGAACAACAAGAAGTGTATTGGAAGCAGCGCGTGAAGCAATTTTGGTTGCGAGAGGGTGACCAAAACACATGATTTTTTCACAATTATGCATCCGGACGGAGAAAGAATAATAAAGTGGAAAAATTGAGAGATAGCAATGGGGAGTGGAAAGAAAAACCAGAGGACATTCAGCAAATTATAATCGGGTATTTTTCCAATCTTTTTCAAGCTTTAGCTGTAACAGATAATTTATCTGAAAGGGAAGAAGTAGAAAAAGTTACTGAAGAGCAGAATATGCAACTCATGATGCTAGTGGTGGCTGATGAGGTTAAAAACGCAGTCTTTTCTATGTATCCGGATAAATCACCGGGTCATGATGGTTTAAACCCGGCATTTTTTCAAGTGTACTGGAGCATTGTGGGGGCAGATGTGGTGAGTTTTTGTCAACATTTTTTTAGTACAGGGGAGCTTCCAGTGGGCATAAATCGGACTTTGGTGTGCCTTATACCGAAAGTGAAACAACCTCAATACATGATGGATCTAAGACCGATATCTTTGTGTAATGTATTGTTTCGAATTTTGTCTAAAGTAATGGCGAATAGACTAAAGATTTGCCTACCTACTTTGATATCGGATAAGCAGAGTGCTTTTGTGGAAGGAAGGTTACTCACGGATAATACATTGGTAGCTTTTGAGATTAATCATTATATAAGAAGACGAACACAGGGAAGAACAGGGGTTGCAGGGCTAAAACTCGATATCTCAAAAGCCTATGATAGGCTGGAGTGGAGGTTTGTTGAGCATATGTTACTGAAGTTTGGTTTTGATACTGTGTGGGTGAGTAGAATTATGACTTGTGTAAGAACAGTAACTTACAGCTTTACACAAAATGGGATGGATTTTGGAGATATTCAACCGCAAAGGGGGATAAGGCAAGGGGATCCTATATCCCCATACTTGTATATTCTGTGCGCAGAGGGGTTGAGTTTTATACTTCGAAGAAACGAATCAGTAGGTTTGAAACATGGATGTACTATCAAGAGGTGCTCCTGCTATATCGCACCTCCTTTTTGCTGATGATTGTTATATGTTTTTCAGAGCAGTAGGTCCGGAAGCGTTGACAATGAGGAATATTCTTATGAGGTATGAAAGAATTTCGGGGCAAGCTATAAATTTTGGTAAATCAAGTGTTGTGTTCAGCCCAAATACAAGTGTTGAGGATAGAAAGATGGTGTGTGACACGTTGCAGGTAAAGGAACAGTTTACACCAGGAAAATATCTAGGATTGCCGATGCATGTTGGACGACAGAAGAATAGGGTGTTTAAGTTTCTATCTGAGCGTATTAGTCAAAAGTTACAGGGATGGAGAAATAAAGCAATGTCAAAGGCTGGAAAATTCACACTGTTAAAGACTGCTGCCCAGTCGATTCCGAACTTTTGGATGAACTTGTTTCTAATTCCAGCTGATATCTGTGATGGGATTCAAAAGCAAATGAACAAGTTTTGGTGGGGTAATGGAGGAAGTGGCAGGGGAATTAATTGGATTTCCTGGGAAAATTTGTGTATTGCTAAAGCAGGTGGGGGCTTAGGTTTTAGATAGTTGAGGAAGTTTAATATTGCTATGTTAGCAAAGCAAGGTTGACGATTATTAAATAATGATAACTCTCTTGTTACAAATCTGATGAAAGCTCGTTATTTCCCGCATACGGATTTCTTAAATGCAACGTTGGGTGCCAATTCTAGTTATATGTGGCATAGCATTCTTGCAGCTCAAGATGTGATTAGGCAAGGGTGTAGAAGAAGGATTGGTAATGGCGGGAGTACAAATGTATGGAAGATTCCTTGGTTATCGTGTGTAGAGGATGGGTTTATATCGACAATTATGCCGCCAGAGTTGGAGCATATCACTATTGAGGGGTTAATGAATGAGAGAAAGACTGATTGGGATGTTGACATTCTGAATGACATTTTTAACGAACGTGATAGTAGTTTGATTCGGAGAATTCCATTACCAATGTTTGAGAGACAAGATTCTTGGTTTTGGATTTACGATAATAAAGGTCTCTTTTCAGTTAAGAGCTGTTATAGGCGAGTACAAGGAGAGCAGACATGGTTATAGGCAACGTTTTAGAGGAGAATATGGTCACTGGAACTTCCTGGTAAGGTAGTCAATTTCTTGTGGAGAGTATGTCGATCTATTTTACCAACTGCTATGGCCTTAGCAATAAAAAAAGTCCAAATAGATGTGAAATGTCCATGGTGTTTGGGTGGTAATGAGGATACAAAACATGTGCTTTTCGAGTGTCCTTTTGCTAAATCTGTTTGGATAGCTGTGGGTCTCCAGGATGTCATGCAAGGGGAACTGATGATTCTATAATTGATGTCTTTAGTAGGATTTTTGATCAATGTACAAGAGATCGAATGGGGTGGATAGTAATGATTTGTTGGGGTCTTTGGAGTCGGAGAAACAAATGGGTGTGGGATAAGTTGAACGTTTCTGTGTTTGGAGTGCAGGAAATGGCGATGACTTTATTGACAGAATGGAAATGGGCTCAATAGGAGAAATGCAATTTGAAACAGAGTGGAAATGTAAGGAGTAGACAATGGCAGTCTCCTCCACAAGGGTGGATCAAAGTTAATATGGATGCAGCTGTCTTTGGGGAATCTGAATCTATCGGTATAGGCAGTGTAATTAGGGATGAAAATGGTGTGTTTGTCTGGGCTAGAACTCAGAAGATTGCAGCGAATTATCAGCCGAGGGAAGCTGAAGCAGTTGCATTGAAGGAAGCACTCTCATGGGTGAAAAACTTGGGGTATCAACGCTACATCTTTGAATATGATGCAAAGTTGTTAGTGGACGCTTGTAAGGGAGAACGAGGTGGAACCTATTTTCATAGTATCGTATTAGATTGGGTGGAGTTATCTAAGCACTTTGACGATGCGCTAATTGAGTTTGTTCATAGGTCTGCGAATGGTGTAGCTCATATGCTTGCAAGAGCTGCCCATTCTATGTCAGGCTTACAGGAGTGGGTTGATGTCGCTCCTGTATTCATTTTTGATGTCTTGATTGTTGATACAATTTAATGAAAGCAAGTACTTTTACTTAAAAAAAAACTACCAATTAGTCAAACAATATTTAACTTTTTTTTTTTGAAACCAATATTTAACTTTTTAGGATGTGATTATGCAATGGGAGTTGGACAGTTGGTTGACTTGATACATAAGTTTTGGCTTCTTTTACCGTTGGTTTTGAATATCTTTTTTTCTTCTTTTGAAAATAGAAAGAAAAAATGTTGGTTCTGAATATTTTAATTTGTGATTGATAGATTATAATTGTTTATTAAGAATTTTATTATTCTCTCCATCCCAAAATATATGTTTCATTAAGAAAAAAAGTTGTCCCAAATTATATGTTGTTCTGTTCTTTTCATACAAATTTAAAGTTATTTTTTAAAAATTATTCCTACATTTGTTGCTTTCAATATTTAACTTCTTTAAAATTTAATTCTATTTTTATTTTTCAATATATTAATTGAGGATTTAAAAAAATTTATTTAACTAATTCTTTTTCCAATATGTGAAATTTTTTCAAAAAAAATGCAGGGAGTACGAATGAATTTGGCTTAATGGTGCTCATGAACAAACTGGCCGAATTACTTATCGTTATGCTCATTAATCATTACAAATTACAATATTACTGAATATACTCTTTCGGTTCCTTAATACTTTTCCTACTTTTTTTTAAGGTAATTCAAATAACTTTTCCTGTTTTTATTTTAAGTCATAAAAAATAATATCCAATACTCACTATTTCATCCACTACTCCTTAAAAATAATATTCAATACTCACCACTCCTTAAAAATAATATTCAATATCCACTACTTCACCCACTACTCCTTAAAAATAATATTCAATATCTACTACTCCACGTCTCCACCCGTTACTCCTTAAAAATAATATTCAATACCCTTGACTCCAAAAAAAACAATATTCAATACCCACTATTCTTTAAAAACAATATTTAATATCCACTACTCCATAAAAAAATAATATTCATTATCTACTATCTTAAAACCCGTGTCATTTAGCAAATAGGAAAAGATTTTTGTGACGGAGGGAGTAGGAAATATAATAATTTTTACATCTAATAAATAATGTAGTATTCTAATTTAAAATTAACTTATTATTTTATTATCAATTATATTCATATATGATATATACTTGTAGTTATTTTAAATCTATTAATAAGTAATATAGTCATAACATATTTAACATATTCATAATGAATAAAATTTTATAATTAGAAATTGTAAAATGTGACACCCTTAGATCCGGGGTCATGAATCCAGGTCATCACGGTCCAATTCCCATTTAATAACATTATATTCTTGACAGTCGAAATATAAATACTTGCTAATACTTATACAATATACCTCACACTATAACATTACACACCAGTCATATGCTCAGAGAACAACATCCATAATAATAACAGTTTAAAGTTAAAAGAGTTATTACAACCCAGAATCTTACTTAATTAGTGTTGCTGAATAATACTTCTAGAAGAAGCATTTCAACAACCAAAAGTTATTACACAAGTTTACACACTTAATTTACATATGTCTACTAATACCCATCCGTCCTACAAGAGATACCTCAGGGATAGGCGCCAGTACTCTCTCAAAAGCCCTTACCCTCTTCTGGGGTGTAGTGCGAAGTATTGGCATCTGCCCTAACTGCTATATAAATAAATAGCAAGAGTGAGCTATAATAGCCCAGCAAGATATTATTGCAAACTAGCATCAAAGGAAAAACATATATATATGTTAATAAATGGAAAACTCATCATAATCATTAAGAAAAGAATTAAGTCTTATTTATTAAATACACCATCTATTATCTTTATAAGAAAAGAAATATAGAACAATATAATATCAGTTTCTCTTCTAATATGATATAATATCAGTTTCTCTTCTAATCATAAAAATAATTCCATAATTTCATACCATTTTTCCTTTTTCAGTATGTCAATCTGTAACCATTATCAATTCTTTCTTTAAATACTTTGGGGATATCTGTTGTCGCCTGATACGTTAGGACGATGATCAGTCGCCTAATCGTACCTGCTCTCTGTTTACTACTAGTAGAAGGAATGATCCAACCTGGTCATCATCCCTGGAGGAAGGCTCTCTGCTACATCCCCCTTCGGCATCCGTTGGGCCGTAATAAAATATTGAGTGCTGGACTGTTAAATATAATTGATGTGAATAATGTCAGTGTTTAAGTGTTATAGAGGTTCATCAGAGTTTAACTTGAAGCTGGAAGCGGTCAGAGTTTATTTAAACTCTGAAAGATGGAAGCTTGATAGAGTTTGATAAACTCTGTCGGGAGTAAGCGTCTACTGGTCATCATCAGACTTTGAAGAATAATTGAAGATTATTATGGAAGCGATATCTTTGAAGATTGGATAGCTGTCAAAGACATCGTGATGACTAAGAAGACGTGTTGCAATCATAATTGATAACATTTGTATAGCTGATTTATAGGAGTATCAATTATCGGTTGTACTGTAGCTGTATGTCTTTATATATACAGTTAGGTTAACCCTAGAAGGGTATCGAGAAACGTATTATCATTTTATTGTAACCTAAGCAGCTCTCTGTGATATTTTACATCACTGAGAGAGGAGTTATTAATTCCATACAGTTTTTGATTATTTAAACGTGTGTTTATTATTATTCTCTCATACAAACTTGATTATATTTGTGTATTTGGCCTAACAATTGGTATCAGAGCAGATCTGTTACTCTATACATTTTAAGATCCACACACAACTATAATCAATGACAGAGATACCTCCTCCATCAGGTTCTAGTGCTAGTACTGAGAAGGCTCAACCTGCTACTGTAAGTCGTTATGAGACAATTAGGGTTCCTATTCTCAAGCCGGCAGATTATTCAATCTAGAAGGTGAAGATGACCATGTTTCTGGAGGCTACAGATCCAGAATATCTTGACAGAATTTATGAAGGTCCTCATAAGTCTACAAAGCTATCTGTTACTGCTGCTGGTCAAGAAGCTAAATCAGTTCCAAAGGAGAAGAAAGATCTGACTCCTGAGGATATTTCATCTATTGCCAAGGATGCAAAGGTTAGACATCTACTTCATAGTGCCTTAGACAATGTTATGTCTAACAAAGTGATTAATTGCTCAACTACCAAAGAAATCTGGGATGCCCTTGAAGTTAGATGTCAAGAAACTGCTGCTATCAAGAAGAACAGAAGGAACATACTCACACAGGAGTATGAACATTTTGAGGCTAGATCTGAAGAAACCATGACAGAAACATGTTAACTCGAATAACTTGTAGAAGGGGGGGGGTTGAATACAAGTTATATAATCGTGTCTGATTTTTGCTTGATTATATGAACAAGAATAAACGAATGAATCAAACTCTTGTTTGTATTAATAAGATCAAATACAAACTCTACCAAAGGTGTACAATACCTTTAGCAGCTGCTGACAATACAAATATCTCTCTGTTTGTTTCGAACTCTCGAATACAAACCTTATACAGAGCTACGCACTCAAACTTACAACTTCGTCGCTCTTTACAATGATATTGAGAGAGTATTTATAATGCTACCTATCAACTAATAACAGAAAGATATAATCTATACATGACAATGTTCTGCCTTCTAGTCGATAGTTTCCTTCAATAGAAAACTCTTTCCTTCATAATGTCTTCTTGCTTGTTCTTCAAACAACGATCCTGTTTTATAGCACTTGCCAGTTTCTGTAGTATCTATAATGACATCATCAGTAACATGACTGATATCAGGATCTGTACACTGCATCAGTATCTGATCAACCATCAGTATTGGACCGTCATCAGGATTTGCTCTCTGTTCCTGACATGTAGTCTCCGATACACTGTTCATTCCTTACTAAACTATACAGATAACTATTTTACACATAAAACCTATATACAGTGCTAAATCCTTTATAAGATCAGGATTACAAGAAGTATAATGTGTAAATTCTATTCTTAACATCACAACTTATGAATTATTCCTAACAATCTCCCCCTATTTATGCTTTATAATCTGAAGCATAAATCTAAGTTGTGGATGTCAAAACATATAACAATACAACCAGAATAGAATTTATGAATGTAGAATTATGAAGTTTAAGTACCTCCTTCTCAGATATAGACGCTTATCTAGTACTTAGAAGAAAGAATTTTAACTATTAATGCTGCTCTTCCTTTACCACTTCCTAGCTGAGATTCACCACTGTCACTCCTGGTTCTTCTTTTTACTACCCTTTGTCTGATCTTTATCTCCCCCAGCTTTATCTTCAGTCTGGTGGTGTTGTTGTTGTCTTTGAATTGTCTTTATCTCCCCCTTTTTGACATCAGCAACATTAATTCCAAGAGATTCAGAAACAGAACAAATGAGATTCATAAGAACTGCTTGATTTTCCATAATCGTGACTTGGTTATCTTCAAGTGATTGAAGTCTTGTTTGAATAGCAATTTGAGAATTCTGAATATCTTTCAAAACATCAGAATGAACTTCAATATTGTTGTCTTTGAATTGTCTTTATCTCCCCCTTTTTGACATCAGCAACATTAATTCCAAGAGATTCAGAAACAGAACAAATGAGATTCATAAGAACTGCTTGATTTTCCATAATCGTGACTTGGTTATCTTCAAGTGATTGAAGTCTTGTTTGAATAGCAATTTGAGAATTCTGAATATCTTTCAAAACATCAGAATGAACTTCAATATTGGAAGTGCTTCTAGTATCTTCAGTATCAGAATCAGAAAGAACTGTATCTTCAAGTCTTGTGGAAGAAGTTGCTTGAGTTGTATGATATTCAAGTAATAAAACCTGATTAGAAGTATCAACATCTTCATCTTTCTGTTCTGGAACTGAAACATGATCATCATCTCCTTCACCAGTATTCTGTGTACTAACATCTTCAAATCCTGACTCCTCCTTAGAGTGATCAGAGACTGTTGATGTCTCAATTCTAGCTGATATTGGAAGTACATACAAAGGAACACTAGGATCATTAGGATCTTCATCTGGTACATATGTATCAAGAGATTGCTTTATCCTGGCACCTCTTCTGTTAATGATTTCTGCAAGCCTCTCCTTTTGCTTCTGAGCTTTAACTTCTGGCTTTGCATTGTGATGTGCTAGGTCATTCTTCTGATACATTTTGATGAATGAATAAGTACCAGCATCCATACCCAAATTTTCAGACAAGATTCAGGAAAAACCTGATCCCAGAAATCAAATGATGGTTTCCTAATTTTCTCTCCCTCACTATGGAGTTGATCATCCATACCCTCATTCTCACTTTGACTTTCTAAAGTCAACACTCTTTCTACCTCACCTTTTGCCTGGTCAGGAGCCAGCCGCTCAAATTGTGGATCTAAGTCCATCTTTTCAACTGTATCACTCAAATTTAGATAAGTGCTCTCATGACCTACAGAAAAATAGAGTTTAGAAGAAGTTTTTATACCTGAACTCACATGGAGAGAGGGTTCCTCATATGGCATGTGGCTTGAGGTTTTCTCCAAGGAGTGAGCTGCTATAGTCTCTGAACCCATACAATCATCTTCTTTCCTTTCAGAAACTACAGGCTCCAGTATACCACTTTCAGGTTCTTTACTAGACTCTGATGTCTTCAATAATACTTCATTAGACACCATAGTTAGTACATCACCATCTTTAAGTGTTGTTTGCTGAGACACACCCTCAAGATGGATAGACTCTGACTGAACAAAATTTGTTTGATCTTCAGAAAAATCAACCAAAGTCATTCCTCCCATATCATAGGGTATCTCACTTGCATTCTCAGTCATCACAGAAGACCTTTCAACATCAGCTATCACAGCTCCTGAGTCATCCTTCCTCTGACTAGATGGTTCTTGTGTTACAGTGACTGTGATCTGATCTTTCCTACTATTCACCACTGGTGCAATAGTATCTTCTGTTGACTGCATTCCTCTATCTACTTCCTCCAGTTGTTCACCTTGAGCTGAAGCATCTTCAATAATGACCTTCTTGTCAAATAAATATGCATGAAGTGATTGAAGTGCACCATGCTTTGAGAGTCCAAATTTCTTGACTAATTGTCTTCTGATAGATACATAGAAATACATCTTCATTAAGTCAAGTCTTTGATGTAGAAGTCCATATTCATTTGGAAATAAAAGTTTTGGTACTCTTTCAACCAGAAAATCTAGAACAGGCCTTGACAACTTCACTTTGAGAGAAATTAGTCCCATAGCCAGTCTGTATGATAATGTAGTTTCCCATGAAGAATCAATATCCAGATCTCTCTTGTCAAATACTGACATAGATGTAGCTTGATTTGTAGAAACCTGCATGATATTAGTTGGACTAGACTCTGTGTGTGTAGGTGACAATTGAATCTTTCTCCTTATTCTCCTGGTATAGTGAGCAAAAGATTTATCCTGAGAAGACTCAAGAGGTGTAGACACAGAAGTGATCTTGGGATGAGATCTTTGTTCAATAGACACAGTCTTTTGAGAGACAGTATCCAGTAACTGTTTTCCCTTTTTAAGAACTACAGCCTTTTGGGAGACTGCAGCCTGGCTGTGACTAGGTTTTTCATCTCTTTGTGCTAACAAAGAAAGTTGAATTGCAGCCTTCAATTCTGCTCTCTCAGCAAGAGTTAAATCATCATCTTCACTAGAATTACTACTACTACTAGACACAACAAATCTTCTCTTCCTTACAACTAATGTCTTTTGAGAAACACCAGAGGTTGGTTTCTTCGAAACAATAGGCTGTGAATCAAAATTTGGTTCTTGAATTGTTTCAGAGACTATAATGTTTTGGGCTACTTGGGTAGACACAGGTGGGTTCTCCTCCAATTGAGATTCCTGAGCCATTTCACCACAAAAGAAAGAAGAATTGTAGAGAGTAGGAAGATGAGTTTTAAGAATTACCTGAACATGATATGGATAATGAATTGCAGGTATTTCATCTAGATTCTTTTCATTGTCCTTCTTTGTAATATCAGAGAAAATTCTCTTTTGCTGTTCATAAGAATAAACACAATGTTCCCTTCCAAATCTAGCTTCAACATCAGGAATGAAATGGTTAACAAACATTTGCATAAATCTATGATAATAAACCATTTTCCTGTTTTGATCTCTTGACCCAAGTTTGATACTCATCTGACTCAAGATAATATGACCAATGTTAATTACTCTGTCATAAAGCAAACTATAAGCAATATGTGATGTAACAGAAGTAATTTGCTGGAAAGAACAACATTTGCCAGTAAAACATTTAGCAATTTGATCAAAGTAAAAAGACCATTCCTTTCTAAGAAAAGACCTATTCAACTGGCTCATGTTATCTAGAGGTCCACTATAACCTAATTCAGACAACATAGTTCTTATATTATCATCAGATGGTACATTCTCATAACTATCAGTAACAGGTAAGCAAAGTACTGAATTAACAATAGATTCAGTAATGTCAAATGAATCTTGTCCTAAATGTAGAACAATCTTACCTGATTGACTCTGAGTAGAATCAATTACCTCAGCATTCTCCCAAGCTTGTGAAACAGCTTCTTGATTAATTTGTGGAGATGCTGTCAATGCATAACTTAATGGTCCATACGCCAGAAAGTCCATGATTGGATGAAAATCAGATGACACTCCTTCCTTGTTGGTAATAGCTGCAACATGATTGTTTGTCATAAAATCAAAATCACCAAATTTGAAGGCTACTGATTTAGGTAATCTTCTCTGAGCTGCCATTTTTGATCTGAAAAGAAACTTGAAAAATTCTTGAAATGGATTAGTGATTTTGAAAACTCAAGAGTGATTTTTGCTTTAGAGAATGTAAAATTAGAGAAAGCAATTACACGATTAGTGTAACAGCCCCAAATCCGGGGTCTGGGATTTAGAGTAGTCACGATCCATTTAATCCTTGCCTTACCTGTATTACTCACAATGTACACAATTCAACTGTTTATGACCCCACAATATATATCACACACACACACACACAGGTTAGAGTCTCAGAAACGACACAATACATCAACTGCGGAATAAATAACTTTCATTACAATACCCAAATGTTTTACAAAGTCTGATACTGGTACAATCTCTAAGTAATGGTACATTACCAACTAAGGATCCGGATGATTACAATCTTCTCATTCCACTCACATCTATACATAAGCTCAACAAGCTGTAGCCTGATCTGACTGGTTCGTATCATCTCCGGAATCACTGGTGCCCATGACATCCTGCTTCACTGCTCTATAATATATATAAAACAATAGCAAGAGTGAGCAAATAGCTCAGCAAGGTAATGAAAACATGGCATCACTCTGCCTATGACTTAACCCAGAATAAGGCGGGTATAAGATAATAATTGTCAAAATATCTCTTTACCGAAAGTATTTCCTTATCAGAATATATTCCAAAAATAGTACTATTGTAGTACTCCAAATATCATTTCATAATATCTCTGCAAACTTTTATTATACTATTGAACCAAGTTCTAGTATATTATAAAAGGATGAGGTTTCAAAGTAAACCAATATAATCTTTCTGTAGGAAAGAAATATCTGCTATATAAGTATAAGCAGAGTATCAACATATAAATTAAAAGATGAACTTATAAGGTGATTCAATATAAACAACCCCCTTACCATAACCCCGGTTATGTAAGGTAACCACAGAGTCATATAAAAGATGACGTTACAAGGTAACTCAAAATATATCTGTTTTGAATAAATATCTGCTATGCAAAAGATAAGCAAGATATTCTCAATTATCCTAAAAGAGGAACTTGCAGGAAAAATATTGCAATTCCGGTTTCAACACCTTTTCACCTTGCCAACACCAACAGTGTTGCAGAAATTTCTCACTTTTAGAAGATGAACTAATACGGGAGCATTGCCGCGCCAGATGCCCTGACGTTTACGATGATCAGTCGTATGTCATGCATCTCATCAGTCGTTCTCTACATGTAGAAGGTAGCTCCGACGGAATTACTTATCTACCGCCCTCTGGAACTCCTCAGCCAACGGTTGGGCTATTGCTGGACCGGCGCCACTCGGCCACTTACGCGTCTCCTAGTTCGAATATCATCCATGACTCTGAAACGTAAAGTTCGTTCCCCTTTTCCCCAAGTGTAACACTTGTTGATAGGACTCCACAAAGTAGTCGTATCTAATTGGAAAGGAAAATTCACCAATATTTCCCAAGCTGATGCTTGTTAATGGATATAAACTTGTTACATCAATCATACCCCTCGAGCGTTGAGGAGGTAACCCAAAAGACTCATATCGATGCTTGAAAGAATCAAGATGTGAGTGACAAGATAGTTTTAGCAAGTATAGGACCGGGCAGTCCAATAAATAACATCTTTCAAGTGAGGTCCCCTTATATATTTTTGGAAGTTGAGCGAGTATTTAGATCTTCTTTAAGATAGATTTAAATGAAAATAAAGTTTGGGAACCTCCCCTCGATAAAATAGTCATAAAATACTCCGAAATATTTTACACCACATCTGAAGGTGAAAGATAATCTTTGAATAATATGAATTATTATAAAAAGACTTCAAAATAATTTAATTAAATATTCCAAGAATGTTTATTAAGTCAATAATAATTACGAAATATTATTAAATCATAATATTGCTCGTAAGAAATCTTCGAATGATGATGAAGTAACAACCAAGTTGCGAGGGAAAAGAGTAATATCAACAGATTTATGACCGGGCAGTCAAATAAAATAAATAACAACTCTCGAGTACAGCTCCCTTATATTTGAAAGTTCTGAGCGAGTGTATAAGTCTTCCTATAAGATAGACCTTAAACGGAAAATAGAGTTTTGAGAACCTTTCCTCGATAAAATAAACATAATAAGACTCAGAAATAATTTACATGATATTTGAGGATCAGAATAATATTTGAATAAGATAAATCATTTTTAAATTTAGTTAAAATAATTAAATAAATATTCAAAGAATATTTATTAATTTATAGATAATTAAAGAATATTCTTAGTATAAAATATTGCTCATAAATAACGCTCGAATGAATATATAAAATATTCACCAAATAAACAATTCCTCGAGTAAATATTCAAAATAATATTTGAATCAATCCTCAAATAAATATCTAAAGTAATATTCAATTGAATAAATCCTCGCAGGAATATAAAATAAATAAATAAATTCTTAAATGAATATTCCAAAATAATATTCCTTAGATGAATATTCAAAATAATATTCACTTAATATATAACTGCAAATGAATATTCAAAAATAATATTCATTTAAACAAACAAACTCTTAATGAATATTCAAAATAATATTCATTGTACTCAATAATATTTATTCGATATATTATGAAAATATATCTCCAAAAGTATATGAAATACCGACTCCCGGTCTTTTACAAAAGATACGACATATACACCCTTTATTATGGGTAATAATAAAGTCTGACTTATAACTGATATCCCCATATCTAGCTTGTAAGCCAATTCCCAATTCATTTCCGAGTACTAAATACTTTCTGGAAATATAATAATGATTATTAATAATAATCCTCAAGATACATAGTATTCTGTCGCTGGAATCCCTCCGGGTTTCCACGACTATCTCTATATCTCAAATATTGACTCCCGGTCTAGAGTCGAACAAAAGTATGCTCTTATCACTGGAGCTACAAGGTATACCGGTTTGTATATACTATATCTCAAAAGATGATATACAATCCGAAAGTTAAACTTTTACAACCAGTATATATCGCAAAACTATGCAAATCTAAGCATGGCAAAAGCAGTATTATAATCAATACTTCAAGTATAGATTTAGAAATCTTGCCTGATGCTCGAGAAGTGGTAGGGGCTTGTGACGATGTCAAACCATCTAGACAAAGTCAAAAGAAAACGTACGATTAATCCCCTAGATGATTCACTTAACATCTAAAGCATAAACACGTACGCGAATCACAACCAAGGCATTACTAACTCACCTTAGGCTCATACTAAGTCCATGTCAATCGACGAATACTTAAGTCGAAGATTCGTTTTAGAAATCGGATCTCGTTCGTCCGTTTCACTAAGTGGTTTACAAAGTTCTAATCAAGTGCTCCTCTAAGGGGTTCCTTCGCACTTAACCTTAATTCAAACATTTTTATAAAATCCAAAAAAAATCTTTTCGACACGAGGTCTTCTCTCATATCTTCATTGTGACCTCTAGTATTTAATTACCAAGACTCGTAACCGAATTACTCGTTTTAAAGGGGTCCAATTGAAGTTACGAATTCATGCTTATGCTTAAGAACCGTTTTTACGAATTTTACGATTTCTCCTAAATCGTAAGTCCGAATGCTACGATTCTTGCGTCAAAATGATCCTTAAAACATGTACTATTTATTCATGGCAGGAATGGTCACTGGTCAGTAGGTTATTCATACGAAACATGGCATACACAACATGGTATTTGAAAATTGGGCATTATAACGGCTACGTTTACGCGATTCTAAAGTTTTCGCATCACCGCGATTCATACGAGCACTACACACCAACCATCTTACACATGATACATCATGACTAATCTCATATCATCTCCTTATATCAACCATATAGATCATCAATCAAAAACAACCACCAATCAACTTAACAAACATAGTTCTTAAGCATTCATAACCATCTAACACCAATTCAACCATAATAACACATAAAAATCAAAGTAAGCTCTAGGGTTTCAAGACTTTATACCTTCCTTTGAAGTAGTTAATCACTTATCAAGCCTTGTATGATCCTTGTAGAACCTCAACCAAGCTAAAGATCAATCAAAGATTCAAGAAAATCAAGTTAGTTCTTGATTTCACTATTCATCCTCCTCTAAAACCAATTTTTCTACCTAGGTTAGACATGGAATTAAAATCTAAGATTCATACCATATCTTAGTTATGAAATATAGGTATTACCTTCCAAATATGAGAATTGTTTGATGGTTGGAGCTTGGATTTCTTCTTCCACTTTTACAAAGGGCCGAATGTTGTTCTTCTTGCAAGGGGAGGATAGTTTTGCTTTCTTTCTTTGGTTTAATCACTAATAATGCAACTAGATATTATGTATATCAGATTTCCTTGGATGTATCAACTCCCTGCTAGGTGTCGCGCTGTGATTGGTGCGTTTTAGATTGCCTTATCCTTTAGAAATTGCAAGCAAGTCCTTTCCTTTAATGTAATTGCACTTAGTCCTTGGTTAATTGCAATTTGGTGCTTATTACTTTAATAAAGTGATGAGGTCATCTTCCACTACTTCCTTTGCTTTATTAAAGTGATTACGTCATCATCCACTAGCTCGTTTTGCGGTTAAACGCGAAGTTATCATCCGTTTGTTAACCGTCTCTCGTCTACATTGCTACGTTCCTTCCTCAATATTTATTATAATCCTTTTGATGATCATATATGATATTTAATCTAGATATGAACTTAATTCATAATCCAAGATTCGTTCGCTTTATCGATTAATCCCGTTATAAAGTTTTCGGCGTTTTCCGGAACGCTCGTTTCACTGTCTCAGTGGTTTCCGTCCTTCATTCTTAAATCAAATATAATCAAATCCCAAAATATTAAATCCTCAAAGTTAATATCTCAATTCTTGGATTATAATAATATATAATCCACTGTCCGGTCAAATATTACACCGAAATAGAATTTGGAAATTTCTGAATTCCGATCGTCTTTACATACACTTATTTCCTATGTAGATCACATATATGACTTCGAAATATCCATACCACGCTCCTTACATAGGGTGGCATGAAAAGTTTTCCAGCTCACAAAATCACTATTCATCTACCAATTTACTATGCACGCATGGGAAACACTATGCACGTATGGGAAACACTATGCACGCATGGAAAACACTATGCACGTATGGAAAATACTATACCATCCTCATTTCCCTTCTCGGGGCTCAATAGCTCATTTCTTGGACGATAGATTATTCTTTTCTATATCGTCAACCTTTGAATTACTCTATTCTGACCATACATATACGAATCGGGATCGTCATCCATAGCAATATCCATTCACTACAATCATTGTTCTTTGGAATCACCATTCATTAATGCTCTTTAACCACAATAAGAAAAGTTTTTAATTCTACCCAAAATTCGGGTTATTACAGTCTCCCCTCCTTAAAAGGATTCCGTCCTCGGAATCAGTTTAGGAATAACTGGGGTTGCTTCTATCCCATTGCACTTTCTATTTCTCAGGCGGATTCTTCCACTTCTTGATTTTTTCTTCAAATCTCTCACTAGCTTTACAACCTTATCTCTTAGCGCTTGCTCTTTTCTATTCATAATTTCCACAGGTTGTCCTTCGTAGTTCAGATTCGGTTATGGATATCTATCTGCTCGTACTCGGTCATATGCCGGGCATCTATAGTATACTGATGAGGCACATACGCAAGAACCATGTTATGACCATTTAACAAGTTTGGGCGAGGCTGGCTCATAGGCCACCTTCCTGACGCGTTTAAACTCTCAGATGGCCCAATGAATCTTGGGCTAAACTTCCTTTCATTCTAATCTTGTTAAATCCCTTCCACGAGGATACCTTTTCTCATTACAAATCTCGAACCTCATACCCTCTATCTTGTTTGCACAGAAATACATCAACAAAAACTTGCTTGTCATAACCCTCTATTAATTCTAGATATTTCCCAATTCCATTGTATAAATGTCAACTCTATTGTCGACGGGGTACTCCGTATTGAAACTAGTTCGAGTATTCTAACAATCGATTCGAGTAACTCTTGATGTCTAGTAATGAGCTCGTCGGCCATCACTGTTTTGGCCTCACTATCTCATTGTTATCTACTATCACCCCCGGTGTTCCAACCTCTTCTTTAATCATCTCACATAATGCCAATCTACCTCCTGTGTTCATTCAGTCATTCTCTATTATCTCATCTCTTCTCCTTTCTGAAAGAAAGACGAATCTCTTTGGGAATTTGTTTGCGGGGAATGTTGTCTGGTTCGAGGACTCTTAATCCTTTTATCACAAATCATAATCTTCATATACACACAAGCACACATATTTTCAGATCTGATAGGTCTGAAAGTCGATCATGTTTGATCCTTTTTGATTTCGCACCTTTCCTTCATATATACGATGTTTCGATATATTGAGGGCGAAGCTAACTCAGATAACTCACAGCCAATTCATTAAATTCCATAAAAGTTGTGGGTGCAATAGTCAACCCAAAATGACATCACTTACAATTTCATAGTGTCTATACCTAGCGCGAATCGCAATCTTGGGTATATCTTCGATTTTTAACTTCCAACCGGTGATGTCCAATTTCCTAATAAGTTTGGAAAATACACAGTGTCTCTGGGCTGCTCAAACAATCTTCTACAATAGTACCTGTACTCAATGTTGACTCATTCAACTCTCGAGGTTCGATGCACAATCTTGTGCTAACATATTTCTTTCTTACAACACACCGGTTCTTCACGGTGGCACGCTGAGTCTTATTGCACTCTTATTCAACAATCCTCGCATCTGAGTTGCTAATTCTTTTATTCCTACTGGGCTAATGGGAGATGCAGCACTAGGCTCTGAATACTCGATATTCATTATTATGTCATCCAAATCGATATCTGGTAGCTTATTAAAACCTTGTACAACCTACCAAAATCATTATAATTATACTTGGTGTCTCTTTCCTCGAGGTCAACCATATGAGCTAATCAAGCCTCATATTTCCGGCATCATAATCTCTTAGTCGGAACTAGATTCCAACATCTCTGACTCCGTCTTTATCCTCAAATTATTTCCCTCATAATCAATTTGGCTCCATTGGGTATCAACTAATCCATCATTATTATAATATCAATTTCTCCCTAATTCGAAAGGAATCAAATCTCTCGATCGAGTGGTACTCTGGGTAGGTTCTCTGGAATACATTCCCAAACTCTTCAATCACTGGGATTTATCGTTGGCTAGGTGTTTTTCTCTTGGTATCAACCATAGAAGCTAGATAAGCCATACATCCATCCCATAGTAACTTGTTGGCTCGCATTATCGCAAGGACTTCATAATTTGCTTCTGTCCTTAAAGGACCACTCTCCTTTCAGGGCAATCATAAATTTCACTCCAACATCGCCACGCGATTCTGGATTCGTTGTTTTAGCTTTAGTCGAAACCTACGGGCTCATTTCTCTTTCATATCCCATAACTTGGCCTCATACTCTGCCATAGTCATGGTTTCTTATTTTAACACTAGAACTTTTATTTCCATCTGGATCTTTATATATTTCAGAAAACGTTTCTCTAAAAGCAATAATCTGAATCTCTCCCAAGTCACAATACCTTTTACCTCTAGGTTTGTCTTACCATTCCCACCAGGGATTCGCCTCTCCCTTCAGGAGATAGGCGACGACCATCGTTTTCAGCTTTTCTGCAATACTTAGTATCATAATTGATTTCTTCATCTCTTTAAGACAAGCTCTGACCTCCAATGGGTCAGTGGTTCCATGAAATTATGTGGGTTCTAACCGACTCCACTACCATTGGGGTTTCACAATACATTGCCAATCCTCTCGCATATATCGATTGACAAACTTTCCACTATCATAATATCCTTGAGAGAGAACATAAACTAATTCATCATCATGTCACCCATATTCTATTTGTCTTAGGGATCCGCTCTTGCCATAGCCTATTTTGTTGCGAATCTAATTCCTATCAGCGAATTTTGACTTTTTTTTTTTTACCTGGTTGGCATCCCCTTTGAAATTTAATAAAGATAACAAGAATCATGGAGCTTTAAAAGGATAGCTCTCATATCAAAGAAACATCACACATTGGTGATCATAAGGTTATGAGTTTTAGGGTAACCTTATTTGAAATGAAAAAATTTACTGAGAGATCAATATGATCATAAGAACTCAATGTTGTGTGTCTTAATTAAGACATTACTAAAGGTAATTAGCCTTCTTGTATTTCGCAACTTACAAGTGATGGCGTCCCATCAGACTTCTATCACACAGATAGATGGTCCTTGCAGCCCCTATAAGTATAGGGTTGTTCGTCTCAGTGGAAATTGATAAGTACGAAAGAAATTCCAAGTCAAGTTAATAATTATCATCATTTGACAAATAACTTCTCAAATGGACACCTTGGATAAAATAAACAGGTTCCAAGGGTGCGATTTTTCAAAGAAAGATAGCCAGTAAAATACTGGTGCTCAACAAACAAGTGGTGCTATGTCACCATAGGATTATTCACCATAAAAAAAAATGAAAGCTTGAATAACATCATTCACCAGGGCTTTGAAAACCTGAAATTAGGTATCGTGATGGCCTCTGGTACATTTGAAACTAAATGTGGATTGGCACAAGTGTTATAAAATAACTTTGAAGAGGGACTATCCCCTTTATCAAAATTCTCTCTTGGAGAGATGTCAAGATAGATCATGGATTAGGAATAATCAATGTAATTTGCAACTGGGGAGGGTACTGCCACGGTTTCTACGGATGCCTTTTATGTCGGCTCCTCTATTGGGTAATCGTCTGATTCTGAAGCTATTCTTCTCCCTACACACCTTAAGGTGTTTGATATTTACGTTATTGCTGACTCATAATAATCGCTACGTATTCAACCATCGTCATTCGCAATCGCAGGGAGTTCTATTCGATTAGGCGCAAGCATCACAAGTAAGCGTTCTATCTTATAAGAAGACTTCAATACTGTTATCACCCATAATAGCAACGAACTCCACAAGTTGAACCAGCGGTATTCCGGAAGATCGTTTAGAAACTGCAGTCTTCAACCCGATTATTATTATAACCATCCTTATACCACATTTCCTTCTCCTCGTATCGCTCCCGGGTGCTACCTAAGCGTACCCCTGGCAGCATTGCAACCTTTTCATTTAAGTCAATCCCAGACTTCCTTAGTCCATCTTGATTCTTGAAATATATCTCATCTTAGCGTGTTTGTGTTACAATAACATTACACGTAGTACATACATATACAATCTCGTTCGAGGTAGTAAAATTCCTCAGTACCGTGGTAAACACCATCCTTGGTGGAATCGCTCATCGTGGGGAATTAAACTCCATAGATAAGGTAATGCCTCTGCGGTTTAAGGTAACTAAGTACCCTTAATCATACACGAAGTTCGAACGTCTCAGTTCTTACGTATGCTGCCTCCTTAGGGCAACTGCAACAGACTACGAGTAGCAGGTCTCGTTCAAATCGACTTCATCCACTGGTATTGGCTATACAGCCTCTACCTCATCTGCTTTTGGAGACTCTACTCCAGTCTCTTCGTCCTACCTCTTGGTGAATCATAATTGATTCCAAACTCTTATTTCGTCACTTATTTGATCTATGAGGATTCGTTCGGTCTTATCATAAAACCTCAAATAACATCTTACATCTTTTTCAACACGTTTTTTTTTATAAGATTCTTACTCTGACCCACCATGGGTCCTCCTCTAGATCCTCCTATGGACCTTCCTTTATCGGGTCTCCGTTCAACTCAAGGAGCCCATCATCAAATGCCTACTCGAAGACCTCGGGATCTGGTATCTCAGAATCCCATCCATCTACAACTCATACGAATCGAGGTTACTAACCATAAAGTCCTAAGCATGGTTTCCCAGAAGAAGTCCCCTCTTGGGCTTCATCTCCAACAGTCAGGGTCATGTCTTCTAACCCGACTACGAACTCTACTGGAGCTCTAGTTGTTCTTACCATTAATCTTAAGGGTATTGTAAGACTCAATCTCCTATCGTTTCTGAGGACTGTAACCTAACGCTCTGATACCATTTCTGTAACAGCCCCAAATCCGGGGTCTGGGATTTAGAGTAGTCACGATCCATTTAATCCTTGCCTTACCTGTATTACTCACAATGTACACAATTCAACTGTTTATGACCCCACAATATATATCACACACACACACACACAGGTTAGAGTCTCAGAAACGACACAATACATCAACTGCGGAATAAATAACTTTCATTACAATACCCAAATGTTTTACAAAGTCTGATACTGGTACAATCTCTAAGTAATGGTACATTACCAACTAAGGATCCGGATGATTACAATCTTCTCATTCCACTCACATCTATACATAAGCTCAACAAGCTGCAGCCTGATCTGACTGGTTCGTATCATCTCCGGAATCACTGGTGCCCATGACATCCTGCTTCACTGCTCTATAATATATATAAAACAATAGCAAGAGTGAGCAAATAGCTCAGCAAGGTAATGAAAACATGGCATCACTCTGCCTATGACTTAACCCCGAATAAGGCGGGTATAAGATAATAATTGTCAAAATATCTCTTTACCGAAAGTATTTCCTTATCAGAATATATTCCAAAAATAGTACTATTGTAGTACTCCAAATATCATTTCATAATATCTCTGCAAACTTTTATTATACTATTGAACCAAGTTCTAGTATATTATAAAAGGATGAGGTTTCAAAGTAAACCAATATAATCTTTCTGTAGGAAAGAAATATCTGCTATATAAGTATAAGCAGAGTATCAACATATAAATTAAAAGATGAACTTATAAGGTGATTCAATATAAACAACCCCCTTACCATAACCCCGGTTATGTAAGGTAACCACAGAGTCATATAAAAGATGACGTTACAAGGTAACTCAAAATATATCTGTTTTGAATAAATATCTGCTATGCAAAAGATAAGCAAGATATTCTCAATTATCCTAAAAGAGGAACTTGCAGGAAAAATATTGCAATTCCGGTTTCAACACCTTTTCACCTTGCCAACACCAACAGTGTTGCAGAAATTTCTCACTTTTAGAAGATGAACTAATACGGGAGCATTGCCGCGCCAGATGCCCTGACGTTTACGATGATCAGTCGTATGTCATGCATCTCATCAGTCGTTCTCTACATGTAGAAGGTAGCTCCGACGGAATTACTTATCTACCGCCCTCTGGAACTCCTCAGCCAACGGTTGAGCTATTGCTGGACCGGCGCCACTCGGCCACTTACGCGTCTCCTAGTTCGAATATCATCCATGACTCTGAAACGTAAAGTTCGTTCCCCTTTTCCCCAAGTGTAACACTTGTTGATAGGACTCCACAAAGTAGTCGTATCTAATTGGAAAGGAAAATTCACCAATATTTCCCAAGCTGATGCTTGTTAATGGATATAAACTTGTTACATCAATCATACCCCTCGAGCGTTGAGGAGGTAACCCAAAAGACTCATATCGATGCTTGAAAGAATCAAGATGTGAGTGACAAGATAGTTTTAGCAAGTATAGGACCGGGCAGTCCAATAAATAACATCTTTCAAGTGAGGTCCCCTTATATATTTTTGGAAGTTGAGCGAGTATTTAGATCTTCTTTAAGATAGATTTAAATGAAAATAAAGTTTGGGAACCTCCCCTCGATAAAATAGTCATAAAATACTCCGAAATATTTTACACCACATCTGAAGGTGAAAGATAATCTTTGAATAATATGAATTATTATAAAAAGACTTCAAAATAATTTAATTAAATATTCCAAGAATGTTTATTAAGTCAATAATAATTACGAAATATTATTAAATCATAATATTGCTCGTAAGAAATCTTCGAATGATGATGAAGTAACAACCAAGTTGCGAGGGAAAAGAGTAATATCAACAGATTTATGACCGGGCAGTCAAATAAAATAAATAACAACTCTCGAGTACAGCTCCCTTATATTTGAAAGTTCTGAGCGAGTGTATAAGTCTTCCTATAAGATAGACCTTAAACGGAAAATAGAGTTTTGAGAACCTTTCCTCGATAAAATAAAAATAATAAGACTCAGAAATAATTTACATGATATTTGAGGATCAGAATAATATTTGAATAAGATAAATCATTTTTAAATTTAGTTAAAATAATTAAATAAATATTCAAAGAATATTTATTAATTTATAGATAATTAAAGAATATTCTTAGTATAAAATATTGCTCATAAATAACGCTCGAATGAATATATAAAATATTCACCAAATAAACAATTCCTCGAGTAAATATTCAAAATAATATTTGAATCAATCCTCAAATAAATATCTAAAGTAATATTCAATTGAATAAATCCTCGCAGGAATATAAAATAAATAAATAAATTCTTAAATGAATATTCCAAAATAATATTCCTTAGATGAATATTCAAAATAATATTCACTTAATATATAACTGCAAATGAATATTCAAAAATAATATTCATTTAAACAAACAAACTCTTAATGAATATTCAAAATAATATTCATTGTACTCAATAATATTTATTCGATATATTATGAAAATATATCTCCAAAAGTATATGAAATACCGACTCCCGGTCTTTTACAAAAGATACGACATATACACCCTTTATTATGGGTAATAATAAAGTCTGACTTATAACTGATATCCCCATATCTAGCTTGTAAGCCAATTCCCAATTCATTTCCGAGTACTAAATACTTTCTGGAAATATAATAATGATTATTAATAATAATCCTCAAGATACATAGTATTCTGTCGCTGGAATCCCTCCGGGTTTCCACGACTATCTCTATATCTCAAATATTGACTCCCGGTCTAGAGTCGAACAAAAGTATGCTCTTATCACTGGAGCTACAAGGTATACCGGTTTGTATATACTATATCTCAAAAGATGATATACAATCCGAAAGTTAAACTTTTACAACCAGTATATATCGCAAAACTATGCAAATCTAAGCATGGCAAAAGCAGTATTATAATCAATACTTCAAGTATAGATTTAGAAATCTTGCCTGATGCTCGAGAAGTGGTAGGGGCTTGTGACGATGTCGAACCATCTAGACAAAGTCAAAAGAAAACGTACGATTAATCCCCTAGATGATTCACTTAACATCTAAAGCATAAACACGTACGCGAATCACAACCAAGGCATTACTAACTCACCTTAGGCTCATACTAAGTCCATGTCAATCGACGAATACTTAATTCGAAGATTCGTTTTAGAAATCGGATCTCGTTCGTCCGTTTCACTAAGTGGTTTACAAAGTTCTAATCAAGTGCTCCTCTAAGGGGTTCCTTCGCACTTAACCTTAATTCAAACATTTTTATAAAATCCAAAAAAAATCTTTTCGACACGAGGTCTTCTCTCATATCTTCATTGTGACCTCTAGTATTTAATTACCAAGACTCGTAACCGAATTACTCGTTTTAAAGGGGTCCAATTGAAGTTACGAATTCATGCTTATGCTTAAGAACCGTTTTTACGAATTTTACGATTTCTCCTAAATCGTAAGTCCGAATGCTACGATTCTTGCGTCAAAATGATCCTTAAAACATGTACTATTTATTCATGGCAGGAATGGTCACTGGTCAGTAGGTTATTCATACGAAACATGGCATACACAACATGGTATTTGAAAATCGGGCATTATAACGGCTACGTTTACGCGATTCTAAAGTTTTCGCATCACCGCGATTCATACGAGCACTACACACCAACCATCTTACACATGATACATCATGACTAATCTCATATCATCTCCTTATATCAACCATATAGATCATCAATCAAAAACAACCACCAATCAACTTAACAAACATAGTTCTTAAGCATTCATAACCATCTAACACCAATTCAACCATAATAACACATAAAAATCAAAGTAAGCTCTAGGGTTTCAAGACTTTATACCTTCCTTTGAAGTAGTTAATCACTTATCAAGCCTTGTATGATCCTTGTAGAACCTCAACCAAGCTAAAGATCAATCAAAGATTCAAGAAAATCAAGTTAGTTCTTGATTTCACTATTCATCCTCCTCTAAAACCAATTTTTCTACCTAGGTTAGACATGGAATTAAAATCTAAGATTCATACCATATCTTAGTTATGAAATATAGGTATTACCTTCCAAATATGAGAATTGTTTGATGGTTGGAGCTTGGATTTCTTCTTCCACTTTTACAAAGGGCCGAATGTTGTTCTTCTTGCAAGGGGAGGATAGTTTTGCTTTCTTTCTTTGGTTTAATCACTAATAATGCAACTAGATATTATGTATATCAGATTTCCTTGGATGTATCAACTCCCTGCTAGGTGTCGCGCTGTGATTGGTGCGTTTTAGATTGCCTTATCCTTTAGAAATTGCAAGCAAGTCCTTTCCTTTAATGTAATTGCACTTAGTCCTTGGTTAATTGCAATTTGGTGCTTATTACTTTAATAAAGTGATGAGGTCATCTTCCACTACTTCCTTTGCTTTATTAAAGTGATTACGTCATCATCCACTAGCTCGTTTTGCGGTTAAACGCGAAGTTATCATCCGTTTGTTAACCGTCTCTCGTCTACATTGCTACGTTCCTTCCTCAATATTTATTATAATCCTTTTGATGATCATATATGATATTTAATCTAGATATGAACTTAATTCATAATCCAAGATTCGTTCGCTTTATCGATTAATCCCGTTATAAAGTTTTCGGCGTTTTCCGGAACGCTCGTTTCACTGTCTCAGTGGTTTCCGTCCTTCATTCTTAAATCAAATATAATCAAATCCCAAAATATTAAATCCTCAAAGTTAATATCTCAATTCTTGGATTATAATAATATATAATCCACTGTCCGGTCAAATATTACACCGAAATAGAATTTGGAAATTTCTGAATTCCGATCGTCTTTACATACACTTATTTCCTATGTAGATCACATATATGACTTCGAAATATCCATACCACGCTCCTTACATAGGGTGGCATGAAAAGTTTTCCAGCTCACAAAATCACTATTCATCTACCAATTTACTATGCACGCATGGGAAACACTATGCACGTATGGGAAACACTATGCACGCATGGGAAACACTATGCACGTATGGAAAATACTATACCATCCTCATTTCCCTTCTCGGGGCTCAATAGCTCATTTCTTGGACGATAGATTATTCTTTTCTATATCGTCAACCTTTGAATTACTCTATTCTGACCATACATATACGAATCGGGATCGTCATCCATAGCAATATCCATTCACTACAATCATTGTTCTTTGGAATCACCATTCATTAATGCTCTTTAACCACAATAAGAAAAGTTTTTAATTCTACCCAAAATTCGGGTTATTACAGTCTCCCCTCCTTAAAAGGATTCCGTCCTCGGAATCAGTTTAGGAATAACTGGGGTTGCTTCTATCCCATTGCACTTTCTATTTCTCAGGCGGATTCTTCCACTTCTTGATTTTTTCTTCAAATCTCTCACTAGCTTTACAACCTTATCTCTTAGCGCTTGCTCTTTTCTATTCATAATTTCCACAGGTTGTCCTTCGTAGTTCAGATTCGGTTATGGATATCTATCTGCTCGTACTCGGTCATATGCCGGGCATCTATAGTATACTGATGAGGCACATACGCAAGAACCATGTTATGACCATTTAACCAGTTTGGGCGAGGCTGGCTCATAGGCCACCTTCCTGACGCGTTTAAACTCTCAGATGGCCCAATGAATCTTGGGCTAAACTTCCTTTCATTCTAATCTTGTTAAATCCCTTCCACGAGGATAACTTTTCTCATTACAAATCTCGAACCTCATACCCTCTATCTTGTTTGCACAGAAATACATCAACAAAAACTTGCTTGTCATAACCCTCTATTAATTCTAGATATTTCCCAATTCCATTGTATAAATGTCAACTCTATTGTCGACGGGGTACTCCGTATTGAAACTAGTTCGAGTATTCTAACAATCGATTCGAGTAACTCTTGATGTCTAGTAATGAGCTCGTCGGCCATCACTGTTTTGGCCTCACTATCTCATTGTTATCTACTATCACCCCCGGTGTTCCAACCTCTTCTTTAATCATCTCACATAATGCCAATCTACCTCCTGTGTTCATTCAGTCATTCTCTATTATCTCATCTCTTCTCCTTTCTGAAAGAAAGACGAATCTCTTTGGGAATTTGTTTGCGGGGAATGTTGTCTGGTTCGAGGACTCTTAATCCTTTTATCACAAATCATAATCTTCATATACACACAAGCACACATATTTTCAGATCTGATAGGTCTGAAAGTCGATCATGTTTGATCCTTTTTGATTTCGCACCTTTCCTTCATATATACGATGTTTCGATATATTGAGGGCGAAGCTAACTCAGATAACTCACAGCCAATTCATTAAATTCCATAAAAGTTGTGGGTGCAATAGTCAACCCAAAATGACATCACTTACAATTTCATAGTGTCTATACCTAGCGCGAATCGCAATCTTGGGTATATCTTCGATTTTTAACTTCCAACCGGTGATGTCCAATTTCCTAATAAGTTTGGAAAATACACAGTGTCTCTGGGCTGCTCAAACAATCTTCTACAATAGTACCTGTACTCAATGTTGACTCATTCAACTCTCGAGGTTCGATGCACAATCTTGTGCTAACATATTTCTTTCTTACAACACACCGGTTCTTCACGGTGGCACGCTGAGTCTTATTGCACTCTTATTCAACAATCCTCGCATCTGAGTTGCTAATTCTTTTATTCCTACTGGGCTAATGGGAGATGCAGCACTAGGCTCTGAATACTCGATATTCATTATTATGTCATCCAAATCGATATCTGGTAGCTTATTAAAACCTTGTACAACCTCCCAAAATCATTATAATTATACTTGGTGTCTCTTTCCTCGAGGTCAACCATATGAGCTAATCAAGCCTCATATTTCCGGCATCATAATCTCTTAGTCGGAACTAGATTCCAACATCTCTGACTCCGTCTTTATCCTCAAATTATTTCCCTCATAATCAATTTGGCTCCATTGGGTATCAACTAATCCATCATTATTATAATATCAATTTCTCCCTAATTTCTCCCTAATTCTTTTCTATATCGTCAACCTTTGAATTACTCTATTCTGACCATACATATACGAATCGGGATCGTCATCCATAGCAATATCCATTCACTACAATCATTGTTCTTTGGAATCACCATTCATTAATGCTCTTTAACCACAATAAGAAAAGTTTTTAATTCTACCCAAAATTCGGGTTATTACAATTAGAGTTTCAAAACAAATATATTTCACAAATCTTTCAGACCACTATCCCACGTTGACACGTAGATTGACAGGTGTCAGTCCCTGAAAAATGCGGTTACCCATGATTTTTTGGAAGATTAAATCCAAAATTGATTTTCATGAAATAAATCAGGGTATAAATAAGCAATACTGATCAGCTTCCTTTTCCTGATGACCTCTCATCAAAATAATCACAAAATGTAATGTGATTTAAAAATATAATTTTCAAATCCTGATGGTCACACATGAAATCCTGACCAATATTATCAGCGACTTAATATGGAGTTTCCACGTGGCATTTTTCTTTTATCTGAAAAAGAAAATAAACAATTAATCTGAACAGAAAATCAATTGGTTAGATATTTTCAATATTTCTTGAAACAAGAAATACAGTCTCATGCAATAATTAGCATTTGACTTCATTAAAACTTCCAAGTGACTGCTCAGCTTCTCACGTCTTTCTTTAAAAGAACCAAACGCTTTATGCCATTCTCCATAACCTTTCAATTTCTTTTCTTCTCAACAATGCTTCTCAAACCAAAAATCCCTTCAAACCCATTTTCCAGATTTTTCTTGATCGATGAACATCCTGTTCTTGATCATCTCTTTGAACAAATGACTCTTCTCATCGAACTAATCATGAATGGATTGGTTTTCGAAAATATCCAGAGGTTTCTCCTAGAACATCCATCTGTTGGATACAATCTTGCCCTAACCTCCTCAAAACTTGAGGATGAAGAATTTGGCCGAGAGTCTGAGGTTGATCTTGATGGAGATGCTATTCATTTAAGTTAACTGCTCTCATTCAAGTCGCCCAGACAAGGAATTCAAGAGCAAATGAGGCTTTCATCCCCTGATGGATTTCTTGAGATGCTCCTTGTCCTGTTCCTCAGAGTTCATATGAAAGACAAGTATAGAGTAGAAATTTAGACAAAAAGATGATGTATTTCATTTCCATGTAATGATTTCTATTAATGAAAATACAATTTCTTGTTATCTGCTTGTCTTTTGATTTTTGAATGATGTATAAATTATCAGTATGCAAATATCAAAACTTGCTAGCATAGACTTAACACATCACAGAATCAGATTATTACACAAAGTGAACGTCAGGATCTGAAACAATTTTCATAATCCTGATACTGACACAATACTGATGACGTCAGCATCCTGATAACAAATCTAATCCTGATTATTATTAACAAGTCTATCATACTGAAATTTATCAAGGCAATGTGTTATAGCTCAAGCATTTAACAATCAAATATAGATCCTGACAGGAATATCAAGTCTATAAGCTAAGAACAACATACCTTGCTACTTTTGCAGATGTTAAAATCTAAAAATTTAACATTCCTAACTCACTTACTAGTCTACTGAATGTAGTCTCATCAAGTGGTTTAGTTAGAATATCTGCAAGCTGTTTGTCAGTAGGAACAAAATGAAGTTCCACAGTACCATTCTCAATATGTTCTCTAATAAAATGATACCTGACATCAATGTGCTTAGTCCTTGAATGTTGAACTGGATTTTCTGCAATTTTAATAGCACTAGTATTATCACAAAACATAGGAATATTACTAAGTGTCATACCATAATCCATCAACTGATTTCTTATCCAAAGGAGCTGTGCACAACAACTGCCTGCTGCTATGTACTCAGCTTCTGCAGTTGAGGTTGAAACAGATTGTTGCTTCTTGCTTGCCCAAGAAATCAATCTATTTCCCAAAAATTGACATGTACCTGTAGTGCTTTTCCTGTCTATCTTACACCCTGCATAATCAGAGTCTGAATAGCCAATTAGAAAGAAATCAGATTCTCTAGGATACCACAAACCAAGATTTGGAGTTCCTTTGAGATATCTAAAAATTCTCTTCACAGCAATTAAATGAGATTCCTTAGGATCACTTTGGAATCTAGCACATAAACAGGTAGAAAACATTATATCTAGCCTACTTGCAGTTAGATATAACAATGAGCCTATCATGCCTCTATAACTAGTATTATCCACACTCTTCCCTTTAGGATCAGAGTCTAGTTTAGTGGCTGTTGCCATGGGTGTTTTTGCAACTGCACAGTCTTGAAAGTCAAACCTTCTTAAAAGATCTTTGATATACTTTGACTGATTAATGAAAATACCAGTCTCAGTCTGTTTGACCTGCAAGCCTAAGAAATAATTTAGTTCACCTATCATGCTCATCTGATACTTAGACTGCATAAGCTTGCTAAACTTAGCACACAACTTTTCATTAGTAGAACCAAAAATAATATCATCAACATAAACTTGAACTAAAAGCAATTCACCTTTTATCTTTCTAAAGAATAGAGTTTTATCAATTGTACCTCTTGTGAAGCCATTTTCAAGAAGAAATTTAGACAAAGTCTCATACCATGCTCTTGGTGCCTGCTTTAGTCCATAGAGTGCCTTGTCAAGTTTGTAGACATGATTTGGAAACTTTGGATCAACAAATCCAGGTGGCTGTTCTACATACACTTCTTCATCAAGTTTTCCATTTAGAAAAGCACTATTTACATCCATCTGGTATACCTTAAATTTTGAATGAGCTGCAAATGCAAGAAACATTCTGATTGCTTCCAATCTTGCTACAGGTGCAAAGGTCTCATCATAATCAATGCCTTCTTCCTGAGAATAACCCTTGGCCACCAGTCTTGCTTTGTTTCTTACAATCATACCAGATTCGTCTAGCTTGTTTCTGAAAACCCATCTTGCACCAACAATAGATCTATTTTTAGGTCTTGGTACCAGTTTCCAAACTTTGTTTCTCTCAAACTCATTTAACTCCTCCTGCATTGCAATTACCCAATCAGGATCCTGTAAGGCTTCTTCAACCTTCTTAGGTTCATTCTTTGAGAGAAAACAACTATACAAGCATTCATTTTGAATTGATCTTCTAGTTCGAACACCACTATTTGGATCACCAATTATCAAATCTTCAGTATGATCCTTTGTCCATTTTCTAACAGGTGGTAAATCAACTCTGCTAGTCTCTCCCCCTAAGTTAGTGGTATCTCTTGTAGAAGAATTCTCTCTACCTTCAAAAACTCTCCTTTGATCAATAGAATCAGTAGATTCCATATTGCTGCTAGTTACTGATCTTTCCTCAGTAGACTCTGAAAGATTAGTTCCTGATGGAGTAGACTCTGAAACGTCAATTCCTGATGGAATAGACTCTGAAAGACTAGTCTGCTCCTGATGATCACTGTGTTCTCTTTGATTTATTTGCTCCCCCTCAACAGTAGCATTCCTTTGAGAAGCAATAGAAATTTCTTCAGGAGAACCTTCATCATCACTTGAGAGTATCTCAGAATTCTTCAGATTTTCAAATTCCAATTTGTCATGGCTTTCATCAGTTTGCAAAATTACAAATTTCTTATCATCAAATGCAACATGAATTGATTCCATAACAATGTGAGTTCTGAGATTATAAACTTTGAAGGCCTTAGATGCTGAATATCCTAGAAAAATTGCTTCATCCGATTTGGCTTCAAATTTTCCAAGTTGTTCTGGATGAACTTTTAGGACATAGCATTTGCATCCAAAGATGTGAAAGTATTTCACACTTGGTTTCTTTCCTTTGATTATCTCATAGGGAGTTTTTCCATGACTATTTACCAAAGTACAGTTCTGAGTGAAACATGCAGTGTTAATAGCTTCTGCCCAAAAGTAGGTTGGAAGTTTTGCATCTGCAAGCATGGTTCTTGCTGCCTCTATGAGAGTCCTGTTCTTTCTTTCCACTACACCATTTTGCTGAGGTGTACCAGGTGCAGAAAACTGTTGAGTGATTCCATTGTCTGCACAAAACCCCTCCATTGTAGAATTCTTGAATTCTGTACCATTGTCACTCCTAAGTACTTTAACTTTGTACTCAGAATTGTTCTGAATATTCTTGATGAGTTCAATGATTTGCTGAGGAGCTTCATCCTTCTTGTGTAGAAAGAACACCCATGTGAACCTTGTGAAATCATCCACCATAACTAGAGCATATCTTTTCTTGCTGATAGACATAATGTTTACTGGACCAAACAGATCAAGATGTAGCATGTGAAATGGTTCAGTAATTGAATTTTCAGTCTTGCTCTTGAAAGTGGTTCTTCTCTGCTTTCCAAGCTGACATGCATCACAAAGTCCATCTTGCACAAAATTTGCCTGAGGTAGGCCTCTCACCAAATTGTGTTTAACAAGTTGATTAAGCTTCTTGAAATTAAGATGTGAGAGCTTCTTGTGCCAATTCCAGCTTTCATCATTTGTTGCTTTGCTGTAGAGACATCTAACAATTCCTTTAGATGTATCACTTAAGCTGGCTTCATATATGTTACCATGTCTTTGACCAGTTAGAACAATGTCTCCATTCTGCATATTCAAGACTTTGCATCCTTCTCTGTCAAAGATTGATTTGTAACCTTTATCACCCAGTTGACTTATGCTTAAAAGAGTATGTTTCAAGCCTTCAACCAGTGCTACATTTTCTATGATGACATTCCCCAAAATAATTGAGCCATATCCCAGAGTTTCTCCTTTGTTGCCATCTCCAAAAGATATTACTGGGACAGCTTTCCTCTCAAACTTTGTAAGCAGGGACTTCTTTCCAGTCATATGTCCAGAGCATCCACTGTCCAAGATAATTGAATGCTTCTTTCCTGTGCCCTTAACAGAGGATGGAGAAATTTTCTTTGGAGATCCAGGTTTGTCTGAACTGTTGGCCATCAATGCAATGTTGTCATAATCCAATTCATCTTCAGAGTCACTGGAATCAGCCCAATCCTTCTGTGTGACCATAAGTGCATTACCCTTTCCTGAATTCCTAGGCTTCTTACACTCACTAGCAAAGTGTCCAAGCTTGCTGCAGTTAAAGCACTTGATCTTGGCCTTATCAAGCTTGACAATTGTACTTTTGCTTTTGTCACTCTTCTTCTCCTCCTTCTTTTGAAAAGGTCCTTTGCTAAATCTTCTCCTGTTGAATTTTCCTTTCTTGAAAGCTTTAGCAAACATAGCAAAGAGTTCTTGCATCTCAGATTCAGAATCATTGTTGTCAGAGTCCATATCAGTAGTCTCTGACTCAGAACTGTCTTTGCTTTTCTTCTTCCTTGAATTTTTTACAGCAATCTCTTCATGTTGTTCTTCATGAAGCTTCTTAACTTCAGATTGAGCAGTAAGTGCAATAGTCTTCATCTTTCCTTCACTCCTGCTCTTCTTCTGCTGCTTGTCAAGTTCATAAGCTCTCAATTTTCCATATACTGCCTCTAATGAAATCTCATCCAGATCATTAGCTTCCTCAATTGCAGATATCTTCTCATTGTAGAAATCAGGCAAAGCTTTCATGAACTTTGTATTCATGTCCTCCAAGTCGTAATATTTACCATGCATGGCCATCTCATTGATGAGTTTTGTAAACCTATCAAAGGTATCAGTAAGTGACTCACCAGACTTGGATTCAAAGTACTCATACTGTTGTATAAGTAATGTCCTCATATTCTTCCTGACAGGCTTAGTTCCTTCACAGTGAACCTTAAGATTGTCCCATATATCCTTAGCAGTTTTACAAGAGAGAACATAGTTAGTGAGAACAGAATCAAGACTGTTGAATAATATGTTTCTCACTTTAGCATCTTTGAGAGCATTCTCCTTGTCCTTATCTGACCATTCAGATTTTGGCTTCTCTGCTGTATGTTCTGGAACAACCACACCATCAACAGTTGCTTGTCCAACGACCTTTGTTGGAACAAAAGGTCCATCTCTGATTCTGTCAAGATAATCAGGATCTGTTGCTTCCAGATGATGCAACATCTTTACTTCCCATAGAGTATATTCGTTTCTCTTGAGTATAGGAATTTTAGTATTCCCATCCTTGTAACCAGACATGATTGCAGATCTTTATGATTATTCGAAATCAACCCGCTCTGATACCAATTGTTAACTCGAATAACTTGTAGAAGGGGGGGGTTGAATACAAGTTATATAATCGTGTCTGATTTTTGCTTGATTATATGAACAAGAATAAACGAATGAATCAAACTCTTGTTTGTATTAATAAGATCAAATACAAACTCTACCAAAGGTGTACAATACCTTTAGCAGCTGCTGACAATACAAATATCTCTCTGTTTGTTTCGAACTCTCGAATACAAACCTTATACAGAGCTACGCACTCAAACTTACAACTTCGTCGCTCTTTACAATGATATTGAGAGAGTATTTATAATGCTACCTATCAACTAATAACAGAAAGATATAATCTATACATGACAATGTTCTGCCTTCTAGTCGATAGTTTCCTTCAATAGAAAACTCTTTCCTTCATAATGTCTTCTTGCTTGTTCTTCAAACAACGATTCTGTTTTATAGCACTTGCCAGTTTCTGTAGTATCTATAATGACATCATCAGTAACATGACTGATATCAGGATCTGTACACTGCATCAGTATCTGATCAACCATCAGTATTGGACCGTCATCAGGATTTGCTCTCGGTTCCTGACATGTAGTCTCCGATACACTGTTCATTCCTGACTAAACTATACAGATAACTGTTTTACACATAAAACCTATATACAGTGCTAAATCCTTTATAAGATCAGGATTACAAGAAGTATAATGTGTAAATTCTATTCTTAACATCACAACTTATGAATTATTCCTAACAAAACATTTGACAGATTCTGTAAGCTACTCAATGATTTGTCACTAGTCAATAAAGAGTATGATCTAGAAGATTCAAATCTCAAATTTCTTCTTGCTCTACCTGAAAAGTGGGATGTAAAGACAACCACTATAAGAGATAATTATGATCTTGCTGACACTAATATTGATGAAATCTATGGGTTGCTCAAAACTCATGAACTGGAAATGGAACAGAGAAATAGGAGATCAAGCAAGAAGAAAAAGTCTGTTGCTCTTAAGGTTGGAGAAAAACCCTTGAAGAAGGAAGCATCAAGGAAGAAAGCAAAGGGAAAAGCTTTGGTCATACATTCTGAAAGTGAGTCATCAAATTCTGTTGTTGACTCAAACACTGATGAATCATCTGACTTTGAGGATGATAAAGAAGAAATGATGTAAATGACTGCTTTGATGGTGAAGACCTTCAAGAAGATGGGTTTCAAAAACTTCAAGAAGGGAAAAAAGTTCTCTAAGAGAGATTAAAATTCTAACAGAAAGAGTTTCAGAAAGTCTGAGAGAAAGGATACCAAATCTGGGAAGAAAGACAAATCTGAGATTCAATGCTATAAGTGTAAGGAGATGGGTCACTATGCTCCTGAGTGCAAGAAGGGTAAGACTGAAAAAGCACTCTTCACAAAAGGCAGAGACTGGGCAGACACTTCAGACTCAGATGAGGATGTTAACTATGCTCTCATGGCTTCTATTGAGAATGAATCTGAAGATTCTGAAAACAAGGTACCCCCAACTACCTATGCTTATAATATTGATAATATTTCTAAATTGAGAATTTATCTTAAGGCCTTACATATCAGTTATAGGGATCAGACTTTAGAGAATGAGAGAATCAAATCTAAGAATTCTGAACTTAAAGAAAGAAAGAAATTTGTTGAAGAGAAACTTGTTAACATGCAACAAGTTCAAAAAGAAAGAGATGATGCTGTTTATCTAGAACAGGAGTTGCTTGGAAGATATAGGCAACTAGAATCTGAATTGGAGAAAGCAAATCACATAATTAAAACTTGGACTCATTCTGGAAAAGACACTCATGAGGTTTTTCAGTCAGACACAGTTGGTTTAGGTTACTGTGAGGAAGATGAACTTAGGTTTCAAAATGAAGTCAAAATTAGAACACATCTCCCATCTAGAAAATTTGTTACTGGAACAAATGAACCTAAGTCTGAAGTTGAAAAAGAAGCTGTTAAGAAAGAATTTGTAAAAACTTGTGTTAAACAGATTAATATTGGTTTAATGACAGATAAACAACTCAAACATAAGCTTAAGGAGTTAAAATCTGTTAAGAAACAGAAAGTGTCCAGGAAGAATAGAAATGGTAAAGTAGGCATCACTAAAGGATATAATCAAATGCTTGCTACTTTTGCTCCAAGAAAGACATGTCATAACTGTGGTAGTACTAACCATCTTGCTAGTTTCTGCAGGAAAAATAAAAACATTAATTCTTTACCATCTAAGTCTGGAGTAAAGAAAGATTATGTTAAAACTAGACCACAGACTTTATGCAAACATTGTGGAAGTACTTGTCATTCTATTTATACTTGCAGGGATTATCATGCTATTTATCACAATTATTATGAACTGAAGCCCAATTTGAAATGGGTTAAGGTTAATTTGACAAGTGTAAACTCTGAAAATGTTAGCTTAAACTCTGATAATAAGAATTCCGTTGTTAAAGTTGACAAAGTTAAGAAAGCCAAAGGATCCAAGCAAGTCTGGATCCTTAAATCTGACCTTCAATGAATGTTTAGAATTGCATGGCATCAGGGAGAGTACCCTAGTCGTGGGTAGTGGATGTTCAGGACACATGACTGGAAATAAAGCCCTGCTATCAGAGTATGAGGAGAAGGCTGGCCCAAAAGTTTCCTATGGAGATGGCAACGTAAGACGTACTCTAGGATATGGCAATATCAATCTTGGAAGTGTAGTCATCACCAATATAGCTCTGGTTCCAGGACTCAAGCATGATTTGCTATTTGTGAGTCAAATTTGTGACAGAGGTTATCATGTAAATTTTCAACCTGAATATTGTGAATTTATCAGTAAATCTACAGGGAAAGTTGTTCTAGTTGGACACAGGTGCAATAATATCTATGAAGCAAGTTTGCTGACAAACTCTGATGGAAAAGCTGTGTGCCTGTCAACAAGAATGTCTAGTGAAGAGAGTTGGAAGTGGCATAAGAAACTCTCTCATTTGAATCTGAACAACATCAATGAGTTGATAAGAAAGGATCTTGTAAGGGGACTCCCAAAGTCTTTGTTAAATGTTGATGGCCTGTGTGATTCCTGTCAAAAGGCCAAACAAAGGAAGTCATCTTTCAAAAGCAAGTCTGAATCTTCAATTGTTGATCCTTATCATTTTCTACATGTTGATCTGTTTGGACCAATGAATATCTTGTCTATTGGAAGAAAGAAATATGCTTTAGTCATTGTTGATGAACACAACAGATACACTTGGGTGTATTTTCTAGCAAAGAAAAATGAAACTGCATTAACTCTGATGGAGCATGTAAAGCTGCTGGACAAAGGATCAAATCACAAAGTCAAAATAATCAGGAGTGATAATGGAACGGAATTTAGGAATGCAATAATGGAAGAATTCTGCAAGAACAGAGGAGTGAAGCAAGAGTTTTCTGCACCTGGTACACCACAGCAAAATGGTGTAGTTGAGAGGAAAAACAGAACCTTGATAGAAGCTGCCAGAACTATGCTTGATGAAGCAAAATTGCCAATTTATTTCTGGGCAGAAGCAGTTCAAACTGCCTGTTTTACTCAAAATGCCACTCTGATCAACAAGCATGGGAAAACACCATATGAGATGGTGAAGGAAAAGAAGCCTAACCTGAAATATTTTCATATTTTTGGGTGCAAATGCTTTGTGTTGAAAACTAATTTTGAACAGTTGACCAAATTTGAGTTAAAAGCTGATGAAGGAATTTTTGTTGGCTATCCACTGTCAACTAAGGCATTCAGAGTTTATAATCTGAGAACCAAAGTGATTATGGAGTCAATTCATGTGTCATTTGATGACAAGAAAATAACTGGACTTGAAGATGTAGATGAGCATGATCAACTGCGCTTTGAAAATGAAGATTTAATCTCTGATGAAGTAAACTCTGATGAAGCTGAGTCAACAAACTCTGTTTACACATACTCTGATCCTCTACTGGTAAACACTGAAGAAACTTCTCAGCCAGAACAAAGGGGAGAACCAGTTGAGGGGGAGAATAAAGGATCACTTCAAAATGATGACTCAAATACTGAAAGTGAGTCAGCTGAAAGATCTGGATCAAACTCTGATGACTCAAACTCTGAAAGTTCAAAATCTGACAATTCAAACTCTGAGCAGTCAAATTCAGGGGGAGCCTCAGAGAATGAAGAAAGGCAACAAGAAAATTAGGAGAGCATGGATCAAGGGGGAGGATCAAATACTGATAGAAGTCATTTACCTTCAGCAAGGAAATTGACAAAATCTCACACACCTGATTTAATTATTGGAGATCCAGATGCGAAAGTAAGGACAAGGAGTGCTACAACAAATGAATGTCTGTTTCATGCATTTTTGTCTAAATCTGAACCAAAGAAGGTAGAAGAAGCTCTTCAAGATGCTGACTGGATAACAACAATGCAGGAGGGTTAAATGAATTCGAAAGAAATGAAGTTTGGACCTTTGTACCAAGACCAAAGAATAGATCTGTTGTTGGTACTAAATGGGTTTTCAGAAATAAAACTGATAGTGAGGGAGTTGTTACAAGGAACAAGGCTAGACTTGTGGCAAAAGGCTATTCACAGCAAGAAGGAATAGACTATGATGAAACTTTTGCTCCAGTTGCAAGATTGGAGGCAATAAGGATATTTCTAGCAAATGCCTCTCATAAGAAATTCAAGGTATTTCAGATGGATGTAGAAAGTGCTTTTCTGAATGGGAAGCTTGAAGAAGAAGTGTTTGTTGAACAACCATCAGGATTTGTGGACCCCAAATATCCAGATTATGTCTACAGGCTGGATAAAGCACTCTATGGACTTAAGCAGGCACCAAGAGCATGGTATGAAACTCTGGCTCAATTTCTTTTAGAAAGTGGGTTCAACAGAGGTACAATTGATAAAACCCTGTTCTATTTCAAATCTGGTAGTGACTTGCTTTTAGTTCAGATATATGTTGATGACATAATTTTTGGGTCTACTAATGATAAACTCTGTAAGAAGTTTGCCAAGCTCATGCAGTCCAGGTATCGAATGAGCATGATGGGAGAGCTTAGTTATTTTCTAGGCCTACAAGTGAAGCAAACAGATGATGGGATTTTCATAAATCAAGCAAAATATACCAGACATCTTCTCAAGAAATTTGGTATGCTTGATTGTTCATCTGCAACAACTCCCATGGCAACAGCAACAAAGTTGGACAAAGACACAGGAGCTCCAGTAGATATGACAAGCTACAGAGGCATGATAGGGTCTCTTCTTTATCTAACAGCAAGCAGACCTGACATCATGTATGCAACTTGTCTTTGTGCAAGGTTTCAGGTAGACCCCAGAGAACCACATCTAACAGCTGTGAAGAGAATTCTTAAGTATCTCAAGGGCACCATAACCTTAAGTCTGTGGTATCCCAGAGAATCAGATTTCAAGCTACTTGGTTACTCTGATGCAGACTTTGCAGGCTGTAAGATAGACAGAAAAAGCACCAGTGGAAGTTGTCAATTTCTGGGTGACAGACTTGTTTCTTGGTACAGCAAGAAACAGAAATCAATTTCTACATCTACAGCTGAAGCAGAGTATATTGCTGCTGGTAGCTGTTGTGCATAGATTCTGTGGATGAAGAATCAATTGCTGGATTATGGATTAAGGTACAGTAAAATACCTATTTTTTGTGATAATCAAAGTGCAATTGCTATGACAGGTAATCCAGTACAGCATTCAATGACCAAGCACATCAGCATAAGGTACCATTTTATCAGAGAACATGTAGAGGAAGGAAATATTGAGCTTCATTTTATGTCTACAGAACAACAGCTTGCAGACATTTTCACCAAGCCATTGAGTGAAGCTACATTTACAAGGTTGGTAAATGAACTAGGAATGATCTCTGGTTTCGACTAGAGATACTGGTTAGACTCAAAAATTACTTATATAGTATGATTGCTCATGTTTCTGTGATTATGTTATCTGCTATGCAAACTCTGTTATTAAACGCTGTTAGTATACCTTGATGTGGTAATACAACTGTTAGAATACTCAGTAGGTCATACACTGTTGAAATGTTGGATAAACTCTGATAATGTTATTGTCTGAACATAAACACCGATGAAGAAATCTGTATGAAGCATGTATCTCAGTAATTACTCATGAATCTCTCTAAGTTATTTATGATCTAATCTTAGACTGTGCAGAAAATTAACACAGCATGATACTGTTTTCATATTTATAGCATCTCTTAGTTTATCTATCCTAAACTCTGAGTCTGTAAATGCTGTGTGCATTGCCTCTCATGAATAACTTCTGATGTTGATGACTTCTAAACTCTGTTTGTTAAACTCTTTTAAGTTAGATGCTGTTATTAGTCTACCTCCAAAGCAAATGTATATAGGCTGTTAGAATTTTTTTTGAGATTATGTTGTGTCTAGGACGACCCAGGAACTTGCTAGCAAAAAGTAAGGGCTAAAATTCTCTAATTTTTGGTGACTAGTCAAAGACTAGGAAGAACCAGGAACTTATCAAAAAGATAAGGGCTAAAATTCTCTAATTTTTGGTGACTAGTCAAAGACTAGGAAGACCCAGGAACTTATCAAAACAATAAGGGCTAAAATTATAGGATTTTTGGTGACTAGTCAAAGACTAGGAAGACCCAGGAACTTATCAAAAAGATAAGGGCTAAAATTGTAGGATTTTTGGTGACTAGTTCCAACCTCTGATTAAAAAAAATAAATTAAGGGGGGTATAAGTTAGTTCAGAGTTACTATATATCAATTATTACAGAGTTTAGCATTCATCAGACATTAAGAGTTTACTATGAGAGTTTGTGCAAACAGTGTTTACTGATTTATTTTATGGATTTTATGAAAAATTAGATGCTCTAAATATTGAATTAGTAAACTCTGCTATACACACACATAAATTCACAACTGTGCAGTTTTTGAAAGGGTTATGGTAATAAAGCTGGAGAATTGACAAACACTGATGAATTTTGTCTAGTACTCTAAGGTATATTTTATTTCAGGCAATTTACATACTTGGGGTAAAAAGAGTTTGTGAAAAATGAGATTAATTATTTCCAACTGTTAATGAGTATTAGAGTGTTAAAGTGTATTGGAAATAGGAGAGAGAGAGAGAAGCAGTAATTATTGCTATAATTACTGAGCGTAAAAAGCTGTTCCATTGAATGTGTGCCACGTGTCCCACTCACACATTTAACAAGAAACTGGTTGCATGTGTTAATGTTAAAACGATTTGATTTTAATTTTTAATTACAAATCTAATCATTTAACATAAACGGTTCATATTTCTATTGCACACCGGTATTCTCTTTGCACACAACCACTCACAGTTATTTTGTTCTTTCACTTGCACATTTTCGCAAACACCTTTCATACACATCTTTTTCTCTGATATTTTCTTCTCAAATTTAATCTCATGGCCACCAAAGCTTTTAACGCTCGAGGGTTACTGTTTGTCCCTAACCACTATGCAGCTCCGTTGAATATTGAGAACGTTCCTGAGGCGTTTCATCTAATTCAAAACTTCTTGTTGGATTTGGAGATTGGTAGAGCCCTAGTCGAACCAACAAAGCTCTCTGCTGCACAGATTTCTACTTTTTGGTAGACAGCTACTTATGATGATGGAGGAGAGAATGAGACTCCTTCAATTATTTTCACATATGAGGAAACAGAGTATGTCATTACTCCAACGACGGTCAGAGAAGCTTTGGGTTTTGATACATACTCTACATACAGTATTCTTGGTGAAAAATATCTAAGAGAGATGTTACAACAAATTGGGTACTCAGGACCTTTAGCAAAACTTGGTTCAGTGCAAAGGCCACATCTGAGGAAGGAGTGGAGTTTCTTTTTCGATTGCATCACAAGGGCGTTTGGAAAGAAAATTACCAATTGGGATGCTATTCCTACCGACAGTCTTCAAATCGGGTATTTTCTTCTTTATGGAAGTAATTTTGATTTTGGTAGACTTGTCTTGATGAATATAGGTGAAAGATTGTCAAAGTCTAGTACCACTGTTCATTTTTCTCGATTTTGTCAAATACTATTCTCTGCTTGTCTGCCTGATGTTGAAATTTCTGAGGAAGACGTCATTCCGGCCTTTAAAGTTCATAAGAGAGTATTCTTTAATTTGACTAACAAGGATGCAAACAAGGATGTACCTGACTTGATTTTGCCTCTTGCTCTTCAAAACTTCTTAAATCAACCTCAAGAACCACAACAGCCTGACCCTGCACTTTCACCACCTGCAAACAATGAACCTTTACAACCAACACCCACTCAAACTGAAACACAATCTCAACCCTCTCAACCAACACCCACTCAATCTCAACCTAACATCAATGAGCCAATTGCAAACACTGAACAAAATCCATCACCTACACAGGCTAAACCAAAGAGTGGAGGTAAAACCAAGCACAAAGCTATCAGGGCTAAAAAGAAAAGAGTACTAAGGTCTGATTTCTCAAACTCTGGTGAAGAAGAAGTAGCAGCTAAGGTGCCTAAATCAAAGAAGAGAAGGTTGTTAATTGATGAGTCAGATGAAGAGATAAATCTTGAAGCTCCAGAGGTGATTTCTAAGGAGATACCTACTGTTGAGATAAATACTGAAGAAGAAGCTGTAAAGCCAACAGAGGATGCACAGATGGATGTGGAAAATAGAGATGGTTTTGCTAATATTGATGCTTTTGTCAAGTCATTCATTCCATTCTCTGATGACAATGAAGTTCCTATCTCATCGCCTGTTGTTGCTAACTCTGAAGCAACTGGTGTAGCTGATCAACCTACTATGGTACTTGATGAAACAGTAGCAACACATACTGAATTATTCTCTGATGCTCACCAAGTTGCTGAACAAGGTGAAGAAATTGATCAACCAATCAAGGCTGTAATTTCTGAGCCTGTGAATGAAGTTCTTGCGATTGCAAAGTCTGTTGAAGCTAGAGAGAAAACTGCAGAGAATACTGAGGAGGCTTTTGCTGAAAATATTGCAGTTACACAGACTATTGCTGAAAAAGTTGAAGTTGCAGTGAATATTGCTGAGACTGATCCAGTTGACAATGAAAATGCTGATGTCGATGATGAAGCTGAAGGAAGTACTGAGTCTAACTCTTCTCAGAGAAAACCAATACAAACTGATGCAAAGTTAACTGATTTTTCTGGACCTTCACATCAACGTGAAATTGAAGAAGATTATTATACCAAATTTTTGAATAATTGGTATAAAGAAGATTGCATTTTTCCTGCTGGAAGAGCAGCTAAGTTTGTGAATAGAACTGCTACAACGATTTCAAATCCAGAGATTCTTTCATGTCTAAAAGCCACTGTTGTTCAAGTCAAGACTCTTAATACCAGGTTTGATGATTCTCAACAAGCAATAACTGATTTGCGAGCTGAAGTTGTTAACAGAGATATGCTTCTGCAGAGAGATAATAAACTAAAGTTTCAGATTTTTTCTAAAGATCAAGAAACTCTGTTTAAAAGGCTAAGTAAAGTGGAAGGAAGCAAACTGCCTTGTCTGGTAAGATTGACTCTATTGCTAACTCATTGGAATTGATCACGTCTGTATTGATTCATGATGATGTCAAAAAGGGGGAGAGAGTTGCTAAGATCAAATGCAGGCAATCTCAAACTCTGACTAAGAAGGATGATGCTGAAGATGGAGGAGCAAATGATCGAGAGAAGAGATTGAGATCAAAAGCTGATAAAGATATGAGTCTGCGATCTGGCAAGTCTTCTACAAAGTCTGATGGAATAAATACTGATGTTCTGGGTACTTCAAAGACCAAGAGCTTGTTATTCACTGATAATCCACAGACAGATGAAGAATTGGCTGCAAAATTATTTCTTGAAGAGAATGAAGAAGGAGTTACAATTGAAGACATTCAAGCTGAAGAGAAGAATTTACAAGAAGAACAACAAAAAGCTTTGAAGTCTGGAAAGTTAAAGAAGAATGAGAAAGCTCCTAGGCCTGTTCAAAAAGGCATTGTTTTTAAAGAAATGTTGGTGTTGATCAGAATTTACTAGTGTCTAGGAAACTGTTGGTCCCAGAGTATTGCAGAAGGGGGGGGGGGTTGAATGCAATACTGATAAAATAGAATCTTTAAATCAATAACGAAGATAAAGATTATAGATTATCAGTAGATGTATGCAAGCAATAAGTGAAACAAGATTTCTCACAAAATAAATGTTTTATTTATTTTGTGTGAAGTGTTGCTACAACCTGGAGAGAGAGTTTCTCCAGCTTCGATATCTCAAGAGATACAAATTGCTTCGTGTGCGTACATGAATAGAAAAGAATCTAAGATGTATCTAAGTAGACTAAGATACTCTATTGTCTCTATCGCATGGGGTGTTGAGCTGCTATCGTTTTCAAGTGGCAGCTCATTACAATTTGCACACCCATGTGACTTTCCCAAATTGCTATACAGACAGGATAAACCTTATAAGTAAAGCAACCTAGATTCTTTCTATTTCTTGCTTATACAATTCTAGTAGATGTGGATATTACATACTCTTCGAATTGACCAGCCTAGTCTTTTGAATCTCTTAAGCTTCTGTCGTAGTCTTGTAGGTCTGCTACAAACGATAGTGTGTTGCAGCAAATCTGTTTCTTGAACATGTAACCTGTCACGGGCTTTGACTGAGAAAATACTGTTAACTCGAATAACTTGTAGAAGGGGGGTTGAATACAAGTTATATAATCGTGTCTGATTTTTGCTCGAATAAATAAAACAAGAACAAACGAATAAATCAAACTGTTTGTATTAATAAGATCAAATACAAACTCTACCAAAGGTGTACAAATACCTTTAGCAGCTGCTGACAATACAAATCTCTCTCTGTTTATTTCGAACTCTCGAATACAAACCTTATACTATCGACTCACAAATCGTTCGACTCTTTTTACAATGATATAGAGAGAGTATTTATAATGCTACCTATCAACTAATAACAGAAAGATAATTTATACATGACAATGTTCTGCCGTCCAGTTGATAGTTTCCATCAATAGAAAATTCTTTCCTTCATGATATCTTCTTGCTTGTTCTTCACACAAAGATCCTGTTTTATAGCACTTGCCAGTTTCTATAGCATCCTTAATGACATCATCAGTAACACGACTGATATCAGGTTTCCATCTTGCATCAGGATCTGACCATCCCATCAGTTGTCGATCAGTATTTGACTTGTTGTATCAGGATCCAATCTCAGTTCCTGACATGTAGTACTTGATGCACTGTTCCTGACTTATTCCTACAGATTACTGTCTAACACATATATCCTATACAAAGTGCTAAATCCTTTATAAGATCAGGATATACAAGAAGTATAAATAAAATTCTATTCTTAACATCACAACTCATGAATTATTCCTAACAATCTCCCATATTTATGCTTTAAGATCTGAAGCATAAATATGAGTTGTTGATGTCAAAACATATAACAATACAACCAGAATAGAATTTATGAATTTAGAATTTTAAAAATCATGAAGTTAAGTACCTCCCTCTTCAGATGTAGACAAGTATCTAGTACTTAGAAGAAAGAATTCAACTATTTGATGCTTCTTTTCCTTTACCACTTCCCTGATAAGATTCACCTCTGTCATCCTTAGTTCATCTTATATCTCTCACAGTCTATTTATCTCCCCCAGTCCGTTGCCTTTGAATTGTTTTTATCTCCCCCTTTTTGACATCAGCAACATTGATTCCAAGAGACTCAGTAACAGAACAAATAAGATTCATCAGAACTGCTTGATTTTCCATAATAGTGACTTAGTTATCTTCAAGTGTTTGAAGTCTTGATTGAATTTCAACTTGAGATTTCTGAATGTCTTGTAAAACTTCAGAATTGACTTCAATGTTGGAAGTATTTGGAATATCTTCAGATTCAAGTCTTGTAGAAGAAGTTGCCTGTGTAGAATGATATTCAAGTAATAATACCCGAGTAGAGTTACAAACATCTTAATCTTTCTGATCTGAAACTGAAGTATGATCATCCTGTCCTTTACCAGTATTCTGTGTACGAACATCTACAAATCCTGACTCCTCCTTAGAGTGATCAGATAATGTTGATGTCTCAATTCTGGCTGATATTGGAAGTACATACAAAGGAATACTAGGATCATTAGGAATTTCTTCTGGTACAAATGGTGTAGAAGTTTGTCTTAGCCTTTCACCTCTTCTGTTGATAATTCCTGCAAGCCTTTCTTTTTGCTTCTGAGCTTTAACTTCTGGCTTTGCATTGTGCTTTGCTAAGTCATTCTTCTCATACATCTTGATAAAAGAATAAGTACCAGCATCCATACCAAGATTGTCAGACCAAGATTCAGGAAAAACCTGATCATAGAAATCAAACTTTGGTGGTTTACTAATTTTCTCTCCCTCACTATGGAGTTGATCATCCATACCCTCATTGTCACTTTGACTATCTAAAGTCAACACTCTTTCTACCTCTCCTTTTGCCTGGTCAGGAGCCAGCCTCTCAGATTGTGGATCTATGTCCATCTTTTCAAGTATATCACTTAAATTTGGATAAGTGCTCTCATGACCTACAGAAAAATAGGGTTTAGAAAAAGTTTTTATACATGAACTCACATGGAGAGAGGGTTCCTCATCTGGCAAGGGGCTTGAGGTTTTCTCCAAGGAGTGAGCTGCTATAGTCTCTGAACCCTTACAAGCATCTTCTTTCTTTCCAGAGACTACAGGCTCCAGTATACCACTTTCAGGTTCTCTACTAGACTCTGATGTCTTCAGTAATACTTCATTAGACACCATAGTTAGCATGTTACCGTCTTTAAGTGTTGTTTGCTGAGACTCACTCTCAAGGTGGATAGACTCTGACTGAACAATGTTTGTTTGATCTTCAAGAAAACCAGTCAAAGTTATTCCTCCCATATCATAGGGTTTCTCACTTGCAATTTCAGTCATCACAGAAGACCTTTCATCATCAACTATCACAGCTCCTGAGTCATCCAACCTCGGACTAGATGGTTCTTGTGTTGCAGTGACTGTGATCTGATCTTTCCTACTATCCACCACTGGTGCAATAGTATCTTCTGTTGACTGCATTCCACTATCTACTCCCTCCAGTTGTTCACCTTGAGCTGAAGCATCTTCAATAATGACATCCTTGTCAAATAAATATGCATGGAGTGATTGAAGTGCAACATGCTTCGAGAGTCCAAATTTCTTGACTAATTGTCTTCTGACAGATACATAGAAATACATCTTCATTAAATCAAGTCTTTGATGTAGAAGTCCATATTCATCTGGAAATAAAAGTTTTGGTACTCTTTCAATTAGAAAATCTAGAACAGGCCTGGACAGCTTCACTTTAATAGAAATAACTCCCATAGCCAGTCTGTATGATAATGTAGTTTCCCATGAAGAATCAATGTCAAAATCTCTATTGTCAATTGCTGACTTGATTGTAGCTTCATTTGTAGAGACCTGCATGATATTAGTTGGACTAGACTTTGTGTGTGTAGGTGACAATTGAATCTTTCTCCTTGTTCTCCTGGTATAGTGAGCAAAAGATTTATCTTGAGAAGACTCAAGAGGTGTAGACACAGAAGTGATCTTGGGATGAGATCCTTTTTCAATAGACACAATCTTTTGAGAGACAATATCCAGTAACTGTTTTCCCTTTTTAAGTACTACAGCCTTTTGAGAGACTGCAGCCTGGCTATGACTAGGTGTCTCATCTCTTTGTCCTAGCTTAGAAAGTTGAATTGCAGCATTCAATTCTTCTCTCTCAGCAAGAGATATATTATCATCATCTTCACTAGAACTACTACTACTTGACACAACAAATCTTCTCTTCCTTACAACTGATGTCTTTTGAGAAACACCAGAGGTTGGTTTCTTTGAAACAACAGGCTGTTGATTAAAACTTGGTTCTCGAATTGTTTCAGAGACTATAATGTTTTGGGCTACTTGGGTAGACAAAGGGGGGTTCTCCTCCAAACGAGATTCCTGAGTCATTTCACCACAAAAGAAAGAAGAATTGTATAGAGTAGGAAGATGAGTTTTAAGAAATACCTGAACATGATTTGGATGATGAATTTCAGGTATTTCATCTAGATTCTTTTCATTGTCATTCTTTGTAATGTCAGAGAAAATTCTCTTTTGCTGTACATAAGAAGAAACACAATGTTCTCTACCAAATGTAGCTTCAACATCAGGAATAAAATTGTTAATAAACATTTGCATAAATCTATGATAATAAACCATTTTCCTGTCTTGATCTCTTGACCCAAGTTTAATACACATCTAACTTAAGATAATGTGACCAATGTTAATTACTCTGTCATAAAGCAAACTATAAGCAATATGTGATGTAACAGAAGTAATTTGCTGAAAAGAACTACATTTACCAGTAAAACATTTAGCAATTTGATCAAAGAAGAAAGACCATTCTTTCCTAAGAAAAGATCTATTTAACTGGCTCATGTTGTCTAGAGGTCCATTATAACCTAGTGCAGACAACATAGTTCTTACATCATCATCAGATGGTTCACTTGCATAATTAACATTAACAGGTAAGTGAAGTACTGAATTAACAACAAATTCAGTAATGTCATAAGTATCTTGTCCTAAATGTAGAACAATCTTACCTGATTGACTATGAGTAGAATCAATTACTTCAGCATTCTCCCAAGCTTGTGAAACTGCAGCTTGATTTATTTCTGGAGATGCTGCCAATGCATAACGCAAAGGTCCAATAGCCATAAAATCCATTACTGGATGAAAATCAGCTGATACTCATTTCTTGCTGGTGATTGCTGCAACATGATTGTTAGTCATAAAATCAAAGTCACCAAACTTCAAAGCTAATGATTTTGGTAGTCTTCTTTGAGCTGCCATTTTTGATCTTAAAAGAACTTGAGAAATCTTGAAATTGATTAGAGATTTTGAGAATACAAATGAATGTTTTTGCCTTAATGTTGAGTGTTGAATACGGTAAAAGAATACAGAGGGGGGGTGAATGGATTCTTGAACTTTTCTTGGATTGAGTCTATGTAGCAGATAAGTGCCTGTGTGTGTAGAAGTGAAGGTGCGGATAAAGAAACAACACAAGACACAATATCACTTTAATCTAATGTAATATTAGATAAAGGTTGCTAAAATCTGTGAATACAAATGGTAGTATTCTCAGCTTCGTTTTTCTCAGAGAGATATAGCTTACAGTGTATGAAAAACTTGACTCAAAAAAGTTGCTAAGTTATGAAGTGAGGCTGTGTCCTTATAGAACATGGATACAGCCTACTTACTGCAAATAAGGTAGCTAAACAAATTACTTTCTAGTCTGTCTATCCTTTTTGAGTAAGTGTCCAAACGGTTACAGATTTGACTTTGCAAAGCCTGTTTAGATCCACTTCTTTAGCTCCTTGTCTCTTCTATATCTCTCCAAGCTTCCTTATAGGCTTTCCAGAGCATGTTACAGATTGTGGTCCATAAAGTGCATTGGCTTGTTGCAGGTTTCTGACTTGTACAATTTCTTCAGTATTTTGTCTCCAAGAATGTATTCGAGAAGTGACTAAGTAAGTGATTCGAGAACTAGAATTGACTTGATCGATAACTCTGAGTTCTCGAATACTGTTATATTGACATATCGAACCACTTCTCGAATAGCTCTTTTCCATCAGGATTCCTTGAGTTGTCGAATAGAACATTTGACTTATCGAATCCTCGAGATATCGAATAGCTTTCTTAGTCCTTGAGATATCGAATGGAACTTTGACTTGTTGACTCTTTGAGAACTCGAATACCATCTTGACTTGTTGACTTCTTGAGTTCTCGAATAGAGTAGTAGACATATCGAATCCCTAAGATATCGAATGAGATATCGAACAGTGTATTCAGAGATATCGAATAGTGTCCTGAGATATCGAATCTCTGACTTCTCGAATGCTGGACTTCTCGAATAGACAAATATACTTCTCGAATTGGTACTTAGGCAAATTCTTCATTTCTTCAAATCCCAACTATGGTTATTTGACAGTCTTTAACTCCTTGCTTGAGGCATGAACCTTGGAACTTCTTTCAAGCATTATTCTAGACTCTATTTGTACAATTACACAACTAGGATTTGATGCCTACTTCAAGTACAATACAAACAGAAACTCTACAACTAGAGGTTCCCTCAGTTAAGAGGTCATGTAAGTAATGCAAAGCATTACAAACAATTAGGCTTGTTATTAGATGTGTACAGGCATGCCTCTGTAACTAACAATCTCCCCCAAATTGTGAGTGAGACCCTTAGTCACAATTTCTTGTCTGATAACAAGCCTATCATACATAAAGATAAAGCTTTTAAAAGTACAGGTATGAATTTGATTGTAGAAATTACATAGAAGTATTCTTACAAGTTATGAGGAACTACTTAGCCATATCCTTTTGGATTCATCTTTTGAGCTTTGGCTTGCAGATTCTCATTTTTCATTCTATCTTCAGCTTCTTTGGCTTTCTTCTTTGCAATTTCTTCCATGGCAAGAATGATATCTTCCATTGCAGGGAGTTCTTCAATTAGATGAGAGCCTGATAAATCCTTGAGCACTTCATTTAGCTGTTTCTCAGAGTAGGAACTGATGTAGTCCATTCTAATCTTCACATTTCTACCATATTTCTTGTACTCAATGATGTAAGGATTAAACTTGACTCTGCACAGACCCATAGCTCTCAACTCATCAGCCTTGGCTTCCATTGCTGCAAACTCCTCCTCCCTTTTCTTTAGTAGCTTTTCACTGTTCTTTCTCATTTCTGCATGGTGATCTCTTTTCATCTTGACAAAGTCAATTAACTCCAGCTTCCACACCCTTTCCACTCTGTCTTCAGAATCCAACATTGCAATTATCCTTTCTATGTCATACAGCCTGCCCCAGTGCTGGCATGTTCCTTGTCTGAATTTCTTCTGTCTTCCATCAGAATACTGAATACTTAACTTCAAGAGAATCATCAACAATGGCAACATGATAGATTCTTTGAGCCCATAGAAACTGCAATTGGTCTTTATCATAGCTTTCATCCAGAGGTGGTAGGTTTAATCCTGGGATAATTGTCAGTGCCTTAGATTTGGATAGCTTCACCTTTCTTGCAACATGTTTAAATTTCATCCTTTTGACATGATTGCTTGGCAGAAATCTTTGACCTTTGTTGGTAGACCATAGTAGTATTCCATTAGCAGTTTGCTTTCTGAAACATACACATGGTTTCTTGACTTGAATCTTCTTCTCTTCTTGAGGTGGCAAAACAGTTGCAGAAGCCATAGATGTAGATTTTGCTAGGTCACCACTAACAGTATTCACCCTAGACTTAGAGTCTTGTGTTGTGGTGAGGTTACTGCTAGCAATGCCTAAGGCTTGCTGTTTTCCAATCTTCCTCTCATAGACTCTTCCTTGGTCATCATCATTCTTCTTATCTTTGTCCCCCTTCTTCTTCTTGTCTTCATCACCCTTATCTCTCCTGTGATGTCTTCTCCTCCCATCACCTTTGTCTTCAGAATCATCATCCTTATTTCTCCTAGGTTTAGCCATCTCTGGAATTTCACCAGTTGCAATATAAGTTCTGAGGATGTGCAGTGCCTCAGTTTCTTCAGCATTTCTGGCTCCAACCTTCTTCTGTAATTGATCAATAATAGCAATGATCAGTCTGTGATTCCTAGTGGTGAGATCATGGGGAATGACCAATTGCTTGATATCTTCTATTCTGGTGCCAGACTGATAAATGATTGTCCATGGCTTCTTGATCACTTCTGGTAGCCTTGAAGGTTGGTCATTCCTCAAGTCATCAAACAGACTTTTGTTGTTCTCATTCTTCTTTTCTATAAGCTCGAGTATGGCATCTATCTCTGAGTGTTTCAGTTCTTGTAGAGTCTTGTATGTTAGATGCCATATCTTCAATTTGGATATCATCACTATCTCCTTAATCCATAGATTATTGACTTTCTTAGGAATGACAGTGATGCAATCAATCTGCTTCTTCAGCTCCCTCAGATAGAACTGAGTGTCACCAACCTGTTCCCTTGTGGCTTTCAGAAACTCCAAGAAGGCTTTATCATGATAAACATTGGAGTTAGCAACTTCTTGTAGCTTGGCCTCAGTAACAACTTTAACTTCTACAGGCTTGGCACTCTCAGATGTAGAGGTTGGAGGTTTGTCAGATGGCATACTCCCTGCAACCACTGTGGTAGTTATGGATTGCTTTTGACCTCCAGGAGTAGTGATGTGCACAGTTGGTAGAGTGACAAATGGCAAGGTAGATGGAGGCTCATCCACTTTGGATTTTCCTTTGCCAGGCACATTTGGTAGAGACTTTGAAGCAGCTCTTTGTTGACCACCCTCTTTTATTATTATGCCTTTCTCCCCCTTTGTATTTGAGTTGCCTTTCTCCCCATTTGAATTTGAGTTCCTTGTCTTCTTCTCCCCCTTAGGCTTGTTGTCAGGTACTGAGGCTGTAGAAATGTCCTTTGGGATTGAAGATTCATCAGGGAGAGGGAGACCCATATGCTTCATCATAGCAGCTAACATGGATTGTTGATGCAGAAGGACATCAGCTGTGGTGGATGCTTGAGTGTCCAACTGATCATTTAGAAGTGAAACCTTTTCTGTAAGATGAGCATTGGACTTGGTGAGAGTAGCCACCTCCTTCTCAAGTGCATCCACTTTGTTGAATAACTCAGTAGACTTGAAGCCAGACAGGGATTGTTCTTTGAGTCTCTGTACTTCAAATCTAGTCATGTCATGTACTGGGACCTCGGTGAGCAGTCTGTCTCCATATAAATTTTTGAACATGGTCCTCAGCATGGCATTAGCATCTGTGGTCTGATCAGATAGAATTTGAAATTGATGCCCCAGACCTGTGACAGTGTCCTTTAGCAGAGCTAGCCCATTGTCCATTTTGGTGCAGGTAGTGTTGCAGTGTTTGATGTCCTTGAACACACTGTCTAGCTGAGGGAATTTAGCATCAAAGGTCCTCTTGATTGCTTCTACTGTGGTGGTGGTCTTATCACACACTCTATTGACCTCAATTTTGACACCTTTTCCAAGATAATGTGCTACCTTGAGGAATCCCTTGTGTGAATCATTCATAGCTTCATACACTTCACCAGGTGTCAGAGATTTGGCATTGGAACCCAGTGAAGTGAGGTATTCCTCCCTGAGATACTGAAGTGCTTCATCGAGAGTAATATCATAATTTCCTTGCAACCAGGCATCTATGTTGCCATCTCTCTCAGCATCATCAATGATCTTTGTCTTCTGCACCTCCACATCATCCCTATGGCATAACAGAATAGCCTCATAGTCTGGATTAGGCATGTCTGCAGTGAGAAGGTTCTGAGCAATCTTTGTGAACTCAGGAATCTGATCCACAATTAAGCTTTGAAGTGCTTCAACCGTCAATTATTGTGGAACAGACCCTGATCCTGAAGCACTGTCATGTTGCACAGGCTTCAGCCATTGTGACATGAAGTCAGAGCTAGAGCTAGGCAAGCTAGTCTCCTCAGTTACAGATGCAACTTCTGTAACCGGATGGATTGACTCTACTACTGGTGTCACCACAGAAGTGGGATGAATTACACCAGCAGTTGACACAGGCACATAGTCTCTAGTAAAAACTAGTGGAACCTCTGTGTTTGTGATGGTGTCATCAGGAGATGCCTCAGCATGCATTCCCTCACCATCTAAATGTGGGTTCTGAGTGGTGAACAAAGTGTCATGCACTAAGTCACTTGAAATTATTGGCTCACCAAGAGAAAAGAATTCTTGATGATCAATACCTTGCATCTCAGTTACCTGAGTTACAGGTTCCAAAGAAATTTCAGAGTTAGATTCTGGAAGAGAAGTGTGTTTAAGAGTAGATTTTGGCAACTCCCCCTGAGAGATAGAGGGAGTTTCAAATGTGATGTGCTCTCCACTCAGTGTTGTGCCAGCCTTATCACTCCCTTGTGCTGACTCTATACAAGAAGGTGCATTGGGGAGGATGCTTGATTCTATAGGTGCACCCTGTTGAGAGGATACACCTAGTGAGCTGTATGCCCCTGATTTTACAACTTCAGCCATTTGTGTGACTGAAGAGGTGGTCTTAGTTTTCTTCTTCTTTGTCCTGTGTAAGGGTGACTCAGGTTCCTCACCTTCTAGACCTAATTCAACAGCTAATGCTGCTTTAGATAAGATATTTAATGGTGCAGACATTACTTCCTTTCTCTTCTTTTTACTAACATCACCCTTTTGAGAGGATGATGCAGTTGGCTCAGTATGTGGTAGAGTGTTTGGTTGAGAGGGTTGGTTAGCAGGCCCTGGGTTAGCATTTTGTTCTACTTGCTTGGGCTGTGCTAACTTAGACTTTGCATTAAATGTTGGCATGTTGTGGGGATAAGTCCTAAACAAACTCTCCATATGGGGAGTTATGTTCAGTCTTACATCCACATCATTCCTAGTCTCCAAATTACCAAAAATGAGTTTGGTCATGGACTTAAGATAGCCTATTTTATTTTTATCAATCCCAGGCAATTCAATCAATGAAGCATTTTTATAATTAAGTACAGATTGAATAAAGCGAGGGAAGAAAATATCAGTACCTCTCTTGGTTGTGTTCTTACCAAGTCTCCCATATAATTCTTGGAGGATGATTTGGCCAACATCAATCTTCTTTCCATAGGCCAAAGCATATCCAATTTGCTGCACAGGTGCACTGATTTGATCAAAGCTTGATTTCCTGGCAGTGAAGACTTGGAGAAGAGTTGCAAACACATAGCTCCACTCCTTTCTCAGATTCTTTCTGTTTAGCTTCCAAGATTGATCCCATCTTAGTAGTTGATGAACTCAAAGAATTCCTCTAACTCTGCATTAGTGGCCATTCTGTCAAATGACTCTTGTTGTAGGCCCAGTGCTTGGTTCATGTCTGCAGTAGTGATAGTGATTTCCTTATCTTGAATCTTGCAGTAGATGATGTATGAAGTGATTGCGTTTTCCAGGGCTACAACCTCCACAATAGCAGTACTCCAGAACTGTTCCAGAATATCTAGATACAGAGTTGGGTTGGCAGAGAGTGCATCCTTGATATATGACTCAGCCATCCATTTCACAAAGCACTTGAAATTGGCATTGGGTGCTTCAACATCACTAGTGAGAGCGATGAAGTTGGTGTTGAACTTTACTGTTGCCATTTGTGTAGAAGAGAGAAAAGAAATTGAAGGTTGAAGAAGAAATTTGGCTTTTCGTAGCTAGGGTTTCAGGGGTTTAGAGAGTGTAGATGCTTGAGAAATCGAATGAAATGAATCGAATAGATGTGAAATTGTATAAGTATGAAGTACTTGAATTGTCGATTAGCGGAAAGTTTTGTATCGACAAGTCAGGCATTCGAGAAGTAGAAAACAACTATTCGAGAAGTCAAGAATGGCTTAATCGATAACTCAAGCAGATAGAAACTCACAGCTGGCAGTTATCTAACTTAGAAATAATTCTAAATTAAATAAAATATGTTTTTATGAGTGAATTAAACTTTTAGACAAAAGTCCAAAATCGGTTAAAATTCAGCGAGAATTCAGCCTTTTCAAATGATTCGAGAACTCAAATATAGTGTTCGAGAACTCAATCATTCGAGAACTCAGTTACTATATTCGAGAAGTCAAGAATACCTCTATTCGATATCTCAGAAAGACTCTATTCGAGAACTCAAGAGTACTCTAATGAGACTTATTAGAGATGTCGAATAGTGAATCATTCGAGAAGTCTGACTTATCGAACTATACCCATCACTCATAAAAATTTGATTTTCACTATCTTTTAAAATTTACCAGACATATTCATTGAAAAATATCCTAGCAAATTAAACAGTGATTTTCTCAAAATTTCATAGAAATCTTAAGTTAATAGAAATATGATTTTCAACATGTGCAACAGATTTGAAATATTTATAAATCATATTTCAGCCAACACTTACTCCAAAAATATTGAGAATTTAGATAAAGTAAGTGTTTACTACTGCAACAATCTAGATGGTGTATTCACTTAGCCAGAATCTGAAGAATTCAGCATTCCAATCTCACTTACCAACCTTGTGAAGGTGGCTTCATCTAATGGCTTAGTGAATATATCAGCTAGTTGTTTATCTGTAGAGACATAATGCAACTCAATGGTTCCATTAGTTGCATGTTCTCTTATGAAATGATATCTGATGTCAATGTGCTTTGTTCTAGAATGATTGACAGGATTGGCAACTATAGAGATTGCACTTGTGTTGTCACACATGATTGGAATTCTTTCCAACACAAGTCCATAATCTCTAAGTTGATTTCTAATCCAAAGCACTTGAGCACAGCAACTTCCAGCAGCTATGTATTCAGCCTCAGCTGTAGAAGTTGACACAGATTGTTGCTTCTTGCTATACCAAGAAACTAACCTTTGTCCAAGAAACTGGCAGCTTCCTGAGGTGCTTTTCCTATCCACTCTGCATCCAGCATAATCAGCATCAGAATAACCAACCAGATTGAACCCCGTGTCCTTAGGATTCCATAATCCCAAGTTTGGAGTGCCCTTCAGATATCTAAAGATCCTTTTTATTGCAATCAAATGTGATTCCTTTGGATTTGATTGAAACCTTGCACACAAGCATGTAGCAAACATGATGTCTGGCCTACTTGCAGTGAGATAGAGTAGAGAACCAACCATGCCTCTGTAGACTGAGATATCTACTTTCTTGCCTTTAGCATCTTCATCCAGTTTAGTGGCAGTGGCCATGGGTGTCTTGGCAGGTGAACAATCTTCCAAGTCAAACTTCTTCAATAAATCCTTGATGTACTTGGTTTGACTGATAAAGATACCATCCTTCCTTTGACTGACTTGCAACCCTAGAAAGAATGTCAACTCTCCCATCATACTCATCTCATATCTGCTCTGCATGAGCTTAGAGAATTTCTCACACAGCTTCTCATTTGTAGAGCCAAAAATGATATCATCCACATAAATTTGAACTAGGATAATATCATCACCATGCTTCTTGTAAAACAGTGTCTTGTCCAATGTGCCTCTAGTGAATTGATTATCAAGAAGAAATTGTGATAAAGTATCATACCATGCTCTTGGAGCTTGCTTAAGTCCATACAATGCCTTAAGCAATCTGTAGACAAATTCTGGGAAATGTGGATCCTCAAAGCCAGGTGGTTGTTGCACATAAACCTCTTCTTCCAACTCTCCATTTAGAAATGCACTCTTGACATCCATTTGATAAACTTTAAAGTTTGAATGAGCAGCAAATGCCAAGAATATTCTAATGGCTTCCAATCTAGCAACAGGGGCGAATGTCTCATCATAATCAATGCCTTCCTGTTGAGAGTATCCTTTTGCAACCAGCCTTGCTTTGTTTCTTATTATTACACCATCTTCATCCATCTTATTCTTCAGAACCCATTTTGTTCCAACAATGGTTCTATTCTTTGGTGCAGGCACAAGTTCCCATACTTTGTTCCTTTCAAATTGATTCAGCTCTTCTTGCATGGCAATAATCCAATTTGGATCCAACAGTGCATCATCAAGTTTCTTAGGCTCAACTTGTGATAGAAAACATCCATAGAGGCACTCATTTTGAGTTGCTCTCCTAGTCCTTACTCCTGCATTAGGATCTCCAATGATTTGCTCTGCAGTGTGTGATCTATCCCATTTCCTCGAGTGTTCAGCCTGACTTCTCATTCTTGATGTTGCTTCATCATCCACATCATGGTCATCCTTATTTTCTCCCCCTGTGAAGTTGCCATTACTCACAGGTGTGTCTTGGATGCTTGTTTCTCCACTATCGATTGGCACAAATTCTTCTCTTGTATCATCAATCACTTGAGTTTGTTGAACTTGAGTTTCAACTCCAGTTTCAATCTCTTCATCAGAATCATCTAGATTATCAAACTTCAATGGATCTTTGTCTTCATCATTGGCTTCTTCTAGTCCAGGTAGTTTGCTGTCATCAAATGTTACATCTGTGCTTTCCATAACTTTCTTTTGACTGATGACATAAACCTTGTATGCAATTCTTTCCATAGAATAACCAAGAAAAATTCCTTCAAATGCTTTTGCATCAAACTTTCCAACATATTCAGAATTATCCTTTAGTACAAAGCATTTGCTTCCAAAAGTATGAACATACTTTAGAGTAGGCTTCTTTCCAGTCATCAAGTTGTAAGGTGTCTTTCCAGTGTTTTTGTTGATGAGGGTCCTATTCTGAATATAGCATGCAGTGCTCACAGCCTCAGCCCAAAAACATGTAGGCATTTTTGCATCAAGTAACATTGTTCTAGCAGCCTCAATTAGAGTTCTATTCTTTCTCTCAACAATTCCATTTTGTTGTGGAGTCCTTGGAGCTGAGAATTGCTGAGAAATGCCATTCTCTTTGCAGAATGCTTCAAGTGTGGCATTTCTGAACTCTGTTCCATTATCACTCCTCAGTGCAATCACACTTGCATCGTTTGCCTTTGCTTCCTTGTCAACTTTCTTTTTGTGCTCAATAATTACTTGTGGAGCCTCATCTTTTGATGCCAGAAATTCCACCCATGTATACCTTGAAAAATCATCAACCATTACCAGGGCATACTTCTTTCTTCCAAGTGACATTATGTTGACAGGCCCAAACAAATCCATATGGATGAGTTGTAATGGCTTGGTTACTGATGTCACTGTCTTTGACTTGTGGCTTGATCTCTTCATTTTTCCTTTTTGACAGGCCTCACACACTCCTTCTTGACAGAATTCGAGTGTGGGCATGCCTCTCACTAACTCTCTTTTGACTAGAGAATTAATGGCCTTGAAGTTCAGGTGTGATAGTTTCTTGTGCCACAGCCAACAATCTTCATTTGATGCTTTTGAGTAAAAGCAACAAATTTTGTCCTTGTTTGCAGAGTCCATATTGGCTACAAACAGGCTTCCCTTCCTTACTCTAGATAGAGCAAAATCACCAGTCTTCTTGTGGGTGATCAAACATTCATCTTTGTCAAAATTCACTTTGAATCCTCTATCAGTAAACTGAACAACACTTAACAGATTATGCTTGAGCCCCTTGACTAGTGCTACATCTTCAATGATGACATTTCCAACTTTCAGCTTGCCATATCCCAATGTGTTACCCATGCTGTCATCTCCAAAAGCAACCATTGGGCCAGCCTTTTCCTCATACTGTGATAGCAGGGCCATATCACCAGTCATATGATTTGAGCATCCACTGTCCAAAATCCACATGACCTTCTTTTCACTTTCTTTGCCCTGCAAACACAAAGGTATTACTTTTCCTTTGGTACCCAAACAAGTTTGGGTCCATGTGACTTAGAGACAGTTTTATCATAAACAACATGCTTGTCAACTTTCTTAGTGTTAGTCTTCTTGTCACTGTTGGAAGTCTTAGAACCTGAGGTTTCAGACTTAGGTGACAAAGGTACCTTCCTAGCTTTAGGAGGACTTGAAGACTTTGACCTTGTGTAGTGTGTGTGAGAATTGTGACTGATACAACCATCAATGAATTGCCTTCTTAAATTAAAACAACTAGTCATAACATTCATATTGCATGGCATACAGTCAAATTTATCACAGAAAGGTGCATCTCTATGACTTAGAGGCACAGAACAATCATAGAAAGGTTTAGACACACTACCAACAGGTTTCTTGCATGCATGAGTTAAATGATTGGTACTGAGACAGTTCTGACAAGTTTTCCTAGGGGCATTAGGCATATAAGCATAGTTGTTATCCTTGTTAATCCCTAACTTGCCATTTCTGTTCTGTTTCTTCTTAGTCACTTTCTTTTCTGATTCACTCATCCCAGCTGAGACAAACTTAACAAACTTCTTAGGTCTTGGCCTATCAACTACTGGTTTCTTGGTCTTTGACTTGACACTCTCACTCTTAGAGGATGCTTGCTGTTCACTAGATTGTGCTTCATCCTCATCATTCAATATTTGCTTGATGAGTAAGGCATCTTCATCAATTTCAAATGTTGATTCCTTAAAAATTGGATTTTCAGTTTTTCTCAAAATGTGAGGCACTTTCTCATGAACAGTTGTGTCCTCTTCAATGACAACATAGCCTTTCCTTTGTTTGAGAGAGTCATAGTCAAGTCCAATAGCTGCTTTGGGTTTAGCTTCAATTTTCTCACAGTAGGATTGCACTAAACCAGATGATTTCTTGAAAGTTTTTAGTTTGAATTCATTCTCAGCTAATTCATCCCTAAGAGCCTTCTCTACTTGACTAGCACATAAAACCTTGTTCTTCAAATATTCAACTTCTTTCTTAAGGTTTTCTACTTGCATAGTAGTTAGCTCAAGTTCCTCATTCTTTTTGGTTAATATTTCATTTCTAGTAGACAGTTTAGCAATCTCCTCATTAGCAGCAGTCATACTAGTATGAATATTAAACATTTCAACAGATAATTGTTCAATCATGCATTTGTACTCAGAAACAGACATGTCTATAGTAGTGAGAGATGGTACCTGAGAATCAGATGAAGATGAGTCATCCTTGGAGTTGGCCATCAAGGCATAATTGCAGAATTCTTGTTCCTCTTCATCACTCTCAGAATCATCCCAACACTTCCCTTCAGCTATGTAGGCCTTACCATGTGTCTGCTTTTTCAGAAGGGCCTCATACTTAGCTTCGAGCTCAAGATAATCTCTATCCTTCTTTTTAGGCTTCTTGCATTCACTGGCAAAATGCCCTAGGTCATTGCATCTATAGCACCTTACAGATGACCTATCCACATAACTGGTTTTGAACTTATTTCTGTTTGGTTTCACAGGTGCCTTGTTCTTGTTGGCTGGATGGTTTTGAGTTTTTGGTTTGAAGGGTTGATTTCTTTTAAATCTGATGTTTGGAAATTTTCTGGCCATGAAGGCATATGAAGTATTTTCCATCCCATCAAGTTCTTCCAGAGTGTAAAACTCTTCTTCTTCTTCCTCCTTTTCCTCAACAGGTTCACTCACCCCAGCTTCAGTTTCTTCATCATCTGCTACCTCCTCTATTCTTAGCTGACTTGTAGATGCTTTTAGGTCCAGAATAGATTTGTTGACAATCAAGGCACATGATGTGTTTATCATCCTACCTTGGTTGGCTTGGATAGCCCTTTTCTGAAGCAACTCAAGTTCATGAGTCTTTAGGACTCCATAGAGCACATCATAGGTGACTTTGTTCAAATCTCTCTCTCTTAGAGAAATGACTCTTTGCTCCAGATGATTTGGTGAAGACAACAGAAATTTCATATTTAACTCCTTGGTGCTGTAAACCTTTCCATTCATCTGCAACTCAGTAACTATCTTGTGAAACCTTTCAAACATTTCAGTGATGCTTTCCTTGGGCTGTGCCATGAAAGCTTCATACTGTGTGACCAGTATCTGTTTCCTGTTTTCCTTAACCTCATCAGTCCCTTCACACAACACCTCAATGTGATCCCACATCTCTTTAGCAAACGTGCATGATGCAATGTTTGCAAACATTGACATGTCCATGGAATCAATGATAAGCAACATGAGGTGGCTGTCAAGAGCAACCTTCTCCCTTTCTGACTTTGTCCACTTTGATGGATCCTTGGCCTCATAAGATCTTGGGATAGTTGTGGTTCCAACAGTCTTCTCTGGTATCTCTTGTTGTGGAACAAAAGGACCATTCTTGAGAATCTCAGGGTACAAGGGATGAGAGGCTTTAATGAACAACATCATCTTTATCTTCCAGAGGTTGAAGTTTTCTTTGTCGAACTTAGGGACCTTCACCGTTCCTGTAGTCTTTGGTGTATTCGAACTTATGATCGTTTCTCTGTTTTTGAATAAACAGCCCGCTCTGATACCACTTGTTGAGTGTTGAATACGGTAAAAGAATACAGAGGGGGGGTGAATGGATTCTTGAACTTTTCTTGGATTGAGTCTATGTAGCAGATAAGTGCCTGTGTGTGTAGAAGTGAAGGTGCGGATAAAGAAACAACACAAGACACAATATCACTTTAATCTAATGTATTATTAGATAAAGGTTGCTACAATCAGTGAATACAAATGGTAGTATTCTCAGCTTCGTTTTTCTCAGAGAGATATAGCTTACAGTGTATGAAAAACTTGACTCAAAAAAGTTGCTAAGTTATGAAGTGAGGCTGTGTCCTTATAGAACATGGATACAGCCTACTTACTGCAAATACGGTAGCTAAACAAATTACTTTCTAGTCTGTCTATCCTTTTTGAGTAAGTGTCCAAACGGTTACAGATTTGACTTTGCAAAGCCTGTTTAGATCCACTTCTTTAGCTCCTTGTCTCTTCTATATCTCTCCAAGCTTCCTTGTAGGCTTTCCAGAGCACGTTACAGATTGTGGTCCATAAAGTGCATTGGCTTGTTGCAGGTTTCTGACTTGTACAATTTCTTCAGTATTTTGTCTCCAAGAATGTATTCGAGAAGTGACTAAGTAAGTGATTCGAGAACTAGAATTGACTTGATCGATAACTCTGAGTTCTCGAATACTGTTATATTGACATATCGAACCACTTCTCGAATAGCTCTTTTCCATCAGGATTCCTTGAGTTGTCGAATAGAACATTTGACTTATCGAATCCTCGAGATATCGAATAGCTTTCTGAGTCCTTGAGATATCGAATGGAACTTTGACTTGTTGACTCTTTGAGAACTCGAATACCATCTTGACTTGTTGACTTCTTGAGTTCTCGAATAGAGTAGTAGACATATCGAATCCCTGAGATATCGAATGAGATATCGAACAGTGTATTCAGAGATATCGAATAGTGTCTTGAGATATCGAATCTCTGACTTCTCGAATGCTGGACTTCTCGAATAGACAAATATACTTCTCGAATTGGTACTTAGGCAAATTCTTCATTTCTTCAAATCCCAACTGTGGTTATTTGACAGTCTTTAACTCCTTGCTTGAGGCATGAACCTTTGAACTTCTTTCAAGCATTATTCTAGACTCTATTTGTACAATTACACAACTAGGATTTGATGCCTACTTCAAGTACAATACAAACAGAAACTCTACAACTAGAGGTTCCCTCAGTTAAGAGGTCATGTAAGTAATGCAAAGCATTACAAACAATTAGGCTTGTTATTAGATGTGTACAGGCATGCCTCTGTAACTAACACTTAAGAAATACGATTTAGAAGTTAGCAATAAACAATCAGAGTCTCAAAATAAAGATATATTCAAAAATTCTTCAGACCCACTAACCCACGTTGACACGTAGGTTACCCACGATTTTTGGAAAATAAAATCCAAAATTGATTTCAATTAAATAAATCAGGGTAAAATAAAATCAATATTGATCAACTTCATTTCCTAATGTGATCTTTTTCACCAAGATAATCAAAATTCTCAATGTGATTAAAAATTAAAAATAATCATCAATCCTGATGAAATTTTCCATGTTTTCCTGATCACTATCATCCTGATTCCAGAGATTTAACTAGAGTTCCACGTGGCAATTTCAAAATTTAACCTGAAAAGAACATCAATAATCCAAACAAAAATATTTTGTTAGATTTTCAAAATATCTTGAAAATACGAGAGGACCAGTCATACGCATTGATATATACGCTGATACTTTGAACATTTAAAATGACTGTTCAGCTTTTCATTATTTCCTTTATAAACACCTGATGTCCTTTGCCTTTCTTAACTCCACAACCACACAAAACTTCTCTGTAATCACAGAGCTTCCACAAAACACAATGGCCTTTAACCCAATCTTCCAATTCCTCACAAATAATGAACTGATTGTTCATGACGAAAGGTTCATAGTTTGTCTCTTTGAAGAGATGACTTTTCTCATCACTTTAGACATGATTGGAGTAGATTCAAATAATATCCAGAACCTTCTCTTAAAACATCCATCTGTTGGATACAATATCCCTCTAACCTCCTCAAAACTTGAGGATGAAGAATTTGGACAAGAGTCTGAGGTTGATCTTGATGGAGATGCTATTCATTCTCCTCAACAAGAATGGAGTTGAGTCTGCTGCTCTCATTCAAGTCGCCCAGACAAGGAATCCAGGAGTAGATCATCAAGTTACTCTTGAGATGCTCCTTGTCCTGAAGTGATCTGTGAAGACTAAGAATAGCAACAACTTTAGACAAGAATAGGGTTATCAGTAGAAATTAGACAAAAAGATGTTTGTATTTCATTTTCATGTATGTAACGCTTTCGATTAATAAAAATACAAGTTCTTATTATCTACTTGCCTATTGTTGTTTATTGATCTGAAAAACAAATTAAATTATCAGTATGAATGAATTAAAGCTTGCTAGCATAAACTTAACAGAACTCAGAATTAGATCACTACATAAAATGAACTTTAGGATTTGAAACAACAACACACACAATTTCATAATCCTGATACTGACGATAAAATCCTGATGACGTCAGCATACTGATAGCAATCCTGATCCTGATAACAATAAGTCTATCATACTGAAATTTTTCAAAGTAAAATGTTACAGCTTAAGCAATTATCAATTAAGTATAGATCTTGACAAAAATATCAAGTCTATAAGCTGAAAACAACATACCTTGCTACTTTTGCAGATGTTAAAGATCTAGAAATTTAACATTCCTAACTCACTAACCAATCTAATGAATGTAGCCTCATCAAGTGGTTTAGTTAGAATATCTGCAAGCTGTTTGTCAGTAGGAACAAAATGAAGTTCCACAGTACCATTCTTAATATGTTCTCTAATTAAATGATACCTGACATCAATGTGCTTAGTCCATGAATGTTGAACTAGATTTTCTGCAATTTTGATAGCACTAGTATTATCACAAAACATAGGAATATTACTAAGTGTCATACCATAATCCATCAACTGATTTCTTACCCAAAGGAGCTGTGCACAACAACTGCCTGCTGCTATGTACTCAGCTTCTGCAGTTGAGGTTGAGACGGATTGTTGCTTCTTGCTTGCCCAAAAAATCAATCTGTTTCCCAAGAATTGACATGTACCTGTAGTGCTTTTCCTGTCTATTTTACACTCTGCATAATCAGAGTCTGAATAGCCAATTAGGGAGAAATCAGATTCTCTAGGATACCACAAACCAAGATTTGGAGTTCCTTTGAGATATCTAAAAATTCTCTTCACCGCAATTAAATGAGATTCCTTAGGATCACTTTGGAATCTAGCACATAAACAGGTAGAAAACATTATATCTGGTCTACTTGCAGTTAAATATAATAATGAGCCTATCATGCCTCTATAACTAGTATTGTCCACACTCTTTCCTTTAGGATCAGAGTCTAGTTTAGTGGCTGTTGCCATGGGTGTTTTTGCAACTGCACAGTCTTGAAAGTCAAACCTTCTTAAAAGATCTTTGATATACTTTGATTGATTAATGAAAATACCAGTCTCAGTCTGTTTGACCTGCAAGCCTAAGAAATAATTTAGTTCACCCATCATGCTCATCTGATACTTAGACTGCATAAGCTTGCTAAACTTAGCACACAACTTTTCATTAGTAGAACCAAATATGATATCATCATCATAAACTTGAACTAAAAGCAATTCACCTTTTATCTTTCTAAAGAATAGAGTTTTGTCAATTGTACCTCTTGTGAAGCCATTTTCAAAAAGAAATTTAGACAAAGTCTCATACCATGCTCTTGGTGCCTGCTTTAGTCCATATAGTATCAAGTTTGTAGACATGATTTGGAAACTTTGGATCAAAAAACCCAGGTGGTTGCTCCACATACACTTCCTCATCAAGCTTGCCATTTAGAAAAGCACTCTTTACATCCATCTGGTATACCTTAAATTTTGAATAAGCTGCAAATGCAAGAAACATCCTGATTGCTTCCAATCTTGCTACAGGGGCAAAGGTTTCATCATAGTCAATTCCTTCTTCCTGAGAGTAACCCTTGGCCACCAGTCTTGCTTTGTTTCTTATAATCATACCAGATTCATCTAGCTTGTTTCTGAAAACCCATTTTGCACCAACAATTGATCTGTCTTTAGGTCTTGGTACCAATTTCCAGACATTGTTTCTCTCAAACTCATTTAACTCCTCCTGCATTGCAATTACCCAATCAGGACCTGTAAGGCTTCTCACCTTCTTAGGTTCATTCTTTGAGAGAAAGCAACTATACAAGCATTTATTCTGAATTGATCTTCTAGTTCGAACACCACTATTTGGATCACCAATTATCAAATCTTCAGTATGATCCTTTGTCCATTTTCTAACAGGTGGTAGATTGCCTCTACTAGACTCTCCCCCTAAGTTAGTGGTATCTCTTATAGAAGAACTCTCTCTACCTTCAAAAACTCCCCTTTGATCAATAGAATCAATAGATTCCATATTGCTGCTAGTTGCTGATCTTTCCTCAGTAGACTCTGAAGAATCAGTTCTGATGGAGTAGACTCTGAATAGCTAGTCTACTCCTGATGATCACGGTGTCCTCCTTGATTTATTTGATCCCCCTCAACAATAGCATTCCTTTGAGAAGCAATAGTAATTCCTTCTGGAGAACCTTCATCATCACTGGAGAGTATCTCAGAATTCTTCAGATTTTCAAATTCCAACTTGTCATGGCTTTCATCAGTTTGCAGAATTCCAAATTTCTTGTCATCAAATGCAACATGAATTTATTCCATAACAATGTGAGTTCTGAGATTATAAACCTTGAAGGCCTTTGATGCTGAATATCCTAAAAAAATTGCTTCATCCAATTTGGCTTCAAATTTTCCAAGTTGTTCTGGATGAACTTTTAGGACATAGCATTTGCATCCAAAGATGTGAAAATATTTCACACTTGGTTTCTTTCCTTTAATCATCTCATAGGGAGTCTTTCCATGACTATTTACCAAGGTACAATTTTAAGTGAAACATGCAGTGTTAATAGCTTCTGCCCAAAAATAGGTTGGAAGTTTTGCATCTGCAAGCATGGTTCTTGCTGCCTCTATGAGAGTCTTGTTCTTTCTTTCCACTACACCATTCTGCTGAGGCGTTCCAGGTACAGAAAATTGTTGAGTGATTCCATTGTCTGCACAATACTCCTCCATTATAGAATTCTTGAATTCTATACCATTGTCACTCCTAAGTACTTTGACTTTGTACTCAGAGCTATTCTGAATATTCTCGACAAGTTCAATGATTTGCTGAGGAGCTTCATCCTTCTTGTGTAGAAAGAACACCCATGTGAACCTTGTGAAATCATCCACTATGACTAGAGCATATCTTTTCTTGCTAATAGTCATGATGTTTACTGGACCAAACAGATCAAGATGCAGCATGTGAAATGGTTCAGTAATTGAATTTTCATTCTTGCTCTTGAAAGTGATTCTTCTCTGTTTTCTAAGCTGACAGGCATCACAAAGTCCATCTTGCACAAAATTTGCCTGAGGTAGGCCTCTCACCAGATTGTGCTTAACAAGTTGATTAAGCTTCTTGAAGTTGCCATAAAGAAATAACATGGGAAGAAGTTTAAAATCAGGTACAATCGTAGTGGTGTTCCTATTGGAGATACTAGACGCACGTTGCAGTCCTATGTAGGCATGTTAGCCAGGACAATGGCACCGATCGATATACCATCATGGCTAAATTGGATGATGATTTAAAAGCAAAAATATGGAGTGATGTTTAGGTAGAATCAAAATTTGTTTTTATTTTTGAATTATAGCATATGACCATTTAAAAATGTTAGAAATGGTAGAATAATTGATTTTCCTATGTTTTTCCTTCAGGGTACGTTCAAAGTGGAACCAGAAAGTGAGCATTTTGTTTTGATGTCTGCTGGTACAAAGTGGAGATAGTTCAAGTCCAAGTTAACATGTGATTATGTGATGCCTTTTATTGGTCAAAAGAAAAAGTTGGCGAAGCCCCCGAGGAAGTATGCTTTTGTTGGTAAGGAGGCATGGAAAAGATTTGTTGCAATCAGGAGCACCGATGATTGGAAGGTATGCGGTATAGGGTAGTAATATATGAAGTATGATGCGGGAACCTTTAATAATTCTCTATAATTTTATGCAGGAACTTAATAAAGAACAAAGTGAGAGAATGAGTGAGCGAAAATATCCCCACAGGATGTCAAGGAAAGGATATGTTGGTGTGCAAGAGGAAGAAGTATGCATTTATAGAAAAAATTAATAATTTTTTTCAAGCATTTTCATTTCTTAAGTGCCTGGTGACAATTTTTTTGTTTAATTCTTTTTGGCAGGAGGCGGCGGGACGGATGGATCCCGAGGAAGATCCTGATCGGGCAATTTTATGGAAAATTGGTCGTATGAAAGATAATGAAAATGATGAAGAACTGGCTGAGATATATGGCAGAATTGTAAGATTTTTTTTCCTTTTATACTTTATTATTTCACGTCGAATTTAAGAGCAGTCCATAATTTGAGTCATGCATTAACAGGATGATTTGCTCGAAAAGAAGCGTACGGGTGAATTTGTTCCTAGCGGAATGAGTGATGTGCTGAGTACTGCATTGCAAACACCGGAGCATTCAGGTAGGGTAAGGGGAGTTGGAAGCTTCATCAGTCCATCAAAATACTTCAACATGCCAAAAAAGAGAAAGAACCAAAGTTCCAAAGCTGAAAAAGAGACGAGGGATGAGCTTGAAAAAACAAAGGCTGAGCTTGAAAGAACAAAGAACGAATTTTCACAGCAGATTAATGAGTTGAAGGCCATGATGGCCAATTTTCAATCACCAAATTTATCTGACAAAGTAAGTTGTCCAGTAGAACAACTTGATGAATTGATGGCCAACAATGAGGATGATGATATTTTTATTGTACCTGATCCCGTACGCCCCCTTCTCCACCTGGAAACAAGGTAAAACAATTACGCACACCCACACAGATATATAAATACAAGTCAAGGTTTTAATGGGATATGATTTGTGATGACGGATACTTACAATTTAACTCATATATCTAGGGTCCAAAAAAATATGAGCTGGTAGTTGATAACATAGACAATAAGGTAGCTTTTGGTAGGGTTGTACCTGATGGTGACGTGGGTAAGTCGGTACATGGAATGCCTCTGCAACCGGGACATGTTCGTGTCTCGGTGGATGGAGTCATCAAGGGAGATGCTTTGGTTCCGGTGCCCATAGTTGGTGAAATTGAGGCCGTCTGCCAAGCTGTTGGGTCTTATTTAGCGTGGCCTCGGGACATGATCTCCTTCACCCCCACACTAGCTAAGGCATGTAGAGTTAATTAAGGATATTTTACAGTTGATCACTTGAATAATATGTAGATATATGAACTTGCATAATAAGAATTGTATTTAGATATCATTTTATTGTTTATTTGCAGAAAAAGAAAAATGAAGTTCAGTCAACTAAGAAGCCAAAAAAATGAATTAGACAAGCTGCATGAGATGTTTGCAAATGTGAATCCCGATAAGAAAGTTCCTCATCGCTTTAAGTTGTTGTACAAACATGATGTTACCTTTATGAAAGAAAAAGGAGATTCCATTCAGATTGGATGTGATGAAGATGTGTTTGGAATTGCAAAAACTTTATACGTGTTGCATGAGAATGTAATTGATTTGTTGAAGTTTGGAATGATTGGCGGGGACGTTATATCAACTTACATGGCGTAATTTTCCCCCTTTTTTCAATTTTTTGTCTCAAATTTTTCTTATTTTAATACGAATATTTACGGTAAAATGTTTATATTTAATCTGTAGGTATTTGTCTACTGTGGTTGCTGCGAGGAATTTGGATATGTTTGCGTTTGCTGATCCTGGAGCCACATTCAAATTGAATGATGATTTTGAAACTTACATTGTTAATAGGCTGATGGCTGGACCTTCGCGGATATTATTCTTGCCTCATAATGAATAGTAAGCCTATAGTGTTTATACTTTATAGTATTTAGCTAGAAAAAAACAGTCTACTGTTAGTTTATAGTATTTACAGTTAAGACTAATATGTGTGGTAGTTGTAACTTTATATAATTAATTTAAAATCTAAGAACTGATTTTTTTTTATCATAAAACAACTATCATTGGATTTTGATATTGATTTGGGAATCTGAAATTTTCATTCTCAATCCATTGCATTCCAGCAAGTTTGATGTGCTAGAAGCAGCGTTAGTACGGTAATACTTTTTTACCCCTGATTTTGATATATATATATATATATATATATATATATATATATATATATATATATATATATATATATATATATATATATATATATATATATATATATATATATATATATATATATATAGAGTTGGGTTCAGTGGAGACCATGTTTTTTGTGGAGTCTTGGAGTCCACTTTTGTTCTCCATACATTCATCAACATTTTACATTGCATTTAATAATTTTCTACGATCATCACCAAGATTAGTTAGGGTTTTGTCAACAATATCGTCAAAATCCATCACAAATATACATTATATTGCCCGCAATGACAAAATATTGAATTTGCAGAACAAATTTTATATTGCAGAACCAAGTGTTCAATAAAAAAATTTTAAAAATTAATTCAAGATATGTTTAGGCGTGTTTCGAAGCAGTTTACGATCATGTTCAGGAGGAAAACGTTTTTACATTGGTAAAACATTGTTAAATGTGGATGAATATATGCAGAACAAAGGTGGACTCCAGGACTCCACAAAAAACATGGTCTCCACTGAACTTTGTTATATATATATATATATATATATATATATATATATATATATATATATATAAGTCGTGGATTTCTCGGGTTTAATACTATTTCTTAATTAATACTCTTCTACAGAGCTGTCCGATCTTACAATGCTCAAACCGGACGTGTAAACAAAAATCCTAAAGTTAAACATCTTCTAGTCAGTATTATGCATGCACTTTAACTTAGGTTATTTATAGTTTATTTCAATATATTTGGTTACACAGATCGATAATTTGGTTATTATTGGATTAGGGATCCCCTAAACAACCCGGTGGGACTGAATGTGGGTATGTAGTCATGCGCTACATGAAGGACATAATTGAAGACAAGGAAATGGAATTTATGACTAAGGTGTGTGGTTTAATTTGTGTGATTTAGCAGAATATATATAAGTTTCTTGGTTTTGGGCGCATGCACAATTTTTAAGATGTTCTACTGATCTGTTTAATATTCACAGTGGGCTGCGAAGAATCGGAAGAGTATTTACACAAAGGAGGATCTTGACGTCGTTCGTTGTGAGGCACTTGATTATATCCAGGGATTTGTGTAATCATCGACGACCAACTGAATGGCTTTCAAGCCTTAGTCTGCTGCTACTATTTTGTTAAGTTTTCTAATACTGTTATTGTCTATTTTAGTTAAGCTGCTGTTTAATGTAGTTGACTGTGGATGGTGTAATGAATGGATGGTTTTGGTTGGTGTACGTAGTAGATGTTAATGAATTATGTGAATGTTTTGTATTGCTTTTGGGTAATGTCAAATTGCTAACTTTGGTGAATGTTTTGTAATACGAAACAAGGTTGCTGCCGTTCTAATTATGAACGTGCATGCTGATTTTGATATTGTTTTGCTAATTTTTGGGCACATAATTATGCAAATATAACACATCACATTATCGAAAAAATGATGTTAAAACCCAGAACAGACATCACTTTTTAAAGCAAAACTGATGTTATTGCAGAGAACATACATCAATTTGAGCCTATACGATGTGGTATATAATTTACAACATCGGTTTTCTATTCAAAACCGATGTAGTATACAATTTACACATCGGTTTTCTAACCAAAACCGATGTAGTATATTGGTTGAGACATCGGTTCTGGTTTAAAAACTGATGTTGTAAGTAGCTATTAACATCGGTCAGGAACTGATGTAATAAGTAGTGTTTAACATCGGCCCTGAACCGATGTAAAACACATAGACTTTTAACCTCACACGGCAAGACATCGGTTTTGAAACTTTTTAACATCGGTCCAGAACTGATGTCTATTGACTGATTTGGCGTAGTGCAAAACCATTTTTTTTTCTTTGAACATAAACAGTTTATTGAAATAAGGATAAAAGAAATCTTGCCTCGATCCAAAAGGTATGACCCGTTGTTCGTCTTGAGTTTCTATAAAAACGAAAAGGATCATCGTCAGAATATATTCCACTTAACCACTTATATAGTAATACCCTTAACACATACTATACGTTTAACATACTATTTATAGACCAAAAGTTCCAAGAACTTATCCATTATTAGACTCCATAAAAGTTTCAGTGTTTTTCACCATTTCCTTATTAACCACACATGACTGTAAAATTTCTCATAAATTATCAATTTCGAATTTGACACAAGGTCAGTGGGGTTTGACTCTCTATTCACCCTACTATATTGTCCCAAAATTTCATAATTTCTAAAGATGTTTAAGTATGGTAATTATGGCCTCAAAGTTGACACAAATGCATTTTCTCGGTTTCCGAACGACTTTCACTAAAACTCACTTTTCTCCTAAACCGTTCATTGGATTTTGACGTACCTTATATCAAAACGATCTATGAACTAAGATCTATCCTCTCATGGTCAGTTGACACACCCTACTGACCCTTACCAGTTCGTGACCTCTGCCCAAATACAAGGTAGTTTTAGTTTTAACAAAAATCGGACATTATAACGGCTATACTTTCATACTTTGCACTATCACCCTTCCAAACTCATCATCCAACACATATACCATTCCATTCACCATGTGGTCATCATACCAGACATGGTTACAAGCATATAACATCTCCATATTCAATCAACTCAACTTATAACACACATATAAGCATGGTTTCATGTCTTCTACAAGTTTAATCCTTAAACTAGCCATAATCCATAACAAACTCAAAAGGGTAAGAATGTTTATACCTTCCTTGATTCTCTAATAACACTAACAAAACTTGATGATCCTTCAATAAGCCTTAGATAGTCCTTAGGAAACTATATCTTGATCATCAAAACAAGAACACAAATTAGTAATTTCGGAGTTACTATTCATCTGTTCAAAAAATGCAAAAATGAGGGCCTTACCATGCTTTTCTGGATGAGGATCCTGAAGAAGAGTTTTAGAGCATCTTAATACCTTTCCAACAAGCTATAGAACACAAAATTTCATTGAGAAATGAGGGAGATACGGCCATTTTTCTCTGCTGCTGCTTTACCCGAAAATGGAGAAGTTTGGTGTTGTTTGTTTCTCTTGACTAATAATTTGCTAATGCCTTATCCCTTGTACATTTCTCTAATATTTGGGTGCATCCTGTTTTAATGTGTTGCTGGATATCTATAGGACCAAGTGTTGATGGTCTAGTGGACCATTTGTCAAGCTAGAAACATGTTACTCCATTTTGTGGTGTTTTACTACCATGTCCTTTCCTTTTTAAGATTCCTTCCACCACTACCCTTGCACTTTAGATATTGTTCCCTTAATATTGATGAAATCAGTTCTTATTACTCCTTGGGCCGAAATTTGGGCTCATGTTTGGGCCTCGTTCAAAGTTCTCTTGTCGTTTGATCCATCGAATGATTTCTGCGATCGTCTCAGTGGTTTCTCCTTTGTAAATTCCTTGGATATATAATATCCTCTCCCAAATCATATATTAGTGTGTTAGGGTGATTCTAATACTCAAGTAGGTATTAGATCCAATATCCTTGGTATATTCTCTTTTTCTCAGAAATTGCTCTCCTGGTTATCTCTCGGGTTCTCAAGCATTCTCAAACTCGTTTAACAATCTAAATTCCCTTGGCATTTCCTTGACTTGATCACTCCTTGGTTTAACCTAATTTCACTATTTCCTCAAGATATAAACCCTTTAACATTTCTATACTCCATAATATCACATTCAACCGAGTCTCAATCGAAATCGAAAATCCTTAAAGTCCATATTCAGGAATTTCTGAAATCCATTATCATTTTGAGTCACTCATTCTCATAGTACAACACTAATATGGTTCCTGATTATTCATTTTCCATTTCAAATCTATGGTACTTACATACCATTTCCCTAAATCCTCAAAATTACTATTCATTTAGGCACTGTAGCATTCTAAAAGTTAGGGTTATTATAGTCTTCCCCCCTTAAAAGGATTCCGTCCCGGAATCACGGAATCACGTTGAAAATATCGATAATTACCTTTCCCACATAAAACCTTCAAATTCTCACATTACTTCCTCCATCTTTTAGTTCTTCCATAAACATCTCTATCTTGTTTGTACAGAAATACACCAACATAAATTTGCTTGTCATTCATCAACATGCCATTTAGCTTTTCAATAGTAGTACTTTCACTATCTTTTTCTTGCAAATCCCCTCCTATATTCCTGATTATTCATTTTTCATTTCAAATCTAGGGTACTTACATACCATTTCCCTAAATCCTCAAAATTACTATTCATTTAGGCACTGCAGCATTCTAAAAGTTAGGATTATTATATAAAGGGTTAAATATCAAAGTGGTCACTGAAGTGAAAGGCATGTATCAATTCGTTCACCGATCTTAACGGTGTATTATTTGAATCATTAAAGTCATAATAAATATCAAACAAATACCTGTATATATGTACTCGGGAAGTAAAAGTAATTTTTAATCTAGTTCTACACATTTTTTTAAATGCTACTATAATCAAATGAAAGGTTATGAATTCTAGTATTTTTGATAATATATTTAGAATTAAAAAAATTTATTTACTATTATTTTTAATTAAAATAAGGAAAATGACAATAAAATTAAAAATAAATAGTAAATGAATTTTTAAAAATCTAAATATATTATCAGAAATACTAGAATTATTAACCTTTCGTTTGGTTATGGAAGCATTCAAGAAAAATGTGTAGAACTTAATAAAAATTTATTTTTACTTCTTGAGTACGTTTTAAAGGTATCCATTTGTGACTTTAATGATTCAAATGATACCCCGTAAGATCGGTGAACGAATTTATATATGTCTTACACTTCAGTAACCACTTTGATACTTAACCCATTATATAAAAGTTGAAGTAAATCTAATTAGAAATGTATGTGTATGAGTAAGATTTCTTTTTGTTAATTTAATTTTTATGTAATTTGAAAATGCATAAAAATATACTAAATATTCTATGTTATTTAAGGGTTTGTTTAGTGTGTGCCCAAGGGCACATACTAAGAATCCGTGCTTGATAAGTTGTCAAATTTTGATTGGTGGATATTTATGTGAATGCAGGGGGTCCAGGGTCCATCATTATTAACGAAATCTCCACCAATTAAAATTTGACAACTAAGCTAATACGGATTCTTAGCATGTGTCCTTGGACACACACTAAAAAATTCGATTATTTAAATTTAGAGCCTGTTTGGTTGTATCTCCTTAAAGGAGTTTTGGGCTTTAAGGAGAAAAACAGTCGTTTGGCTAAGCGGACTTTAAGCCGGCTTTAAGTTAAAAACAGTTTGGGTTAAGTATCAAAATGGTCACTGAAGTGGAAGCCAAATATCAATTTGTTCATCGATCTTTACGGGGTATCATTTGAATCATTAAAGTCATAATAAATATCAAACAAATACCTGTATATATGTACTCGGAAAGTAAAAGTAATTTTTCATCGAGTTCTACACATTTTTCTTAAATGCTACCATAATCAAATGAAAGATTATGAATTCCAGTATTTTTGATAATATATTTAGAATTTAAAAAATTTATTTACTATTTATTTTTAATTAAAAGAAGGAAAATGATAATAAAATTAAAAATAAATAGTAAATGAATTTTTAAAAAACTATATATATTATCAGAAAAACTAGAATTATTAACCTTTCGTTTGGTTATGGAAGCATTCAAGAAAAATGTGTAGAACTCAATGAAAAATTATTTTTACTTTTCGAGTACATTTTAAAGATATCCATTTGATATTTATTATGACTTTAATGATTCAAATGATACCCCGTAAAGATCGGTGAATGAATTGATATATGGCTTCCACTTCAGTGACCACTTTGATACTTAACCCAAAACAGTTTTAAGTCATAAGTTCCATTTAGGTACTTTTGACTTATGACTTATGACTTATGGATTTTTTTTTTTCTTTTTACACAATTCTTGTAAAAGTTTAAATATTATGAATTTAAAATTTTTCAAGCCAAATTTTACTTTAAGCCAAAATTATTAAATCCCCATTTAACTTTAAGTAAAATTACCCAAACACTTTCATTCAACTTAAAGTAAACAATTTCACTTTTTCCTTTAAGTTAAAAACACCCCATTAAATCAAAAATAACTTATTTTAAGCAATCCCAAACACCCTCTTAGTTTTCTTTTTTTTTTCACAGGGTCAGCTTAAGACAACATCCGGAGTACTGCTGCTACCATTTTCCAAGATAAAATATTAAAAACATGGAACAACTAATAAACATAATAAATGTGGTTGGTCCAACGTCAATAAGGACCAAAACCGAAATTTTGTTACCCCAATCAATTGATTTTTTTCTTAGGCGATTCTTGTACTAAATTCTAAGTTGTACTTTCTCTATTCCATTTAAATTGATTTATTTAATTTTTTTTATTAAACTAATTAATTTTGTAACTTAAATTACATTTATTATATGTTAAATATAATTAATGAAAAAAATATGAGAAGAAAATATAAATCATCTGTTATAACCTATATATTTTAAATATGTAAAAACGTAAATCAATAATTTTTAAAAATCATTCTAAATTTGGTCAATTTGATCAAAATAATAAAACGATCAATTTAGTGGACAAAAAGAGTACAACTGTTCCTCTGAAATTTCACGAGGTATATATTTAAAAGCATGCCTTAATAAAAAAGATATGTACATTATTTTAGGAAACACACTAAATATTTTAAGAAAAATAATCATGTTAACTTGAATAAGTAGTAATGGGTTGAGAGCTCTGTTATAGAAATCGGCCGATTTTTGAAAAATTGCCGATAAATCGGCCAAAAATCAGTCAAAATTTTGGAACCGATTCGGCCGATTTTGCAAAAATAATCATGTTAACTTGAATAAGTAGTCATGGGTTGAGAGCAGTGTTCTAAAAATCCCCGATTCAACCGATTAATCCCCGATTAATCTTCTGGAAGGTAGGCAACCGATTCGATTTTTGAAATCCGATTAATCCTGTTAATTTATTTAAAATGATATGTTTAATTGTAAATTATACTAATAAATTAAATATTATTATAATATCCGATTAATGCTCCGATTAATCCGTCCGATTAATCCCCGCCTACCCGATTAGGCGTTAGGCGGTACCCCAACCGCCCTGGACCGCCTAGCGATTTCTGGAACACTGGTTGAGAGGAATTCAATGTTAGAGCTATCTATTTATCATTTACAAGGTCTGGGTTTGATTTTCATCTATATCAGTATAATATAGAACAGTTATCCTTAGACTTAAACGAAAAAATGATGCTGCCTAAAATTTTTCATCATAGCTCTTGAAAACTGAAATTAAGGATGGATAGGAATAGGGCTGCACAAAGTAGACCCGGTCCGGTTCAATTTACCGGTCCAGACCGGAAAATTGTGCAATCCTAGATAGGAAGACCCGACTCGATTTGGTCCAATTTATCGGTCCAAACCGGAAAATTGTGCAATCCTAAATAGGAAGAAAGAGACGGAAAGGTTGGGATATGCAAGTGTCATGTACCAAGTAAAAACGGACTGCTTAATGTGCTTTTCAAAATAGTGACAACACTGGTAAAGAGTATAGACGTCAGATTTGGACTTCGAAGTTCGAAGCTCTTTTGTTAGTTTTTGTTATCTGATAGTATTAATGTTAGTGTTTCACGTTTTAGTTTATCACCAGGCTTATAATTCGTGCAGGATTATTTATAATAAATTTTCATCTTAGTTTTTATATTTTAATGTATATTTTTTAAGATATGATATACCGACCTTATTTTTGATAAAATTTGAACTTTCGATATTTTGAAAACAAAATGAAAGAAATACTGCTACAATAAATGAGATGTATATATGTTTCATTATTAAGGAAAACAATTATAGGAAAAATAGAATGTAACAATTAATATTTGATAGTTTTTTGAATCATGTATTTAGTTATATTTTTAAATTGAATAATACGAATGTTTAAATAAAATTTGTTGATGACGGTATAGACGGTAGATGAATAAAGGCCCCAATATCACAATTTAAAAGTAAATGACGTTAAATATCACACCTTAAAAACTTGGTCCCAAATATCACTTCAAAATACATTTTCGTGTAGCGTTTTCATAAAAATGAAAACGCTACATCGTGTAGTGTTTTTTTTTTTGAAACGCTAATCTAAACTATGTTTTATTGATTCAAACGTGAATTAAAACTCTATTTCATTCCAAAACGTCACTGTGTTTTGCAATTTTTTTTTGTTTTTTCCTAAATGTGTATTTGCAAATAATATTAAAAAATTATAATCAAATTTTCAATTAAAATTGTATTTTTAAAATTTAAAAATACAATTTTAATTAAATCTAGGGGATCAACAATTAACTTTTGGGGTTCAATATTTCCATTTTGGGTTTTAGAAATATTCGGACGACGAATAAACCACATACGAACTTAGGGTTTAGGGTTTGGAGTTGGACCTAAACCCTAGACCCTAAACCCTAACTAATCCTGATTTTTAAACACGTTAGCGTTCGCCGGATTCAATTTTTTAATTAAAATTTTAAAATTAAAAAACATAATTTTAATTAAATATAGGGGTTCAACAATTAACTTTTGGGGTTCAACGTTTCCATTTGGGGTTTAGAAATATTCAAAACGACGAATAAACCGTATACGAACTTAGGGTTTAGGGTTTGGGGTTTAGGGTTGTTTAGACCCTAAACCCTAATTTATCCTGATTTTTAAACGTGTTAGCGTTTAGAAATCAAGTCGCCGGATTCAATTTTTAATTAATTTTTTTTAATTTTATCTGTATTTCCTCGGGATTTCAACAATTAACTTTTGGGGTTCAATTGTTCCATTTTGGATTTAGAATATATTTAGGAGAAAACAAAGAAAAAACAAAAAAAACAAATTTTTTTCCAAAATTTTTGTAAGATAACGAATATTAAATTCGCCATACACATTTTTCTCTAAAAAAAGTTATGCAAACACAAATTTTTTTTCGAAATAAGTAACTTATAAGTTCAATTTAAGATTTGGCAAACGGGACCATTATATATGTTCCTTTTTTAATAAAAATTTGACTGAAATTTATATATCATATTATATAAATAAAAAAACTAAAAAAATTTATAATATTAAAAAATACATTTAATCTATTTTAAAATATAATTTCTCTAAAAAAATCAAAAAGCACCTATAAAATGGGGAATATCAGTTAAGACCGGGAGGGAGGATCATATAGAGATTTTTCTTTTCAATCTTTTCATACATTAGTCTTAGCATTGGTTCGAAGGCCACCTCTCTCTACTATATACATACACATACTTAGATACATACATGGCAGTCTTCTTACGGAAATCTAGAAGCGCTTTGCAGTATGTGAAGACAAGGCCTGGTTTAACTGATGCTTATAGTACATTTAGTAGAAATGTATATCCTATGCATTCATCATTTATTGGCCTTCCTGGTTACTCCGTTCGTTTTCAAGCTTCTCAACATTCTAGAGCTTCGCAACTGGAAGATCATGGTTACGCTGTCGATGATCAGGTATTTGTTGCTCCTCGTTTAAATTTATTAATCTTTTAAGTTATACAAGGATTACGGAATTTTGAAACAGTCGGGGCTAAAATATTCTATAAAATAGTTTTTTTTTAATTCATTAGTGATTAGCTGATTTTTGACTTCAAGATGGACTTGAAATGGAATAATTCAATGATTATCATAGCTCGGTTGGGACTTTAGCCTAGGTTAGGGGATGTTTGGCAAATCTGTCAATCAACTTATAAGTTACTTATTTTGGAAAAAATTTCGTGTTTACATACATTTTTTTAAAGAAAAATGTGTATCGGAAGTTTAATATTCGTTATCTTGCAAAAATAAGTTATTTATTTTAGAAAAAAGTACATATTTCTTAATTTTTTTTCAGAATAAGTAACTTATTTCTGAAAAATAAAATTTCTCAAACGAGTCCTTAGTCCTTCCTCTTGTTACGTTAGGCTTTATAGATATAAAAAAAGTAAAGCTGAGAGACAATATATATGTTGAGAGATGAACCGAATAGGAGGTTGCAGAATGATGGGAATTGAATGGTAACAAATGTAAAAAATGTGGTATTCTTTAATTAAATTCAGAACAGCTGAATTATTGCAATAGGATACGAATGCATATAAATGTCTAGTTGGCTGTTGGAAAACACATATTAGAATTAATCGATTCCAGCCGTACGTGTAACGTGTGGCCGTGACTGTGTTATCACCTGTATTGTATTATCACGAAGTTATCAAATACATACATGTATAATATGTTGGTAGGGACGGCTTAAGACATTTAGAGGTTTAAAGTCAACTTAAAAATTGTGACCTTTTATAATTTTATAATTTAATTATTATTATATAAATTTTATTTTTTTTATTTTTTTTATGCAAATTCTTTAATTATATTTTCAAAATCTAATTATTGTAATAAATTTTGTTCTATTGATAACGTAGCTAAACCATTTAATCGTTCTCGTAACATTGTTGATCTTAAATAATTCTTTATAAGTTTTAACTTAGAAAAACTTCTTTCTCGAGAAGCAAAAAATAGTTAACATTATTTTATATGCAATAAATGCATTTGGAAATGAATTATGTTTAATATAATTGAGAATATCAATAGGAGCACTATTTGTTATGTGTAAAAATTATACGTTTCTCAGGAAATATGGGTTCTATATTCATTTCAAAAATAATTTCTTTTGCAGCACTCATAGCATTTTCAAAAGCAATTATTAATATGAATAATTACTAATATTTGTTTGCCTAAGCTATTACTAATAATTTAGAATAGTTATCATTAAAATGAATATATTGTTAAACATAAAAACTACGATTTATGAGTTTCTTTTTTTACAATTTCTATTAAGTATTTTAACTTTTTTTGTTGAGTAAAAATATTATAAAATATTTAGAGGCCCAAAGCCGTTGCTTCTCCCGCCTTCTAGAAGCACCGCCCCTGCATGTTGGGGAAAGTTTTGGGATTTTTAGTATTTGCGTATAGCCCTATTGTCAAAGGGGTAGGTTTTCGAACATGAATTTTCACCCTTGTACGGCCTGCCCTTGTAACCCGGCTTCAAGAACAGTCAGCTTTCGAGAGAGGTTGTCACCAAGCAACCCGTCAAAACCAAGCACAACGGAACACTTAACCAAAAATGCAACACAGGAACCACGTGTGTGCAAGTGTGTTTAATTACCAAGCAAATGTAAAACGCACCAGCCAATTTACAGGCACCAAGTCCAACCTTTATATTAATCATAATATAAGGATACAACCCAGATTTATGCTTACAGACTTAGCCCTACTGCCTAGCATAAAACAATACAAGTGCATAATACAATATGAACTTGTACAAAACCAACTGAGAATACATATGAAATGCATATCTCTATATATAAGTCAAGACCCATGCTCAGCACCCAACTACTTGGCAGTTACCAGCAGTTACCAATATTTGAAATGTCTTCAACTGCATTTCCCACCATCCCTTGAGCCACAACTGCAAGGTAGTTATCTCACCCACTTATTTTTGCATTTTCCCCAGCAATGCACATAATATATATCACATATATATGTCACCAACATGTGCCCACGTTTTTAACTTTGCCTTAGTCATATTGGACTCCAAGCTCAGCTTCCAGCCTTGTGTTGCCCACATAAAACCACCCAGAAAGCCAACGAACTTAGCCAACCATGTTTTAACCAACCTGGCACCGCTACCCAGTTTGGTTACCCATGCCGCCAACGTCAACCCGTGAAGCCGCCCGCACCAACCAGTCGAGCCAACCCGGCACCAAATATGTTTTCCAGCCAAAGAGTCTTACAAACCCTCCCACACTTTGAGTTTGATGTCCTCATCAAAACATCAACAATTCTGAGAAACCATTTCTCCAAGTAGCAAACCAACACCTCAAAACCAAGGCTGTAATTCCGTCTGCGGTATGCCACTGCCCCCAAAACCAACTACCATAAGCTGATTAAGTAAACCTCCATAAACTAGCCCCCACTATCACCATAGCTTGATGACTTCTGTGTAGACGCCCAGCCGCCCACACCAATTTCCATTCTGACTTAAGTTCCAGCAGTGCCCCCAACCTTTGGAGACATTGACTTGGGCCCAACCAGAAAACCATCAAGTTCGCCACTATAACCAGAGGAGTCGCCAGCCTTTGGATCGATTCCACAAACCACACTGCCAACAACCACCTGTAGAGCCCCCAACTTTCTGACTTTCTTTTTGCCCTTATCAACTTGCATAGGAATAGCCTTAACAAAACACGGACATGCCTCATCCATGATCATAATCCCACCATAACGCACCATTACAGTACTACTAGTCATGATAAAGAAATCCATCCCTAGGATGCAATCAAAATCATCTAAGGCAACAACATGAAAAGTAAAGTTACCTTGCCATTCACCAATTTTCAAGTCCACACTTGAATAACCCCGAATTTTCTACACCTCAGGATTAGCCATCTTAATCTGACTCGAACATGATTCCAACTTCAGTCCGAGTTCATCAGCACATTTACCCCCAATGAAACTATTAATAACACCCGTGTCCACCATAGCCATCACTGTCTTCCTATTCACCAAGGCCTTGACTTACATTAACCCATCACCTTCAACAGATTTTTCAGTCCTCAGTGTAACCAAACGCATAGGATTCGCCCTTGCAAAACCCACTTCATTTTCCTCATTGTCTCCAGCATTCTCTTCTTCAACAGAAAGAGCATTCAGTCTCTCTTTCTTAGGACATTGTCTTGCAAAATGCGGCCCTCCACATATGAAACAACCTTTGTCACCAACACCTTGAGACTGCTTATCACCCTTGGCATCACCAGTGCCATTTTCCCATTGTTCTTTTTGTTTCTACCCTCATCATTGTGATTCTTTCCACCGTTTTTACCCTTCTCAGTTTCAGAACCAGAATGCTTGTAGTCAACCAAACCATCAGCAGTGGCCACAACAGTCGGCAAGTCCTTCACAGCCTGACTCCTCAATTCTGCATGTGCCCAAGGTTTGAGTCCAGCCAAGAAATTGAACAACTTATCCTCATCCGACATGTTCTTTATATCCAACAACAAAGAACTGAATTCCTTCACATAATCTCGAACAGTTCTCGTTTGTCTGAGATTCCTTAAACTCTCTCTAGCAAGCCAAGAAGCATTAAGTGGCAGAAATAGCTCCTTAAGTTCCTTCTTCAATGCCTCAAATGTGGTTATCGCCTGCCTATCCACACTAGCATCACCATCAGTACGAGTCCACCACCACAATTTCGCATCGCCAACCAAGTATATAATCGTGATTGAAACTTGCTCCCTTTCATCAATATGAGCAACCTTAAAATATTGCTCCATATCCCATAAGAAATTCTCCAGATCCTTCGCAACCCTTGCGCCACCATATGATTTCGGTTCTGGAATTTTCACATTAAAATGGCCCTCCCTGGAACCACCTGCTAAACCGCTCGCCACAGCCCCCTTCATGATTACAATTTCATTACCCATCGTTTGCAACTGATCCCCAACGTTCTCAGATGAAGTAGTCGTTGTCGCAAACAAATCAGTGAATTTGCCATCACTTGTAGCCATGAACGCAACAACCATTCCTTTGAATTCGTTCAAGTCATCCCTCAAAACTTGAATCTGATTTGCCAAACAAATCTCATCAGTCGACAAAGGCGTGCCCACAAATTCTTCCAGCCTTGCCAACCTTTCACCAGTAGAATTTCCTCCAACCATGATTCCGTCTAACCAACGAACTTACAACGAAGCTCTGATACCAGTTGTCACAGGGGTGGGTTTTCGAACCTGAATTTTCACCCTTGTGCGGCCTGCCCTTGTAGCCCGGCTTCAAGAACAGTCAGCCTTCGAGAGAGGTTGTCACCAAGCAACCCGTCAAAACCAAGCACAGCGGAACACTTAACCAAAAATGCAACACAGGAACCACGTGTGTGCAAGTGTGTTTAATTACCAAGCAAATGTAAAACGCATCAGCCAATTTACAAGCACCAAGCCCAACCTTTATATTAATCACAATATAAGGATACAACCCAGATTTATGCTTATAGACTTAACCCTACTACCTAGCATAAAACAATACAAGTGCAGAATACAATATGAACTTGTACAAAACCAACTGAGAATACATATAAAATGCCTATCTCTATATATAAGCCAAGACCCATGCTCAACACCAACTACTTGGCAGTTACCAACAGTTACCAATATTTGAAATGTCTTCAACTGCATTTCTCACCATCCCTTGAGCCACAACTACAAGGTAGTTATCTCACCCACTTATTTTTGCATTTTTCCCAGCAATACACATAATATATATCACATATATGTCACCAACATGTGCCCACGTTTTTGACTTTGCCTTAATCATATTGAACTCCTAGCTTAGCTTCCAGCTTTGTGTTGCCCACATAAAACCCCCCAGCAAGCCAACGAACTTAGCCAACCATGTTTTAACCAACCTGACACCGCTGCCTAAACAGTCACCCATACCGCCAACATCAACCCGTGAAACCGCCCGCACCAACCAATCGAGCCAACCCGACACCAAATATATTTTCCAGCCAAAGAGTCTTACACCTGTACTGTGTAGTGTAACATTATTTCTTCTTCTTACTTAACTGTTAACGTGTGCTCCAAAGTCAATATTGGACAATAAATAAATGCATGACCGTGAATTTTTTCCTTTTTTGGCAAGTTATGGGTCACACGGAGTCACGGATATAAAAAGTAAACATGAAGGTATGGTTCAATTTCTCTCCCAAACTGGGGAAAATTAACAGAAAAGGGATAAATCTATGTCCCTCTCTATCTATGTGTTTTGATAATTAACACATTCACGAACATATATTGTGTTTGATAATATTTGAACCTATAACATCCCGTAAAGAGAGCGAAAATTATACTAGTAGACCAAGAGGTCATTGGTGTAAACCTCTTTAATTGCTTTATCTTCTCTCCTTGAAATTCTTTCAAAAGATCGCTTCTTAAAGTTTTAATGGAGTTGGCTAAGTTGAATAGTGTGAGAGCCAACTTAATTGAATTAGTATTCTCAAGTTTAAATCACGGGCACCCTAACAGCTCAAACTATATTAATAAGCGTGTTTTTTTTTTTTGCTAATTGAACACGCTCATACACACATTTTGTTTTGGACAAGGTTTGGACCCTTGCACTCCCATAAGGGAGTGAGAGCACTCTCATAAGGGAGTGAGAGCTTCACTGCTACGACAAAGCTCTTTGGTATGCCCTGTTGTGTATTTATGGTACTATATTGTTTTCCTGTCTTTCCGCCAAAAATACACATTATACCTTCAGGTTAAATTTGTAATATGAAATGAAATAACTTGTAAATGTAATGGGGACATCAGCAGAATATGTTGTTTCGCTTCAACAAAAATTTACATGCACCAGCGATCTCTCCTTGTAAAGGTATATAATTTTTTTCAATTCTGGTTGACCGTGATATCTCAGGACTGGGACTTTCCAGGTGGTAAAGTTCCGTATACTACCAAGATGAAATTCATTGCTGATTCTTCCAAAGACAGGATACATTGTTATCGAATTCTTGATAGTAGCGGTCATCAAATACTATCCAACACTTCTGAAATGGTAATTTTCGTACCCCGAATAGGTCAAGTAAACTACTTATTACATTAATGTTGTGACAGATTATGAATCACTTTCTTGATCATGGTGTTGAGATCTTTGAACATTAATGAACATGATTTACAGTTACAAAATTGAAGGGCTTACAATTATTTTCAATTAGATAAGCAAGGAACTTGCAGTGAAGTTATACAGTAGCATGGTTACACTTCAAATGCTGGACACCATCTTCAGTGAAGCGCAAAGGCAAGGAAGAATTTCATTTTATCTTACTTCAAATGGAGAAGAAGCTGTCAACATAGCATCAGCTGCTGCTCTAAGTAATGATGATGTTATTTTGCCTCAGGTTAGTATGAGATTATTGTGGTGGCCTTGTGTTCTGTTCAATCGTGAATATCTAGAATACTCTACATACTTCAAAAGACACATATCTTTTTACAGTACACAAAGATAAAAAAAACGGATTACATTTAATTGGAATTTGGAACCTCTTATAAATTAAGAACTATGTAAGCGGCTGTGATGCAAAGGAAGATGTCAATGCAGTACCGCGAACATGGAGTGCTCTTATGGCGTGGTTTCAGCCTGCAAGAATTTGCCAATCAGTTGTTTGGAAACAGAGCAGATTATGGGAAAGGCAGGCAAATGCCTATTCATTATGGATCTAATAAGCTCAATTACATCACTGTCTCATCGCCTTTAGCGTAAGAACATAGCCTGTGTATGTATGAATGTCCTGTTAATGGATCATGCATTTGCTTACATGATTGTCTTCTTCTTCAATAGTACTCAAATTCCACAAGCTGTTGGGGTTGCGTATTCTCTTAAAATGGAAAAAAAGGATGCATGCGTGGTTACTTATTTTGGGGATGGCACAAGCAGTGAGGTAACTATATATTCTCAAATAAATTGGTGTATACGCTTGCTGAAAGATAAACATATAGTTCTTGCACACGAAAAGAAAGAATTAATACTCCAATGTCACATTTTTCTTTGCTTGTAACTCGTCAGGGAGATTTCCATGCCGGTTTAAATTTTGCAGCAGTTTTGGAGGCTCCAGTTATTTTCTTTTGTCGGAACAATGGTTGGGCCATAAGCACCCCTGTCACAGATCAGTTCCGGAGTAAGTGGGTCGCCCTTGCAAGCTCTCCTTTATTAGATGTTGATTTTGACGTTTCTATGCTTTTGGGCTTAGAATTTATTAACCTGGACATCTAAATTTAGCTCTTTATTCATATGTTGTATGAAGTTTTAGGTTTGTTGATTAAATTATAACACAAAATTCTTGGCAGGTGATGGAATTTGTGCCAAAGGTCAAGCTTATGGGATACGAAGTATACGAGTAGATGGAAATGATGTCCTTGCTGTTTATGATGCAGTACGTAAAGCTCGTGAAATGGCTATTGAGGAACAGCGACCCGTTTTAATCGAGGTTTTCATTCATTCATTTCTTCTTTCACAATTTTACTATGCACAAGAGATTGCCATACAAGTATTATTTGCAACAAATTTAAGTGTGATTTGAGAAATTAGAATCTTTTCAAGATGAATCTAAATACAAGTCCACTTTACGTAATATATGTCTCCATGCATCTTTCACTCCTAGGCTCTCACATACCGAGTAGGACACCACTCTACATCTGATGATTCCACCAAGTACCGGGCCATAGAAGAAATCGAGCATTGGAAAACAGCTCGAAATCCTATTTCCAGATACAGAAATTGGGTGGAGAGAAATGGATGGTGGAATGAAGAACAGGAATCCGAGCTCCGTACAAGTGTTAGAAAACAGGTGTAATATCATTTTTACGAGTTTAATAGGCCGGCAACATTATGTTCGGATGAAATTGAGTTCTGATTTCTCACAATGTTGTTTTGCGCAGCTTATGAATGCAATCCAAGTCGCAGAGCAACTAGATAAACCACTGCTTACAGATTTGTTCACTGATGTTTACTATGACATGCCGTCAAACCTCAAGGAGCAGGAAAGATCGTTAACAGAATCTATAAAGAAACACCCACAAGACTACCCTTCTGGTTTTTCTGTATGAAACTCGACATTAATGTTTTTGACATCAAATATAAAACTTAAATTCAGTTACTGTTTACAGTTACTCCTATGTTACACATACTCAAGGGTGGGAGGCGGACATGGTTACAATTCCTGATACATACTATGACTTTCTGGATTTATGACTCGCCATGCAAGCTTAATGCGAAAACTTCTATACAACGTTTGTTGAAATATACTTCAATATTTATTGAAGACTGATTTGGTGGCAAAAATCAAGTCAAGAATAAATTTCAATAATGTTTCTATTTATTTCTAAATTTCAGTTTTTATTTTGTAAGCTTAAATAAAGGACTTGATCCTTAGGCAATAAGACGTACAAAACCTATATCAAATATATATTCATCTTCATGCACATGTCTTCTCCTACTATGCCTCTCTACTTACTCATTTACAAACCTTAAAAAAACCAACATGGTATCAGAGCTCTCTTTTAAGGGACTTATGCTTTTGATAAAAATACCATGACCCATAACCATATGCACAAACAATGCCAATAACCATAACCATAACCATATCCATATCCACACCATAACCATATATAACCATAACCATAAACATAAACCCTTGTCTATATTCTAAGTCATGGAAGCTGATTCTAAAATAATTAGAGTTTGCTCCTGAAGTATATGATGGAGACGACTATAATTCGTGGCCGGTATACATGAAAAGAATCTACAAAGAAACAAGAAAAAAACAAAAACAAAAGCAATGCATTATAGTATGAAGATGATATTTCTAATATTGATTTGAACATGGTAATAAAGAAATATTGAAGCAAGGAGGAGTATTGGAATATGCTTAAATATTTATTGAAGACTGATTTGGTGGCAAAAATCAAGTTAAGAATAAATTTCAATAATGTTTCTATTTATTTCTAAATTTCAGTTTTTATTTTGTAAGCCTATATAAAGGACTTGATCCTTAGGCAATAAGACGTACAAAACCTATATCAAATATATATCCATCTTCATGCACATGTCTTCTTCTACTATGTCTCTCTACTTACTCATCTACAAACCTTAAAAAAACCAACAACGTTGATTTATGGTATTTTTCGAAATAGTGGCTAGTGTCTACCAATAATATATGATCATCCCCAGATTTATAAAAGAATGGATTCTAGTTCTACTACTTATAAGCTTCTAAGTGTTATTCAAAAAATAAAAACAATTACATAATAATTCTATAGGGACACATTATCAGCTTAAAAATAAAAACTCCTTGCAGTCTTTCTGCAACTTCATCACCCGGCATTCCATGGTTCGCCAATTTGAACATACCCCACTCCTGGCTCGCCTAGACAATTAATCGGACCAAATGTTTCTCATCTGGTTATCCAAGATCGATTACTAGGAAGTTGTCTTGGTGCAAAACGGAAGAAATTGCTTGACGAAGCTTATGCCTTGTGCAGTGCAAACTAAGCCTTGCTTAAGCCTAGCTCAGAGGATTAGAGCACGTGGCTACGAACCACGGTGTCGGGGGTTCGAATCCCTCCTCGCCCACAACCGGCCCAAAAGGGAAGTGCCTTTCCCTCTGGGACCAGAGTAGGAAAATCATGATCTGGATAATGGATACATATGTTATATTTTACCATTCAACATTTTGATCCTAGTCTTGATTTGGTTCACGACTTCACGGCCTATGGTCTTAAAACATCACCAATAACTGGTGTGTATCCAACTTCTGTTTTATGACCTTTATTAATTTCTTGGTAAATATCAATTATCCTACGTACTAAATGCTATATCCGAAGTACCAACAAGTTTCCAAAATTTTGCGAAAATAGTTTTTCGAAAAATTCTATTTTAAGAATGACCGCTTAAAATATTTCCCGAGTTGAAGTCTTGTAAATAATTACAATCTTACATACTCAAGATAAATTTATGGGGTCTACTATGGAAGTCATCTTGCATTCTTGCTTTCATTGTTCTTGAAGTGCTGACCTTTATATTAAGTCATTGGTGTTGTAACAGCAGACTTGACAGCACTTCTCAAAATTTGTAAGTAACCTTATTTTCACTGCATGTAGCTTGATGTAGTTCTGATGACTCAACCAATCCTCAAATTTAATCTTTTATTCCAAAGGATTCGCTGATTAGATATTGTGATTGTAATAAGCAGATTTTCTGAGAAGATTTTGACGAGTTTCAGAGCAATTTCAGATTTCCTTTTTACAAAGTTCTCATTCTGTTTTTGTACTAGCTTTTCAAGGTTTGCTTTTGAGCTCTCTTCCTGTGCATTTGGATTGCATTTTGAATGTTTAAAGTCAAAAATTCTGGACTGATTTTCTGGACAGCTAGATACCCTTACATTCAAATCGCTATAACTTTCCGTAGAAAATTTCGTTTGTCAACCGTTTTTTGGATAACATTTTAGATCTCAAGTTCTTTGCAGTGGTACATGATTCGAAACCCCGGAAAAATCTGTATGAAACCAGTTTATTCAGATATGCATATGACCATGGTGTCTATTTTGCAGAGCAATTGGTGAAGCTAGCTTTGGAGCAACTTGTTTAACTTGTCGAATTTAGCTGATCAAATTTTCCTTTACAGATTTTGTGTTTTTATAATAGTTTCAGAAGCTCTGTTCATATACTTTATATACTTTAGTGTTGTCATATTATCTTTAACTTTGTTTAGGTTATTCCATTCTTTATTCGTTTTTCATGATTTGTTATATGTTAAATTGTTCCTTATTTTTTTGTTATCTACAGTAGTTGTAACGCCATTGTTAAAGTCTAATATATTAAAAGAACCAATCCTTTTTACAATGTCGATGATACATCTCTATGAGCATGTTTGGCTTAACTTAAAAAATGTTACTTATCACTTAAAGTGCTACTTACTCATTTTAAGTGAAAAGTGATAATTTTTACTTAAAGTTAGGTGTATCTGTTTGGCTAATTCTACTTAAAGTAAATTTATTTTTAAAAAATTAATTAAAAAAAAAAGAAATTTATATTTTTTTGAAAGTATAAAATACAAATATATGCAAAGAATACAATACAAGTTAAAAGGTGACTAAAATACATAAAAATTGATATAAGAAAAAAAAAAGTGGAAAAAAAGTACCTCAAGGGTACTTTTTTTTTTTTAGCCTACTTCTACTTTAATTCACAAAAAAAACAGGGGAGCCAAACGGGTGGGAATCACTTAAAGTGGGGGAAAAAAAAGGAGGGGGCCAAACACCCTCTATATATAGTGGTCTAATTGGGCCTTTTTAATGGGCTTAACTCTCTAAATGGGCCTCTGGCCCAACAAGTTGTTTCTTAGTAAAACAGAGGGGATTGTATGTAATTTTTGTAACTCAATCTTCGTTTTAGGCACATTTCATTATCTTTACGTGCACTGTGCACCTAATACATGGGGGTGCAATTTAATTTCAACGTATACATTTTTAAGCTTCTCCGCCATGAGTTTTTCGTACGAATTTTAGCTCGTGTTGGAGTTGTTTTTGTGATTATCTTTAATAAATTTATTTGAATATAAAATACTTCATACTGTTGGGATTTTAATCTTAGGGCCTCCAATCTTACATTTAGCTCGGAGCCTACAAAATAATTGGAACGGACCTGCACGCATTATAATGGCAGCTTGGTTCTTGAAATCTAGAAGCAGTTTGTAAAGATACGAAGTGGTGTGCATGAAATTTTCAACAGGAGCTTGTTCTGTGGTTTGACACATCACGTACTGCAATAATTTTGTTACGTCCAGTAATGTGCATTGCAGTCATCATGTATCATTTCTTCGCCTTCCTGGTTACTGGGTTGGTTTTCAAGCTTCTCAGCATTCTAAAGCTTTCAAACTCGAAAAAGATTCAGCTTGCAACTCTGAAAATGAGGTACCTTATTGCTTTTCGTTTATTTCGCCAATACATTTGCTTAACAAATCATCAAATGTACCGATTCTCAGGCATGTTCAAGTCGAATAACATGACTTAGAATTAGTAGTATTGTTTTTTCTAATTACTTAAAAGTTGCGTCGTAGTGTTGTTTCTTTCAAATAAACATTTATCTTTTAAATAAACATATTTCGTGAGAAAGAAGATGATTTTTAATGCGGAAAATTTTCATAATTTTGGCATCTCAGGCCTCGGACTTTCCTGGTGGCGTAGTTCCATTTACTTCCAAGATCAAGTTCATTGCGGATTCCTCCAAGGAAAGGATACCTTGCTATCGAGTTCTTGATAATAGCGGTCATCGTATCCCCTCCTGCACTTTAAAATTGGTAATTAGTGATTCTCGAATACCTCTTAAGTATTATTGTGCCAGGAAGTCTTAAAATATTTGAATTTTCCATATTATCTGATCAGATAAGCAAGGAATTGGCAGTGAAATTATATAGTAGCATGTTTACACTTCAAATGATGGATACCGTCTTCAATGAGATGCAGACGCAAGGAAGAACTTCATTTTATATGGCCTCACATGGAGAAGAGGCTATCAACATAGCATCAGCTGCTGCACTAACTAACGATGATGTTATCTGCCCGCAGGTTAGTATGAGATTATCACTTACCAGCCTTATGTGTTTTAAAATTAAATGTAACAACTTAAAAGGAAAGATATAATGTAACCAAAAATGATGCAAATGAATAAATATGTTGATGCAATGCAAGTATCGCGAGCAAGGAGGCGTGGTTTCAGCCTGAAAGAATTCGCTAGCCAAATGTTTGCAAATAAAGAAGATTCTGGAAAAGGCAGGCAGATATGCCTGGACATTTTGGGTCTAATAAGAATTTCACATCATTTGTGCCCGTAACTTGTCAGGGAGATTTCCACGCTGGTTTAAATTTTGCGGCAGTTTTGGAGGCTCCAATCATATTCTTTTGTCGGAACAATGGTTGGGCCCCCTGTTGCAGATCAGTTCCGGAGTTAGTGATTTGCCCCCGAACCCGAAAGCTCTCATTTATAAGATGCCATGTCATATCAAGTTTACTAGCTTAATGTTTCTGTGTGGACTGCTAGGTCCTAATTCATATGTTTGTTTATACAATTATTCTTGACTAAATTATTTATCAAATTTCTGGGCAGGTGATGGAATTGCTGTCAAAGGTCAAGCTTACGGGATTACAAGTATACAAGTTGATGGATTTAACATGTCCTTATCACTTGGTAAATAGAGTATCTTTTTGCATCTTCACTCTTAGGCTCTAACATACCGAGTAGGACATCACTCTACCTCTGATGATTCTACCAAGTACGGGCTAGAGAAGAAACTGAGCACTGGAAAACAGCTCGAAATCCTATATCTATATACAGAAATTGAGTAGAAAGACATGGATGGTGGAATGAAGAACAGGAAATTGAGCTCCGTGAAAGTGTTAGAAAACAGGTAATTTACGAGTTTATGAATGCAATTCAAGTTGCAGAGAAAGTAGAGAAGCCACCACTTACAGAATTGTTCACTGATGTGTACAATGACATGCCCTCAAACCTCGAGGAGCAGGAAAGATCATTGATAGAAACTGTAAGGAAACACCCACAAGACTTCCCCCACTGGTTATGCTGTGTGAAACTCAATACCAGTTTTATCGGCATCAATAACTTGAATTTAATTGGTCTTCACCAAGTGACACTTCCATGTTTTACGTACTCGAGAGGGATTTGCAGAATAAAGTGGCAAAGCTTAGAATTTGGATGCATTAGAATTTCTGGATTCACGACTCACCATGTAAGCTTAATGCAAAACTTTTATGTAATCTTGATTTAATATCATGGAACAAATTATCAATCCAAACCTTTTCTCCACTCGATATCCCTTGAGCTTAGCAAACAAGTCTTCTTGTGGGAGCTCGAAAAAACTCCTCGCAAACTTTTCGCAACCCAGCATTCCATGGTTCGACTCTTTGAAAATTCCCCTCATGGCTCGATCAGACCAGATTTTTCTCAGCTGATTATCCTAGATCGATTACTGGGACTTCAAAAACCCATATTTCCCATGTTTTTCCCATTGCTAGTTTAATTTCTGACCCTACGTAATCTAATACAATAGTTCATTTGGACATATCTGAAATGGCTTGTGCAACCTACATTTTAGGTATACAAGTACAACGATCTAAAAATGAAGTTTGTGTTGGTGCAAAACGGAAGAAATCGCTTGACGAAGCTAATGCCTTCTGCAGTGCAAACTAAGCCTTGCTGAAGTGAACTTTTTTATATGAATAAAACTTGTAAATATGTTAACTGCATTTAACCCAAAAACATATGTTGATTGTAAATTGTAAGGCCAAAATAGTTTATATTCTAAGCCTAAAAAATATTTTAGAATCAAATGCTCATAATGGGTTAAAAAGACTTTAGAGTAATTTCAACTAAACTGGCTCTTAATACACCTCTTATCTTCCACATTCTTATATATACTGCTCAGTGCAAAACAAGACACCCCCGCTTAAGTGGCATAAGCAGAAGCCAAAGTGTTTCTTAAAACACCGAATTAAATATACATCATACAACATAAGAATACAATACAGTGATATGTTCTTTTATTTGAAAGCTGATTGTGCATGATATTTTGGGCTTCAAATCACATTCACAATTAGGTATGTATATATCAAACAATGTTCACAAGGTTAACTACTAAACTGAACAGAATAAACTCTTGTTACATCAGCACGTGATAAACCTTAATGTGCCATTTAGCCGCAGCAGGATCCGCAAGCAGGGAGAGAACCTGCAGTTAAGGAAACAAAGTTGACCTTCAGTTAGGAAAAAAAAACCTACAACCAAAGTAACTAGAGTACTGAAAAAACAATCAACAAGGATGCAAATAACTTACTGTGATCAATCCCCCTAACATTGTCCAGTCCACGTGGTGGTCGACGTGGACCACCAGGGCCACCGCCATATGGACCACCAGGACCTCCAGGACCCCCACCATCCCATTTCTTGCTTGCCCCTGAACTTTTCTTATACGCATCTGTTTTTTCCATCTGCCCAATAAAAAAACACAATATAATTAAGAATGAAGGAATATAGGTTATTTACATGAACCTGCCAATATAATAAAACTGCACTATTACTTGCTGCTGTAGTATAACTTACCGAGAACATAGTTGAAAAGAACACGCCAATGATGTTTACAATAGCCCAGAAGAAATTGGTGATTGTTCTGAGTCTCCATATAGACTGCTTAGATTTCACAACACCTGAAATAATAACCGATGATCACATGGTTACAACTATTGTTCAGTGCCAGAACTCTGTTCATTACATTAGTAGAATTCGGTGATGGTAAGTAGGATTAATGGCCCCCACTCCCGCTCCCTATCCTTGTTTTGTGTTGCGTTAAGATTGTTAATGCTCTCTAAATCTAGAGAAACAGCAAGTAAAGACCAGAACTATGATCATATCATAACAAAAATCAGACATCATGTAAGCAAGTCTTTAATTACTTTCATCAATACTAATAACAGATTCTCAAACTTATCAGTAGGTGACTACTTGAGTTTCAGATTTTAAATTATAAAATTTAATTTCCTAGAACTACAGTAAATATAATTAGCTGGCATTTCTTCGATTCCATACTCCACATCCACACTAAGGATTGTTTGACGTGGTCCACATCAGTAAAATTTAAGTGAAACATGAAGATCAGATCGTTTGATGGAGTTGGACAATTAAAAAAGAGAGTAAAATGAGGGGAGGAGGGGAGCAGGGAATTTAGGAATTAATGTACAGTTTTTAACAACTGAAAGCGGTAGTTAAATTCATAGCAAAACTGATGCAAGACATATCGTAGAAACAATGATATATGAGATAAAAAAAACAATAAAAGATTAACTTGGGCATGTTAACAACAGTTATCCACTATTCCAAGAGTTTCCCAACCGCAGAAAGGATAAAAACTATAGATCGCAACCCAAGAAGAGAAAAAATTTAATACTGAAACAAAAATTACTGTATAATAACCAAGTCTTCGTTAATACGTGGTAATTGCAATACTTACATAGGTAATTTTGAAACCCAAAAAAGATAACCTAATAACCAAGGTCTAAGGCCCAAAACAGAAAATTATTACAAACAAGCTGCAAACTTGATAAGCTACTAGCCATGCATATGAATAAATACCTTTATTTCCCTCTGTAATATATATATATAGGGTTAGGCTCCAGAGAGAACACCCTTAAAAAGAGAACGAGAGAACACATCATCTAACCATTGAATCTATTAGATCTAATGGTCCCGTCAACAACACCCAATACAAAAAAGTCTTATAATTCTACCCTCTATCCATTCATTAAAAAAAATATAAAAAAAAAATTTTGAAAAAAATAATAATGATGATGATGTCACTGTGACGTCACAACAGGTTTTTTAATTTTAAAAAAAAAATTAAATTTTTTTTTTTATGAATGGATAGAGACTAGAATTATAAGACTTTTTTGTATTGGGTGCCCCTGGCGGGGCCATTAGATTTAATAGATTCAATGGTTAGATGATGTGTTCTCTCGTTCTCTTTTTAAGGGTGTTCTCTCTAGAACCTTGGCCTATATATATATATATATATATATATATATATATAGGGTTGGACTCCATAGCAAACACCTTATATAACAAACAACAAAGAACACCTCATATCTAATAGATCCATTGCCCCTGGCGGGGCCACCCAATACAAAAAGTTCTTATTTTTTTAGGCTCTATCCATCCAGTAAAAAAAAAAAAAATTGAAAATTTACTGTTCATCGATGACGTCACTGATGACGTCATCAGTGACGTCATCGATGAACAGTAAATTTTCAATTTTTTTTTTTTTTTTGCTGGATGGATAGAGCCTAAAAAAATAAGAACTTTTTGTATTGGGTGCCCCTGGCGGGGCCAATGGATCTATTGGAATAAATGATTTTATAGTGTTCTTTATTGTTTGTTATATAAGAGTGTTCTTTATGGAGCAAAGGCCTATATATATATATATATATATATATATATATATATATATATATATATATATATATATATATATATAAACTAATTAATATCAGATATAAAATTTCTTCACTTCCGTTTCCCATCGAAAATAGACCAAGTTGAAACCACTGACAAAGTCTTTAAAGCAATTTAAAACTTATGGGAGTCAACTATCAGATCACAATTAAAGTTTATATACAAAGAATCAAAGGTTTCTCACAGCAATGACCTATAAAAAGTTTGATTTTATTTTTTAAATGTTCTTTAAATAATAGATATAGATGATATAGGGAAGGTTCAATTACTAGTTCTAGTGAATTAACAACGTAACAACATAACCACATTTCATGAATGAAGTTACATGTGTGAATCATAATGTCATGGACGAGTGACAAAATGAGGGAATCACCAATGCAAACTTTTTAAACATTCTTACCTGGTCCTCCTATTTCATCTGGTCTACCATATGATTATTTATTTTTATTTTTTTTTAAAAACAAAAGGATGAATGACAAAAATAACAGCCATCCAGAAAAATAAGTCTCCTTTTTACACTAGTAAATGGATAATGAGCAAACTTACCTGCATTATATAAACCTTAAGTTAACACTAAGAGAACTTCTCTATTATGTGCTTTAGATACTCTTTTCCCTAAAGGGGCATGGAGTTTCTAAAGCACACTATAGAGAAGTTCTCTATTAGTGCACCTTAAATTTTGTATTTTATTATTATTTTTGATAATTCAACCGTACGGATGAAAAGTTTATGTCGAAATAACATTGTATACAAATTTTTATTATATTTGAAATAGTGGAGCATCACTTTTATAATAATACTATTTTCTATATATATTCAACGACACAGATTTATCATAATCTTATTGTTACAAATTTATATTTCTAAATAATTAAAGGAAAAGGCTAACAATAGCCCTAAGGGCTATGGTTAAGCATTAAATATTCTCATGTTATAAACATTGATTTTAATTATTTAATTGATTTTTGGTTTTTCAATGCTCTTTTATGACATCAATTTAATTTCCCAAGTAATAATAGTGGACCCCCTGGCATTCACATTAATTTTCACTAATAAAAACATCTCAAATTGCTAAATAATTATATTGAAATTCGTGCAAACTTGATGTATTAAGTGCAAAATTAACATTTTAAGTGCATTTATCCACTTACATTAATGCTTAACCATAGCCCATAGGGCTATGTTTAGCATTACCCATAATTAAATTACACGAAAATTTGTACATTGACATATTTTTGTATGAATTTAACATCCGTACGGTTGGATTGTTCAAATAATAATTAATTTATCATATTTTAAGCCGCACTAATAGAGAACTTCTCTAGTGCTTTAGATACTCTTTTCCCTAAAGATAAAGGATTAAGAATCTGACTGAAAAAGATCTAAGACCGTATTTGCATAAATTTCTCCATTAATAACAATGGAGAATTGGTCAATCAAGTTGAAATTAAAGCACATTATCATTTTGCTACCCGTTACATTCCACAATTCACGCTCCCATATTCGTTCTCCCAATATGTTTCACAATTGTTAAGTTCCTTCCAGCAAAATGTCAATACCCCACGGTGTGTATGATGCTTTACTATAGCGAATTCAATTCACAAGGTGAATTAAACTAAAAGAAAAAATTAAACAAGATTCCGCGAGAATCTCATCGTACGATCACACTAAGGTTTCCCCCAAATAATTCATTCCTATCTTCTCGAAAAGATTAACCCAATCAATTAATTACAAATTACCACAACCTAATTATAAAAATATATTCATTTACCAATATCAAAATAACCTAATTATAAAAATATATTCATTTACCAATATCAAAATAAATCACCACAAAATTTCCACATAATCCACATATCATTGATCCAATTACACATACATACATACATACATACATACATGATCTATACCAAATCAAATATGAGAATACATACATATAAATATATGTTGATGAATCAAACAGTAAGATCTGCCAATATAAAGCACAAAATCTATACAAATTTATACGTATGTGTACAAAAAAAATACCTCTCTCGACGTACGCCATGGGAGATTGAGATTATCCAGAGTCGTCGTCTGTTAATTGTTAGGTCGTCTTTTTGTTTTACAATTTCATATCTCTATTTTATTTTCAATTATTAAATAGAGGAGTGCGTATTTAATTTATACGCGCTTTGCAAATGTGGATGTGGTCAATTATTAAGTGCTTTTTTTAATTGGCGGAGACTTAAATTCTCGAATTATATTATAGTGTAATAATAAAATGTAAGAAATGCCACTTTTTTTATTAAAAAATTGCGATTTTATCATTTTTTTTAAAAAAAATATTTTTTTTTTTTGAAATAATACCATATTATTTGCAAAATATGATCTGCAGGTAGTGATTGCAAATGAATAGCATTCGTTCAGCAGAGGAATTTGTGCAGATAGGATAGCATAGCTAAACTCTCCAGTGCTGCTAAAGCCAATGCATCTCGATAGCTTTACTAATAAATGTAGTCTCATTGTTGAGAAATGTGTAAGCTGACATGAAGATCGAATCAACCCAAAATTAGAGAAACTATTGACTATTAAATGAAGATCAAGCATCAGACTGCAGCCCAGAGAAAATCCACTTTGCAAGTTGATCGATCCATAAGTTTCAAACGCATGACAAGAGAATGCCTTAAAGTGCCTGCCGTTTGTCTAAACTCTAATCAAGTAAAATTAACTGAATATTATTGTTCCATATCACAATAAGTTATGTCAAGCAACCCAAGTACTTTTACTTTCAAAATTCAGTTTCCTCAGAAATTGAAGGGTCTAATAGAATCTGTAAATGTATAAAAGCTCATTCTCTATTGATTGATTAAGCAATTACAAGATGATTAGCTAGCTATATATACAAGACTATTGTTTACATTTCAAACTAACAATTTGGAGGGAAAAACTAACTCTAACTTAGATAACTAACTTCTTGATGCCAACTGTAACTTGATGCCAGCTGTAAACTAACAGAATAATTACACGTCAGCATCAACTATACTACTAGTATGATCAACAGCCCCCCTCAAGGTGGGAGGTGTATGAACCGGAGGAGAAAGCAATCCCAACTTGAACAATAGATCTTTGAACTGAACTGAAGGAAGAACTTTAGTGAAAACATCTGCTAACTGATTCTTTGTAGGAAGATATGTCAACTGAATTAAGCCTTCTAGGACTTTATCCCGAGTAAAATGACAATCAATTTCTATATGTTTCGTATGTTCGTGAAAAACTGGATTCTTAGCTATGTGAATTGCAGACTGATTATCACAGTGAAGTTGAATAGGTTTCAAATTTGTCACTCCAAGTTCTTCTAACAGTCTTACTATCCATGTAACTTCAGAAGCTGCAGAGGCCATTGCTCTGTATTCAGCTTCTGAGGATGACCTAGAAACTGTAGATTGCTTCTTTGACTTCCAGGTGATAGGAGAATTACCAAACAACAGAATATATCCGGTCACAGATCTTCTTGTATCAGGACATGATGCCCAATCAGAATCTGAAAAAGCTTGTAGAGTTAAGGAGTTAGAAGCTTGAAGAAGAATCCCTTGTCCTGCAGTCTGATTAACATATCTCAAGGCATGTAACAATGCTTTATAATGTGATACTCGAGGAGACTGTAGAAACCGACTAAGTAATTGCACAGTATAACTCAAATCAGGCCTTGTATTAGTTAGAAAATTAAGTTTCCCAACTAAAGATCTATATAGCTCTGCATTGTCAAATAAATCACCATCTTTAGCATGAAGCTTTAGATTTAATGGCAATGGAGTCACTGCACCTTGTGATATATCATCAGAAACTAAAGCTAGTAATTCCTTGGTAAATTTTCCTTGACTAAGCACAATTCCCTCTGGTGTGTATGAAATTTCAATACCAAGAAAGTAGTTGAGGAGTCCAAGATCTTTAATACTAAAAGTAGTATGTAGATAATCTTTTAAAGCTTTAATCTTGGACACATTACTACTTGTGACAGTAATGTCATCAACATAGACTGCTACCAAAGTGATATCTTCCCTGTCTTTGTGAATGAACAAACTATAATCACTTTTTGACTGACTAAAACCTTGTTGAAGAAGTTCAGTCATGAGCTTTTCAAACCATTTTCTTGAAGCCTGTCGAAGACCATACAATGATTTTCTTAACCTACAGACTTGATTAGGAGCATGTGCAATACCTTCTGGAACTTTCATGTAGATTTCTTCATCTAAATCACCATGTAAAAATGCATTATTTACATCAAGTTAATGCAAAGTCCATTTTCTACTAGCTGCCAAAGCAATAATGCATCTAACAGTACTCATTTTCACAACAGGAGAGAAAGTTTCTTCATAATCGATGCCATACTTTTGTGTAAACCCTTTAGCAACTAATCTGGCTTTACATCGTTCAAGGGTACCATCAGCTTTGATTTTTGTCTTAAATACCCATCTACAACTGATTGCTTTCTTTCCAGGAGGTAAGTCAACTAAAGTCCATGTATTATTATCAGTAAGAGCTTGAATTTCCTTATTCATAGCTTCTTGCCAAAGTGGATGACTAGCAGCTTCCAAATATGATTTAGGCTCAGTAATTGACATACTATTACTAAGAAAAGTATGATGAGAAGCAGGATATAGATGTGCAGAAAAAAATTACACCAATGTGTATTTGTTGAAGTATTGAAATTGCAATGATAGTCTTTAAGATAACTTGGAGGTTGAACAGCTCGAGTGGAATGTCTAATTGGAACTGAAATATCAGTAGTAGATGAATCCAGAGAAGATGAAGATTGTGAAGTATCCATAGAAGATGAAGATTGTGATGTATCCAGAGATGAAGAAGATTGTGATGTAGATTGAGATTGAGATGAAGATGGAGATGGATTATCAAAATAGAATTGAGAATTACTAGTAGTCATAGCAGGTAAGAAAAGAGCTGTGTCATATAAATTGGATGACTTAGAATGAAGTAAGTGAAAAGGATAATGTGCTTCATGAAACACAATATCTCTGGAAATAAAAACTCTATTAGTGACTAGATCAAGAACAGTATATCCCTTGGTATTTGGAGGATAACCAAGAAATACACAAGGAGTAGCTCTACAATCAAACTTAGATCTGTGAACCTTTGGAGTAGATACATAACAAAGGCAACCAAAAGATCTTAAATGATCCAAAGAAGAATCTGTCTTGTACAATTTAAAAAAAGGAGTGGTCTGATTAATACTTGTCAAGGGCATCCTATTAATCAGATATGCAGCACATAAAACACAATCACTCCAATACTTAGCAGGTACTTTAGATTGAATGTATAAAGCCCTGGTTGTTTCTAGGAGATGTCTATGTTTTCTCTCCACAACTCCATTTTGTTGTGGAGAGTAAGCACAAGTAGTTTGATTTATAATACCTCTTTTCTGATATAAAATCTTAAGAAATCCTTCAGTTAATTCCAAAGCATTATCAGATCGGACACACAAAACCTTAGTTTTAAACTGATTTTCCACATAATTGAAGAAATTATCCATAACAGAGACAACATCAGATTTATGTTTAAGAAGATGTATCCAAGTGAAACGACTAAAGTCATCAACAATAGTCAGAAATTGATTACAACCAGTTCTACTTTTGGTCTTATATGGACCCCAAATGTCAATGTGTATAAGCTAAAAAATACAAGTTGATTTGACAATACTAGTAGGAAAAGGAGACCTGGTTTGCTTAGCCAAAAGACAAACTTGACAAATGTGTTCTTCAGTAAAAGATTGAATAGAAGGCAGCAACAACTTCATCTGAGCAAATGGCATGTGACCCAGTCTAATGTGCCATATCTTAGCATTGTCAATAACAGAAATCAAACAAGAAGAAGACTGTGAAGAGGGAGAAGAATCCTGCATCTTTATCTGTAATTCCTCAACACTGTATAAGCCATTATTTAGTTTACCAAGAAGAATTGGAGGACCGTTCTGTGAATGGTCCTGAATGAAACAATGATCAGAACTTAGTATCAAATGACAAGCTAGATCTTTACATAGCTTCTGTGCTGAAATCAACTTGAAATGAAATTTAGGTACATGCAAAACATTATGTAAAGTGATTTTATCATTTAAAATCACTGTACCAATATGCATAACCTGAATTTTAGAACCATCAGGTATAGTGATAAAATTCTCAGCAGTACAAACAGGTGAATAATCAGTAAAATCCTCTAAACTGGGACTTATGTGGTCAGTAGCACCACTATCAATGAGCCATGTTGATCTAGAACAGGAAAGCAGACAAGCTTTACCTGCCAAAAGTGCAGCATGATCTGTTGTTTCATGCTCTGAAGTAGAAGTAACATTTGACATGTGTTGTTTATTGAAAAGATCAAGCATCTGATTATACTGTTCAATAGTTAAGTGATTTGAAGTATTGTCTTGAGATTGAGACTGCTCTGTGTTGTCCAAATTCTCATCAGTATGAACAAAAGCTGTTACTCTTTCTTTGTTCCCTTTAAAGTTTGGTGGAAAACCATGAACCTTGAAACATCTATCGATACTATGACCTGGTACCTTGCAATGTGTACAGTAATAATGAGAACCAGGTTTTCCAGAAAATCTTTTAATACCAACACCAGACACTTGTTGCTTAGAATTTGCAGGAGTAAAACCACCAGAACTAAAACCACCAGAGTTAAAACCACCAGAGTTCACATTGCTCTTGTCATAAAAACCACCAGAATTGATGTTGTTTCTAGTATCACTTGAATTATAGAACCTTTTCTTATCTGCCAGAAAAGCCATAGATTCAGAATTAATTCCCTGAGAAAGCTCTTTGTGCCTTTCTTCTTGAGCAAATAACCGATAGGCTTGAGAAACATTAGGCAAAGGATGCATCATAAGAATATTTCCTCGAATAGCAGCATAATTCTCATTCAATTTCATCATGAACTGTAGTAATTTCAGTTCCTGTTGTCTCTGAACTATCCTCTGTGAAAGATTACTGATAAGTGGATTTTATATCGACTTATTATGCACTAATTGAGCCTAGATTGGTGATTTATCCTTAAGTATGTGGTGTCTTTTAATTCGTTTTTGTTCTTTCGGTATTTGTTGTGTAGAACTCGAAATTTCAGGTATCCTGGCGATAAAAGGTTAAAAGACGGTGGATTTCTGGCTCAGATGGACTGGCTACGAGGAAAAGGAATTATCATAAAGATGTTCTAAGTGATATATTCTTAAAGCTGAAACCCCGGTTGGAATTGTTATATTTTTTTCTAAGCAAAAGGAGTCTGGTTTTAGATCCTCAAGAGACCGTAACTTGCATCTGGACGAGCAATGAAGAAATAAGAATTATCACAAAAATATGGAAAGTGATATATTCTTAAAGCAGGAATCCCGGTTGGAATTGATATATTTTTCGTTCAGCAAAAGGAGTCCGGTTTCCGACCCTCAAAAGACTGCAGTTTAGGACTTAAGGATTTATTTATATTAATAAATATTTTATTTATTTGGAAAATTATATTTATAAATATCTAATATTATTAGATATTTATTTTATAATTTCTCGATTAAAATAATTATTTATTAATTAAATATTATAAGTTGTGCGGGGTAAAAAGCATTTCTACGGAGCTGCGTATTAAAATTCAACTACCGCCAGTTGTGGAGAAGAATTGCAAATTGGCCGGAAGACTTTTACAATTGTCTCTTGAGTGGTTAGAATTAGGCAGGCCGGTAGACTTTTATAATTAAAACTGCTGACTTTGTATTAGGTGGTGTGCTGAATGTTTTATAAATAGATGTGTAGGAAATCAAATGAGGAGAGCAGATTACCTAGGGAAGAATTGAATCAATCATTCTCTCTGAACAAATCCTCCTGTATTCTAAATTCAGCAGCTTCTTTTTATAAACAGATCGTTTTATACATTTTAATTCTCTGTAATTTTATTATATTTTATATACTTAAAATTTTCTGCAAATCGTTTAATTTATATACTTCGAATTTCTGTAATTTTATTTTATTTTATACATTTTAAATTTTTGTAAAATTAGTATAAATTTATATTTTGGTTGAAGAATTAAGGGGATTATTAGTGGGCTTTTTATTTGTTGGAAGAAACCGAATTAATCACACCAAATCAGCAACACAGCAGGAGGCAGTAGTGGCAAGCACGCGGGAATTCAGCTGGTCATTACTGGCGCGTGGACAGCACGCGCGGATGGAGAGAGTGGGAGCGTGGCTCGCACGCGCGGACCAGGTGAAGACAATTGATTTCTCCGACAGTTGCCTGTAGCTTGCAGGAGGTAAATTCTTTTACTTAATAATTTGTTTCCTTTTTACTTTATCAAAGCCGTGTCTTTTTCTTGTACTGTATTAATTTGTTTCGTTATTTTGTTAACTCACTGAGTGCTCCTTTATTATTAGCTCCTTTATTATTAGATGTTATTAGGTTCTATTTCTTTTATTTTTATTTTTAATTTCTCGTAATTTCTTAATTAAATTATAAAATTTTCTACCATGATTTTATTTAATTCCATAAAGGTGCCTAGTTTAATTATGAACTAAACACTTTCATGGGGTTCTAATGTAGTGATTTGTTAATTCTCATGTTGACTCGATAGATAATTTTTGTTTACAATTTCTTCTTAAGATTGCCTTGTATGGTTGTTTTAATTGAATATAGATGAGTAGCTAACATCTATTGTGCCAAATTTCTAATGATTGCGAAAGTGGATTTAGAGATTAAGGGTTGCTATGCTAGCATAGGTATGACGGCTTCTCCGCATTTTGGAGTATAGATTCGAACGAACATTATTCCCCTATGTAGTTAATTGCGGAACTTGTGATTAAATCAATTGTATCACCCATTCACATAGACATATAGTGTTTTGGATATAATTGATGCCCTTATAACTTCTATCTCTTTTGTGGATGTTTATTTGGAATGGTGTGAGTTAATTGAAAGATGGCTCATATTAGTGTCGTGTTCTCGCTAGCATTCTTAACAATTGTAACACATTAATTCTTGATAGTTAATAGAGCTAAAACATTCATGAAATTAGGACCCCATGCCTCTATCATATTATTTTAAACAAATTAGCCGTTACTTCATTAGTTAATTGTTATCTGCAAATAAACCATTTTAGTTCGTTCATGCTTCTATAATTAACCAAACATGGTTGAATAGACATATTTACTAAAATAACCGAGTCTTCGTGGGAACGATCCTTATTTCCCTATATTGCTTTTGGACTGCGTATACTTGCGTAGAGAAAATAGCGAACAAGTTTTTGGCGCCGCTGCCGGGGACTCGGTGTTATTTTTGTTTATGTGTTTTACTACAATAGAAGTTAATTTGTTTGACTTGAACATTTTATCTTATATTTTTGTGAAGTGATTATTTGTGTACAGATACTTGGATTTTTATGCTAACACGTTCTAAAGCATTAAAAGCCAAACAAGTACTTGAACTAGCAAATATTCACAAGATAGACGGAGAAGGCGAAGTAGTTGCACCTGCAGCAGCAAGGGCTTTAATGGACTACTCGCAACCGAAGATTGATGACATTCAGTCAAGTATCATTCGTCCAGCAATTGCGGCTCCTACATTTGAAATTAAGTCTAGCACTATTCAGATGGTGCAGAATCAAGTACAGTACGGAGGAACTGCAACGGAAGATCCTAACCTACACATCAGGAACTTCATAGAAATATGCGACACATTTAGATTCAACAATGTGTCAGATGATGCTGTGAAGTTGAGACTCTTTCCGTTTTCCTTAAGAGACAAGGCCAAGGGTTGGTTACACTCTCTGCCACCGGGATCTATCACCACTTGGGCTGATCTAGCTCAAAAGTTTCTTAGCAAGTTCTTCCCCATGGCAAAGACTGCAGCTATAAGGAATGCTATCACGCAATTTTCTCAACAGTCTGGTGAATCTTTATGTGAAGCATGGGAAAGATACAAGGAAATGCTTCGACAATGCCCTCATCATGGCATGCCAAACTGGATGATCATAAATTGTTTCTATAATGGGCTAGGAATGCAATCAAGGCCAATGGTAGATGCAGCTTCAGGGGGAGCATTATGGGCTAAAAGTTATGAGGAGGCCTACGATCTTATCGAGATGATGGCAGCTAATGAATATCAAAACCCAACTCAGAGAATGCCACAACAGAAGGTAGCAGGAATTCTTAATATCGACAAAGCCACTTCCTTAGCAGCTCAGCTAGAGGCTTTGAAATTGAAAGTAGACTCTTTGACAGAACAAGGATTTCATCAAATTGCTAGTGTTTGTGAGTTGTGTGCAGGCGCACATGAATCAAATCAATGTGCCATCTCAAACGAGTCGGTTCAGTTCGTAAGCAATTTCCAGAGACAGCAACAGCCAGCTCCAAATTCCTACCATCCGAACAACCGAAATCATCCAAATTTCAGTTGGAGCAATAATCAAGGAGGAGCACAACAATCACATCAGCCCTACCAACAATCTAATCATCAGCCATTTGGAGCTAAGCAGTATAATCCATCTGGATTCCAGCAACAACAGGGGCAACATTTTCAACAACCATATGCTCCTAGACAATTTCAGCCCCCAGGATTTCAACAACAACAATCTTATGGAAATTCTGGACAATCTTCGAATGAAAAGACTGAATTAGAGGAGTTGAGGTTGGGCCAAAAAAGCCAAGCGGCTTCCATTAAAAATCTGGAAACTCAATTGAGTCAACTCGCTAGTTTCATGATGAGCCGACCACAAGGAACACTTCCCAGTGACACTGAACTTAATCCTGGGAGAAAGGATAATCACGAGCACATCAAAGCAATTACCCTTAGATCAGGGAGAATCACGGAGGATGCTGAGCTAAAAGATACAGAAAAAATTCTGCCAGACAAAGGAACAGAAAAAGCAGATTTGGGAGACACAAAGGACATGGGCAATATATCAGAATCAAAGGAGGAGATTAAAGAAAATATGCCAACTCCTAAACAAGCTGTCCTCGAGCAAAAAGAAGTAAAAGAGCAAGTCTACCCACCTCCACCATTTCTTCGACGAGTGCAAAAACAGAAATTAGACAAGCAGTTTGGCAAATTTCTTGAAGTCTTTAAAAAATTACATATCAACATTCCATTTGCTGAAGCTCTCGAACAAATGCCAAGCTATGCCAAATTCATGAAAGGCATTCTCTCGAGGAAATTAAAACTTGAAGACTTAGAGACCGTTGCTTTGACGGAAGAATGTAGTGCGGTATTGCAGCAAAAGTTACCGCCTAAGCTGAAAGATCCAGGGAGTTTTACAATACCATGCACCATTGGGAGATTATCTTTCGACAAATGTTTATGTGATCTGGGAGCAAGTATCAATCTTATGCCATACTCGGTTTTCTTGCAGCTTGGTCTTCCTGAACCAAAACCGACAAGTATGTCCCTTCAGTTGGCTGATCGATCTATCACCTATCCTAGGGGAGTTGTTGAAGATGTGTTGGTGAAAGTAGACAAACTCATCTTTCCTGCTGATTTTGTCATTCTTGATTTCGAAGAGGACAAGAAGATTCCTATCATTCTTGGTAGGCCATTTTTAGCAACAGGACAAACATTGATTGATGTCCAAAAGGGGGAACTGACAATGAAGGTGCACGATCAAATTGTCACCTTCAATGTTTTCACAGCTTTGAAATTCCCAACAGAAGAAGAGCAGTGTCTGAAGATAGACTTGATTGAGTCTACGGTGCAAGAAAAGTTAGGGCACATGCTCATGAATGATACTTTGGAAAAGGCCCTCAGTGGGGAGTATTCATTAGATGAAGATGACATTGATGAACAATTGCAATATCTGGATGCTTTGCCGTGGCAAAGAAAATTTGAAAGACCAGTTGAATCGCTGGGACTGCCAGAATTAAAAGGACCACATCAGCAATTAAAGACGTCTATCAAAGAAGCTCCAACTCTAGAGCTCAAGCCACTACCGGATCACTTACGGTATGCTTCCCTTGGTGAAAAATCCACTTTACCTGTGATTATTGCCGCTAACCTTTCAGACTCCGAGGAAGACAAGCTCTTGAGAGTTCTTCGAGAATTCAAATCAGCCATTGGTTGGTCTGTTGCGGATCTAAAAGGAATCAGTCCCGCATATTGTCAACATAAAATTCCATTGGAGGAAGGGAGTAAACCAACAGTAGAACACCAAAGGCGGTTAAATCCTATCATGAAAGAAGTGGTAAAGAAAGAAATTCTCAAGTGGCTAGATGCTGGTATCATCTATCCCATTTCAGACAGTTCATGGGTAAGTCCAGTGCAATGTGTGCCTAAGAAAGGAGGCATGACAGTAGTTGCCAATGAAAAAAACGAGCTCATTCCGACTCGTACAGTTACAGGGTGGAGAATTTGCATGGACTACAGAAAGCTGAACAAAGCTACAAGGAAGGATCACTTTCCCCTTCCATTCATTGATCAAATGCTAGACAGGTTGGCTGGGCATGAATTCTATTGCTTGCTGGATGGTTATTCAGGATATAATCAGATTGGTATTACTCCAGAAGATCAGGAGAAGACCACTTTCACATGTCCTTTTGGCACTTTTGCGTTCCGACGCGTTCCTTTCGGACTCTGTGGTGCACCTGCTACTTTTCAGAGGTGTATGATGGCAATTTTTTCAGATATGATTGGTATCAATGTGGAAGTGTTCATGGATGATTTCTCAGTCTTTGGGAAATCATATGATGAATGCCTCAGAAATCTAGGCATGGTGCTGAAACGATGTGTTGAGACTAATCTAGTACTCAACTGGGAAAAATGTCACTTCATGGTAAAGGAAGGCATCATTCTTGGGCACAAGGTATCTGGTAAGGGGCTGGAAGTGGATAAGGCTAAGTTGGAGACGATTGGAAATCTCCCTCCACCAATTTCAGTTAAAGGAATTCGCAGTTTTCTTGGTCATACGGGTTTTTATCGGCGATTCATCCAAGATTTTTCGAAAATATCTAAACCTTTGTGCAATCTGTTAGAAAAGGATATTCCTTTTAAATTTGGTGAAGATTGTTTGGAGGCATTCAAGCTCTTAAAGAAGAAATTGACAACTGCGCCCATTATCACTGCACCTGATTGGAGTGAACCTTTTGAATTAATGTGTGATGCAAGTGACTATGCAGTGGGAGCTGTTCTTGGTCAACGGAAGAATAAGGTGTTTCACGTGATTTACTATGCTAGCAAAACTCTCAATGATGCACAGCTGAATTACACTACTACAGAAAAGGAACTCTTAGCTATTGTATATAGCTTCGAGAAATTCAGATCGTATTTGCTCGGAACTAAGGTAGTGGTGTTTACAGATCATGCAGCCATTCGATACCTAATGTCGAAGAAAGATGCTAAGCCACGGTTGATTCGTTGGGTTCTGTTGCTTCAAGAATTCGACTTGGAAATCAAGGATAGAAAGGGTACTGAGAACCAGGTGGCTGATCACTTGTCTCGGTTAGAGGAACACGGTAACTCAGCGGATAAAACTCTCATCAACGAATTTTTTCCTGACGAGCAACTTTTTGGGGTGCAAAATGAAGAGCCATGGTTTGCAGACATTGTGAACTATCTTGTAAGCAATGTCATCCCGTCGGAATTTTCTTATGCTCAAAGAAAGAAGTTTCTTCATGATGTAAAATGGTACCGATGGGATGAACCCTTCTTATTCGGACAGGGAGCTGATCAGGTGATTCGGAGGTGCATTCCGTTTAGTGAGGTTGAAGGTATTTTACATGACTACCATTCTACCACTTACGGAGGTCATTATGCTGGAGAGAAGACAGCCACTCGAGTACTTCAGGCTGGGTTTTATTGGCCAACACTGTTTAAAGATGCGCATCAGTTTGTGTTGAGATGCGATAGATGTCAAAGAATTGGTAATATCTCTAGGAGGAATGAGATGCCTCTGAATATGCTGTTGGAAGTGGAGATTTTCGATGTGTGGGGGATCGATTTCATGGGTCCTTTTGTTTCTTCATGCAATAATCAGTACATCTTGCTAGCGGTGGACTATGTTTCTAAATGGGTCGAGGTGAAGGCTTTACCGACCAATGACGCTAAAGTGGTGCTGAATTTTCTGAATAAGCAAGTTTTCACACGTTTCGGAACTCCAAGGGTAATTATCAGTGACGAAGGATCACACTTCTGCAACCGCAAGTTCACGGCATTGATGGCAAGGTACAACATAAATCATCGAATTGCTACGGCCTATCACCCTCAAACGAATGGCCAAGCAGAGGTTTCCAACAGAGAGATAAAACGTATCCTAGAGAAGGTCGTGAATCCTTCAAGGAAGGACTGGTCACTAAAACTTGATGAAGCTGTTTGGGCTTATAGAACAGCTTACAAAACACCTTTGGGCACGTCACCTTTTCAGCTAGTATATGGCAAGGCTTGTCATCTGCCTGCCGAACTAGAACACAAAGCCTATTGGGCGCTGAAGAAGTTGAACTTTGACTTAGCAGCAGCAGGTGAGAAAAGAATGCTTCAGATTAATGAACTGGATGAGTTTCGGCTACAGGCTTATGAAAATCACAAGTTATACAAGGAAAGGTCAAGAGATGGCATGACAGACGTTTGGTGCAAAAGTCTTTTGTACCAGGGCAGTTAGTTTTACTTTTCAACTCTCGTCTCAGACTTTTTCCAGGGAAACTTAAGTCAATGTGGTCAGGACCATTCACGGTTAAAACGGTGTTTCCACATGGTGCAGTGGAAATTTTTGATAAAACACTAGAAGCAGCTTTCAAAGTAAATGGACAGAGGTTGAAGCCATATTTTGGTGAACATGTGAATCGCAAAGCAGAAACCGCGGTTCTTGGTAATACCGATTAAAGTGCGAAAGTGAAGTCAAGCTAGCGACAATAAACAAGCGCTTCGTGGGAGGCAACCCATGTGTTTCGGTGTTTTCAGGTATGTTCTCTACTATCCCTTGTATTTACTTCCATTCAATGCGGACATTGAATATTATAAGTTTGGGGGTGGTTTGGGGGATAAGTAGTATGTATATGTGTTAGTAGTTTTTGTGAGTCATTGTGTTCATGTAGGATATCATGTTTTGCATATTAGTAGTAATTCATGCATATTTGTTCGTATTATCTATGTTGTTTCATTTAGGACATTCTGTTATTGTTTGTTTGTTTTACCATGTGAGTCATATTAGTTGCATTTTCATGGCATGCATTTTTCATGATCCCTTAGGACGAGCTGATTCTGATTGATAGGTGGATGTTGATTTGGGTGTGATGATGATGAGTAGAGGGCTGATTTATAGTTCCTAAGGAATTGACTTGCATGTTATGGGAACAAAAATTTTTACACAGTCTCATTGGGGTGCTTTTGGGCTAGGTTAGGGTCATGCCTGTTGGATGTTTTGAGATTTAATCACTTGTTTATTCTTAGAATTTTCGTTATTCCCTTGATAGCGTAGGAACACTAAAATCTAAGTTTGGGGGAAAACAGGGATTTCATGCTAAGTGGTAATAATTGTCAATAAAGGCTAGGCGTCAAATGGCTAGTAGCCGGCTCATATTTATATGAGTAGTCTAGGGTTGGAAATGAGAAAGGCTCATTCCAGATTGCGAAAAAAAAAAAAGGAAGAAAAGAAAAAAAAAAAGAGTCAGAAGTCCAATTGATTATATGCAAAATTAACCAGAGTGAGCTCTTTAATACTCGAGTAATTAAGTCTGAAGGGACTTAGTCCTAGTAACCTAAAGCCCTTGTGGTTTGGGATTGCTGACCTAACACTCGCTACATGGGTATTATTGTATAAGCCTTTTGGGGTCTCATTCATTGCACGGTTAAATAAGCATGCGTATTGTATATGTAGTGTCGTAGTATAGTAATAAAGCATGAGTTTCTGTCTACCTTGGATAAGGGTGGAGGTGTTCCTAGGTTATGAAGTGTCTACAGTATTCTAGTTATAAACCTGTGATTGTCTTGACGGAAAGCATGTATGGTTTTTGACCTAGTTTTGGGAGTATTTCTGATGAGCATTGTACACACGCACGTTTCTGTTCATGTATTTGTTAGTATACGGGGACTTAGTCGAGCTCTGCTTGGAATTGTTGCATTCTTTGGAGATATTTGCTTTTTAGTTGATTTTGGTGAGTTTGAAGGGGATCCGTTGCATTTTTCATATTAGTTGCATTCATGCATTGTTAGTTGCATTTGATAAATGGATTTTGTGGGTACATTCGCTATAGGCCCTCACGAGACCTAACTCGTCCACTAGGGCTGCCTAGGGGTTTAAAGGGCTTGTTGCATATGCCAAATGCAACCGTGATCACCTACGGAAGTGGTGCTAGTTAGTTAATATATATTGTTATGCTTGAGGACAAGCATCAGTTTAAGTTTGGGGGTATGATAAGTGGATTTTATATCCACTTATTATGCACTAATTGAGTCTAGATTGGTGATTTATCCTTAAGTATGTGGTGTCTTTTAATTTGTTTTTGTTCTTTCGGTATTTGTTGTGTAGAACTCAAAATTTCAGGTATCCTGGCGATAAAAGGTTAAAAGACGGTGGATTTCTGGCTCAGATGGACTGGCTACGAGGAAAAGAAATTATCATAAAGATGTTCTGAGTGATATATTCTTAAAGCTGAAACCCCGGTTGGAATTGTTATATTTTTTTCTAAGCAAAAGGAGTCTGGTTTTAGATCCTCAAGAGACCGTAACTTGCATCTGGACGAGCAATGAAGAAATAAGAATTATCACAAAAATATGGAAAGTGATATATTCTTAAAGCAGGAATCCCGGTTGGAATTGATATATTTTTCGTTCAGCAAAAGGAGTCCGGTTTCCGACCCTCAAAAGACTGCAGTTTAGGACTTAAGGATTTATTTATATTAATAAATATTTTATTTATTTGGAAAATTATATTTATAAATATCTAATAATATCATATATTTATTTTTATAATTTCTCGATTAAAATAATTATTTATTAATTAAAGATTATAAGTTGTGCGGGGTAAAAAGCATTTCTACGGAGCTGCGTATTAAAATTCAACTACCGCCAGTTGTGGAGAAGAATTGCAAATTGGCTGGAAGACTTTTACAATTGTCTCTGGAGTGGTTAGAATTAGGCAGGCCGGTAGACTTTTATAATTAAAACTGCTGACTTTGTATTAGGTGGTGTGCTGAATGTTTTATAAATAGATGTGTAGGAAATCAAATGGGGAGAGCAGATTACCTAGGGAAGAATTGAATCAATCATTCTCTCTGAACAAATCCTCCTGTATTCTAAATTCAGCAGCTTCTTTTTATAAACAGATCGTTTTATACATTTTAATTCTCTGTAATTTTATTATATTTTATATACTTAAAATTTTCTGCAAATCGTTTAATTTATATACTTCGAATTTCTGTAATTTTATTTTATTTTATACATTTTAAATTTTTGTAAAATTAGTATAAATTTATATTTTGGTTGAAGAATTAAGGGGATTATTAGTGGGCTTTTTATTTGTTGGAAGAAACCGAATTAATCACACCAAATCAGCAACACAGCAGGAGGCAGTAGTGGCAAGCACGCGGGAATTCAGCTGGTCATTACTGGCGCGTGGACAGCACGCGCGGATGGAGAGAGTGGGAGCGTGGCTCGCACGCGCGGACCAGGTGAAGACAATTGATTTCTCCGACAGTTGCCTGTAGCTTGCAGGAGGTAAATTCTTTTACTTAATAATTTGTTTCCTTTTTACTTTATCAAAGCCGTGTCTTTGTCTTGTACTGTATTAATTTGTTTCGTTATTTTGTTAACTCACTGAGTGCTCCTTTATTATTAGCTCCTTTATTATTAGATGTTATTAGGTTCTATTTCTTTTATTTTTATTTTTAATTTCTCGTAATTTCTTAATTAAATTATAAAATTTTCTACCATGATTTTATTTAATTCCATAAAGGTGCCTAGTTTAATTATGAACTAAACACTTTCATGGGGTTCTAATGTAGTGATTTGTTAATTCTCATGTTGACTCGATAGATAATTTTTGTTTACAATTTCTTCTTAAGATTGCCTTGTATGGTTGTTTTAATTGAATATAGATGAGTAGCTAACATCTATTGTGCCAAATTTCTAATGATTGCGAAAGTGGATTTAGAGATTAAGGGTTGCTATGCTAGCATAGGTATGACGGCTTCTCCGCATTTTGGAGTATAGATTCGAACGAACATTATTCCCCTATGTAGTTAATTGCGGAACTTGTGATTAAATCAATTGTATCACCCATTCACATAGACATATAGTGTTTTGGATATAATTGATGCCCTTATAACTTCTATCTCTTTTGTGGATGTTTATTTGGAATGGTGTGAGTTAATTGAAAGATGGCTCATATTAGTGTCGTGTTCTCGCTAGCATTCTTAACAATTGTAACACATTAATTCTTGATAGTTAATAGAGCTAAAACATTCATGAAATTAGGACCCCATGCCTCTATCATATTATTTTAAACAAATTAGCCGTTACTTCATTAGTTAATTGTTATCTGCAAATAAACCATTTTAGTTCGTTCATGCTTCTATAATTAACCAAACATTGTTGAATAGACATATTTACTAAAATAACCGAGTCTTCGTTGGAACGATCCTTATTTCCCTATATTGCTTTTGGACTGCGTATACTTGCGTAGAGAAAATAGCGAACAATTACATGTACACTTATTACAGGTACAAGTCGGTAAAGGATGTGTATCAGCTAAATTATCCCAAAGTGTCTTGATCGAGGTGAAAAATTCAGAGATACTTTGACTGCCTTGTGCCAAATCTGAGAGTTGTTGTTCTAGAGAATATACTTGTGTCATTGAAGCATAACCAAAACGATCTTCCAAATCAGACCATATTTCTCTTGCAGTTGGTAAAAATAGAACACTTTTCGCAATTGTATCATCCAGGTTAAAAATCAACCAAGAACTAACCAGATCATTGCATCGAGTCCAAAACTTGTAATCGGTAGAAGTAACTTCAGGAACTAGAATAGTACCATCCACAAAACCTAGCTTATTCTTAGCCGAGAGTGTTAGCATCATTGATCGTTTCCAATTGTGAAAACCAGTACCATTGAATTTGATCGAAACAAGTTGAGTTGAAGAAGCATCTGATGGATGAATATAATACACACTAGAGGAATCTTGATTTCCTTGAACAGTAGTAGCATTCGCCATGCTTAACTCTCAAGAAACTCACAAATATTTTGATGAAGAATTTTATCAAACAGTTTCAGTGCAATCAGATGAAAATAGAGTTTATACAAGTTTCGAATGAATTAACTCCAGAAATCAGATTTTATCAATCAATCAAGGATCAGAGACAAAGAATAAACACGATTCAGAGCAAATTTCAGATACAATTCAGAGAAAATCTCAAGATTATGCAAAAATCTTAAGATCAGAACAAGAATGATTATCAATATGACAACTGCGAACGAAACTTTGATCAAGAACAAATCAAGCACGACAAGAACAAAACAGATCAATGATAATGAAATAATAGATCAAAAGAAACAGATCACAACAATGAACTGTACATAAAGATCAATCAACGACGACGAAAAAATCTTACAGAAATGTAACGAAGACGATGATGATCGACGATGATGATCGGAAACGTTCCGTTAGATCGCCATTAAAATGTGCTCTGCAAGCTCTGATACCATAATAGAATCTGTAAATGTGTAAAAGCTCATTCTCTATTGATTGATTAAGCAATTACAAGATGATTAGCTAGCTATATATACAAGACTATTGTTTACATTTCAAACTAACAATTTGGAGGGAAAAACTAACTCTAACTTAGCTAACTAACTTCTTGATGCCAGCTGTAAACTAACAGAATAATTACACGTCAGCAGCAACTATACTACTAGTATGATCAACAGGGTCGCTGCATCAGCTACAGAATACATTTTAAACACAATTAATGCTGAGATAGTAGAGCGGAAGGCAAGGCTATGTAGCTAGCTATATTGAGTTTCGTTTAAAGCAGTGGTTAGTGTAAATTTAACTCACATTCCAAATATGTATATATATTGTTGTTGATTCTGTACATTGTCTGCAGCTAATCAAATGAAAAGATAAAGGGACAATGTTTCAAATCAGTGATTGAGTATTTAGGCCATGTTTGTTTCATGGGATTATAATCCCCGGATTATAATCCAATCACTATAATCCTTTTATTATTAGTCCATGTATTATAATCCTTTAAAATAGTCCAATCCCATGTTTGTTTGCAAAATTCATTTTAAGGATTATAATCCTTCAAATAGTCCAATCCCATGTTTGTTATGTAAAAGATTGTATATAGGATTATTTGTTACTAAAAAAAATCATATTTGAATTTTTATGCTATGTTGGTGCGAAGCTATCAAAGTTGTCTCAGGAGCTTCATCAGTTAATCAGTTAGACTACATCACTGATTTAATATTATTTAGGTTAATGTTTTCACAATAAATTGCACAAAATTTGTTAATAATGAACAAAATAAAAGCTTAGGATAGAGCTTTTTCTTTTCGAAATTCAAATATTAGATGAGTGAAAAGTACAAGGCTTACAAAAGAAGTCATTAGAAAAGATTAAAAACCTGCTAACAGGATAACCTAACAACCTAAGCAGCAAGGCCATGCGAAATATTACAACTTATTATAGCAAATTTAATGTCATCAGCTCACACATGTCCAGATAACTTCAAGCTCACAAATTCTGCTCGCATTTCTTCTGGCAGGCTTAAAAATAGATCAACATCAGCTGGCTTATCGACTATTCTTGATGCTGCTAACAGCTTTTGTGTAGTGTCTAAATTGCTGATGTTGTTAATAATACCATACACCTCTCGTCGCGACCTGCCCAAATCATGCTCATATCCAATTCTTTGACTCAGTACTCCAAATTGTTCTACAGTTGTCTTCAGCAGGCTTTCAACATTTTCTTGCATTTTCTCAATTGAAGCTAATAGAGCATCTTGTAACTTAGTTTTTTTTTTTCTCTTTCCCTCATTTGCATGAGAATCACCAGTAGAACAGGAAAATTCAACAGCTTCACATTGCTCTTTATCCAGATTTTCAACAATATCAGCAAGGGCCTCAGCATGTTCACCTGTTCACCTGTAGCTCTATCTTTACCAAAAAATTTCTGCCAATCATCGTACCACTCCACAGGCTTGTTACGAAGTTTAGCCAATTCTGAATCCCTCTTTAAGAAAACAACATTTAAGCTTAACAATCACATAAGTTGGTTCAAAGAAAGAAATGTACATTCTAATTATGAAACATTTATCTTGCACATTTGAGTCCACACGTCTTCATCATCAATACTCAACATTTTATGGAAGTCATTCCAAGCAATACCACTAGTTGCCAAAGCACTATAGATAGAACCCCATAATTTTTTCCATGTCTTTATTTTAGATTCTATATGTGGTTTTTCACGCAAATCAGTACCTGGAATGAATCTGATCATATACTTTTCCAATTCCAGTAGATAGCCAGTTTTGTATTGCCCATTGTCCAACTTGTAGCCATCCGCAATTATTATTTGATAGTAAGAATCTATCAAAGCCTTTTCTTCTTGTAACGTCCAAGTCCTCCTATTCTTCGAAACTTGGCGAGAATTGGTCTCTCTCCCTTCTCTCGGATGTTTTCCAATCGATGATGAGGATGCCATGAGAGGTTTCTGAAATTATGAGGATAAAAAAGACTAGCTATAAATTATAGTAGAAATAGTTAGTAATTAAATATGCAAGAAATATAAATTAGAAAAAAATGCAAGAAATATATTATGTTTAAACTGAGGACAATGGAGAGGAATCTTGCAGAGAGTAATGACATGAGTAATATTATGGAAGGTTTGAATTTCAGTAAACATGAGTGTATAAATACTAAAATTTCAAAAATAAATAGAGTATTTATTTCAAACTACTGACTCGTTTGACTTAGGTTTCATAACTGGTGCATATCTATAAAAGCTTCTGTAAAGAACATCTATTTAACTGGTCCTCATTTTAAATTGGAATATAGATAACCACCAACACTATATATTTCCTGATTGATAACCACCAAAACTAAAGATAGGAAAAATGTTAATATGCTAGAAAGATCAACGCAGAAAAGTGAACAATAACTTACAAATTGTTTAGTATAATTAATTATATATAATTAGGAAGTTAAAGTAAAAGAATGAAGATGGATGCAGCTCTCCTCTTATCAGGAGCTAACAATGCTAAATTGATACTCAGAATTCAGAAATATGAATCTCCTGGTCGCAAAAAATTATACGAATTGGTCAAACAACAGGGATTATATCCCGCGTTGCTAAATGGTATCGATGCATCCTATGTGGAGCCAAGAATCCAGCGTCACAAAGATAGTAATATCCTATATATATATATATATATCAAAATTAATTTAATATTGCAAAATATTAAACGAGGACTAAACCAACTAGAAAAGAGTATTAGCTTTACCGGCAGGAACTCGTAAGCCATTCTTACGAGTTATAGCATCTTGAAGTACTCTGCCATCTGCAGCAGAGCCTTCCCAACCAGGTAACACATACGTGAACATCATATTTGGTGTACATACGCCTAACACATTGGTTGAAATTTCTCCCTTTCTATTTCTATACTTCACATGCTCGTGTGGAGGAACTCTAACTCTAATATGAGTTCCATCAAGAGCACCTAAACAATTCTACAAAATAAACAAACATAAACATAAATGGGTGCATCTATATAAAAATATACAGTGAGGGCAATTGTCACTGCTTATGGACCCGAACCTGGGGCTAATTTGTACAAACAACACAAAATCAACTCTATAAATTAACCTTAACACATAAACCTATTTTAAAACTTGAATCGAACACATTAACAAACAGTTTATCTACATAAGAAATAGAAAAATAAATGATAAAATATAACACAAAATTACCATACAGAACAACACAAAACATATGAACAACACAAAATATACATAGCATACATCAACTCCATATCGAACTTGCTTCAGATTTTAAAAAAAATATATTTGAGAATCAGAGGAAAATCATCAACAAAATCGTTGTTTAAAACCCATTAACACAAAACAAAAAAAATAGGCACATATACATATGAATTTGTATGTAAAGAAGCCATGGAGGCTGCGCGAGAAGAAATGAGACAACGAAGTGAACGAACAAGGATTTACGAATATGTAATGGTATGCAGCTGTAATTACTTAATCTATGTAAGGCTATTTTTGTCCATGAAATTTTAATCCCTTTATAATACCAGCGTTGAGCAGGTATTATATTATCCCAGAAAATAATAATAAGTTTTGTTTTAGTGTTATCCAAGGATTATAATCCCTTGGTCTAATTTTCAAAACAAACAAGGGATTAAATTTTTTAAAGGATTATTATCCAATCCCTCCTCTAATCCCATGAAACAAACATGGCCTTAGTATTTAAAGATCTAAGAGCTCCTATAGGCAAAGACTTGTTCTGAATACGATTCTGGAGAGGAATCGAAACTCTACTCTGGAAAATGCAATTTGGTAATATCCTTATAACTCTGCAATAACATTCCCGGACGTGGAACAAGTGCTTCAGAAGGTAACTGTGTCAGGAGGTAATCAATTGAAACATAACTTATAAAAGCCATCAATTAAAATCACACAAGAAGGTGAAATAACTTTTCTCGTGGCACTATAAGACGACTAGGCTTAAAATAGCAACAGAGGGATCCCTCTGATAAATTCTATAACAAATTACAGCAAGGACTAATTTCAATGTCAATCAAAACTAATCAAATGGTATTAACAATTAAACTTGAACCCATATCCAAACAAACATGAGAACATCAAAGTGGAATTGATGTATGAATGACATTAGCTAGAAAAGACAACTGTCTTGTATAAAACTACAACTCAAGTCTAATAATCACCGACTCCAAGATGAAAACAACTTGGAATTTGATGGAGGAGCAAGTATGAAGTTATCATGCATTCTGGTAAGTGCCTACTTATACAAATTTCACATGTGCACTAATGATGCTAGCTATAACAACTCGGTTGTTCAAGCCTATCTTGGACCTGAGACTTGTTGTGATGAGATATAAGAAAAATAAGTGTTAGAGCCACTGTTTGCTCTAGAACGAGATTTGTCTTCTTTCGGAAATAACATCACACTGTCGCTTTCTTCTACAGCGGAAGACTCTGCAAACCTCCGGCCATAAAACCGCAAAAAGTTCAAGGATGCCAGACTTGGCTGACAAACAGGGATCTCGCCTTCCAACATACTCACAACACTACCCATATTTGGCCTTAGTGTTGGCTCCTCATGAACACAGCATAATGCCACACGAACCAACTTCTCCACTTCTTCACTAGTCACACGACCCTCTAGCCTTGAGTCAGCAAGTTCCAGGTAACGTCCCTCCTCATGCATATCCAGTGCAAACAGTGGGAAGTACATAAATCCTAGGGTGGATGAAGATGACGAGGGAGCACCATTACTGTTATCATCGCTAGTGCCATGGCTTCGTGTTCGAAACAAGCAATTTTTTCTTCCGCTCACAAGTTCAAGAAGTACCATACCATAACTATAAACATCAGTTTTATCAGAGATGGCAGAGCTAGTAAGCCATTCAGGAGCAAGATATCCACGAGTACCCCGCATGGTTGTGAATTGACTGGACTGTTCAGGACTTAGAAGTTTTGAAAGTCCAAAATCTGATATTTTTGCCTGGAACTGCTCTTGGAGTAGAATGTTTTCTGGCTTGACATCACAGTGGATAATTTTATGTTCACATCCACTATGCAAATACGCAAGTCCACGTGCTATCCCAAGGGCTATGTCAAGCCTTTCTTGCCACTCTAAGACTGGTCCAGTGCCAAAGAGAGTACAGTCCAGGGAACCACGATTCATATATTCATAAACTAACATGCGTTCTCTTCCTTGAGCACAAAAACCTTTCAACTTCACCAAGTTGACATGGTGAATATTTCCAATTATTGCTATCTCCGTGCAGAAATCCTTCTTGCCTTGCAACCCCAAGTTGGTAATCTTTTTGACTGCCACCACAGTTCCGTCAGGTAGAGTTCCCTTGTATACGGTACCAAATCCACCTGCTCCTATCTTAATCTTGAAATTATTAGTAGCTTTCTCGAGATCTTCATAATCAAATCTCATGGGCAATCCCATAATAGAGAAGGCATCGATATCCTCAGAAGGGGAGCTTGGGCGTTTGATTTTACCCTTTACTGTGGTGGAGACTCTAGATCGTCTCCACCAAAGGAATGCTAGTAAAACTAGCAAAAAGAATCCAGTCGATGGCAAGAGCACTAGAGCTACAATAGGAAAATTTGACGACTGACCACTAAAACCGTTATCGCCACGAACTCTTGTTGTTGGACCAACGAGAGTTTTGATAAATCCCAAGCGATCATTTTCACTTGAGCTGCTCAACCTGAAAGATCCCAACACAGTTTCAATTTGGTAACAAGAACCAGATGAATTTCCAAAGAAAACCCCCAAGCAAGAACATCGTTTTGAGCACAGATTTTGACAAGAGGTCAAATCCACACCATACTTGGTAGGTATATTAAAATCATTAGCAAAGTAATCGGTACCATAGCCAAGCCTCAAATATGATATCGATGAAGAAGAATTCAACTGAGTTTTGTTACTGGTTGCATTGCAAGAAGGCAGCAAAGAATAAGAAGCATCACTTGGCATACAACTAGTAGTTTTTGAAGATCCAGCTTTGAAGTTAGACGGGCATGAACATAGAGGAGCCCCTGAATGAGAATCGTCTGTGCATAAGCCGACACTCCCACAGATAAAAGGAATTCTGCATCGATCAGTTGGCCCAGTAAAATCTGTGTATCCGTCAGCATTAGAAAAGCTACTGATGATGAACTGGCCTGACGTGTCCAACTTGGCTGTTCTAAAATTAGACTGTCCTAAGCTCAGCTGAATTACAACCACAGATCCATTATGACCAAGCAGATAAAGACCTGTCTCGTTTACTGCCATGTAATCCACTGCATAATTTGAATTTGTATAAGCTTTGGTTGCCATAGAAAATGTCCAATATGTTTGATTCTGCCACTGCAGAATAGCATCAGATACAGTAATTAAAAGCTTATAGTCACCGGTTGATAAGTCATCGTCTGCTTTAGCACTGGACAACCATGTCCCAATCGGCAACTTCTGTCCGATCAGAATCGTGTCTGTTGGATATTGAAAACTTTTCCACAGAGTCCTATTAAACTTATCCATCAAGATGATATTACCTGCATCAGTTAGCTTTAGTGCTGATACTGATGAATTCAGTGACGGAGTTGACCATTTTAAACTTCCATCTTCCTCAATGATCTTAATGCCATTAAAATCTAGAATCATATTCCCGGAGCTTGAAACAGGTGCATCACGATTTGCAGACCAAACGATGTTGTGAGATGCCACATGGATAACACAAAAGTAGTATCTGGTTTGTTGAGTACCTGGACTGGACATGGCAGCCTTAAACGTTCCATTACGAGAAAATAAAAAACTTCCCCCACCATCAATATATCTGTAGTGTGAAGCAGTAAAATTTGGATATAGAAATTCCGTCCAAGAAATCCCTGAGACTATAGCGCAAGATAAGGAAAAAGAAAGAAAAAATATGAAGGAAGCCATCAGGAAGAATACCAAAAAAAGATCAAATGGGATGAAATAAAACTGTTTTATTGATATGGTCTAATCTGGCTGTTTGGTTTCATATCTGCCTCTAAATTCAACTCTGCCCTTTGAAATTAGCTCTATTCTATCGCTAAACGACACCAACTGGTTGCTCAACTTAAGATGGAATTATTCATAATGCTAACATCACCAAGGGGGCTAAAAGCATGAATCTCAGTTCTGATCTGCACCAGTTGCGACTCAACTAGTCATTTTAAAAACAAGATCATGCATGCCTGTCTTAGAATATATTACTATTTAATCTACATCTTACCTAAGCGTTTACTACCGAGTATTTTATTAAGCCGTCACCATTATTACATCATACCAGCATGATTGATAGTCGAGGAATAATAAAACAAACCCACAGAGCCCATTACAACTTAACAAACAACAAAACATAGACTTCATAGTCACTTAACATCAAACAATGGTGTGCATAAAAGTGCAAAGACACACATACCTGGTGGGTTATGGTTAAAAATCGCATTCTGGAAGTCTGGAACAACTTGGAAGGTTGTTGTGCAATGAACATCAAGTGGTCCATAAGTTCTTGCGGGATAATTTGACTTATAATATGAATACTACAACGAGAAAAAGTATTCGACTGACCCCTAAACCACAAAATTGTACACAAGACGCCACGTCCCTAGTCTTCTGGTGCTACCACAACAACACTGCCCTGAGTTTCGACTAATGTATACTCTTTATTAAAAGCAGAAACCCCCTTTAAATGGTATGCCATGTATATCGCGGCATGGTATGCCAATTAATTAATTAATTAATTAATTAATTAAATTTATTTTACTATTTAATCTTACTTTAAAAACTGTTTTTCAAGTGTATAGAAGGTCAATAAGAATAAAAACTATTAATGAAACAAGTCCTCTCTGAACTAAAATACGGTATGCCAATTAATTAATTAATTAATTAATGTATACCATATCACAATTATAATTATTAATTAATAATAATAATAAACCAAGTTGTAAAAATTGAAATAAAAGTCGAGAATATAGGACTTAAGGTTCCATTAATTAATATTCAAAATATATCTATAATAGATTAATAATAAATATAATTAATAATATAACTATTCTTATATTACCAGAGATAAGTTATATAAATTTAATTAATTAAAATAATAAAATTAAATATTAATTTAATTTATTATTGAAGTTATATACTAGGAGTCTATTAACTAACAATCGAAATAAAAGTCGAGAATATAGTATTATGTGTCCGTTTGGCAAATCAATCAACTAACTTATAAGTTACTTATTTCGGAAAAAATTTTATATTTACATACTTTTTTTTAGAGAAAAATGTGTATGGGGAGTTTAATATTCGTTATCTTGCAAAAATAAGTTACTTATTTCAGAAAAAAGTACATATTTCCTAACTTTTTTCCAGAATAAGTAACTTATTTCTGAAAAATAAGATTTCCCAAACGGGCCCATACAACTTGGTGGTTCAAGATTTTATTCATTTAAAAAAGTTAAAAAATAGGAATTTAAGATAATTTATCACAATCCGTGCACGGGTTATCGGCTACTAGAATGAAGTTATGTAAATTTAATTAATTAGAATAATAATATTAAATATTAATTTAATTTAATAATGAAGTTATAAACTAGGAGTCTATTAACTAGCAATCGAAATAAAAGTCAAGAATATATACAACTTGATGCTTCAAAATTTTATTCATTTAAAAAAGTTAAAAATTAGGAATTTATATTAGTGGAATGATTTCAGAGATCATAAACTTATGGATGAAGCAAACACATCAGCTTTAATATTTTGTTATTTGGTTCAGCTGCTGCAGTTCACAAGTCTACTCCTTCATTCCTTGCAATGTGGTCTCCTCTATCTGGGTTCCTTGATATCATTATCAATGTTGCTTTTTTTTTCTTTTTTGAAAATGTAATTGCAAAATTTATATGCTCAGCCTCACACGCATTTCACTCACGTATTAAAACTATTTTGCCATCAAAATCCTTTATTGGACTGAATGTTCAGTGTAAAATGCATAGATGACACCTCGATAAATTAATACATCGGAGAATTTTTAAACTGGAAAATTGTAGTATTCATTTGTTAAGATTAAAAACGGGTTAATTGGTAAATTCATAACTGAACTCGTACTCAACTTGCAGTTGAATAATCGAACTCAAAAAGCTTGCAGTCAACTCATCAAAGTTATTAAAACTTGCAGTTTGGTAATCACCGTTAACTCCAAGTAACGTTCGTAACGGAAAACTGATGTGGCGTGCTGATGTGTTAATTATTTATTTTGTATTAATGAGATTAATACTTACAAATTCATATTTAATTTATTTTTTATTCTAAAAATATTTTAAAAATTTGCGAAGATATATAATCTCAATTTATACATTTTAAAAATGAAAACATGATTTTTCTCAAACATTACCTATTTAATTCCTATTTTTACAAAGTGAATTTAAATTGTTTTAATTAGAAAATGAATTAGTAAATAACGATTTTACACTCCCCTGTTTAATCCTTAAATTAGCCAGCCTCCCAAATTCCTGCAAAGGGGTATCAAAACACAATGGATTAAACCGAAATCTTATCAAGAACACTACCGAAAAGTGGTTGAATGTGGCCGGATTCTGGAAAAATTCGATAAACTTTTCCAGTTTCCGATGATACCATCAAAATCCAGTAACCCTCACTCCCATCAATCATCTTCTGATACACATTTAACTCCTCATCTACCCTATGAAACTTACATCAGGTTGAATTCTCCTATCCTTCATCTCCTACAAAAGCAAATTTATCCTCTTAAAATCCCTCACTCTCTCCAACGACGACAAAAGTACATTACATGAACTAACAATATCCAAACTACCTAAATCCATCAACTCATGCAACAAATCCCATGACTTACTCAAATTCCCGTTCCTACACAACCCAATAACCAATTTACAAAGCCACTCTCCTTTAATAAAAACCCCAAACACCCATCAATTAAGTCCATAAATGGAGCATATTGAGACTACCCCATAGAGCACGAATACGAACATGGCCTCCAATCCACTCATTTATGGACCAAGAGAATAGTCCCCGGACTTAATTCCCCCATTTATGGACCAAGAGAATAGTCCATTACCACCCATCAACAGCTTCCAAACACCCATCAATTCATTGCTTCGTGATTCGTGAAGGAGGAGAGGGAAGAAGTGAGGCAGTGGGGTTTGGCGGTGGTGGAATGGATGGGCGATAGCGGTTGACGGAGGTTATGGGTGGAGGAAGAGATGGGTTTTAGAGGGAGTAGGAGAAAGAGATGGGTTGGGAGAGAAAGAAGGCGGACGATGGAAGGAAGCGAAGGTGGGTGGGAAGGGCTGGCGGAGATGGGTGGAGGAAATGGATGGGTGAAGGTGAGTGGTGGTTTTGAATTGAAGGAGGGAGGAGGCGGAGATGGGTGGAGGAAGTGGATGAGTGGAGTTAGATTGGTGGTGATTGAGGTTGATGAAGGTTGAACGGCGGTGTTGAAGGTGCGGCGGGGCTGCGTGAAGTAGACGGAGATGTGAGAGCAGGGAGGTGAAAGTGAAGGGGAGGCTGTTAAGTGGGTTATTTGTTTTATTAATGTAGTGAAAAAGATTTATTTGTTTTATTTGTGTTTTTGACTGATTCGGATTACATGGTAGTTGATTTGTCAAATGTGATGAGAGAGAAAAGTATATGTGGCAGCTTATTTGTACAAAATTAACGGACTTCCGTTAGAAGTCAACAAAAGTTAACGGACGTGCAAGTTTTTAATAATTTAGTTATGAGATTGCAAGGTTTAATTAGTCTGATGACGTTAATGCAAGTTTTTTGAGTTCAATTACCCACTTGCAAGTTGAGGCTAAGTTCAGTGATGAATTAGCCAATTAACCCGATTAAAAACACACTATTTATACTAGGTTGGAAACTGAAAAATATTCATTTGACAAGATTATTAAATAGAAAAATGCTAAAGGTACCAAAATTAGGTACCAAAAATTGTTACCAAATGATGTGTTTTTGTTTTAATTGGTTATAGTTACAATGGGTCCGGGCCATCCAATCAAAATATTTTAAAATGTCAAGTGTTTGTTGTCATGTCATTTAGCATCCAATGTTGGTACTCAATTTGGTACCTGTAGCACTACTCTATTAAATACCGAAGCTCTCCTGTATTAAAGTATAAATGTGGCCCGTTGGAACATGTTAGAGCCCGTTTGGCTACACGAACTTAAAGCAAAAATTAGCTTTAAGTCGTTTTTAAGGTGTTTGGCAACGGGAGCTTTAAGCCGGTTTTAAGTTAAAAAACTGCTTTAAGTCATAAATTCCATTTAGGTACTTTTGACTTATGACTTATGACTTATGGAGTTTTTTTTTTTCCCTTTTTTCACAATTCTTGTAAAGTTTAAATATTATGATTTTTAAATTTTTTAAAGTCAAATTTCACTTTAAGTCAAAATTATTAAACCTAAAATTACCCAAACACTTTCATTCAACTTAAAGTAAACAACTTTACTTTCTCCTTTAAGTTAAAAACACCTCCATTAAGTCAAAAGTAACTTATTTTAAGCAATCCCAAACACCCTTAAATCATAATCATACAAATTTTATGTGTGATATAGCTTTGAGCTATTAAATCTATTCATAAAGAAATAAACAGTCATATAAAAGTAGAATCGACTCTTTCTAACATTTCTGACAGCGAATTTCCACACTAAAAGATCAGCAGTATCTTCAACCTCACAAATAGCCGTCCAAATCTTTTCAGTTTTGCATTTTATTTTCTCATCCCACTTTAGAGTTAGATGACAGCTCCGAAATGAAAGAAGGTTCACCATTCATGGGTGTTTTTTTAGTTTTTCATTTTGTTTGTTTAGAAATTTCTAATAATTATAAACATTTGAGTAACCGCATAATTGTTTGGCTGATACACAGATAGAGATTTCAATTTCCCGAATAAATGTTAGTAGTAGTTTACTTGTTTGGCTGATACACAGATAGAGATTTCAATTTCCCGAATAAACGTTAGTTATGAATAAGAATGCAATAATTGCGTGTTCGGCTGAATATGTATTTCAAAGAATAGAATTTGCAATCCAACAAGGTGTTGCGATGCAACTTGTTGCCCCTTTACCTCACACACCTGTAACCTAAATCTTTATTTATATTAGCAAAATGAAAAAAGAAAAAGATTTTTTTTTTAAATGAAAAACAAAAACAACTGAGATGAGGTCAACTCCAAAATTTCTTAAAACTCACGCCCACATCAATGTCAAATTCTCAATCCAGACCCTCAATATCTTACTATTAAGGATTAGAAATGTTCAATGTCAACCAAACCATTGCACCAAAACACAAACCCTCAGGCGCTCTCTTGTTATTTTGTACCAAACCAGTGCACCAAAACTTAAGATACGATCATACGAGTACTAAGTTCAGACGTTCAGTTGATCAGTTGGTGACCAGCAGCAACTGAACTTTTATTTGTTTAGGAGTATATGCCTAATTGTAGCTGGAATTGCTATATTTTCAAGAACATGTCCTTGACATGGATAATGAGGTATAACATGTTCTCTAGTATTTGTATGAAATACTATAAGAACTCATTTCGATGTTTAATTGTGCTAGCAATTCTACAAGTTTAAAAACTGCAACAGGTCATTTAATGCTAAGCTTGGGAATTTCTGGTTAGCTAGACTTGTGAAACATGAAAAAGGAATTGAAAAAACTGTTCCAGTAAGAACACTGGATACATGGCACAAGGGTACGTCAATATCAATATGACAAGCAAAGCCAGTTAAGAAACAGAAATTTATAGCTTCGGGAATGTTGTCTTGCAATTAGCCTCAAGAACCGGAGCGGGGAACACCAGCCAACCCAAAGGCTAAACTGGATGAAAATACTAGTTGAGTTTATATGAGAGCTTTATGGACAAGGAAAGATTTATGAAGCTACTACTCATAAACTATCAGCATTCAGCAGACTATGCTAAGAAACAACTGACAGGCTTAATGAGTGTATCCCAAGCTCCGACCTTTAATAAGGCAAGCGATTCAAATACTGAATTTCAAACCTACAATACCCACTACTGCCTACAATGCCTAGGTCAAGCTGTACAAACTTTCGTAAGTTGTAAGTTGTAACGAGTTCGGTCAAGGAAAATTAAATGGGTTATTTAAGAAGACAAAATTATGCATCTCCAACCGGAAGAGAGCTTGTCATTCTGATAGGTCCAAGCAAAGTGCCAAATCAATTGCTTCTCCAACATTACCCAAAACTAAGAGTTTACACATGTTTCACAGATTGAATACTATACACATAGCTTAGAATTTAGAACTCCTTGTGCATAGCAATCAAATGGCATAAATTCAAGCACCTCACGTTCTTATCATTTATTCGTCAGTCTCGGAGACAGCAGCACCGGAGCACAGGTGTTTAATATATGTCAAGCAATCAATTTTAAATTGTTTATTAAGTACTAGAACATGAAGAAAAAAAATCCACAAGTCAGTTTTTTTTTTTTTTTTTTTTTTTAAATTATTCCTACTGCATAAGTAGAAAGAGATCAATTTGATCTTATATTTGCAAATCAAGTTTTATGGAGTAAATGTAGATGATGGGGTAGCACGAGGCAAAGTAACACAAGAATGACCCAAACTTTTGAAGAAAGCTCAAAAACATTTGAAATATGGTGCATATGTATTGTGGGGCCATGGAGAGAAAACTCTTTTCAGGTTTTTGGTTTATTGAATAAAGGTCATGTCACTTGGCTACTCAACTATGGGCCTTTCACCTTGGCCTCAACCAGGCAAGACTGTGCAATTGTGAGATAGCACTCCTAGAATCAGACAACTTTCACCCCTACTTTGAGGTGAACAGGCAGGAATCCAGGATGGCAGAGGTGATCGGACCTGTCTCTGGATTGTGGAGCAGATTAAGAAGCTCCTCGGCTACAATACGGAGTGGGAAAACATAATTAAGTACATTCCAGACACTTCCAACAGGTGCGCCCACTATCTAGCTGCAGTGGGGCTACACAACTGGACAACAATGCACTTTGTGCATGAGCCTTTCGGTAGACTGCAGGAAAAATTGGATCTCGATATGGGATTTGGCCCACCAATCCCTCAGCTACAAGTCTCTCCAATACCTGTTGATGAGCATGGAAGGGTTCTAGGATTTGCTACTGCAGACACTTCCGGGGTGGCATTGGCTGTTCAGGACCAGGTTTCGGTGAATGGAGGGGATGAGGTCCAATAATCTTGTTCCAATCCATCTCACAATCCAAATCTTTTGTTTTCGTACTACTGCTTTTGTTGTTGTACCTGATGTACACTTGCAGTTCCTAGGTCTTCGTGTCTCCCCAGGGGAGTGTATTTTGTTCCTGTACTTGGTCTTGTAAGGTAGTTTGGGCTTCGGACTTTGGTTCCGAAGTGTTTCCAACCTTTTCAATGAAAAGTTTAATTATTAAAAAAAAAAAGGGTAATGTCACTTGACGATAAAATCCAGTATTGGTTTTATCAAACGAGTTCAATGACCAAAACCTAACCTAAATAATCATATAAATTAACCATTAAGAGGTCATCAAGTCTAGTCAAACAAAGGCCTCAGAAGTTCAAACTTCAATGTAATATTTTCGTAATCTTATCATCTCCGTTTGGGTAACAGTTATCTCTTATTAGACGACTACAAGAGGAACAAGTTTAGGTTCTTCTAAGAAATTGGTTTTATCCAAATATTTTCTGTTATTCAGATGTTGCTTGAAATTGGTTTCCTTCTGGTCGAGTATTAGAAATAGCTGTTGCTTAACTTCCTTATACTCTTTACTAGACTGGGCATCCCTTGAGCTCCGAAGCTGCTTTAATTTCAATTTACAGTCTTTTATTCGTCTGCTAAAACAACCAGTAATTTCCTTTCCCCACACCTCCAAACTTTCACTGCATTGGCGTACTTTATTCACCACATTCTGTTCATTTCCACCTTCCCAGTTGTCTTTCACAATCTGAGCACACAAAGGCTCTAATAACCATGCATTTTCAAACTTAAAAAACTTTCTTTTTGTCACTGCCTGGTTCATTTTTGGAACAAGAAAAATCGGACTGTGGTCTGACGGGGAACCCTCCAAATTATATACCTTCGACAGTGGAAACATGGAACACCAGTCATTGTTAGCCAACGCTCTGTCAAGGCGAATCTCCATCCACGAATCTGTATCACGACCCCGTTCCCACGTATAAGGATGACCCACCAAGTCTAAATCCAACAGATGTAAATCATTAAGAACACCATTAAACCCATCGATTAAAGTTTGAGGATACGCTGCACCACCTTTTTTATCACCTTGAGTTAATATATTGTTCATGTCTCCTATCACGCACCAAGGCAGATTTGAATCCAGTGTTGCACGGATCGCGGGTCGATCGGGTGCGTGGTACGAATACGGGTACGTGGGACGTTAGTTTGCATGAACCGGGTACGACGAGTCGTGAATCGGGTTCGCGGGTCGATATAAGGATCCCTTTTTAAAATTATATTTTTACTAAACATTATATATTAAAAAAAGAGTGCATATTAAATTTTATTTTTATATTACAATAGAAAATACAAGTTTTTATATGAAAAACAATGATACGATATGATATTGTTATTTAGCTACTTTCATTTAGAACATTCACTACCAATTCCAAAATTTTAAATAAATAAAACTACAATGATAATTCAGAATTATAATAATATTTTTTAAATATAAATATAAAATAAAATTTTAAAATTAAAATATAAAAAATAATGAAACTCAGAAGTATTATTATTTTAAATAATAATAATAAACAACAGTAATTAGATTGATCTATGAAAGGAATGCAGCACATATAGTAAATATTAATATTCTATTAATATTAATATTACAGCTGTATAACACAGTCAACAACATCCAACTCCAATTATCGAGGCACGTCTTTCAACTCCTCAATAGCAACACTCCATCTTCCTCTTCTTTAGCTTTTCTGTTAAAACAATATACATATATATACATAAATATATAAGCTACATCAAGCATCAACCACCCATATAGAACACGGATCAATCGTCATCTTTTTTCCCCTTTTCTTCTTCTTCCTTACTTTTCTTCTGCTTCCTCGACTTTTCTGCAAAAAAACATATACATACATATACATATAAACACCAGGCTCATATGAACACCTGACCGATGGAGTTCGTCCGATTTGGCGAACTGGTTCGCGTCCACAGCGAACGGGTCGCGTTTCGACCCGTGTTCCGGTACGGGCGAACCAGTTCACGGATCCATGGCCTGTACCGCGAACCGGGTAACACTGATTCGAACTAAAAAACAGCTTTTTAACGGGTAAATCAGCTTTTTTTGATGCTATTCAGAAGGTTTTGGAAGATAGGTGGAATAAAAGCAGTGTTACCCGGTTCGCGGTACAGGCCATGGATCCGTGAACTGGTTCGCCCGTACCGGAACACGGGTCGAAACGCGACCCGTTCGCTGTGGACGCGAACCAGTTCGCCAAATCGGACGAACTCCATCGGTCAGGTGTTCATATGAGCCTGGTGTTTATATGTATATGTATGTATATGTTTTTTTGCAGAAAAGTCGAGGAAGCAGAAGAAAAGTAAGGAAGAAGAAGAAAAGGGGAAAAAAGATGACGATTGATCCGTGTTCTATATGGGTGGTTGATGCTTGATGTAGCTTATATATTTATGTATATATATGTATATTGTTTTAACAGAAAAGCTATAGAAGAGGAAGATGGAGTGTTGCTATTGAGGAGTTGAAAGACGTGCCTCGATAATTGGAGTTGGATGTTGTTGACTGTGTTATACAGCTGTAATATTAATATTAATAGAATATTAATATTTACTATATGTGCTGCATTCCTTTCATAGATCAATCTAATTACTGTTGTTTATTATTATTATTTAAAATAATAATACTTCTGAGTTTCATTATTTTTTATATTTTAATTTTAAAATTTTATTTTATATTTATATTTAAAAAATATTATTATAATTCTGAATTATCATTGTAGTTTTATTTATTTAAAATTTTGGAATTGGTAGTGAATGTTCTAAATGAAAGTAGCTAAATAACAATATCATATCGTATCATTGTTTTTCATATAAAAACTTGTATTTTCTATTGTAATATAAAAATAAAATTTAATATGCACTCTTTTTTTAATATATAATGTTTAGTAAAAATATAATTTTAAAAAGGGATCCTTATATCGACCCGCGAACCCGATTCACGACTCGTCGTACCCGGTTCATGCAAACTAACGTCCCACGTACCCGTATTCGTACCACGCACCCGATCGACCCGCGATCCGTGCAACACTGAATAAAAGTAACACACCGCTTCATTGTTTAGCACATTCCCTTGTCCCAAAGTATTATAGTCAGGAGTGGTTGAGAGGAGAGGGTCATGGTATTGGTCGTGTAGCGCCACACGAGGATGAAGAGGTGTCAATGAATAGGGACTTATGTTTTAAAAGACTTTTTAACAATCCAGAGGACTTGAAAAAGGTTTGTAAAGAGTTTGGTGCATTTGCTTGTGACCTTGACTATTTTGGTCAGCCACATGTAATAGCAGCAAGATCGGAAGAAGACCCCATGTCATGGTGGGCAAATTATGGTTCATATACACCATTGTTACAAGGCCTAGCATTTAGATTGCTTTCACAACCAGCATCATCATCATGTTGTGAGCGCAATTGGAGTACTTATGGCACCATTCAAAGTGTGAAAAGAAATCAACTAGCTAATGAGCGAGCTGAGAGTTTGGTTTACATTCACAACAATGTTAGATTGCTCTCAAGAAAGGAAAAAGAATATATAGAAGGTCCATCTAAATATTGGGATATAGGTATGATTAATATATATCATATTTTCTTCATTTTATGCAATTTTTTTATACACTTACATTCTTTTCTTTTGTCTTCTTACATAGGAGGGGACAATGTTGAAGGTGATAGTTTGTTGGAAATTGCAGATTTATCATTGGATGATCCGGAGATTGAAGTAGTCACATTTGAGGATTGAAGGTGCATCATCTTTGAATGTTTTACATTTTGATTCTGAATGTATTAGACTCTTTTTATTTTTGCATTGGTATTGTATGGATTATGGAACTTATGTAATTGGTTTTTTTGTCTTTGCTATGAATATTAATATTAATATTTATTAAAAATATTTGCCGTGTCCCCGTACCCGTGTCCAAATTTTGGACGGTGTCCCCGTGTCCTAAAATTTCAGATTTTTCGAACCCGACACTCGGATCCGTGTCGTGTCCGACACTCCGTACCCGAGTCCGAGTGACTTAGATGTCATGTGCTCAGGAACAGTAAAGCAACGTGCAGAGTATATAGTTCTTTGTCGGGCTATCTGGAGAGCCCGGAATGACTTGGTCTGGAATCAACGTTCTTCTACAGTCAATAGAGCAGTTGCAGCGGCGAAGCAATGCCTTACACAATGGATATTGGCCCAGAATAGGTGTTACAATGCTCCTCTTCAACCTCAAGTCGAGGGAGATGGAGTTTCTTTCTGGGTAAAGCCCCAACCAAACACAGTTAAGGTGTCTGTTGATGCAGCTATATTTGAGGACCGAGAAGAGATTGGTTTTGGTCTGATTGCTAGGAATTCAGAGGGCGCACTGGTCGAAGCTACAACAATGGTTCAGCAGGAGCTTGTTTCGCCAGTTCTTGCAGAAGCAATGGCCATAAAAGAGGCACTGAGCTGGATAGACAAAATGCAATGGTCTTGTGTTACACTGGAGTCAGACTGCTTAACTGCAGTTCAAGCTATCAGGAGCAGGGCTCCTATGAGGTCTCGTTTCGGAATGGTGGTCACAGAATGTCGAGACATGATGCACCGTTTAAACAAAGTCACTTAGTTATTTGTGAAACGATCTACGAATATGGTCGCCCATCAGCTTACTAGGGAATCATATGTCTTTTCAGGTCGTAGGTTTGACAGATGGTCTATTCCAACCTCTGTTAATGATTGTATTAAGATGGACTTATTGAGTTAATAAAATTTCCCAGCTTTTCGTCAAATAATAATAATAATAATAATAATAATAATTATTATTATTATTATTATTATTATTATTATTATTATTATTATTATTATAATTAAAGGTAATTACAAGGGAAAAAACAGGTCTAAATGTACGTTAAGCAGGAGTTGAAGTTCTACTTTTCTCATTATATAACCATTGGCAACTCTCCGAAGATCCAACTACATATACCTAAATCAACTCCTACCGTAAACCCCTAGTGTATACTTGATACCTTTCATCAACTGAGACAAGCACTCTGAAAATCAATTTAAAATGTTTATAGCCACAGTTATAGTACTGCAAATATTAAAAGAACATGCATCATCATGAAATGTCACTACTTTAGCATTCCCAGAATTAGCTTTAAAAAGTCTTCAAATTAAATAACAATCTGACAATACTTAAGTACATTAAGTAAAACTGTAAAAGACACCATCATCAGGTGACAGTTCCTACACAAAAGACTACAATAAAACAAAAGGTTGACCATCTGATTTAAGTTTCCCACTACAAAAAATTCTTGAAATTCCCAAACATGCTTGTGTAAGGTATTCATCAACAGTATCATACCTTTGTTGATGAGGGATCCACGAAACCCTTGTAAAATTATAACATCCTTTAAAAAAATCAGCTTATCTTTCATATAGATTACATCACAGCTGGTTCGGCAAATTGAGTTCTGAAAAAAGGACATCCACAAACAAATCAGATGAGGTTTTTAAAATGCCAAAGAGTAATTATTTATCACCAAGTTGCAACAACAATTTGCCCTTATAAAAGCTTGTTTGGTCAACTTGCTACAACTGAAAATTATGCCAGATGCTTGTCATAAAAAAAATGACTTAAACAGATCAGTTAACCATAAAATTATTCCTCTAGAACCCATATAACATTGATGCTTTATAATAATACAAAAAAGATGGCTACTAAAAAAATTGGCAAGGTTTTGCCCAACTTGGGATAGAAGGTTTGATGTGTTATTGATGACTTTGAAGATGGTAATGATTGGTAAAAATTAAATTTGTCCGTACTTATCATATATAGGCATGACTAACATGGCGAAATCCAATCTATAAGGCGGACAATAAATTTAGGTACTGAGGTGAATTATGAGGACTGATTACATTGCGCTGGCTATCCCTTGTTCTTTATAATTGAAGGTATTTAGCAATCCTAGCTGCCTTGTGAGAGTTTTAAATTAGTTGCAAATAGACCTGAATAATTATATGAAGTCAAAAGTCATCTATGCAACCTACAGCACAAGATCAATTTGAAAAATAACGTTCACAGTTTCGCACAGCTGTGTTGTGCACCGTGAGTTTCGCCATATTTCAACAGATTTGCATCCCCTTGAAAATTGTTTTAAGAGGTTTAATTAGTTTTTGTGCAACAAAAGTGTACAGATATAGTGATACACTATGACTAGTTTAATAATTAAATTAAATGGAAGGCCTGAAAATGCATACAACCTAAACACACAGTAGATATCACTATAGATGCTCAAGATAAATGATCCTCATTCCAAACCAGAACATACTGAAAAGAATGTAAGGCTTATACCAAGGGTAGAAAGGTCTTTCATATCATCAATGGGATAGCATAGCAGATGCAACAATAAGGTAAAAAGTAGATTAGCGCAACAATAAAGTGCTGGTCAGAGGATAATACCTTGTATGGTATACATGACTGAATTAACTCTGAATGTTTAGTTTTGCTTCTTGCTCTTAGATTTAGATGGATTTTTGCCATATGCCTTAAGCCTTGATTGTGATAATTTTACTTGACGTTGTTTTCTCTTCCTACTCTTTGATACATTGTGTAAATCACCGTTTGATTCTTCATGATGCACTTCCTCTTCTTCTTTAGATGTCTCGTCATCTCTATACTTCCTCTTATGAGTTCTCTGACCATCTGACATCTCTCCTTCCAGAAGTGATTTAATCTTCAGCTTCTGGTTGATTATCTTACTACGAGGGACCTTCCATTCCTTCTCCCTATAAGGAGCCATTTTCTTCAAAGGAACGTGCTGGTTCAACTCTTTGTCATCCAACAATAATACCTCCTTCGTCTTCAGTCCGTATCTTTTAGCATCAACAGGTCTGTACTTGAACCGTGTCTTCAAATCACCAATTGTATCCTCATAATCCAATTTGTAATACTCATCCAACTCTTTTCTAACTACCTCTTCCTCTAAAGCAGACATCTTCTGTTTTTTCTTCTTTATACGCTCAACAGCATCCGCCCGTTCTTCCTTTTCTACTACCCCTTCTTCGTTTCCCACCTTCTTTTTCAAAAAAAATTCCCTTGCAGCTTTAAACCCGTCACCTGAACCATCCATATCATCCCAACCTTCCTTAAGCCCAAGTAACTCATCTTCCTTATCAAAATCAGGTTTCTCAATCTCCCCATCTTCATCTCCACTTGTAAAATCCGGGTCAGCATCATTTGCCTCGTAATAATCATCATCAAAAGCCTTTTTCATCTTCTTATCATGCTCCTCCGGATCAAACTCTTCTTCTAAATCCGACAAATCCAACTTACACTCCCCACCATCCCCAATCCCCGCAATCTCCCTTATCTTCTTCAACTTCTCATTCATCTCCTTCTTCTTCAAATTCTTCAAATACTTCAACTCCTCCTTCCTCTCATACTCCGCTTGTGCCATCCTATCCTCCTTCCTCTCCCTCTGCAACTTCCTGGCATTCGTCTTCTTCCTCACCGACCCCTCAACAACTCTCGAATGTCCCAACACCCTATCCCCCGGATTCTCCTCATACCTAAAATTAAACTCCCTCTCGTAATCCTCTTGCCTCTCAACCTCCTCCTCATCCTCCTCTACCTCCACCTCATCCTCCACAACCTTCCTCTCCTCACTCTTATCCAACCACATCTTATTCTTAAAATAATCCTTCAAAAACATCGCATTCTCATCCAATTTCTCGTCCTCCCCAAAATACTCATCCAACTTTTTACTCACCTCCTCCACATTCTCCTCCTCCTCCTCCTCATCCCCCTCCCCCCTCTCCTTGACCTTAAAAAACCCCTCCCCATCCTCGTCCTCATCTCCGTCTAAAAACGGCTTTTTCAACTCCTCCTGCTCCTCCACATAACTCTTCACACCTCTCCTCTTCTCAATCACATTATTCCTCCTCTCCTCTTCATCGGAATCATCATCTCCCATCTCCGCACCATCCTCAATCAAATGCTTAGCTGTCACATCCTTCAAATACATTTTCTTCGCTTTCGTATTCTCTTTCGCCTTCGTAACCTCCACGTCTTCATCATCCTCATCGGACTCAAATAATTTAACTTCCTTATCTTTCAAAATCGGATCTTTATTTCTCACCTTAAGCAAAACATCCAGATACTCCAAATCATCAACACCATCGGAATCGCTGCCATCATCGTCATCTTCATCGGATTCGTCTGAATCGTCGACGATTCCGTTCCTCTGAAGTTCCTCGAGACGGTGCAAATCTTCGCGCTTCTTGTTATGCTCGTATCGCCGTGCGAACTCTTGATTAATCTCGATTTTCGAGATGTCGTCGCCGTCGGAGTCCGATGAGTCGCAGAGCATGATTTTCATTTTCGAGAAGCTAGGGTTTTGAGGATGTGTTTTTAGGGCTTTCGGCTGTTCAACCTGTTCTACACCAACATTTGTGCTCGTGTTTGGGCTTTTTTGAAAAATACCATAATTTTAATTTTTTTGTAAAAATATTGTTATTTTAAAGTTTTTATGTAAAAATATATGGATTGTTTGAAAAATTGCAAAAATACCGGATCAACTAAAATCTTTTTTTGTAACTAGCCTATAGCCCGTGCAAAATACGGGTTGTTATAAAATATTTAATTTTTTTATTTTATATTTTTATAATAAATTTATATATATATATATAGAATATTATAATAAGTAATTTGATGATTTTAATTTTATTTATATTTTTATTTTTTAGAACAATTATAATACTTTTTTTAATATGAATATTAAAAAATAAACCCGCTTAATCCCCCATAAACCCGCTTAATCCCGCCTAAACCCGCTTAATCCCCTGAAAAACGCTTAATTCCCCGATTTTGTACTAATCGAAGCGGTTAAGCCTTCAAAACCGTCTAGGCGGACGCCTAGGCGGCCGCTTAGGCCGCTTTTTAGAACAGAGGGCATAACAAAGATATCAGAAGTAACATTTTTGTTGTTTTTTCAGCGTTGTGCTTTATCCTCTTCCAAGTCAATTATAGAAAATTGCTCTGCTTCAAATTAATTCTATTTATGTGAGTTGTATCAACTAAAAACATTATGTTATTGTCTGGGAAAATAATTGAACAACTTCACGTCATTCAGCAAACTTCATACTTTGAATGGGTCCACTTTCTTCTCTTATAAACAAGTAAAGGATTTTTTTTTATCTTTTTACTCTAGATAAATTTGTTGGTATTTTGCTGGCTATTAATTAAAGTGTTAGTGATTAAAGTGTTAGTGATGAGATGTGTGTATGTAATAATAGTTATGTACTTAATTTTTATATGATATTAAATTGGTAGGAACATGTTTTAAGCAAAATTCAAGAAGTAAACCTAATAGCTCCAAGCACATACGAAAACATGCCATGATTAAAATCACAAATTCAACCGATTTGAGACCATCTAACAATGTTTACAATACTCATCATTCTTGCCATCTAACTCCAGTTATTGTCACTTTTATTAGCCAACTTACAATGCTTGCCATCTAACACTAAAGAGGCAGCTATAACGGCAATGCCATTAGTTAAAAACCATGGATACTGCTTTGTATTAAAAAAATGAATGTAATTTGGGATTTGTCTGAATTTCCTGCAATCTCCACACTTTTATTAGGATTGTATAAACGTTGTGGCGAAATTGCCCTCGTTGGCTAAAAGTAATGATGAGCACCAGCTACATACATATAGTGTATAAATTATAAAACAAAATTTAAACTGGATTATATTAAGCGGCAAATGCATTGTACATCCTTAAATTTAGATCACTCCAGCAAGAATAAAAGTAGTTTCATAATTCTTTTCGTATTGAGCAAATCAAAGATAAGTGAACCTCAGAAGTGTGTCCTTCTAATACTGTCACGTCAGAGTTGGGAATAATGCAAGGCATGGCTGTCGACGTTGATGAAATTTCAATTGGCTCAATGGACATCGGCTCTGCTCATGGTTAAACATCATAAAAATGGTAAAAGAGAGGCAAAGAGCAATATATTTTTGCTGCTACAATTAACAAATTAATCGATCAAAACATGTGTTACTTGTAGATTGTGATTTAAAGCAAAAGCTTGTAGGGAAAAGACTGATACTCACCAGTATTGAAACATCAAGGGTAGAATATGGCATAACAACGATAGTAACAGAAGTACAGTGTTCACATCCACTTGTTTCTGTTTACACTAAGATTCAACATATCAAATTACTCTGTTTACTAAAATTTCAGAATGAAAGATAAACACGAAGTAGACGATAAATCACGTACCCTGTTGTATTCTTGCTCAGTGTGTAGATTGGCAATGCCACCACAGACAAAAGAGAATAAGTTCTGAGAACCAAAAGGAGATTAGAAAGAATGGAACCTAAAAGTGAATACTTGGCAACATCTACTTTGTGTTGCCATAGAGCAAACAGTGCTATTATAAGGTCTGTAGCATTTCCACATGTTACTTCAGAAGTCTCAACTCTTGAGAAAATATTCTTTTAAAATTTCACAAGTGTTCTTACATCGAATTTTATACCTACCAAGAACCCGATATAAATGCCAAAGTACATAATTTCTTTGTATAACCAAGGTACATCATATTTGTAGATTGCTAAAGCACAATTAGTTTTATGCTGAAGATTAACTATGTCAAACCATTAAAATTATTTAATTTATAATATAATTAAAATAAAGGTTAAAACTTATGGATATGAGAAGATATTGTAATTGGCAATTATTAGTCCTGCATCAGGCAGCACACTTCCACGAAAACGAAACTTCGTGCCAAGTATTTAATAATGCTAGTTGCATAAATTTAATTATCATAAAATGTGGGTCGCAACCCTATTTTGTTCACAGCGTCGAGATTGATCAACCTCAACATATGGTTCTCTATCCTGATTAGATGAGTGAAGACCTACGTAAGGCATCTTTAAGGTCCAGATTAAAAAATGACATGATAATTATACAGTAGGAACATCAAAATGTAGGTGGCAATATTAAACAAATGACTGGTTACACAGAGGTAAAAGGTGGTGGTGGTGCAGCAGGTAAAATCTAAAATGGTCCCGGTCTTCATTCATTCAGACTCTGCAAACTAATGATACCTTACTTCAAATTAAAAGCATGTTGAAAAATTGAAATTACGCAAAATCAGATGGAGAAAATTTAAACAATCCACAATATACTAATCGGTATTTAGTTAGTCAAAAACATAACCAAAGAAGGGGCGATTGGAGCTCACCAGTTGCAGGTCTTTGCTGCTCAGAGTTCCCATTTGCAAGTTTCTGCAACAGGTTATTAATAGCAGCTCGATCAGTGTCTGAGTTGCTGCTTCCTGTTTTTTTTCCTACAACCTGCTTGTTTCTTTAGGAATTCTACGCCATTTCTCTCACACCACAAAGCAATAAGACTGTTCAAAACATAGTTAGGTGTTAAAGATGTGTGCAAATGAGTTTGTTGCGTGTTTTGAGTTTGTTGTCTAGCAAATGAAGTAAGAAGATATAGTTAGATCAAAGCTACCAAAAGTGATGTATAAACAGAAAATTTCCAAGTTAATTAGTGTTCAAACCTATCCAGTAGAGACGATAGCTGGATCTTTCATCAATTCAAGTGATATTGGGTAGCGGAAATCATAACTAAGATAACCACAAACACTAAGAAACACTGTGTAGGAGAAGATATAAGTGAACCAGATGCCATTACAGCATGAAACTGTTAATGTGAACTTCTCTTACACTCCTGGGAATCAGATGTCAGTTGGAAAAGAGCATCAGTCGTAATATTTTTTGAAATTCCCAATGCTGATAAATTATATTCCCAATGCTGCAAGAATTTGCAAGGTCTTTGTAAAATATTCCCAACTGGTCGGCCTAAGAGAGAATTTTATTCAGTTTAAATAAGTATTCCAAGTACTTAAAAATTGTTATAATCATGTCAACAGTCAGCCCTTGTTGTCAAGTTGTTGAGATTAGAATGACAACAAATATCAAATATACTAAAAATAACACAAACTGCTGATAGTTTACTCTCTAATGATATATAGTGTATATTTAATAAATATATAATCCAATAGAACAACTAATATAGAAAGCATTTGTTCAATTTATTTTAGGATGGGATGGGAAAAAAAGAATAGTTACCTGAATGGAGGTCTCAAGAATGTCGACCATGATCGAATCGAAGCAAGACTTAACTTCATCCCTCTAAGACAATTGGTACCCCTCTGTTTAGTGTTTACGATGTTCATGACCTTCTGCCTTTTAAATATTATGAAATAACAATACCATTTTGAATCTAAAAGGATGAAATAGATAAAATTTATCACAATTACCCAATCCCTTTAGATCAATACAGAAATAGAAATAGACAAAATATATAAAACACAAAAAGACGTATTGAACCTGGATAATGGATTTTTATCACATCTTAAAAAGGACGTACAATAGAGCTTTTTCATAAGGTTGCAACTGCCAAGCGATGTTGTATTGTGCATGCCAGAAAAATAACCAAGAATACTATTCACCCACCTTTGAAGTCTTCAAACACAATAATAAAGTGAATTATATTTTTTTTGTTAATGTTAGCGTGACTTTGCTCAAAAATAATAAAATAACGATTGTTGGTTGCATCATATTACGTAACATGTCATGATATGTAATATCTACCGTGAGTCCAAGGAGCAGAGTAAAGGGGCCAAATTGACTTCCTAACATAATATTGTAGAGGAAGAAAGCAACAAACTACTGTACTTGGGCAACAACTATTGCTGTCATCTTGTTGGCTTGCTAATATAGATCAGATAGGTTAAACAACACATTGGCCTCTACATTCGGTAGCAAATTTATTTCATGCCATTGATCCTAATTTTTATACATTCTTGGCTTATGGTGTCCTGAGACCGTACTCAAATTAAACAAAACGAAAACAAAATAAATATTGCAGCTACCTATGGAATGGAAAATCCAAAACATTCTTCATGTAGTATTATCTTCACCAAAAACTATAAAAGTAATAATGTGTCAAACAAATGATCATTTGCATTGTTTCACACAGCAAACAGGTTTTACCAACACTATCAAGTGTAGTATAAACTGTATTCTGGAGTCACCGTATGGACCAATGTTCAAAACTTGTGGAAAATTGCACAATAGATATGACGATAATATTAAAACAAATAAACAAATGCTTACAAACATTGGCTGGTTATACTTTTTTTGGATAAATGTTAGTTGTCAGTGATTTTGGTACTTGATGGAACAAACCTTTGAGGATTTCAGGGAGAGCTTATATGCAAGGTAAGCTAGTTACTGTTTACAAAATTGTCTATCATCAGTCAGGACACATTTAGTCCTCTCAGTGTCACATGTGATAAATAAAAAGATGTGGGATCCTAAATATTATTTGTTGTTTTGGAGGTGGGGGTTGCTTAATTTGGTTCACTTGAGATAGATAATAATACTTGGAAGGTAAATATTTATTGCATGTAGCTGGATGGAGGTCAACTCTGGAGAGACATGGGAACTTGCTTCTTTAAGTTTTAACATCATGTCTTCAATTTTATTAGTAATCTTGTTGGCTGCTATGTGAAAGTGTGTGATCACATAATATTAAATCTAGTTCTATTTTTTCCTTTGACACTCTTGGAAATAGAAATTACCAACTAAAGTTGTATAATACTTGCTACCAGCGAAATCGAGGATTGGTCATTGATGTCTCCTGCTACTATTTTTTCCATACCAAGGAAGTGTGAATAATATAAAGCTAATGCATTTTTTTTCACTCATTTGGTGCAGAATTTAGATAGACCTGGAGTTTGCTTCTGTTCCAGGACTATTTATGATGAAAATGCTATTACTAATGTCGTAGATATATATACAACTGCCAGGTATTTCTCTATATTAAAAAAGACCAGAGGAATATTAAAAAACTATCCCTAGATGTGTAGAGGAATATCCCTATATGTGTAGGTATTAAAAAAGACCAAGGAATATTAAAAATGCCAAAACATAAAACTATCCCTATCTGAATTAGCAAAAAAAAACTATCCCTATATGTGTAGTAATAAATGACATTGTATTTATTAGAACAATTTAAGATATAAATCGATACCACAATGGAAGGCTTTCCAGTGGCCAAGAAATTATAGCAAGACATTTCCCTCGCCCTTAAAAGAATAAGATTTGAGAACTGAATCCATAGAATGGAGTCAACAATGCTTGGCAGTGCCAATTTATTTAGGTAACTAAAGACTAAACTTGTCACTATAACAATTTATATCTAACCACTTTCTTATCAACATACCAAGATTACTCCTATAGTCCTTTCTTGTAGTTAATGGTACTCCTACTTAATATCCCATGCTAAACAGATGCAACATTTGTTAGTCACAGAGGCATGCCTGTATACATCTAATAACAAACCTAATTGTTTGTAATGCTTTGCATTACTTATATGACCTCTTAACTGAGGGAACCTCTAGTTGTAGAGTTTCTGTTTGTATTGTACCTGTAGTAGGCATCAAGTCCTAGTTGTGTAACTGTACTTATAAAGTCAAGAATAATGCTTGAAAGAAGTTCCAAGGTTCATGCCTCAAGCAAGAAGATAAAGACTATCAAATAATCACAGTTGGGATTTGAAGAAATGAAGTATTTGCCTAAGTACCAATTCGAGAAGTATATTTGTCTATTCGAGAAGTCCAGCATTCGAGAAGTCAGGGATTCGATATCTCAAGACACTATTCGATATCTCTAAATACATTGTTCGATATCTCATTCGATATCTCAGAGATTCGATATGTCTACTACTCTATTCGAGAACTCAAGAAGTCAACAAGTCAAAGTGGTATTCGAGTTCTCAAAGAGGCAACAAGTCAAAGTTCCATTCGATATCTCAAGGACTCAGAAAGCTATTCGATATCTCGAGGATTCGATAAGTCAAATGTTCTATTCGACAACTCAAGGAATCCTGATGGAAAAGAGCTATTCGAGAAGTGGTTCGACATGTCAATATAACAGTGTTCGAGAACTCAGAGTTATTGTTAGGAATAATTCATAAGTTGTGATGTTAAGAATAGAATTTACACATTATACTTCTTGTAATCCTGATCTTATAAAGGATTTAGCACTGTATATAGGTTTTATGTGTAAAACAGTTATCTGTATAGTTTAATCAGGAATGAACAGTGTATCGGAGACTACATGTCAGGAACAAAGAGCAAATCCTGATGACGTGTCCAATACTGATGGTTGATCAGATACTGATGCAGTGTGCAGATCCTGATATCAGTCGTGTTACTGATGATGTCATTATGGATGCTACAGAAACTGACAAGTGCTATAAAACAGGATCGTTGTTTGAAGAACAAGCAAGAAGATATTATGAAGGAAAGAGTTTTCTATTGAAGGAAACTATCGACTAGAAGGCAGAACATTGTCATGTATAGATTATATCTTTCTGTTATTAGTTGATAGGTAGCATTATAAATACTCTCTCAATATCATTGTAAAGAGCGTGAGGTGTGAGGCGTGAGACGAAATTGTGAGTTCGTGTGCGTAGCTCTGTATAAGGTTTGTATTCGAGAAGTTCGAAACAAACAGAGAGATATTTGTATTGTCAGCAGCTGCTAAAGGTATTGTACACCTTTGGTAGAGTTTGTATTTGATCTTATTAATACAAACAAGAGTTTGATTCATTCGTTTATTCTTGTCTTTATAATCGAGCAAAAATCAGACAGGATTATATAACTTGTATTCAACCCCCCCCCTTCTACAAGTTATTCGAGTTAACAATTGGTATCAGAGCAGGTTGATTTCGAATAATCATAAAGATCTGCAATCATGTCTGGTTACAAGGATGGGAATACTAAGATTCCTATGCTCAAGAGAAACGAATATACTCTATGGGAAGTAAAGATGTTGCATCATCTGGAAGCAACAGATCCTGATTATCTTGACAGAATCAGAGATGGACCTTTTGTTCCAACAAAGGTCGTTGGACAAGCAACTGTTGATGGTAAGGTTGTTCCAGAACATACAGCAGAGAAGCCAAAATCTGAATGGTCAGATAAGGACAAGGAGAGTGTTCTTAAAGATGCTAAAGTGAGAAACATATTATTCAATAGTCTTGATTCTGTTCTCACTAATTATGTTCTCTCTTGTAAAACTGCTAAGGATATATGGGACAATCTTAAGGTTCACTGTGAAGGAACTAAGCCTGTCAGGAAGAATATGAGGACATTACTTATACAACAGTATGAGTACTTTGAATCCAAGTCTGGTGAGTCACTTACTGATACCTTTGATAGGTTTACAAAACTCATCAATGAGATGGCCATGCATGGTAAATATTATGACTTGGAGGATATGAATACAAAGTTCATGAAAGCTTTGCCTGATTTCTACAATGAGAAGATATCTGCGATTGAGGAAGCTAATGATCTGGATGAGATTTCATTAGAGGCAGTCTATGGAAAATTGAGAGCTTATGAACTTGACAAGCAGCAGAAGAAGAGCAGGAGTGAAGGAAAGATGAAGACTATTGCACTTACTGCTCAATCTGAAGTAAAGAAGCTTCCTGAAGAACAGCATGAAGAGATTGCTGTAAAGAATTCGAGGAAGAAGAAAAGCAAAGAAAGTTCTGAGTCAGAGACTACTGATATGGACTCTGACAACAATGATTCTGAATCTGAGATGCAAGAACTCTTTGCTATGTTTGCTAAAGCCTTCAAGAAAGGCAGATTCAACAGGAGAAGATTTAGCAAAGGACCTTTTCAAAAGAAGGAGGAGAAGAAGAGTGACAAGAGCAAAAGTACAATTGTCAAGCTTGATAAGGCCAAGATCAAGTGCTTTAACTGCAGCGAGCTTGGACACTTTGCTAGTGAGTGTAAGAAGCCTAGGAATTCAGGAAAGGGTAATGCACTTATGGTCACACAGAAGGATTGGGCTGATTCCAGTGACTCTGAAGATGAATTGGATTATGAAAACATTGCATTGATGGCCAATAGTTCAGACAAACCTGGATCTCCAAAGAAAACTTCTCCATCCTCTGATAAGGTATCACTTCACTCTCTTGATTCATTTGATAGCTTAAATTCTGATGAAATTAGATCTATCCATGCTGAGTTTAAGAATCTTATGACTAATTTTAGAATTCTTACTTGTGAAAGAGATGAACTTAAGGTTAAGAATGATAAATTAGTTGATAGAAATAATTTTCTTGAATCTGAATTAATTCAAATGGAAGAATACAAGTTGAGTTCTGATAAAGCTAAGCATGATTATAGTGTAATTCTTGAGGCTTATGACTATGTCAGAAAAGAACTAGAAGAAGAGAGAGATGTGATTAAGACCATTAACAATTCCAGTAAGAAGACAATAGAAATCTTTGAGAGTGGAATTCGTGGTAAGGTTAATGGTTTAGGTTTTGATAAGGCTAGACAAGAAGAAAGAGTAGCTATTGTCAATAATGATAGTAAGGAAGAAGCTAACACATCTAAATCTGAAGGTAAGAAAATTGTTTCTGAACCTAATCATGTTAAATTTGTTGATTCAAAAGGTACCCCTGTTGTACACAAGAGAATTAACAATAGTTATTCAGATGAGAAAGTGTTAGAGAAACCTAAGAATGTAAACATAGGGTTTCTGTCTAAGTCTCAGTTGAAACAGAGATTAGATGGTCTTTCAGAGTCTAGCAAGATCAAGAGAAATAGGAATGGAAAGGAAGGTATTAACAAAGAGAATAATTACAAGAATGTACCTGATGCACCTAGGAAAAAATGCTATAAGTGTGGAAATCATAATCATTTGGCCCTAGACTGCAATCAAAAACCTTCTTGGAAAACTGAGTCCAGATTCCCCAAGACTCAGAAAATTCAATACCAACCACAAAAAGCTTGTTATCATTGTGGTAGTTTACTTCATTCCATTTACATGTGTAGAGAATATCATGAACTGTATTATGACTATTATTCTTTGAAATCTGAAACTCCTAGTCACAAACAGTTTGTGAGATCAGAGTCTAAAGTTGACTCTGCAACAGGTAAAATAAAGGCAAAATCTTCAAAATCTGTTGTCTCTAAATCTAGTAAGAAAGGATCCAATCAAAGTTGGGTCCTAAAAAATTCTAACTAGTTACTTTTTGTTTGCAGGGCACAGGAAAGAAGCATTCAATTATCTTGGACAGTGGATGCTCTGGACACATGACTGGAAAGAAGTCCCTGCTTACAAAGTTTGAGAGGAAAGCTGGCCCAGTAATATCTTTTGGAGATGGCAACAAAGGAGAAACTCTGGGATATGGCTCAATTATTTTGGGGAATGTCATCATAGAAAATGTAGCACTGGTTGAAGGCTTGAAACATACTCTTTTAAGCATAAGTCAACTGGGTGATAAAGGTTACAAATCAATCTTTGACAGAGAAGGATGCAAAGTCTTGAATATGCAGAATGGAGACATTGTTCTAACTGGTCAAAGGCATGGTAACATATATGAAGCCAGCTTAAGTGATACATCTAAAGGAATTGTTAGATGTCTCTACAGCAAAGCAACAAATGATGAAAGCTGGAATTGGCACAAGAAGCTCTCACATCTTAATTTCAAGAAGCTTAATCAACTTGTTAAATACAATTTGGTGAGAGGCCTACCTCAGGCGAATTTTGTGCAAGATGGACTTTGTGATGCATGTCAGTTTGGAAAGCAAAGAAGAACCACTTTCAAGAGCAAGACTGAAAATTCAATTACTGAACCATTTCACATGCTACATCTTGATCTGTTTGGTCCAGTAAACATTATGTCTATCAGCAAGAAAAGATATGCTCTAGTTATGGTGGATGATTTCACAAGGTTTACATGGGTGTTCTTTCTACACAAGAAGGATGAAGCTCCTCAGCAAATCATTGAACTCATCAAGAATATTCATAATAACTCTGAGTACAAAGTCAAAGTACTTAGGAGTGACAATGGTACAGAATTCAAGAATTCTACAATGGAGGGGTTTTGTGGAGACAATGGAATCACTCAACAGTTTTCTGCACCTGGTACACCTCAACAAAATGGTGTAGTGGAAAGAAAGAACAGGACTCTCATAGAGGCAGCAAGAACCATGCTTGCAGATGCAAAACTTCCAACCTACTTTTGGGCAGAAGCTATTAACACTGCATGTTTCACTCAGAACTGTACCTTGGTAAATAGTCATGGAAAAACTCCCTATGAGACGATCAAAGGAAAGAAACCAAGTGTGAAATATTTTCACATCTTTGGATGCAAATGCTATGTCCTAAAAGTTCATCCAGAACAACTTGGAAAATTTGAAGCCAAATCGGATGAAGCAATTTTTCTAGGATATTCAGCATCTAAGGCTTTCAAAGTTTATAATCTCAGAACTCACATTGTTATGGAATCAATTCATGTTGCATTTGATGATAAGAAATTTGGAATTTTGCAAACTAATGAAAGCCATGACAAATTGGAATTTGAAAATCTGAAGATTTCTGAGATACTCTCAAGTGATGATGAAGGTTCTCCAGAAGGAATTTCTATTGCTTCTCAAAGGAATGCTACTGTTGAGGGGGAGCAAATCAATCAGAGAGAACACAGTGATCATCAGGAGCAGACTAGTCTTTCAGAGTCTATTCCATCAGGAATTGACGTTTCAGAGTCTACTCCATCAGGAACTGACCTTTCAGAGTCTACTGAGGAAAGATCAGTAACTAGCAGCAATATGGAATCTACTGATTCTATTGATCAAAGGAGAGTTTTTGAAGGTAGAGAGAATTCTTCTACAAAAGATACCACTAACTTAGGGGGAGAGACTAGCAGAGTTAATCTACCACCTGTTAGAAAATGGACAAAGGATCATACTGAAGATTTGATAATTGGTGATCCAAATAGTGGTGTTCGAACTAGAAGATCAATTCAAAATGAATGCTTGTATAGTTGCTTTCTCTCAAAGAATGAACCTAAGAAGGTTGAAGAAGCCTTACAGGATCCTGATTGGGTAATTGCAATGCAGGAGGAGTTAAATGAGTTTGAGAGAAACAAAGTTTGGAAACTGGTACCAAGACCTAAAGGTAGATCTATTGTTGGTGCAAGATGGGTTTTCAGAAACAAGCTAGATGAATCTGGTATGATTGTAAGAAACAAAGCAAGACTGGTGGCCAAGGGATATTCTCAGGAAGAAGGCATTGATTATGATGAGACCTTTGCACCTGTAGCAAGATTGGAAGCAATCAGAATGTTTCTTGCATTTGCAGCTCATTCAAAATTCAAGGTATACCAGATGGATGTTAAGAGTGCTTTTCTAAATGGCAAACTTGATGAAGAAGTATATGTAGAACAGCCACCTGGATTTGTTGATCCAAAGTTTCCAAATCATGTCTACAAACTTGACAAGGCACTCTATGGACTAAAGCAGGCACCAAGAGCATGGTATGAGACTTTGTCTAAATTTCTTCTTGAAAATGGCTTCACAAGAGGTACAATTGACAAAACTCTATTCTTTAGAAAGATAAAAGGTGAATTGCTTTTAGTTCAAGTTTATGTTGATGATATTATTTTTGGTTCTACTAATGAAAAGTTGTGTGCTAAGTTTAGCAAGCTTATGCAGTCTAAGTATCAGATGAGCATGATGGGTGAACTAAATTATTTCTTAGGCTTGCAGGTCAAACAGACTGAGACTGGTATTTTCATTAATCAGTCAAAGTATATCAAAGATCTCTTAAGAAGGTTTGACTTTCAAGACTGTGCAGTTGCAAAAACACCCATGGCAACAGCCACTAAACTAGACTCTGATCCTAAAGGAAAGAGTGTGGATAATACTAGTTATAGAGGCATGATAGGCTCTTTGTTATATCTAACTGCAAGTAGGCCAGATATAATGTTTTCTACCTGTTTATGTGCTAGATTCCAAGGTGATCCTAAGGAATCTCATTTAATTGCTGTGAAGAGAATTTTTAGATATCTCAAAGGAACTCCAAATCTTGGTTTGTGGTATCCTAGAGAATCTGATTTCTTTCTAATTGGCTATTCAGACTCTGATTATGCAGGGTGTAAAATAGACAGGAAAAGCACTACAGGTACATGTCAATTCTTGGGAAATAGATTGATTTCTTGGGCAAGCAAGAAGCAACAATCTGTTTCAACCTCAACTGCAGAAGCTGAGTACATAGCAGCAGGCAGTTGTTGTGCACAGCTCCTTTGGATAAGAAATCAGTTGATGGATTATGGTATGACACTTAGTAATATTCCTATGTTTTGTGATAATACTAGTGCTATTAAAATTGCAGAAAATCCAGTTCAACATTCAAGGACTAAGCACATTGATGTCAGGTATCATTTTATTAGAGAACATATTGAGAATGGTACTGTGGAACTTCATTTTGTTCCTACTGACAAACAGCTTGCAGATATTCTAACTAAACCACTTGATGAGACTACATTCAGTAGACTAGTAAGTGAGTTAGGAATGTTAAATTTTTAGATCTTTAACATCTGCAAAAGTAGCAAGGTATGTTGTTCTTAGCTTATAGACTTGATATTCTTGTCAGGATCTATATTTGATTGTTAAATGTTTTAGCTATAACACATTGCCTTGATAAATTTCAGTATGATAGACTTGTTAATAATCATCAGGATTAGATTTGTTATCAGGATGCTGACGTCATCAGTATTGTGTCAGTATCAGGATTATGAAAATTGTTTCAGATCCTGACGTTTACTTTGTGTAGTAATCTGATTCTGTGATGTGTTAAGTCTATGCTAGCAAGTTTTGATATTTGCATACTGATAATTTGTACATCATTCAGAAATCAAAAGACAAGCAGATAACAAGAAATTGTATTTTCATTAATAGAAATCATTACATGGAAATAAAATACAACATCTTTTTGTCTAAATCTCTATTCTATACTTGTCTTTGATATGAACTCTGAGGAACAGGACAAGGAGCATCTCAAGAAATCCATTAGGGGATGAAAGTCTTGTTTGCTCTTGGATTCCTTGTCTGGGCGACTTGGATGAGAGCAGCTAACTTAAATGAATAGCATCTCCATCAAGATCAACCTCAGACTCTCGGCCAAATTCTTCATCCTCAAGTTTTGAGGAGGTTAGGGGAAGATTGTATCCAACAGATGGATGTTCTAGGAGAAACCTCTGGATATTATCGAAAACCAATCCATTCGTGATTAGTTCGATGAGAAGAGTCGTTTGTTCAAAGAGATGATCAAGAACAGGATGTTCATCGACCAAGAAAAATCTGAAAAATGTGTTTGAAGAGATTTTTGGTTTGAGAAGCATTGTTGAGAAGAAAAGAAATTGAAAGGTTATGGAGAATGACACAAGGCGTTTGGTTCTTTTAAAGAGAAACGTGAGAAGCTGAGCAGTCACTTGGAAGTCTTAATGAAGTCAAATGCTAATTATTGCATGAGACTGTATTTCTTGTTTCAAGAAATATTGAAAATATCTAACCAATTGATTTTCTGTTCAGATTAATTGTTTATTTTCTTTTTCAGATAAAAGAAAAATGCCACGTGGAAACTCCATATTAAGTCGCTGATTATATTGGTCAGGATTTCATATGTGACCATCAGGATTTGAAAATCATATTTTTAAATCACATTGCATTTTGTGATTATTTTTGATGAGAGGTCATCATGAAAAGGAAGCTGATCAGTATTGCTTATTTATACCCTGATTTATTTCATGAAAATCAATTTTGGATTTTATTTTCCAAAAAAATCGTGGGTAACCGCATTTTTCAGGGACTGACACCTGTCAATCTACGTGTCAACGTGGGATAGTGGTCTGAAAGATTTGTGAAATATATTTGTTTTAAAACTCTAATCGTGCAATTGCTTTCTCTAATCTTACATTCTCTAAAGCAAAAATCACTCTTGAGTTTTCAAAATCACTAATCCATTTCAAGAATTTTTCAAGTTTCTTTTCAGATCAAAAATGGCAGCTCAGAGAAGATTACCTAAATCAGTAGCCTTCAAGTTTGGTGACTTTGATTTTATGACAAACAATCATGTTGCAGCTATTACCAACAAGGAAGGAGTGTCATCTGATTTTCATCCAATCATGGACTTTCTGGTGTATGGACCATTAAGTTATGCATTGACAGCATCTCCACAGATTAATCAAGTAGCTGTTTCACAAGCCTGGGAGAATGCTGAGGTAATTGATTCTACTCAGAGTCAATCAGGTAAGATTGTTCTACATTTAGGACAAGATTTATTTGACATTACTGAATCTGTTGTTAGTTCAGTACTCTGCTTACCTGTTACTGATAGTTATGAGAATGTACCATCTGATGATAATATAAGAACTATGTTGTCTGAATTAGGTTATAGTGGACCTCTAGATAACATGAGCCAGTTGAATAGAACTTTTCTTAGAAAGGAATGGTCTTTTTACTTTGATCAAATTGCTAAATGTTTTACTGGCAAATGTAGTTCTTTTCAACAAATTACTTCTGTTACATCACATATTGCTTATAGTTTGCTTTATGACAGAGTAATTAACATTGGTCATATTATCTTAAGTCAGATGAGTATTAAACTTGGGTCAAGAGATCAAAACAGGAAAATGGTTTATTATCATAGATTTATGCAATTGTTTGTTAACCATTTTATTCCTGATGTTGAAGCTAGATTTGGTAGGGAACATTGTGTTTCTTCTTATGAACAGCAAAAGAGAATTTTCTCTGATATTACAAAGAAGGACAATGAAAAGAATCTAGATGAAATACCTGCAATTCATTATCCACATCATTTTCAGGTAATTCTTAACACTCATCTTCCTACTATCTACAATTCTTCTTTCTTTTGTGGTGAAATGACTCAGGAATCTCAGTTGGAGGAGAACCCACCTGTGTCTACCCAAGTAGCCCAAAACATCATAGTCTCTGAAACAATTCAAGAACCAAATTTTGATCCACAGCCTATTGTTTCAAAGAAACCAACCTCTGGTGTTTCTCAAAAGACATCAGTTGTAAGGAAGAGAAGATTTGTTGTGTCAAGTAGTAGTAGTAATTCTAGTGAAGATGATGATGATTTAACTCTTGCAGAGAGAGCAGAATTGAAGGCTGCAATTCAACTTTCTTTGTTAGCACAAAGAGATGAAAAACCTAGTCACAGCCAGGCTGCAGTCTCTCAAAAGGCTGTAGTTCTTAAAAAGGGAAAACAGTTACTGGATACTGTCTCTCAAAAGACTGTGTCTATTGAACAAAGATCTCATCCCAAGATCACTTCTGTGTCTACACCTCTTGAGTCTTCTCAGGATAAATCTTTTGCTCACTATATCAGGAGAACAAGGAGAAAGATTCAATTGTCACCTACACACACAGAGTCTAGTCCAACTAATATCATGCAGGTTTCTACAAATCAAGCTACATCTATGTCAGTATTTGACAAGAGAGATCTGGATATTGATTCTTCATGGGAAACTACATTATCATACAGACTGGCTATGGGACTAATTTCTCTCAAAGTGAAGTTGTCAAGGCCTGTTCTAGACTTTTTGGTTGAAAAAGTACCAAAACTTTTATTTCCAGATGAATATGGACTTCTACATCAAAGACTTGACTTAATGAAGATGTATTTCTATGTATCTGTCAGAAGACAATTAGTCAAGAAATTTGGACTCTCGAAGCATGTTGCACTTCAATCACTTCATGCATATTTATTTGACAAGGATGTAATTATTGAAGATGCTTCATCTCAAGGTGAAAAACTGGAGGAAGTAGATAGAGTGAAGCAGTCAACAGAAGATACTATTGCACCAGTGGTGAATAGTAGGAAAGATCAGATCACAGTCACTGTAACACAAGAACCATCTAGTCAGAGGAAGGATGACTCAGGAGCTGTGATAGCTGATGTTGAAAGGTCTTCTGTGATGACTGAGAATGCAAGTGAGATACCCTATGATATGGGAGGAATGACTTTGGTTGATTTTTCTGAAGATCAAACAAATTTTGTTCAGTCAGAGTCTATCCACCTTGAGGGTGTGTCTCAGCAAACAACACTTAAAGACGGTGATATACTAACTATGGTGTCTAATGAAGTATTACTGAAGACATCAGAGTCTAGTAAACAACCTGAAAGTGGTATACTGGAGCCTGTAGTTTCTGAAAGGAAAGAAGATGATTGTATGGGTTCAGAGACTATAGCAGCTCACTCCTTGGAGAAAACCTCAAGCCACATGCCATATGAGGAACCCTCTCTCCATGTGAGTTCAGGTATAAAAACTCCTTCTAAACTCTATTTTTCTGTAGGTCATGAGAGCACTTATCTAAATTTGAGTGATACAGTTGAAAAGATGGACTTAGATCCACAATTTGAGCGGCTGGCTCCTGACCAGGCAAAAGGTGAGGTAGAAAGAGTGTTGACTTTAGAAAGTCAAAGTGAGAATGAGGGTATGGATGATCAACTCCATAGTGAGGGAGAGAAAATTAGGAAACCATCATTTGATTTCTGGGATCAGGTTTTTCCTGAATCTTGGTCTGAAAATTTAGGTATGGATGCTGGTACTTATTCATTCATCAAAATGTATCAGAAGAATGACCTAGCACATCACAATGCAAAGCCAGAAGTTAAAGCTCAGAAGCAAAAGGAGAGGCTTGCAGAAATCATTAACAGAAGAGGTGCCAGGATAAAGCAATCTCTTGATACATATGTACCAGATAAAGATACTAATGATCCTAGTGTTCCTTTGTATGTACTTCCAATATCAGCTAGAATTGAGACATCAACAGTCTTTGATCACTCTAAGGAGGAGTCAGGATTTGAAGATGTTAGTACACAGAATACTGGTGAAGGAGATGATGATCATGTTTCAGTTCCAGAACAGAAAGATGAAGACGTTGATACTTCTAATCAGGTTTTATTACTTGAATATCATACAACTCAAGCAACTTCTTCTACAAGACTTGAAGATAAAGTTCTTTCTGATTCTGATACTGAAGATACCAGAAGCACTTCCAACATTGAAGTTCATTCTGATGTTTTGAACGATATTCAGAATTCTCAAATTGCTATTCAAACAAGACTTCAATCACTTGAAGATAACCAAGTCACAATTATGGAAAATCAAGCAGTTCTTATGAATCTCATTTGTTCTGTTTCTGAATCTCTTGGAATTAATGTTGCTGATGTCAAAAAGGGGGAGATAAAGACAATTCAAAGACAACAACAACACTACCAGACTGAAGGAGATAAAGATAAATCTAAAGCTGGGGGAGATAAAGATCAGACAAATGGTAGTAAAAAGAAGAACCAGGAGTGACAGTGGTGAATCTCAGCTAGGAAGTGGTAAAGGAAGAGCAGCATTAATAGTTAAAATTCTTTCTTCTAAGTACTAGATAAACGTCTACATCTGTGAAGGAGGTACTTAACTTCATAATTCTACATTCATAAATTCTATTCTGGTTGTATTGTTATATGTTTTGACATCCACAACTTAGATTTATGCTTCAGATTGTAAAGCATAAATAGGGGGAGATTGTTAGGAATAATTCATAAGTTGTGATGTTAAGAATAGAATTTACACATTATACTTCTTGTAATCCTGATCTTATAAAGGATTTAGCACTGTATATAGGTTTTATGTGTAAAACAGTTATCTGTATAGTTTAATCAGGAATGAACAGTGTATCGGAGACTACATGTCAGGAACAAAGAGCAAATCCTGATGACGTGTCCAATACTGATGGTTGATCAGATACTGATGCAGTGTGCAGATCCTGATATCAGTCGTGTTACTGATGATGTCATTATGGATGCTACAGAAACTGGCAAGTGCTATAAAACAGGATCGTTGTTTGAAGAACAAGCAAGAAGATATTATGAAGGAAAGAGTTTTCTATTGAAGGAAACTATCGACTAGAAGGCAGAACATTGTCATGTATAGATTATATCTTTCTGTTATTAGTTGATAGGTAGCATTATAAATACTCTCTCAATATCATTGTAAAGAGCGTGAGGTGTGAGGCGTGAGACGAAATTGTGAGTTCGTGTGCGTAGCTCTGTATAAGGTTTGTATTCGAGAAGTTCGAAACAAACAGAGAGATATTTGTATTGTCAGCAGCTGCTAAAGGTATTGTACACCTTTGGTAGAGTTTGTATTTGATCTTATTAATACAAACAAGAGTTTGATTCATTCGTTTATTCTTGTCTTTATAATCGAGCAAAAATCAGACAGGATTATATAACTTGTATTCAACCCCCCCCCTTCTACAAGTTATTCGAGTTAACAGTTATCGATCAAGTCAACTTTAGTTCTCGAATCATCTACTTAGTCACTTCTCGAATACATTTTTGGAGACAAAATACTGAAGAAGTTGTACAAGTCTGAAACCTGCAACAAGCCAATGCACTTCATGGACCACAATCTGTAACGTGCTCTGGAAAGCCTACAAGGAAGCTTGGAGAGATATAGAAGAGACAAGGAGCTAAAGAAGTAGATCTAAACAGGCTTTGCAAAGTCAAATCTGTAACTGTTTGGACACTTACTCAAAAAGGATAGACAGACTAGAAAGTAATTTGTTTAGCTACCTTATTTGCAGTAAGTAGGTTGTATCCATGTTCTATAAGGATACAGCCTCACTTCCTTAGTCATTAACTTTGTGAGTCAAGTTTTTCATACACTGTAAGCTATATCTCTCTGAGAAAAATGAAGCTGAAAATACTATCATTTGTATTCACAGATTGTAGCAACCTTTATCTAATAATACATTAGATTAAAGTGATATTGTGTCTTGTGTTGTTCTTTATCCGCACCTTCACTTCTGCACACACAAACACTTATTTGCTACATAGATTCTAGCCAAAGAAAAGTTCAAGAATCCATTCACCCCCCCTCTGTATTCTTTTACCGTATTCAATACTCAACAAGTGGTATTAGAGCGGGCTGTTTATTCAAAAACAGAAAAATGATCATGAGTTCGAATACACCAAAGACTACAGGAACGGTGAAAGTCCCTAAGTTTGACAAAGAAAACTTCAAGTACCTTTGGAAGATAAAGATGATGTTGTTCATCAAAGCCTTTCATCCTTTGTATCCTGAGATTCTCAAGAATGGTCCTTTTGTTCCACAACAAGAGATACCAGAGAAGACTGTTGGAACCACAACTATCCCAAGATCTTATGAGGCCAAGGATCCATCAAAATGGACAGAATCAGAAAGGGAGAAGGTTGCTCTTGACAGCGACCTCATGTTGCTTATCATTGATTCCATGGACATGTCAATGTTTGCAAACATTGCATCATGTAAATCTGCCAAAGAAATGTGGGATCACATTGAGGTGTTGTGTGAAGGAACTGATGAGATTAAGGAAAACAAAAAACAGATACTGGTCACACAATATGAAGCTTTCATGGCACAGCCCAAGGAAAGCATTACTGAGATGTTTGAAAGGTTTCACAAGCTAGTCACTGAGTTGTAGATGAATGGCAAGGTTTACAGCACCAAGGAGTTAAATATGAAATTTCTGCTATCCTCACCAAATCATCTAGAGCAAAGAGTCATTTCTCTAAGGGAAAGAGATTTGAACAAAGTCACCTATGATGTGCTCTATGGAGTCTTAAAGACTCATGAGCTTGAGTTGCTTCAGAAAAGGGCTATCCAAGCCAACCAAGGTAGAATGATAAACACATCATGTGCCTTGATTGTCAACAAATCTATTCAAGACCTAGAAGCATCTACAAGCCAGCTAAGGATAGAGGAGGTAGCAGATGATGAAGAAACTGAAGCTGAGGTGAGTGAACCTGTTGAGGAAAAGGAGGAAGAAGAGTTTTACACTCTTGAAGAACTAGATGGGATGGAAAATACTTTATATGCTTTCATGGCCAGAAAATTTCCAAACATCAGATTTAAAAGAAATCAACCCTTCATACCTAAAACTCAAAACCATTCAGTCAACAAGAACAAGGCACCTGTGAAACCAAATAGAAATAAATTCAAAACCAGCTATGTGGATAGGTCATCTGTAAGGTGTTATAGATGCAATGACCTAGGGCATTTTGCCAGTGAATGCAAGAAGCCTAAAAAGAAGGATAAAGAGTTTCTGGAACTTGAAGCTAAGTATGAGGCCCTTCTGAGAAAGCAGACACAAGGTAAGGCCTACATAGCTGAAGGGAAGTGTTGGGATGATTCTGATAGTGATGGAGAGGAGCAAGAGTTTTGTAACTATGCCTTGATGGCCAATTCCGAGGAAGACACATCTTCATCAAACTCTCAGGTACCATCTCTCACCACCATAGACATGTCTGTTTCTGAATATAAATCCATGGTTGAACAACTATCTGTTGAGATGTTTAATATTCATACTAGTATGACTGCTGCTAATGAGGAGATTGCTAAACTGTCTACTAGAAATGAAATGTTAACCAAAAAGAATGAGGAACTTGAGCTAACTGCTATGCAGGTAGAAAACCTTAAGAAAGAAGTTGAATATCTGCAGAATAAGGTTTTATGTGCTAGTCAGGTTGAAAAGGCTCTTAGGGATGAATTAGCTGAAAATGAATTCAAACTAAAAACTTTCAAGAAATCATCTGGTCTAGTGCAATCCTACTGTGAGAAAATTCAAGCTAAGCCCAAGGCTGCTATTGGACTTGACTATGACACTCTTAAACAGAGAAAAGGCCATGCTGTCATTGAAGATGACACAGTTGTTCATGAGGAAGTGCCTCACATTTTGAAAAAGGCTAAAAATCTAATTTTTAAAGAATCAACATTTGAAATTGATGAGGATGCCTTACTTATCAAGCAAATGTTGAATGATGAGGATGAGGCACAAGCCAGTGAACAACAAGCATCCTCCAAGAGTGAGAGTGTCAAGCCAAAAGCCAAGGAGCCAGTAGTTGATAGGCCAATACCTAAGAAGTTTGTTAAGTTTGTTTCAGCTGGGAAGAGTGAATCAGAAAAGAAACTGACTAAGAAGAAACAGAACAGAAATGGCAAGTTAGGGATTAACAAGGATAACAACTATGCTTATGTGCCTAATGTCCCTAGGAAAACTTGTCAGAACTGTTTCAGTACCAATCATTTAACTCATGCATGCAAGAAACCTGTTGATATTGTGTCCAAACCTTTCTATGATTGTTCTGTGTCTCTAAGACATAGAGATGCTCCATTTTGTGATAAATTTGACTATATGCCATGCAACATGAATGTGATGACTAGCTGTTTTAATTTGAGAAGGCAATTCATTGATGGTTATATCAGTCACAATTCTCACACACACTACACAAGGTCAAAGTCTTCAAGTCCTCCTAAAGCTAGGAAGGTACCTCTGTCACCTAAGTCTGAAACTTCAGGTTCTAAGACTTCTAACAATGACAAGAAGACTAACACTAAGAAAGTTGACAAGCATGTTGTTTATGATAAAACTGTCTCTAAGTCACATGGACCCAAACTTGTTTGGGTACCAAAGGAAAAGTAATACCTTTGTGTTTACAGGGCAAAGAAAGTGAAAAGAAGGTCATGTGGATTCTGGACAGTGGATGCTCAAATCATATGACTGGTGATATGGCCCTGCTATACAGTATGAGGAAAAGGCTGGCCCAATGGTTGCTTTTGGAGATGACAGCATGGGTAACACATTGGGATATGGCAAATTGAAAGTTGGTAATGTCATCATTGAAGATGTAGCACTAGTCAAGGGGCTCAAGCATAATCTGCTAAGTGTTGGTCAGTTTACTGATAGGGGATTCAAGGTGGATTTTGACAAAGATGAATGTTTGATCACCCACAAGAAGACTGGTGATTTTGCTCTATCTGGAGTAGAAAGGGAAGCCTGTTTGTAGCCAATATGGACTCTGCAAACAAGGACAAAATTTGTTGCTTTTATTCAAAAGCATCAAATGAAGATTGTTGGCTGTGGCACAAGAAATTATCACACCTGAACTTCAAATCCATTAATTCTCTAGTCAAAAGAGAGTTAGTGAGAGGCATGCCTACACTTGAATTCTGTCAAGAAGGAGTGTGTGAGGCTTGTCAAAAAGGAAAAATGAAAAGATCAAGCCACAAGTCAAAGACAGTGACATCAATAACCAAGCCCCTACAACTCATTCATATGGATTTGTTTGGGCCTGTCAATATTATGTCACTAGGAAGAAAGAAGTATGCCTTGGTGATGGTTGATGACTTTACAAGGTATACATGGGTAGAATTTCTAGCATCAAAAGATGAGGCCCCACAAGTAATCATTGAGCACATAAAGAGAGTTGACAAGGAAGCAAAGGCCAACAATGCAAGTGTGACTGCATTGAGAAGTGACAATGGAACAGAGTTCAAAAATGCCATACTTGAAGCATTCTGTAAAGAGAATGGCATTTCTCAGCAATTCTTAGCTCCAAGGACTCCACAACAAAATGGAGTTGTTGAGAGAAAGAATAGAATTCTAATTGAGGCTGCTAGAACAATGTTACTTGATGCAAAGATGCCTACATGTTTTTGGGCTGAGGCTGTGAGCACTGCATGCTATATCCAGAACAGAACTCTCATCAACAAAAACACTGGAAAGATACCTTACAATTTGATGACTGGAAAGAAGCCTACTCTAAAGTATGTTCATACTTTTGGAAGCAAATGCTTTGTATTAAAGGACAATTCAGAATATGTTGGTAAGTTTGATGCAAAGGCATTTGAAGGAATTTTTCTTGGCTACTCTATGGAAAGAATTGCATACAAAGTTTATGTCATCAGTCAAAAGAAAATTATGGAAAGCACATATGTGACATTTGATGACAGCAAACTACCTGGACTAGAAGAAGCCAATGATGAAGATAAAGATCCATTAAGGTTTGATAATCTAGATGATTCTGATGAAGAGATTGAAACTGGAGTTGAAACTCAAGTTCAACAAACTCAAGTGAATGATGATACAAGAGAAGAATTTGTGCCAATCAGTAGTGAAGAAACAAGCATCCAAGACACACCTGTGAGTAGTGGCAACTTCACAGGGGGAGGAAATTAGAATGACCATGATGTGGATGATGAAGCAACATCAAGAATGAGAAATCAGGCTGAGCACTAAAGGAAATGGGATAGATCACACACTGCAGAGCAAATCATTGAAGATCCTAATGCAGGAGTAAGGACTAGGAGAGCAACTCAGAATGAGTGCCTCTATGGCTGTTTTCTATCACAAGTTGAGCCTAAAAAACTTGATGATGCACTGTTGGATCCAGATTGGATTATTGCTATGCAAGAGGAGCTGAATCAATTTGAAAGGAACAAAGTATGGGAACTTGTGCCTGCACCAAAGAATAGAACCATTGTTGGAACAAAATGGGTTCTTAAGAATAAGATGGATGAAGATGGTGTAATAGTAAGAAACAAAGCAAGGTTGGTTGCAAAAGGATACTCTCAACAAGAAGGCATTGATTATGATGAGACATTTGCTCCTGTTGCTAGATTGGAAGCCATCAGAATATTCTTGGCATTTGCTGCTCATTCAAACTTTAAAGTTTATCAAATGGATGTCAAGAGTGCATTTCTGAATGGAGAATTGGAAGAAGAAGTTTATGTGCAACAACCACCTGGCTTTGAGGATCCACACTTCCCAGAATTTGTCTACAGATTGCTTAAGGCATTGTATGGACTTAAGCAGGCTCCAAGAGCATGGTATGATACTTTATCACAATTTCTTCTTGAGAATCAATTCACTAGAGGCACACTGGACAAGACACTGTTTTACAAGAAGCATGGTGATGATCTTATCCTAGTTCAGATCTATGTGGATGATATCATTTTTGGTTCTACAAATGAGAAGCTGTGTGAGAAATTCTCCAAACTCATGCAGAGCAGATATGAGATGAGTATGATGGGAGAGTTGACATTCTTTCTTGGGTTGCAAGTTAGTCAGAGAAAGGATGGTATCTTTATCAGTCAGACCAAGTACATCAAGGATCTATTGAAGAAGTTTGACTTGGAAGATTGCTCACCTGCAAAGACACCCATGGCCACTGCAACTAAATTGGATGAAGATGCTAAAGACAAGAAAGTAGACATCTCAATCTACAGAGGCATGGTTGGTTCTCTACTCTACCTCACTGCAAGTAGGCTAGACATCATGTTTGCTACATGTTTATGTGCTAGATTTCAATCAAATCCAAAGGAATCACATTTGATTGCCATAAAAAGGATCTTTAGATATCTGAAGGGCACTCCAAACTTGGGTTTATGGTATCCTAAGGACACGGGGTTCAATCTGGTTGGTTATTCTGATGCTGATTATGCTGGATGCAGAGTGGATAGGAAAAGCACCTCAGGTAGCTGCCAGTTTCTTGGACAAAGGTTAGTTTCTTGGTATAGCAAGAAACAACAATCTGTGTCAACTTCTACAGTTGAGGCTGAATACATAGCTGCTGGAAGTTGCTGTGCTCATGTGCTTTGGATTATAAATCAACCTAGAGATTATGGACTTGTGTTGGAAAGAATTCCAATCATGTGTGACAACACAAGTGCAATCTCTATAGTTGCCAATCCTGTCAACCATTCTAGGACAAAGCACATTGACATCAGATATCATTTCATAAGGGAACATGCAACTAATGTAACCATTGAGTTGCATTATGTCTCTACAGATAAACAACTAGCTGACATATTCACTAAGCCACTAGATGAAGCCACCTTCACAAGGTTGGTTAGTGAGATTGGAATGCTGAATTCTTCAGATTCTGGCTAAGTGAATATATCATCTAGATTGTTGCAGCAGTAAATACTTACTTTATCTAAATTCTCAATATTTTTGAAGTAAGTGTTGACTGAAATATGATTTATAAATATTTCAAATCTGTTGCATATGTTGGAAAATCATATTTCTGCTAACTTGAAATTTCTATGAAATTTTGAGAAAATCACTGTTTAATTTGCTAGAATATTCGTGAATGAATATGGCTGGTAAATTTTGAAAAGATAGTGAAAATTGAGTTTCTATGAGTATAATTCGACAAGTCAGACTTCTCAAGTGATTCACTATTCGACATCTCTAACAAGTCTCTTTAGAGCACTCTCGAGTTCTCGAATAGAGTCTTTTAGAGTTCTCGAATAGAGGTTTTCTTGACTTCTCGAATGTAGTGTTTTAGTTCTCGATTGATTGAGTTCTCGAATACTATATTTGAGTTCTCGAATCATTTGAAAAGGCTGATTTCTCGCTGAATTTTAACCGATTTTGGATTTTTATTCAGAATTCAGAATTACTCATAAAAACATATTTTTACCTAATTTAGATTTACTTCTAAGTTAGATAACTGCCAGCTGTGAGTTACAACCTGCTTGAGTTATCGAATAAGCCTTTCTTGACTTCTCGAATAGTTGTTTTCTACTTCTCGAATGCCTGACTTGTCGATACATAACATACATCTAATCGACAATTCAAGTACTTCATACTTTTACAATTCACATCTATTCGATTCATTTCATTCGATTTCTCAAGCATCCAAACTCCCAAAACCTCTAAAACCCTAACTGCAAAAAGCTAAATTTCTTCTTCAACCTTCGATTTCTTCTCTCTCTCACACAAATGGCAACAGTAAAGTTCAACACCAATTTCATTGCTCTAACTAGTGATGTTGAGGCACCCAACGCCAATTTCAAGTGCTTTGTGAAGTGGATGTCTGAATCGTACATCAAGAATGCTCTATCTGTTAACCCAACTCTGTATCTCGACATTCTAGAACAGTTTTGGCAATCTGCTACAGTGGAGGTGGTGGCTCTTGACTCTGCAATAACCTCGTACATCATCTACTGCAAGATTCAAGACAAAAATATCACTATCACCACAGAGGATATGAATGAGGCACTTGGGATGGGTACCAAAGGAGAGGTGTATGACCCACTTGCTACAAATGCTGAATTGGAAGACTTCTTTGATTTCATCAAATATGCAGACAGAATTAGTCTTGGGCACTTGAACAGGAAGCATTTAAGGAAGGAATGGAGTTATGTGTTTGCTACACTTCTTCAAGTCTTCACTGCAAGAAAATCCAGCTATGACCAAATCAGTACTCCTGCACAGCAAATAGGCTATGCCTTAGCTTATGGAAAGAAGATAGACGTTGGTCTCATCATTCTGCAGGAGCTGTATGGGAGACTTGGTAAGAATTCAGCCAAGAGAGGTAATGAAATTTTCTTCCCTCGTTTTATTCAATCTGTCCTTAATTTCTTAGATGATAAATTGATTGAATTAGATGGGATGAATAAAAATAGAATAGGCTATCCTAAATCCATGACCAAACTCATTTTTGGTAATTTGGAGACTAGGAATGATGTGGATGTAAGACTTAACATAACTCCCCATATGGAGAGTTTGTTTAGAACTTACCCCAACAACATGCCAACATTTGCCTCTAAGTCTGAGTTAGCTAAGCCCAAGCAAGTAGAACAAAATGCTAACCCAGGGCTAGCTAACCAACCCTCTCAACCAAACACTCTACCAATCACTAAGCCAACTGCATCATCCTCTCAAAAGGGTGATGTTAGTAAAAAGAAGAGAAAGGAAGTAATGTCTGCACCCTTAAATATTCTATCTGAAGCAGCATTAGCTGTTGAACTAGGTCTAGAAAGTGAGGAACCAGAGTCACCCTTACTAAGGCCAAAGAAGAAGAAGAAAACTAAGACCACCTCTTCAGTCACACAAATGGCTGAAGTTGTAAAATCAGGGGAAAACAGCTCACTAGATGTATCCTCTCAACAGGGTGCATCTATAGAATCAAGCATCCTCCCCAATGCACCTTCTTGTATTGAGTCAGCACATGGGAGTGATAAGGCTAGCACTACACTGAGTGGAGAGCACATCACACTTGAAACTCCCTCTATCTCTCAGGGGGAGTTGCCAAAATCTACTCTACAACACACTACTCTTCCAGAATCTTCATCTCAAATTTCTTTGGAGCCTGTAATTCAAGAAATTGAAGAGCAAGGCATTGATCACCAAGAATCCTTTTCTCTTGGTGAGCCAATGGACTCAAGTGACTTAGTGCATGACACTTTGCTCACCACCCAGGACCCACAATTAGATGGTGAGGGAATGCATGCTGGGGCATCTCCTGATGACACCATCACAAACACAGAGGTTCCACTAGTTGTCACTAGAGACTCTGTGTCTGTGTCAACTGCTGGTGTAACTCATCCCACTTCTATGGAGACACCAGTAGTAGAGTCAATCCATCCGGTTGCAGAAGTTGCATCTGTAACTGAGGAGTCTAGCTTGCCTAGCTCTAGCTCTAACTTGGATCAGGCCACTCTGTCAGAATGGTTGAGACCTGTGCAACATGACAGTGTCTTGGGATCATCAACTGTTCCACCACTATTGACGGATGAAGCACTTCATTGCTTAAATGTGGAACAGCTTGATGAGATCTCTAAAATAGCCCAACATCTTCTCACAGCCAATTTACCAAATGTTGACTATGAAGCAATTCTGCTCTGTCACAAAGAAGATGTTGAAAATCAACGAGAAAAGATAGCAGATGAGGCTGAGAGAGATGGAAATGTAGATGCATGGATGAGCACCACCAAAGACTGCACCCTGGCTGAGGCTCTGCAATACTTGAGAGAAGAATATGTAACTGCTCTTGGTTCAAATGCTCGAACTCTCTCACCTACTGAAGTCTATGAAGCCATGAATGAGTCCTACCAGGGAAGTCTAAAGGCCATTCACTATCTTGGGAAAGGGATGAAAACTGAACTAGCCAATATCTGCAGAGATACATCCAAGGAAGTGAGTGAGCTCAAAAGTAAATTAATCTCTGAATTCCCTCCTCTAACATCCACACTCAGAGAAATTAGGGAATGTAAAAAGACTTGCACTTCTGTGGATCATGAGCTACCCTCCTTGATAGACAGTCTCTCAAAGCTCACAAGTGAAATGGCCACTCTCTCCTCTCAAACTCAGGATACCAATGCCCTTATCAAGGTTATGTGGTAGAATTAATATGGAGATAAGGTCATTTCTGAGGTACCTGTGCACAACATGAGCAAGTATGAAGTGGAAAGGCTCTAGAAACAATCACTCTCCTCTTTCAGAGCTGAACATCTCAAACACTCAATGGAAAAATTGGAAAAGAAAGTGTTAGACCAAAAAGCATTCAATGTTGAGCTAAAAGAATCTGTCAATCTGCTGAATGAAAAGTTGAACACTCAAGCAACTGCTCATGCTGATGTTCTTCTCACTCAACAACAGATGCTGACTGCTATGATGAAGCATATGGGTCTCCCTATACCTGATGATTCTTCAAACCCAAAGGTCAATTCTAAAGCATCTGTGCCTGACAACAAGCCTAAGGGGGAGAAAAGATCAAGGAATTCAAATACAAAGGGGGAGAAACCTAAAGAAAAAGGGATAAAGTTAAGTGAGGGTGGTCACCAAAGGGCCACTAAATCTCTAACTCATGTGTCAGGCAAAGGCAAATCAAAGGTTGATGAGCCTCCATCTTCTCTGCCAGTGGTCACTTTACCACATGTGCACATCACTACTCCAAGTGGCCAAAAGCAAACTGTCACCACTCCAGTGGTGGCAGGATCCATGCCAAGTGGTCTAGTCCAACCTTCTAAACATGAAGCTGATCCAGTGGAAGTGAATGTGGTTACAGAGGCCAAGCTGATGGAAGTAGCAAAATCAGAGGTTTATCATGATGCTTCGTTCTTGAAGTTTCTGCAAGCCTCTAAAACAAAGGTTGGAGGAGATACCCTTCTATACAGAAGAAGCCTGAAAGATCAAATCCATTATCTAACAGTTATTCCAAGAAAGCTCAGTCAGATCTACCTCAAGGAAATCATGATGGTGATAAAAGGCAAGATATGGCACATATCTATTGATACCTTGACAACACTGAAATTCACTGAGATTGATGCCATCTTGGAACTAATTGAGCAAAAAGGGGAGAACAATCAGAGTCTATATACTGAACTAAGAAATGGTCAACAATCCAGACTTCCTGAAGTGTGCACCAAACCAAGAACCATTCTCTATCAGTCTGGTACCAAAATTCAAGATGTGGATCAATTGGTTATTCCCAATGATCTCACCTCTAAGAACCACAGACTGATCATTGCCATAGTTGATCAAATGCAAAAGAAGAAGGGGATAAGGTCAGCTGAGGAGATTGAGGTATTGCACATCCTTAGAGAATTCATTTCAACTGGTTTAATTCCAGAATTGGCCAAGCCCAGGAGAAATAAGGACGAAGATAAAGATGATGACAAGAGTGATGGAAGGAGAAGACATCACAGGAGTGATAAGGGTGATGAAGATGAGAAGAAGAAGAAGGATGACAAGAATAAGAAAGATGGTGATGACCAAGGAAAAGTCTATGAGAGGAAGATTGGAAAACAGCAAGCCTTAGGCATTGCTAGCAGTAACCTCACCACAACATAAGACTCTGAGTCTAGGGTGAATCCTGTTAGTAATGACCTACCAAAATCTGATTCAATGGCTTCTGCAACTGTTTTGCCACCTCAAGAAGAGAAGAAGATCCAAGCCAAGAAACCATGTGTATGGTTCAGAAAGCAAACTGCTAATGGAACACTACTATGGTCTACCAACAAAGGTCAAAGATTTCAGCCAAGCAATCATGTAAAAAGGATCAAATTCAAACAAGCTGCAAGGAAACCAAGGCTATCCAAATCAAGGACTCTGACAATTTATCCAGGATTGAAACGCCAACCACTTGATGAAGACTTTGATATAGACCAACTGCAATTCCTAAGAGCTCAGAGAATCTATCATGTTGCCATTATTGATGATTGCCTAGAAGTCAAATATACTGATGGAAGAGAGGAGAAATTCAGATAAGGGTAGTGTCAAAAGTATAGCAAGTTGGATGACATAGAAAGGATGATTGCACTATTGGATGCTAATGACAAAGTGGAAAGGGTTTGGAAACTGGAGCTAGCTGCTTTTGTAAAGATGAAAAGAGATCATGATGAAGAGATAAGGAAGGGATGCCTTAAGAGATGGATAGAAAGGGAGAAGGAAATTGATAGACTGGAAGCTGAAGCAGAAAAGCTAAGGGCAAAAGGATTGTGTAGAGTTCAGTTCAATCCTTATTTGGTGAAGTATAGGAGAAGAAATGGGGAGCATGTCAATATAAGAATGGACCTACTCAATCACTATCCTGCCAACATTCTGAAGCCAGTACTTGAAGATTTCAAGAATTCTATTCTGCTTGAAGAGTTGGATGCTTTAGCTGAGATCATAAAGGCCATGGATGAGAATGCAAGAAAGGAGAAAGAAAGAAGACAGAAAGCATATGATGATCTACAAGCCAAGGCAATGGAGATGGAATCAAATGAGAATGGCTAGTATTTCATCATACTGTAAGATTGTTTATCTTGTAATTTCATTCATGTGCTCAATCAATCTACATACCTGTACTTGTCAAGATTTATCTTTATGTATGTTAGGCTTGTTATCAGACATGAAATTGTGACTAAGGGTCTCACTCACAATTTGGGGGAGATTGTTAGTCACAGAGGCATGCCTGTATACATCCAATAACAAGCCTAATTGTTTGTAATGCTTTGCATTACTTATATGACCTCTTAACTGAGGGAACCTCTAGTTGTGGAGTTTCTGTTTATATTGTACCTGTAGTAGGCATCAAGTCCTAGTTGTGTAACTGTACTTATAAAGTCAAGAATAATGCTTGAAAGAAGTTCCAAGGTTCATGCCTCAAGCAAGAAGATAAAGACTGTCAAATAATCACAATTGGGATTTGAAGAAATGAAGTATTTACCTAAGTACCAATTCGAGAAGTATATTTGTCTATTCGAGAAGTCCAGCATTCGAGAAGTCAGGGATTCGATATCTCAAGACACTATTCGATATCTCTGAATACACTGTTCGATATCTCATTCGATATATCAGAGATTCGATATGTCTACTACTCTATTCGAGAACTCAAGAAGTCAACAAGTCAAAGTGGTATTCGAGTTCTCAAAGAGTCAATAAGTCAAAGTTCCATTCGATATCTCAAGAACTCAGAAAGCTATTCGATATCTCGAGGATTCTATAAGTCAAATGTTCTATTCGACAACTCAAGGAATCCTGATGGAAAAGAGCTATTCGATAAGTGGTTCGACATGTCAATATAACAGTGTTCGAGAACTCAGAGTTATCGATCAAGTCAACTCTAGTTCTCGAATCATCTACTTAGTCACTTCTCGAATACATTCTTGGAGACAAAATACTGAAGAAGTTGTACAAGTCTGAAACCTGCAACAAGCCAATGCACTTTATGGACCACAATCTGTAACGTGCTCTTGAAATCCTACAAGGAAGCTTGGAGAGATATAGAAGAGACAAGGAGCTAAAGAAGTAGATCTAAACAGGCTTTGCAAAGTCAAATCTGTAACCGTTTGGACACTTACTCAAAAAGGATAGACAGACTAGAAAGTAATTTGTTTTAGCTACCTTATTTGCAGTAAGTAGGTTGTATCCATGTTCTATAAGGATACAGCCTCACTTCCTTAGTCATTAACTTTGTGAGTCAAGTTTTTCATACACTGTAAGCTATATCTCTCTGAGAAAAACGAAGCTGAGAATACTATCATTTGTATTCACAGATTGTAGCAACCTTTATCTAATAATACAATAGATTAAAGTGATATTGTGTCTTGTGTTGTTCTTTATCCGCACCTTCACTTCTGCACACACAAACACTTATTTGCTACATAGGCTCTAGCCAAAGAAAAGTTCAAGAATCCATTCACCCCCCCTCTGTATTCTTTTACCGTATTCAATACTCAACAACATTAGAAGGGAAAAAAACTAATCTTGTGTGAGAAAATTAGATAACAAAAAATGTAAACTTGGTACTCCTACTTAATATCCCATGCTAAACAGATGCAACATTAGAAGGGAAAAAAAGCTAATCTTGTGTGAGAAAATTAGATAACAAAAAATGTAAACTTTCTTCATCAAGAACTTATCTCATTCCTTCTAAAGAAGCTATAATTCTATAGATTCTCGTATCATCACTTATGAAGAAATTGGTCTCCAGTCTCCTCTGCGGGGATTTGCCTACATTGTTTACAAATGGGATACGTTACTAAGATTAATCGTATTATTAGTTGCATTTGTGGGATGAGATTTGTCTTCATGTATTATTTTGTTGTTTTTGTTATCATAATATATGGGAGGAAAACATTGGATTAGATTAAATTATTAGTAAGATCTTTAATAGCTTCCTTACACAATACTAATCTTCGTAAAAATCTCGAAAATGAAAGAACTTTATACCAAACAAATTACACAAACAGATCACAGAGGTTCAAGAATCCTACATGACAATGTGAATTCAACAAAAAGATCATAACTTTCGAAACAACAGCACCAGAATCATCTGAAAGAAATTAATGAACTGATAAAACCAGTGTAGTAACCTATTACGCACATGCTATATTATCTATGATGGGAATTGGGAAGGAGCTGTATTTTTCAAAATACAAAATATCAAAAAAAAAAATTAAGAATCTTATCTCGAATGTTAATTGATTGACGGGACTTTGCTTTGAGTCGATAAACAAAATTAGACTTTTAAACTTTATAACTGCCCAACTTTATACTAATAATCTACCTTAGTGCCGGTCACTGATACATCAACATTGTAGATGCAAGATGTCTAAGTGCAAATGTATCAAAATTTACGACCTTGAAACTGCTAATTATACCTAAACATACACTAATAGCTTCCTTACATAATACTAATCTTCTTAAAAATCTCGAAAAGGAAAGAACCTTATACCAAAAAAATTACACAAACAGATCACAGAGGTTCAAGAATCCAACCTGACAATGTGAATTCACTTATATCTTCTTGAAACAACAGTTGCTTTAATCAAACTGATCGCAATCTTAATTCAAACACCGCCCCAAGAATTAAATATATTATGATGTACAGAGTTGATATTTAAAGCATGGATAACGAAATCAAAATTAAACATCCACTAAAAGAAAATTTGTGGAAATTGGAAACAGTACCTTAATCACGGTTGGTGATTTTAGCAGGATATAATGGATGTGGATGCCAAAGGATAATGAATTTGGAGGAGATTCGATGCATGAGGCTGTCGGAACATAACGGTACATGACAGTTTTTTTTACTATTAAAATTGATCATAACAATATTATTTAAATGTACTCTAATTGATCATAGTAATATTAATTAAATGTAAGGGTACTTGGTAAAATCAATAGGTACCGTATCGACCGACCGACCGATCCACCAAACTTTTAATGTTTCATCTTTTATATAATAGTATAGATTAATAAATCTGGAAGCAACCCAATTCGATTAATTGCAACACAAATCAACATAAATCAATCAAACGCAACTTCATCCAAAATCAACCAAAATTCTAAAACAAAACCCCTCAAATCTCTCAATTCCCAGTTCAATATTTGCAAATATTAGTATAGAAGTCACTGCTCTTATCAAAGCTATTTGCACACTGACAAGATCCGGAATTACTCCGGTCTGCAGTCCCAATGGAGGGAGGCGGAGGTGGGCGTGAGCGTGGGCGTGGGCGTGGGCGGGAGGTGGTGGGTGAGGGAGGCGGAGGTGGGTGGAGGTGGTAGGTGGTGGGTGTGGGTGGTGGTGGTATGAAAAAGAAGAAGAATGTGGGTTGGAGAAGATAGGGGTATATTTGCAATTAAGATAGTATAAGATAGCATATTTGCAATTAATTTGAAAAGATAGTATATTTGCAAAACAAACTATAAAATATAGTATTTTGGATAAATAACCTAAATTTTAACTTACTCTTTTTTAACATAAATTAATTAATGTTAAATAATCAAAATTCATAATGCTTGAAATAATTTAATTTGAACTAACATATCTATACCAATACTAAAACAAACTTGGTGTAGCCCCTAAATATATGCCTATAGGAGTATCCTGGTCACGTCCACACAAGAAACGCAGGACTTAAGTCATGCCTACACAGGACGCTGTTTCAACAAGCGTATTACAGGATACGCATTTGCCAGATGCGTATCCGGCATTGTTCATCGTCTCCCCAGAAACGCGAAGGAGGCGATTTTCATCAAAATCTCGACGACTCCGTTCACCATCATCCCGTCTTTGTCCAATGACATATCATATACCAATAGACTCATCTTCTCCCCCTCCACAGCCCTATACCATTATTTATCCATTTATAATGACGAATTTTAAACAGCCAATTTGTGACTTAACTTTTATTCGATTTTCCGATTTGCTCGACACAGTTCCATCGATAGGTGAAAACGATGAACAAGGTGTGGTGATGGTTTTGATGTGCTCAGAGAGGGTGGAGGTGGCCGGACGAGCTCAAAGAAGGACGGTGACGGGGAGAAAGAGAGAGAAAGAAAGAGAGAAACGAGGGATAGAAAGGAGATACGGGGAGAGAGTTGGGGGAGATACGCCTCTCCCAAAGGCGTTTCATGGGTAGAAAAGTCACTATTTCCGAAAACGGGTATTTCGGGCAAGGAAGAGCTAATAGTGGTTATTTTGGACAATTTTTTAACAAACTTAGATTAATATATACTAGCTCAAAACCCGTGCAATGCACGGATTTTCTAGTATTATACAATTTTTTATTAATCTATACTGATAATTTTAAGATACGAATTTTACTGATCAAAAAATTTAAATGAAATGATTAAATTATAATAATTAGATAAATGGTGACTATTATATTTTTAGACAAAAGAGAAGTTTTAATAAGAAAATATAGAAAAGATAATACGCTTTATCTGAAAAGGGTAAGCGATGAGTTATTAGTAATTACAGTATTTTATTTAATAGAAAAAGTAATGTTTTTTTAGCTGAAAAAGAAATTAGTTTGGTATTATTAATTATAATAATATTATTAATATTTTAAATATAAGTGCACGTACTGTTGAACCTTGATGAAGTAATAATCGATAAATTAACAACTTCGCTATAGTAATATTTTTTTTCTGGTCCCGACATAATGGAGACAGTATATTTTTATTCTCGATAAAGTAATAAACTCGATAAAGTAATATTTTTTTCCCGATCTCAAACGTATAACTTTAAAAAGGTTTAACTGTACTTTTTTGAAAAAAATAGAAATTTTAGTCATAAAAAAAACAGAAGAAGATGTGTTTTACCTTAAAAGGGAAATTGATTAGTTATTAAAAAATAAAAAAAGGTAACATGCTTTACATGAAAAAGGAATTGATTAGATATTTATAATTGTATTTTTTTTACATCTTTAAATATTTTGGCTTTAATATTCTAATAAAGATAGATATAAATAAAGGTATTTAAGGTAAAAACGTACAATTATATTAGTAAGGGTATTTAATTATGATTTTATTAATCATATTTTTAAATAGAATTGCCGGTACGTTTTTGAAAAGAAGAAAAATTTTACTTAGAAAAAATATAAAGAAAATGGGTTTTAACTAAAAAGAAAAATTGATTAGTTATTGAAAAAATAAAAAAGGTAGCATATTTTACATGAAAGAGGAAATTGATTAGGTATTTATAGTTGTGTTTTATTTTTACATTTTTAAATATTTTTGCTTTAATATTAAAATGTAAATAGATATAAATAAGGGTATTTAGGTAAAAGCGTATTAAGGGTAATTAAGTAAAAATACGAAGTAACAAAAAACAGGAACCAAAACTTTTAATGTTTCGATTATTATAATATAGTATATAGTATAGATTAAGTAAAATAACTAAGGGTAATAAAGTAAAGAGTAAAGTGCACTTTGTGTACCTGAACTTTGGCGAAGACACCACTTCGCATACCATGGTTTCAAATCTGCCACGAGCAATACTGAACAAACGATTTACTTACAATTAGTGTACTACAGTCAATCTCTCACTAACTCCATTATAAAATTAGGGGTAAAACAGTCATTTTCCTGTTTATTTCTTCTTCTCTTATCATCATCTTCATCTTCTTCAGATCTTGAAGCTTCACCGGAATCACATATGATAACAACTCACGAATCATTGCTCTCACCATCTCCAATGTTCCTCTTTTCGGTACTCTCTCACCCCATATCAGACTCTTTGATAAGCTCCTTAAGGTCATTCTCTTCTCTGATAATCTCAATGGTCCCTTAACCTTGGAAACGTGAATTGATCTAGACAAAGTTGTTTTATCCTCATCACAAGAATGATCGCCAGCTTGTTTCATACTCACTACTTTATGCGAACCTGTTTTCAAAACTTTAGATGTACCATTGCCGTTAATGCCATTGTACTTCATACCATTGGTAGTTGAATCTGTGCTGGTATTTATTGGCCTCTATTTTGTACGAGAGAAGAAAAGGATATAAACCTTTTCTGACATGACTTCCTTAAGAGTTGAAAGGGAAACAAAGGAATCATTGCAGCAATACCAACGATTCATTGCAACCTGTACACATAGAGAAAGCGAATATTAGCCAGCATATAACGTGGTAAATCTAATTATTGCATCAAAAATTTGTAATAAAATAAGATACATTGGGAATAGGTTAAAGACCTTGATGTATGTGTAGTAGTGTCTAGAATCCGGAGAGAAGCGAGAATGAACAATAGATGCAAAAAGATTATACTTTGGATGTGGATCCTGATGCATTCAAGAAGTATATTGTATTAAAACCATATGGAACGAATGACAAAAGCAGATAAAAGATAACCATATAAGGGACTATACTACAGAAGCATCATTCAAAGCAGTGCTATTGTAAAACCACATACTCATAATATTAGAATAAAAGGGATTAGCCAGAATGGTATAACAGCAGATTATCTGCACATGCTATAGCTACAACTATATCTCACGATGAAGACCTAACCAAACCATCCTTGAATTGATCTGGTTTGACTAGAGACCTAATCATCCTTGTAATAATTCAAGGGCTTCATATCCCATATTCTTTCTAGCATATCCTGAGACTAAAGCAGTCCAAGAAACAGAATTTTTCTCAGGCATGGCATCAAAGAGTTCCCTAGCTGATCCCATCTCTCCCCAATTGACATATCCAGAAAGGTGGTTGTAATGCCCCAAAATCCAGGGTCAGGGATATGGGTCGCTACTGCGGAAAACCTTAATAACCAAACAATCACCTGCCAATATAATAACTAACACATGACATCCGACCCCAAACTACCAAGAGTCTTTTCAGGTTATAGACTTGGAAACAAGAAATCCAAAACATAATAATAACTTCTTTTATTAACTTACAACTCTTATTACAACAATCTCTTATACAATCTTATGTCGTTGGTATCACCTTGATATAAGGTATACAACAACCAAAATGTTCTAATACAACAAATATTACAACACAAGAATATGAATACCATACCAGTCTAACTAAACATCTAGTAGACTAACTAAAAAGACAGAATTGCTCTGAGCCAAACACCAACTCGATCCATGACTTGCCCTGCTCCGAGCTAAACTAAGTCAACCGCATCAACTATCTATCTCTGTAAAATAAGATTTAAAACAAAAGCAAGAATGAGCGAAAGAGGCGCTCAGCAAGTATATAATAGAGTATACTAAAATACTTTTAGAAAAACTTTGAAGGTTTTAAAATCCAACTTGCGGATGATACCATTTTTGAAATATTTATAATGAAGATTTTCTAAACAGGAAAGAGGTTTACAACATTCAATAAGAAATTCACCTCGACAGCTTGATAAAAAGATTTTGATATTCATCTCAACAATTTTTGTATCGACTTTTGATAAAAACTTTGAATAACTGAGCGATAGATGCTTCAGCTACTAAGAGACAACATACAAGAAATTCCTAATTATTCATAATCTCACTCTTGTCGACTAAGCACTTACATACTTAGCTGCCAAACCGGCCTGACAATAATGAGTTGAATAAATAAGAAGATCTCAATTCATTCTCGATTTTAACCGTCACTGTGCAACAAATGCTCCAACGACAATCTGAATCTCGAATTAATTTAGAACAATTCAAAAATATTCGACATTTAATTCTCAGCAATAAAAATATGATTTTTCAGAAGGAATAACCATTTCAAATTGGAACTACGATAAGACGCTACGAGCTAAGCTGGGTGATCAGCCCACGACAGAGCTCCGAACCCGTATATCCAATACGGTATTCATCAAATGTAAGGGGATCCCAGGCACACATTGGCCTTATACATCATCAGGCTCCACTACTACTGATGACGTAAATATATAAATTAGTGACTGGTGCCTCAGTCAAAAAGGACGTTCCAATATGATAAGGATATTTAAATAAAAGGGATTCACATTCCCAACTGATATTAAAGCGTGTCATAATCATGACAGAATGTAAAACAGTTCTGATAGAGGAAAGAGCAATTGTAAACTTTCATAACACAATGGATAAAATCACATGCTTGGGATAAGTTGAAAGCAGTTATAGAACTGATTAAAAGGACTTTAACGATTTCTCTCAAATTTACGAGTTTAAATAAGGCATTTGCATAATTTTTCATTTTTAAGAAAGCATAATATTATACTTGAGCATTCAACATAGATATTTTAAAAACATGCATACTCTGAACGAAAGAGTACGGTTAGTAGACTTGCCTTAGGTCCTAGCTAATAAGTACGCTTGATGATTTAGAGAGAACATTCCTTCGTTTGTCCCGCATGTCCAATCCTCTGATTTGATCCTCTTTCGATTCGATACACTTTCGATTGCCACCAGTCTGATTCACCATGATCGAGTCTGCACGTCCATTCTATAGTTAACACAAGACGATACTTCAATCTTCGGAATAAACATACGATCTACCAACAATAGTACGCACACTCTAACACGTTTGACTTAATCACAAATATTTCTATAAAAGGAAAAAGACGGAAATGTCCCCTTTAGAAGTGGAGACTTCCTGGTGTATTCAACACCTCAAAACAACCATCAATATATAACCAATCAATATACACTTAATATCTTTAACAAAATAAGGGCTCTTTGCCCGACAATCTTAAATCACAATTTCAATCACAATTAGAAACCTTTGCACTCAAATTCTTTGATAACATAAATCATCACATTTGAACATATAAGATGTTAATGACCAAAAACTCAAGTCCATATTGCATACTTAAACAAAACACTCAAATAGAGTTCCATGCTTTAACAATATTTAATAAATTAAACAAAATCAACACTTTAACATGAAACCTTTTTCTGACATCATCTCGAATGTTATATCTACCTAACGTAAAAGTTTTAGTTCGAAATGATCATTTTAACTAGGTCAAGTACCAACCCAAACTTAATAGAAAATAGTTTTGTAAATTCTGCGCAACTTTCACTCTAACAATTATCATAAATTGGAAAACTATCATTTGAACACAAAACCTCTTTTATTACAAACCTGAACCTTATACATTTCTAACATAAAAACTTTGAATTGAAAATATCAGTTTGTCTAGGCTAGGTATATACCCAAAGTTGGTTTAAAAACAGAGTTGTCGGTTTTGTAATACTCACACTCAACCATTTTTAGTAAATTGAAAAATTAAGATTTTTACATGAAATTTTTCTGGGATCATTCTGAACCTTCCCTGTAGAAACCATAAAAATTTAAGCTTAAAACACAAAGTTTAAGTAGGTAAAATATAGCTTCAAAATCAGTAACCCGAGAGATTACTCTAATCTGCGCAGGTTTTACTAAAACGTTGATATCTCCTAAACCGCTAACTCAAATGACACACCGTTTTCTCCTACACAAAATAGACTCCAAATAGAACAATTTTCATCAAGAGACCACTGCCCAGAACAGGATTTAACAGTCTCGAATAAACAGAGTAAAACAGGAAAGTTGCTGGAAAATTTCTGGACAACTAACTTAACTCACAAATTCCTTGTAACTTAGATTAAAAATCAAAGAACCAACATGCAACTAGTAAAATCAACATGCATCTCAAACTCTTTAACAAAAATCACCAAGAACATCAACCTAAGGCTAACCAATCTAAAAATCAAAGTTTACAAGATTTAAAAATTCAAACCCTTAAAATAAAAATGACATGCAATTTTAATACCTTTCACAAAAATAATCAACAACGTCATCCTATTACTAACCCATATCAAACTCATGATTTAAAAAGTTACAACTCAAAACCCTTAACAAGAAATTAACATACAATACCTCCAAACTCAATTTTAATTTGTTAGAAAATGGGAAGTTTGAGGCATATTTATAATATGTTCTTGATGTAATTTCCGGAAACTAACAAGTGGAGTTTGTTCCTTGTAATAAGGACTTAAACTTTCATGTTTGGATCTAAGACATTTTCTTAGTGGAATCCATAAATAAATTGAGTTGAAGTTGCTTGCTTGAAATGGGTTATGTGGGTTATTTAGTTGAAATAACTTGAGTCCCACATAGAATTGGTAATGAAAGGTTGGTGGCTTTATATAGCTCCATGTGCAAGTGTAGTGCACAACTACTAAGGCATGTGGGTGTGCATGGATGTAGAGTGGGCCTCGCGCACACACACACGCGCGCGCGCCGCCGCCGCCCGCCTCGACACGACACGACACGGGTCGGGTCGAAGGGCGATTTGGGCGAATGTCTCGGCGTCTCGCGTACGCGAGGCGACCTGGGCGAGGAATTTTATTACCTGGAATATTGATTTATTTTAACAGAACATCAGACTTTATTTGTTACTGCTGTTGGATCAGTACTTGGATTATTGGGCCTGATCAGACATCAAATACTGATGGATAGACCCTGAACAATAAACCAATATTGATGGGCATCAGATCCTGACGGTCTAAAATCCTGATGGATCAGATACTGATGCTGACCAATCCTGATGGACATCAGATCCTGACGATGGTTAACTCCTGATGCAGCTGTAACTGAAAAATAAATACTGATGCAGTTAATGAAATTAAATCAGAATATTTACTTTCCTTTTAAGGCATATCTCTTACGTTTTATTTTTGGGTATTATATATATCGAAGATATAACGTTGAGAGTTAGGATATACGTTAAGGAAAAACCCTTGTTCGCGATTACTCTCTGTTCTCCCTCAATACATACAGTTCTTATACATAGTTCTCAGGCGAATTGAGGTGCTGGTCGCTGTTGATCACTGGTGTATTTTTGAACCCTTTGATCTGTTGCTGTTTTATCCTGGAAGTGATATTGCTGCAACCCAATCACAACGTAAGTGGGGCAATATTCTCTTCAAGAACGGCCAAGTCTTCTTGAAGGGCTTGGTGACTCAGCTGTGTTCTTTCTCTCTTGTTGTCTTGGCTAAAGCTACTGTGAGAGATAAGTGTTCTTATTTTTCTTGTTAATTACAGTTACTGATTATACTCTTTTTATGCCTTCGTGTTTTGTTTCGTTATTTGGTTAATTGCCTGTTCTTGTTTATTAATATATATCACTGCCTCATTGTTGTTATAGTGTAATTTATACCCAACAATCTTGAAGAGAATATTTGTGTTATATATTGTTAATTAACAAGATGGTTAACGAAACTGAAACTCCTGTTGTTGAGACTAGCTCTGGGTCTGGTGTTACTGTACCCACCATTGATTGGACTACGTACCGTTTCCTACAACCTATCGATATGTCAGGTATGCCTGATAAATTCGGTGGGGGTGTTGGTTTTTCTCGTTGGCAGAAAAAGATGAAACTGTGGTTAACGGTAAAGGGTCTATGGCCGGTGGTGCAGTATGAGAAACCAGTTGTGGTTAAGGAGAAAGCTGAGTCTGTTAAGGCTTATGCCATGTGGGAGGAAAAGGATGGGGTGGCTAGGGCAGCAATTCTGGCAGCTTTAGCGAACACTCTGTTCGATGTTTATTCATCTGACTCCTACACTGCTAAGCTTTTATGGGAGAAGCTTGACCAGACACATAATACTAACTCGCAAGGGTTGGAAAAGTATTCTGTGGCTAGGTTCCTTGACTTTAAATTGGTGGATACTAAATCCATGACTGAGCAGGTGCATGAGTTTGAGATGTTGGTACATGCTTTGAAGGAGTCTGGTATGGACCTACCTGAAAAGTTTCAGGTTATGTCTGTGATTGAAAAGCTCCCTAAGTCTTGGGAAGAGTTTGCACTCTCCCTGAAAAGACAGAAAGGAGAGATCATTTGGACAAACCTGATGTTGGACATCTCTGTACAGGAGCAACACAAGTCCAAGCAAGGACATGTGATGCCTACTGAACATGCTGGGAGTTTGAAGGTGAATGTAGTGACTGTAGGACAGAAAAGGAAGTTTGTCACTAAGAAGGAAAACACTAAGTCTAAGGACAAGAACAAGGCTAAGAAACCAAAGGCAAACAAACCATGTTGGTCTTGTGGGCAGGTTGGTCATTGGAGCAAGGACTGTCCTGTAAAGAAAGCTAAGAAACCTGTTGTGGGAGCACAAGCTAACACTGTGCTTGGAACCACTGGTGGGTCTATGGTTAACATGGTTGTTAGTGAGGCTATTGCTTCTGAAACTGACAACGGGTATGTGACCTACAACCCTGTACTTCTTTCCACTTATTCGTCTCATGAATGGTTGATTGATACTGGAGCTAATGTACATATTTGTACTGATATTACTCTATTTGTATCTTATCAACAGACTCATGGAATGACTGTAACGATGGGGAATGCAAGTGCAGCTCAAGTACTTGGAATAGGAAACGTGGACCTGAAGTTTGCTTCTGGGCGTGTTTTATCCCTCACTAGAGTGCACCATGTTCCTGATATTCGTAGAAATATAATAAGTGGAAGTTGGTTAGTTAAGGATGGTTTTGAAGTTTCTTTGAAATGTAATAAAGTAGTTATTACACATACTGGTGTATTTTTTGGCAAAGGTTACTTGTCGGATGGATTATTTTTAATAAATGTTGAGCCTGTTTTGGGCAGTTTTATTAATACTAATGTTGCTCCTTCTGTTAATTGTGTTGAATCATCTGATTTGTGGCACGCACGTCTTGGTCACTTGAATTTTGGTGCTCTAAAGAATATGATGAACTTAGAGTTGATTCCAAAACATGCCATTGATAAGAAATCTAAATGTCAAGTATGTGTGACTGCTAAACAAACTAGGAAACCCTTTCATAATGTGGTTAGGGATTCGAATGTGTTAGATTTAGTGCACACAGACATATGTGAATTTGGTGGTGTTTTGACCAAGGAACATAATAGATATTTTATTACCTTTATAGATGATTGTAGTAGATATTGTTATGTTTATTTGCTTAAACATAAAGATGAAGCACTAGATAAATTCATTATGTTCAAAACTGAAGCTGAAACACAAACTGGTAAAGTACTTAAACGTTTGAGATCAGATAGAGGTGGTGAGTATACGAGTAACTCGTTTAATGAATTTTGAAAGAGCAATGGTATAGTTCATGAGGTAACTCCACCATACACACCTGAGTCTAATGGGGTGGCAGAACGAAAGAACAGAACTTTTAAGGATATGATCAATAGTATGTTGATTAATTCTGGGTTGCCTAAGTACATGTGGGGAGAAGCTCTGAATACGGCTTGCCATATTCTGAATAGAGTTCCTCTGAAACATATGGACAAGACACCTTATGAATTATGGACAGAGAAAAGGACTAGTTTAAAATATCTTCGTGTGTGGGGGTGCCTTGCAAAGGTGCTTGTCCCTGAACACAAGAGAATGAAACTAGGACCGAAAACTGTTGATTGCATCTTTCTGGGCTATATTGAAACCACTACGACTATGAGATTTTTAGTATTAAAATCTGACATAGACGGAATAGTGGCTAACACTATAGTTGAATTTCGTGATGCAACATTCTTTGAGGATGTGTTCCCTATGAAGACTGGTATACCACAGGGTATTTCTAATGATGATCCCACTCACACATCTAGGTCCATTCCTAATCATGTGGAAAGGAGGACAAATGTGGGGGCAGATCCTGATAGTAGCTCTACTCCTGATGAAGTAGAGGAACCTAGAAGGAGTAAGCGTGCTAAGGTAGCCAATGATTTTGGAAGTGATTTTATCACCTACAATATCGAGGATGAACCTTTAACTTTTCGACAGGCCATGGATTCTTCAGAATCTAGGTACTGGAAAGGTGCTGTAAAAAGTGAAATTGACTCTATTGTTTCTAATGGAACATGGGAGTTGGTTGATCTACCTCCTGGGTGTTCTACTATAGGATGTAAATGGGTCTTCAAAAGGAAGATGAACCCGGATGGCTCAATAGATAAGTATAAGGCTAGGCTGGTAGCTAAGGGCTTTAAGCAAAAGGAAGGCATTGATTACTTTGATACATACTCTCCAGTTGCTAGAATGACAACAATCCGAATGCTTATAGCATTGGCTTCTGTACATGGTCTTATCATCCATCAAATGGATGTAAAGACAGCTTTTCTTCATGGTGAACTTGAAGAAGAGATTTATATGGATCAGCCTGAGGGATTTGTTGCTTCTGGAAATGAGAGGAAAGTATGTAAGTTAATCAAGTCTATATATGGCTTAAAACAAGCTCCAAGAGACTGGCATAAAAAGTTTGATGAAACTGTTTTAGAATCAGAATTTGTAGTTAATGAAAGTGACAAGTGTGTCTATTACATGGTTAAAGGAAATGAATGCATTATTGTGTGCCTGTACGTGGATGACATTTTGTTGTTTGGAACCAATATTGAGATTATTAACGAGACAAAAAGGTTCTTGAAAAGGCATTTTGAAATGAAGGATATGGGAGAGGCTAGTGTGATTCTTGGTATCAAGTTGACTCAGTCAACTGATGGAATAACCTTGTCACAATCTCATTATATAGAGAAATCTATACTTGAGAAGTATGGTTATTCAAATTGTAGAATCGCAAGTACTCCGTATGATCCTAAAATTGCCCTTGTCAAGAATAGTTCAGGAGTTCCTGTGTCTCAGTTAAGGTACTCTCAGATTATTGGGAGTTTGCAGTATCTTGCTAATGGTACTAGGGCGGATATTTCATATACAGTGTCTAAGTTAGCAAGATATACAAGCTGTCCAAACAAGACTCATTGGGATGCTCTTGATAGAGTCCTTAGATATCTGAAAGGCACCATATATCTTGGTTTGCATTACAGGAGGTTTCCTGGAGTGCTAGAGGGATATAGTGATGCAAGTTGGATAGCTAAGAAGTCTGGTTCCAATGGAGTGACTGGATACCTGTTTACCCTAGCGGGTGGAGCAGTGTCTTGGAAGTCTTCTAGACAGACTATTATAACTCGGTCTACCTTTGAGGCTGAGTTGTGTGCATTAGATGCCACGGGGACTGAGGCTGAATGGTTACATGGACTTATGTCAGTGTTACCTGTAGTAAGTCGTCCACTTCCTGCTTTTGCTGTTCATTGTGATAGCCGTACAACTATCGACAAGATAAACAGCAAGAAGTATAATGTGAAAACAAAGAGACATATCCAAGTTAGACTAAAGTCTATAAGGGGTCTAATGTCTGACAAGATCATGGCTGTTGAGTTTATTGGAACTCAAGAAAATCTAGCTGATCCTTTGACTAAAGGGCTTGAGCATGTTGTAGTCCTTAAGTCTAGGTTGGGGATGGGACTGATAGCCCATAGTGACTCATCTACAGCGGGAACCCAATACACATGAGAGGAGATCCCTCGAAAGTGTATTCAATGTGGTAATAACAAGTTGTAAGGGTGAGTTAGTTTGTACCTTAAACTACATAGACTGATACTCACGTATCTGGAGTCTATCCCCTGTAAACCTATAAGGTACTGTAACTGCCAGAATAGCAAGAGTTATTTGAACTCTGAATGGGGTCAAGTCATTTGACGAGATGCTAGCAGTACATCTCTGGAGATGCCCAGCTAAGCGAATGTAATTGTGTGGTCGCAATTAGAGGAAAGGGTTATTCCTTGAAGCATTCGACGAACAGGATCGAGACATGACCATTAACGTCTCAAAGCCGTAGATTGGCACCATAGCCTTTGACTTGCATCGTCTATGGAGTGTGGTTACACCAAACGGATAAAGATTCAAGGTGAAACATTCCATCTGAATCCGGTAGCCATCGAAGTAGAGGACTTAGGAGGGTTCAAACCCGGAAGGGTACCTACTCTGAAAAACAAGTCATGATGAGAATCGATATGCATTTTTTGTATGGATTCGTGGGGGATTGTTAGAAAATGGGAAGTTTGAGGCATATTTATAATATGTTCTTGATGTAATTTCCGGAAACTAACAAGTGGAGTTTGTTCCTTGTAATAAGGACTTAAACTTTCATGTTTGGATCTAAGACATTTTCTTAGTGGAATCCATAAATAAATTGAGTTGAAGTTGCTTGCTTGAAATGGGTTATGTGGGTTATTTAGTTGAAATAACTTGAGTCCCACATAGAATTGGTAATGAAAGGTTGGTGGCTTTATATAACTCCATGTGCAAGTGTAGTGCACAACTACTAAGGCATGTGGGTGTGCATGGATGTAGAGTGGGCCTCGCGCACACACACACACACGCGCACCGTCGCCGCCCGCCTCGACACGACACGACACGGGTCGGGTCGAAGGGCGATTTGGGCGAATGTCTCGGCGTCTCGCGTACGTGAGGCGACCTGGGCGAGGAATTTTATTACCTGGAATATTGATTTATTTTAACAGAACATCAGACTTTATTTGTTACTGCTGTTGGATCAGTACTTGGATTATTGGGCCTGATCAGACATCAAATACTGATGGATAGACCTTGAACAATAAACCAATACTGATGGGCATCAGATCCTGACGGTCTAAAATCCTGATGGATCAGATACTGATGCTGACCAATCCTGATGGACATCAGATCCTGACGACGGTTAAATCCTGATGCAGCTGTAACTGAAAAATAAATACTGATGCAGTTAATAAAATTAAATCAGAATATTTACTTTCCTTTTAAGGCATATCTCTTACGTTTTATTTTTGGGTATTATATATATCGAAGAAATAACGTTGAGAGTTAGGATATACGTTAAGGAAAACCCCTTGTTCGCGATTACTCTCTGTTCTCCCTCAATACATACAGTTCTTATACATAGTTCTCAGGCGAATTGAGGTGCTGGTCGCTGTTGATCACTGGTGTATTTGTGAACCCTTTGATCTGTTGCTGTTTTATCCTGGAAGTGATATTGCTGCAACCCAATCACAACGTAAGTGGGGCAATATTCTCTTCAAGAACAGCCAAGTCTTCTTGAAGGGCTTGGTGACTCAGCTGTGTTCTTTCTCTCTTGTTGTCTTGGCTAAAGCTACTGTGAGAGATAAGTGTTCTTATTTTTCTTGTTAATTACAGTTACTGATTATACTTTTTTTATGCCTTCGTGTTTTGTTTCGTTATTTGGTTAATTGCCTGTTCTTGTTTATTAATATATATCACTGCCTCATTGTTGTTATAGTGTAATTTATACCCAATATAATTAGCAACCCATCACCAATTAACAACAATTAACCACTTAATAACACTTGCATGTAAGTTTTGATTCCTCCCTAGACCTATACATACATACACTGAACATATACATACATAAAACACATCACTTCTACTCAAATAAACACAACCCATACCTAATTAGTACTCAAATCATCATAATCTACCAAGAAATCACATAAGGGCTTGAAGAAAAGATTGAAAATTGAGAAATAAGGGAGGGAGAGAGAGACTCACGAAGAGAGGGATGAGAGGGATCGGTTGGAATGAAAAAGAAAAGGGGGAGAAAGGGTTTTGACACTCCCAAGGGTAATATGGGCATTTCAACTCTCCACTAAACATTAAACAATATTCTATTTGCTATTTAAAATAAAATAATTGAGTTTAATAAAAATTCTAAAATTGATATTCTAAAATAAAATTTACCCAATAAGGTTCACACACATATTTTTAAAATATTTTTGGGACTTGTAAATAAAAAGATATGAATTTTACAAGAAATATTCTTTAAAAAAAATATCCTTTCTGATATCATTTGAAAATCCAGAAAGCCCAAAATAAATCAAACTCTTCTTTTTATAATCAAGAGTATAAAATCAGGAACACATACGTACCAAAAATATATTTTTTTTGTGACTTGTAATTTTTAAACTAGAGATTTTACAAGATAATTTATCTAAAAAGAAATTCATGTTTTAAAATCTCTAAAAATTATTGGAGCCAAAATAAAATAAACTTGTATTTTTAAAAAGTCTCTAAATCATGTAGAAACATTATGAAAAAGATTTTCATGATTTTTCGATGCTCCAAGAATTTTAGAAAAATTAAACAGCACTTATAAATATCATTTTAAATGCATTAAAAATTCATACAAGATCATTTAATCATACAAGTTCACATATAAGTCACATAGACATATCAACTTAATTCAGATAATTCATATAATCACTTAGGCAGTTAAGTCACATTGACTTAATTCATAAAATTTAAAACAAATCCATTTTCCACTTAATCATACACAAACAACATTTAATCACATAAATGCTCCACAATCGAATAAATATTATAAAATAATATTTAACTATTTTCTTCTATCATCACACCTATCAATCGACGCAAAATAATAATAATAATTTTATTTCGAAAATTCGGGTTGTTACAGTGGTCGACGCTAAAACATCCCTAACTTTCACCTCATTAAACAATCTTCTCAAGTCCCCTAATTACCCACAATTTGCATACGCATCAACGACAAAATTTACAATCACCACATTCGACAAAAACCCATAAACCAAACCCGACAATGAACCTTTCTAGTAAACCCAAAATCCCTTAATTTCACACAAACAATCAAAACCCCAGAAAAACTAAACTCATTAAACCCAATCGATGACCTCCTCAATTCCTTAAAAAAACCCTACTTTACTGGCAAGTGCTTGATCGATTTTTTCTTTTCCTCTTCTATTTTCCTCGTCTTCTCTTTCTCCTCTTGATTAAGGTGTTCTCCTTGATTAAAGCAGTAGGTGTTCCTATTTCTTTTTCTTGATTAAAGTCGTGTATGTAGAAAAGGGAGACAAGGAGGGTATTTCAAGCACGCGCGCAACTGCTACTGTAAAAGATTGTTTTACCCTTGGGCATTTGACGCCGTTAATGGAAAATAGACGGTAGTACACTAACTGTAAGTAAATCGTTTGTTCAGTATTGCCCGTGGCAGATGTGAAACCATGATATGCGAAGTGGTGTCTTCGCCAAAGTTCAGGTACACAAAGTGCACTTTACTCTAAAGTAAAACAATTAAATAAGGTAAGTATCGTACCATACCAAAATTTTAATGTTTCGTCTTTTATAATATAATATTGATAGTATAGTATCTATACTATTATGTTAAAGTTGAATCAATGAAAATTTTGACCTAATCCTTTTATCATAATATCTGAATCTACCTAAGTATGCAATTAGATACAATTAACCAATCAAAAAATTATGAATTATTGTAGGAACAACTAAAGGTAATTCCTAAATTTTAGACCAATCCTATTATTGTATATTAAAAAAAAATTGATTTCTCATCCTATAATACTAACCATGGTTGGTTAACAATTCTAATTTAAATATAGTTGTTACTTGATTTAACATATTCATATATTACATACTTTTTAATGTCAAAAAATATTTATAATAAATTGATATTTTAAATCAAAATCAATCAAGATTATACAAAATTACAAATATTACTTTAAAACACGTGCAATGCACGAGTGTTCTTTAAAAAAGGATGGAAATATTTTAGTTAGATAAAATATAAAAGATAATGTATTTTACGTGAAAAAAGGAAATTGATTAGTTATTGAAAAATATAAAAGGTAATATGAAAATTATAAATTATTTTAGGACCAATTAAAAGTAATTCCTAAATTTTAGACCAATCAAAATTATATTAAAAAAATTCATTATTTCTCATCCTGTAATACTGACATTGGTTGGTTAACAATTCTGATTCAAATATAGTTGTTACTTGATTTAACATATTGATATATTACATACTTTTTGATGTCCAAAAATATTTATAATAAATTAATATTTTAAATCAAGATTATACAAATACTATATTAAAACCCGTGCGATGCACGGATGTTCTTTTAAAAATGATGGAAAAAATTTAGTTAGATAATATATAAAAGATAATGTATTTTACGTGAAAAAAATAAATTGATCGATTTTCATAAATATCAACTACAATCATACAATAATATATTAAATACCAAATTAATCAATTATAAAAAAACTATATTCAACCAATTAAATGCTAAAATGAATTTTAAACCAATTATCTTTAATATTTTACTTATACATATTTTTTTATTTATGCAATAATTAACGGGACAACAAATTGACCTGACAATATATTTGAATTATTCAAAATACTAAACATACTCTCAAATATTATTACATCTTAAATTATGGTACATCCATCGCTTATATCACTAAAATATATATGTAATTTGTCAGAACGTATTCGAACAACCAATCATAACTGTGATTTTATACTATCCAAATCAATGAACCAATATAATAAAATCATGTAGATCTAAGATCTCATATGCCTGAATGAATAAATGAACTTACTCTCACAAAGAGAAAGAACAAGACCCAATATGGGTAGACAAAATCCACTAATGGGGTACTAGACTCTCAATAAAAAGAGATATTTATTGAAAAACAAAGTAAAATAAAGGAAAAGAAATGAGAGTTATCATTCACAAGGAAACAGTACAAAATCCAATATATTAGTAGATAAAACCCACGAACAGGGTACTAGACTCTTAATAAAGAGAGATTTGTATTGAAGAAACAAGGCAAAATCAATGAAAACAATAAAAATAAGGTTTATCATCAACCAAAATGCTGATGTCAGCCCCTAAACTTTGGTTTAGTATTTTTAGGAAGGGAGGAGTAGGGCTAATCATTCGGTCGGTTCGGTTAAAAACCGAACCGAATTGTAAAAACCGAATAACCGAAGTTCTGTTTTTGTATAACCGAACTGAACCGTTTTAACATGCAAAACCGAACCGAAATACAATGGATCGGTTTGTTCGATTCGGTTTACTATAAAACCGAAATTTTAACAACAAGTATAGCAAACACAGAGACAAATAGCCACCAACACCATCCCAGTTTGGCTATCTATTTCTTTGATTCCATTCAATCTTCAAAATTTTAACAAGAGAGGTATCTGAACAAATATAGAATCCGATTCCAGTTTATAAGCCAAAGCAAGTAGGCTTTTTCCAGCATATATCAGTGATTGATCGGTCAAAATGCAGGAGGATGTATATGAATTAATACTCTATACATATACTTCGACAAGTAGACAACATTGAGAGATGAAGATGTTTAATTTAGTATGTTTCTAGAAAATAAAGTTGTTTGTAGTGTCTTTGGATTATTTGACTAATTAATAACAAAATGGCACAACAGCATAAACGTTAAATATGTATATTACATTATTACTTGAACTCGACAATTGGATTACAGAAATAATATATGTGTTGCATAATCAGGCAACTAAGTATATTACTTGAAGTTGTGTGTCTGTGTGATACCGGATACGTATTGAAGAAGTACTGAACTACTGATACTTTGATAGAAAAAGAAAGCTCTGTTTTTAGTTTTTACTCTTTACAAACTATAAATATAAATATAGAATATAAATATATAAATATAAATAAAAAAATATATGCATATATAATTCGGTTAATTCGGTTTTAACCGAACCGATATGCTGACAGACCGGACCAAATCGAAATTTTTTCGGTTTAAACCAAAAACCGAAATAACCGAAATTTTTAGAAAAACTCAATCCAAACCGAACCAAAATTATTCGGTTTGGTTCGGTTTTTCGGTTTCGGTTCGGTTTTGCTCAGCCCTAGGGAGGAGAAAGAGGAACTGGTAAGGCCTTCATTATAAAAATCATTATTATTGATAACTAGATAGGTCAATACATAAAAAAATATATGTTGTTTCTAACAAAATGTGCCCTTTCTAATTTTGTATTTTTAATAGTATTCAATTCCCACATCCTAATCTAGGAGCAGACATATCGAATTTGCTCGGTTATTTGATAATATATATTCTTAATTTTGTAATAATCAAGAGTAATTTGCTTGCTTGGTTGGTTATCATATCTTAATTTATGAACGGAATATTTTTTTTTGATAAGCAATTTATTCATTAAAATCAACAACTATACATAGTAAGATAGACAGAAGCAATAGTCCCAAGAGATTAAACCAACTACTAAACTAGACTACAAGCCTAATGATTTTATTCCAAACCTAGAGCGAAACTACTACTAGAGAAGCAACCAACCACGACCTAGAGCTAACGACATTATTGCTTCTGGACAAACCAACCAAACTCAGTCAACATCATCCAACGGAGGTTCATGAGTAAAGAGATTGAAGTTAGGGTTGTTATTTGCCTGGAACATATATATCCTCCTGCACTTACCCCACCCCCATTGCCAGCTCACATTCCTCCATATCTAGCTGCACAGCCTGGGGGTCGTTATCTTGACCTAACCCCAGCTCATCAATTTGATCAACAAGGCCTATACCAACCTCAAAGTTCACTGGATCTGGGGCATTATTGGGAATCATCGCATCAATGAAGTCAAGGTGGTCAATGCCCATTCCCAGGTCCCAATCCCTGAGTTCCTCCACTCATCCAACTAGTCCAACTGCCTATCACAAACTTCCATAGCCAATCTAACAACATACCTAACCACTTTGTTTCGAGCAGCAAAGATAAAGCGAACAACACAAATTCAAATTGAAAAAAATGTCTCATCATTTAAATTGATTAAAATGTATAAATAATTTAAGCCCCTTGTTGGGCTATTATATATATATATATATATATATATATATATATATATATATATATATAATAGATGAACGATTAAGATTTGGTCTCAAAGTATCCTATAATATTAAGGTTTTCATAGAATCTTATTCTTATAAGGTAAACTAAATAATGAAAAATTATCTAATGTGTGTCTATGTGTGTGTTGGATAGAGGGGTTTTCAAGTAACAACCAAAACTAAAATTAATGTTACAAATCTCATTCAATATGACTACATTTTTGTAATATAAAATATATAACACTTAAAATACAAGAAAATTTAATAGAAAGCAAATACTAATAATTGTACCGCTCGAGATGATGTATGAGAACAATTATCTATTAAAAATTTATCACTAATTAAATAAATATAGCTAAAAGACAAATTATATCCTTATATATAATAAGCGTAAGATGGATCTTATCCATAATTTTGGTTTGTTCACTTTGGTTTGGTCACTGTATTAAAATAATCTCAACCGTCGAATACAATTTTTTTAAAAATAGACGATCAAGATTATATCATATTAAAAAGAAAATTATAATTTCTAAAAAGGATATAATTAAAAATGTTATATTAGAATTGAATTTTAAAAAGAAGTTATAATCTGAAAAGGATATAAAAGATTGTATTAGAACTGAATTTTATTTATTTATTTATTAGTAATAAAAAAGGTTCATATTTACTATTTAGGCTCTATCTCGAGATATATAAATCAGATTTGGATGATTTTATAGTCCATGCGAAACTCATAAAATTATTTTCAATTTAGTGATGATTTAACAATTATTATCCAAATGAAATCACTAAGAATCTCAAGAGAAAATATATTTACGAATTTTACATTAATCCTATTCAGTGTAGAATACCTACATTAAAAATTCTATTCAATTTAAAAACCTAATTATATATGATTTAAATCATTGACAAGCACTATTTTGTGTTTCAATATAAATTAACTTTTTAGTTTATATGTTAAAATATTAAATATTTTTTATGCTAGATCCAACATTTTTTATCTATTTATTTTAAGATCTAACCGTTATTTATTTATTTTATCGTATTGAGGACCAGACTACCAACTACCAAAGTTTTGGACAAAATCCCTCATACACTTACTATTAAAACTGTATTTGGTTGTTAGTACAACTATCTTCAAATAATAAGAAGGTTATTTTGATCATCAAAACAAAATATAAATAGATTTCCTAAATAGAATAGAATTTTCAATATAAAAAATCGTCAATTTCATCTCTCTTTTGTTTCTTGGTAGTTTTAATTTGAGAAAATTGTTAAATCATCACTAAATTAAAGATAATTTTGTTAATTTCACTTAGGCTGTAAAATCATCCAAATCAAGTTTTAGGAATTCAAGATAAAACACATAATAAATTGAACGTGTAAAATCTTATATATATATATATATCAATTTCATAACAACAATTTGATATGTAAACTAATAACAAATAAATAAAAAAATAATATAATAAATATTATAAAAAGAGTCGTGCATTGCACGGGTTATAAGCTAGTACAGTAAAAACACACAATCTATTAATCTCCTCGACAAGAACAGTGTAAATATTTTGTTATCTTATATGTAAAAAGTTGATCCAAGTTCGGTCTTTCAGCTTAGTGGCCTGTTTGGCCCTAAGCTATTCAGCATGTCCAGGATTTAGATTTTTAAGATACATACATGAGTAAAGTTTGTGAACATAATGGTTTAATGTATAAACTACAAACAATTATATTTAACTATTTTCTTCCACTTCACCATTTTACCTAATATTAACACAACAATATCATCATCCAGTCAACAACTTGTAAATACTGTCAAACATAAAACAACTAGAGACATTAATACAACTTAATATGTAAATATGGTTTAACCCTCAATGTTACTTTTTTTTTTTCTTTTCAAGCTCTCTAGCTTATCCCTTTTAAATCTCATATCTCCTCACATATATCATACATGCTTTAAGCCTAGATGTCACTCCATTTTTTGAGCTTTATGAGCTACTTGTTATACTTGTACTAATTGGTACAAAAACAAATTCTCACATTTCTCAAAGTTCAAGATTAAAAGGATAGTTGGTGGCTACTTCTCGTTTCTAAGTACATCCATCCCTTTATATTTAACATATTTTATTTTTGGATACTAATCACAAGCCGCTTTCAAACACCAAAACAAAAAAAAATGTACTATTGCCACTATGTTAAGCTTAATTAACACATTCCCAACTTTCATGTTTTAAGATTTATAGTTTAAAGAAACTTGTTTAAGTTATGATTCTAAGGATTTGACGAAATAGTTGTCTCAAGAAAGATCTACACCCACTAGATGGACATGAAATACAATCCACTTGTCCTCAGCACCTTGAGGCCCATTTTCATCCTTTCCATTATCTTTACCACCATATATGCATTGTTAAAATATTGTTTAAACACAAGTAGTAGAGAAAAATAATGAACTGAACAAAAAAAGGTAATTCTTCTAGATTTTTCTTTTTAAAAGAAAGAGAGAAAGGTAAAATTTGATGGAGGGATAAGAATAAATTTCATAAATTTAATTTCAAATGTTAAAGAAGTTGAAGTTTTAAACGAACCCAAGCAATTTTATTAAAACTATGGAACAACTATCGAAGTGTAATATAGAATAAATCAAAGAGGCTGGATTTGAGGATTTGGTATCGTTCTCTATAAAATATATTCGTCAATGGCAATAAATGTTATTTAATATTACGACCTTTGTCACAATTGGTAGAATCCACTTTATTATAAAGTCATTAGGATAATTGAGGATGATGTTTATGATATCCTTGGATTTTCAAAAGGAAAGAGAAAGGTTATTCTAGCACCTCCTACTTGATGATAAAGTCACTAGGATAAATTAGGACAACTGAGGATGATGTCTATGATATCCTTGGATTTTCAAAAGGAAAGAGAAAGGTTATTCTAGCACCATCGATTGTGAAACGGCAAATGAATAGAGGTCAAAATTTTTGATAAAAAACTGGGAAAAAAAATGAAATTGATGGTATTAAATGCATGACAAATATAAAAAAAGTGGATATGTAATTTAAAACAAAATGTTATAGTTCCGATGTCTAATCTATTTATTAGATGCATCACTAATTTCCAGGTCATTCGGATATTTTATGATTTCTTGAATATTTTGTTCAAGTTTCACAGTTACAACTGTTGAAATCCAAATACAAAAAGTTAACCAAGTCTCAAGTTACTAGAAACTAAATTCTATTGTATTAGTCAACAGAGACTGATCAATAGAGATAATAGTATTCACAATTAATTTGGAATAGGGTCTTTCCTGCAACCTTCATATTGTTGACCTTTTCAATCCACGAAGTTTTCTCCTCAAAAAATAATTAAAATAAGGGAAATTTGAGATGATAACAAACAAACTAGCAACATATCTAATATTTAATTTTCACCAAAAATACTTACAGATTTGCTCATGTTCATCCATTCTATATTTCCAGAAATTTCGGCATCATTTGCAGTCTTTGATTAAAAAGAAAAAAAAAAGGAAGAACTGAATTAACACCAGGGAAGTGATACATACAAAAAAGTTGGATAGAAATAAGAGATATTGTTACCAATCCACCGGTTTGGCGCGGATGATTCTCGTAATATCGTTTTAGAAAGTCCGTAATCCTATAATCAAACAATTAAAATAACAAAATCAAATCAAAAACACATTTTCTTAAATAAGAAGAAAAAAAAAGAAATAAGTTAAAAGTTACAAGAACATAGAGAAAGCGTCCAGCTCTTTACTCTTAACAGCGTGTCTTCTTCCCATTTTCCTCCTTGGAAGAAAAAAAGTTGTCAACTGAGAAAACAAATTCGAATTATTAACATAATAATAATAGAATAAAATTGAATCTAAAATTTACTTCTTGTCATCAGTTTTCTTAGTCCTAGTCTTCATGGATGATCTGATTACCCCCTAGTCTTCAAGTTTCACAGTTACAACTGTTGAAATCCAAATACAAAAAGTTAACCAAGTCTCAAGTTACTAGAAACTAAATTCTATTGTATTAGTCAACAGAGACTGATCAATAGAGATAATAGTATTCACAATTAAGTTGGAATAGGGTCTTTCCTGCAACCTTCATATTGTTAACCTTTTCAATCCACGAAGTTTTCTCCTCAAAAAATAATTAAAATAAGGGAAATTTGAGATGACAACAAACAAACTAGCAACTTATCTAATATTTAATTTTCACCAAAAATACTTACAGATTTGCTCATGTTCATCCATTCTATATTTCCAGAAATTTCGGCATCATTTGCAGTCTTTGATTAAAAAGAAAAAAAAAGGAAGAACTGAATTAACACCAAGGAAGTGATACATACAAAAAAGTTGGATAGAAATAAGAGATATTGTTACCAATCCACCGGTTTGGCGCAGATGATTCTGGTAATATCGTTTTAGAAAGTCCGTAATCCTATAATCAAACAATTAAAATAACAAAATCAAATCAAAAACACATTTTCTTAAATAAGAAGAAAAAAAGAAATAAGTTAAAAGTTACAAGAACATAGAGTATAGAGAAAGCGTCCAGCTCTTTACTCTTAACAGCGTGTCTTCTTCCCATTTTCCTCCTTGGAAGAAAAAAAAGTTGTCAACTAAAACAAATTCAAATTATTAACATAATAATAATAGAATAAAATTGAATCAAAAATTTACTTCTTGTCATCAGTTTTCTTAGTCCTAGTCTTCATGGATGATCTGATTACCCCCTAGTCTTCAAGTTTCACAGTTACAACTGTTGAAATCCAAATACAAAAAATTAACCAAGTCTCAAGTTACTAGAAACTAAATTCTATTGTATTAGTCAACAGAGACTGATCAATAGAGATAATAGTATTCACAATTAAGTTGGAATAGGGTCTTTCCTGCAACCTTCATATTGTTGACCTTTTCAATCCACGAAGTTTTCTCCTCAAAAAATAATTAAAATAGGGGAAATTTGAGATGATAACAAACAAACTAGCAACATATCTAATATTTAATTTTCACCAAAAATACTTACAGATTTGCTCATGTTCATCCATTCTATATTTCCAGAAATTTCGGCATCATTTGCAGTCTTTGATTAAAAAGAAAAAAAAAAGGAAGAACTGAATTAACACCAAGGAAGTGATACATACAAAAAAGTTGGATAGAAATAAGAGATATTGTTACCAATCTACCGGTTTGGCGCGGATGATTCTGGTAATATCGTTTTAGAAAGTCCGTAATCCTATAATCAAACAATTAAAATAACAAAATCAAATCAAAAACACATTTTCTTAAATAAGAAGAAAAAAAGAAATAAGTTAAAAGTTACAAGAACATAGAGTATAGAGAAAGCGTCCAGCTCTTTACTCTTAACAGCGTGTCTTCTTCCCATTTTCCTCCTTGAAAGAAAAAAAGTTGTCAACTGAGAAAACAAATTCGAATTATTAACATAATAATAATAGAATAAAATTGAATCAAAAAGTTACTTCTTGTCATCAGTTTTCTTAGTCCTAGTCTTCATGGATGATCTGATTACCCCCATAGTTTGTTTAAACAACAACATATAAATCGCAGGGGTATTGTTAGCAAATTGGAAAAAATAAAAGTTGACAAATAACCCCCAAAATCTGAAAGCAAATTCTCAATATAAATAGGCCTCATTGGCTTTCCCTTTTTCCTAGGGAAAATAAAAAAAATTGTCAGTTGAAAAATCAAATTCGAATTAACTTAATAATAATATAATAGGAAGAAATTTTTTTTACTTGGTATCAGCTTCCTTAGTCCCAGTCATGGATGATCTGGTTACCACCATGGTATGTTTAAACTACAAAAGTAGAAATTTGCGGTGTTATTTAGGGTTAATGTTTGAGCTTGGACATGTAATGGGTGTTTGGGGAATTAAATAAACAAGCCCAATTCAACTTATGTATGACCGTTTGGCTTGGGTAAATCATTTGGCATGCTTATCTCCCGGTAAGTATAAATGTACTCCAACTTTCCTCCTTCTCCTCTACCTTATTTTTGATTTTAAATTTTTAAAATCAAAAGGTATACTAGTACTTATAAATTTATATTTAATATATAATTTAACATACATCCACGGTATCATTATTTTTTACCTGCATGTATAATTTAATGTTGCGATCAATTTTTCATCCACGTCTTCATCATCTTTGTACTCGTCGCCATCTTTATTTACGCTATCACAATTCTTCTCAAAGTTTTTCTTGTCGTTTGGGACAGTGTCTTCCATAAATTTATCATCATCGTCGTTGCGCTTTCGCCTTATCATCATCTTCGTTCTCATAATTTTTTTTATTCAATATCCAAAAATTCTCGCATATTTTATATATTTTTTCTTCCTTATGATCTTTCACAGGTTTTTTTTCTTGCCCCCACAAACTCTTGTAGGAGTTTTCTTTTCTCAGATCCACGCACTCTAGTAGATTTTTTTTCTCTAACCCACGAATTCTATATTACCAAGTAACTCCAATCAATCGTAAGTAAATTCCCTACTATCAATAATCTATACTATTATATAAAAGCCGAAATATTAAAAGTTTTGGTACCTGTTTTTTGGTACCTATTTTTTGGTACCTGTTTTTTGGTACGTCGTGAATTTACTTATATAACCTTCATTATAAAGAAAAATATATATGATATCTATACTATTAAATTTCCTAAAATAAATAATAACATAATATAATTAATGGTAAGTAGTCGATCGATTGCCTTTTTTATATTTAATTTTTATTGAAGATATTACCTTTTATAAACACCTAAAAACATCAATCGTATCCTATCTTCCAATCATTAATATTTCCTTTCGAATTAAAACACGTTACCTTTCTAATTTAAAACTAATCTTACAATCATTAATATATAATCGAAATATCACATCATATTTTTCAATTATTAATAAAATATATTAAAAATCTGTATACGTTGTTTATAAAAAGGAAACATTAGTATAATCCGTAAACATGAGTATATTAAATTATATTAAATTAAAATTGATTAATTGATATCTATACTATTAAAACTCTTAAAATAAATAATAATATAATATAATTAATGGTAAGTAGTCGATTGCCTTTTTCACATTTACTTTTAATTGAAGATATTACCTTCTATAAACACCTAAAAACATCAATCGTATCATATCTTCCAATCATTAATATTTCCTTTAGAATTAAAATACGTTACCTTTTTAATTTAAAACTAATCTTACAATCATTAATATATACCCAAAAATATCACATCATATTTTTCAATTATTAATAAAATATATTAAAAATCTGTATACGTTGTTTATAATAAGGAAACATTAGTATAATCCGTAAATATGAGTATATTAAATTAAAATTTATTAATTATATAATAGCCGAAACATTAAAAATTTTGGTACCTATTTTTTGGTATATGTTTTTTAGTATTTCGTGAATTTACTTATTTAACCTTTATTATAAAAAAAATATACGATATCTATACTATTAAAACATCTAAAATAATAATAACATAATATAATTAATGGTAATTAGTCTATTGCCTTTTTCACATTTACTTTTAGTTGAAGATATTACCTTTTATGAACACCTAAAAACATCAATCATATCATATCTTCCAACCTTTTATGAACACCTAAAACATCAATCATATCATATCTAGCAATAATTAATGTATAGGTAAAAATATCACATCATATCTTCTAATCACTAACAAAATATAATAGAAATCCGTATACTACCGAATCATGACAATTAATTTTTAGTAAAAAATCAAAATCGTTAGATCTAATGATTAAATATATTATATACTCCCTCCGTTTCAATCTGTGTGTCCTGTTTCCTCTGGACACGTTTGCCAACACACATGTTTAATCGTTAATATCTTCAATTTCGTATTAGTATTAAATATAAAAACTTCACTGTATTAAAGTACTCATAAATACGAATCCAACAAGATCACTCATGATTATATTTGGTCTTATAGATTATGGGTAAATTAGTAGTCAATCATTTATAACAAACAGTGTCCAAAATCAAAACAGGACACACAAATTGAAACGGAGGGAGTAATTAAATTAATTTACTAAAATTTCAAGGTTCGAACTCTATCAACGACATATTTATTTTAAAATTTTATAATATAAGTTTTAAACCATGCATATCATTATTTAAATTTATATTAAATTATTAATATTAAAATAAAATAAAATATTGTAAATAATGATTATATAAAAATTTAATTGTAGCATAAAATGAAATTTGTTACATATCAAAAAAATCCGTGCATTGCACGGGTTATAAACTAATATAAATAAAAGCAACATCCCAAAATATAAATATCTTTTAATAATAATAATACTACACATTAACATCACCCCTCAAACTCATGATACTCAAAATTGCCAAAATAAAAAAAATCGAATTTGCTTCAATCAGTAGACTCACTTGAATCATCTTCCTCATCGTGATCATTCTCATTATTCTCGTTCTTGTCGTATCTTTGTTCCCAACGCATCTCTTTCATCACTTCAGGATTTTCCTCAGAATTCCTCTTTTTGTCATCATTGATTTGGGACTATTTCTTACAAAAACCTATCATCATCGTCGTTATGTTTTCAGTCATATTTTTTGATTTTTTTCAATCACGAACTCTCGCAAGTTTTTACCCTCACACCATGAACTCTCGTAGTGTTATTTTTCTCACCCACAAATTGCGGGATTCTTTACACCCCACGAACTCTCGTAGTGTTAATTATTCTCACACCTACTAACTCTAGCAGATTTGATTTTCCTTCACACCCGCAAACTCTTACGGGGATGGATAACCTAGGTTCTTGATACCATGATAAAATATTCTCATCTTTCTCATTCACAATTGGAGGCACTCGCCTCAAGTTTATTACAATACATCACAATTGTTTATATAGCAAATCTCTAATTCTCAATAATATAAATTAACATAATAACGAAACTCTCCGTTTTTAACTAATAATAATATTAAAGGTAAGTATCTATATATCCCACAATAGTATAATAACATATATGTCAACAAATATATATCAATCTATACTATACTATATTATCTATCTATAATTTGTCTATCTATACTATTATATAACTAGCTTATAACCTGTGCGATGCACGATTTTTTTAAAATTTTCTTTATTTAATAAATTAATTTTTGTGTGTTTTATTTTGAAAATTGTTATTTTTATGTATTGCGTCATCGAAATTATTTCATTACATTTGAGGATAATTTTTTAAATAGTTTACAACACGAATTTTAATTTTATAAATTATATTTTACAAAGATAAATCCTTGAATAATTATATTTTTTTATCAATATTACGCTAAGGATTCCAAATTTTGTAAAAATCATTGCAACGTTAAAACATTTAAGTGATCAATTTTCTTTTCATTATTTTCTTTACATCTTTTTTTTCACCTTTGGCTCCGTTCTTCTTCTGTACCACATGTCGTTCACGACGTCTCTTATTACGTTCAATTTTTTATTTTTCATTTGTAACTAATGATTTTGTATGTATAGATGTCTGCTTGATAGAATAATGTAATTATAATTCTATCTATAATTGTCTTAGGATTTCTTTTCCAATTCACTCCTGGTGATCTTTTTTATTTGTTTACTTATAATTAATTTTAGTTGTTTATACATACTAGCTTATAACCCGTGCAATGCACGGGTTTCTTGTATTATGTTATATAAATTTTATTTAATATTACAATTATGTTTTTATATAATAATTATTTTTAATAATTTTTTTAATTTTAATTTGATATAATTTAATATACTCATGTTTACGGATTATACTAATATTTCCTTATTATAACTAATGTATACGATTTTAATATATTTTATTAATAATTGAAAAATATGGTGTGATATTTTCGGGTATATATTAATTTTTTTTTGAACATCAAAGGATATATTAATAGAACAACGGATTACAAAATCAAGCCACTAACAGGCTACCACCAACAGACCCAACAAGAGATTCAAAAAAGAAACTCCCAACCCCAACTAGCCACCAGCCCAGACCAACAAAACAAATAAAACTAGACCCAATAACATAAAACTGAAATAAACATAATAATTAAAAGAACTTAAGACGCTTCAATTCCCTAAGCATTACTGCCCCTCGACATTCTCGGCTTCCACATTGCCCCCAGGCGCAGCCAAACCAACAACAACGATATGATCATCAGCCAACTCCATACCATCGTCTTCTTCATCATCATCATCCTCAACGAAGACCACCTCTCCATCAGCCATTTCTAAATTAATATCCTCTTCCCTAACCACTTCATACTGAGGTCCAATCTCTCCCAGTCCCATGTCAGAATTCCACAGCTCCACAATCCTTCCAAAAGGCCTCCTGATACGTACCATAGTCTTCCAAGTCTCTGCCCCATGCCTAGCCATATATGCAGTAATCATGTTATCCTCAGTATCAACCAGTCTAACCTCAGTGGAGTAGTTTTTGTCTGATCTACGCTGATTGAGCTGCTGGACAATGCGAGCATGCTCCAACGGAGCTCCTAGAATTGTAGAATTCTTCCAGTCCCAGTAAGCGTCTAGATGATTTGTTTCCAAGATTATTTTCCTATAGCCTCTATCAAAAGCCACTTTCATACCTTCTAGGAAAGCATTATACTCATTCTCCCTTCTATTTTCCAAGCAAAGAGACCCTCCAAGCAGCCTAATGATATCCCCCTCACTGTCACGACACACAACACCTATCCCTGAATGATTCCCATTCTCAAATACCTGATCAGAATAAAACCCATGCACATTGATCTTGATTACACCTTTGGGAGGCATAATCCAACGAGCATTAACATTTACATGACCATCCTCCATTTTAACACTCTCTCAATGTAGATAAATGACCCTTTGAAAAATAATACTTTGCAGATACAATGAAGTGCTTTAAATAGAGCCTAGAGAAATGAAAAGGCTCCCAGGCAATACCAAGCGTCTGTACACTTCCCAATGCCACTAACCAGAAGCTATCGCATATTGAAACGGTCCTTAAAAAATCTAAATCCTAATTGGGCCATCCCCCTAGCCCATCAGCTATCAAAGTTCTTGATAACTGATAAAAGGCCCTGCTTAGCTCCCAATTTAGCTAATAAGTCTGCTTCTTTATTAAAGACTCGACTAATTTTTTTAATTACAACCCTCTTATTCTCAAAGAAGTGCAAAGAAGAACTGCAAAACTCACTTAACATAACTTGACAACTAAAAGAACCTGAGAACTGATCGACCAGTAAGGCACAGTCAGAGTAGACCAACAATCTATGAAAGGCGCACTTTTCTTCCTTAAAAAAATTTAACAAAAATTGAAGTGCTGCAACCTCAGCCTGAAATGCATCACAAACCTGTACAGGGCCACTAAAACTGAAGCAAATCTTACCAGTACTGTCTTTAATCACTCCCCCTATACCTGCCTTCGAGAAGCCATTAGCAGAAACAGACCAGCTTCCATCAATAAAAGCAGTGTGAGAGTACTCATTACTCAGCAGTTTTTGAATTTGCAGACTATGAGTCCTAGTGACACAGCCAGTAGGGTTTAAGTCCCACCAAACCATAGTCTCAGGAGATAGTAATTTTGCAGCAATCAACCATTGTGCTAATCTGGACTTTAACAAAATCATGGTACTATCCATAGTTAGTAACTTATTGTTGAAAATGCAATTATTTCTATCCAGCCATAAAGTCCACAAGACCACACTCATATTAATTTTCCACACTTCTTTCAAATGCACATCACTGAACATACTTACTGAATTCCACATACTTTCCAAACATTGTATCCTAGCCAAATTATGGAAGTTCCACCAACCCAACACCTTTGCCCACACTGCCCTTGCAAATGCACAATGCCAGAAAATATGTTCCATGGATTCCTCTACAAAGCACCTGTTACATAGTACAGAATCTACAGCATCCCCCAACCTTTTATAAAGAAAAACCTTGGAGGGAACAATTCGATTATGAACCTTCCATAAAAAAATCTGTACTTTCGGAGGAGCTTTAATTTTCCAGATAAAATTCCAATTTACCCCAATGTTGTGATTATTATGACACAGAGCCAACACTCCTTTCTTAACAGAGTAATTCCCTCCCCCTGGTAACCATACAAGAACATCCTTTAAAGAGTTTAAAATAGTCATTCTTATTACCTTATTCAACTCAAGAACTAAATCTTCCTCCCAAGATCTTAGTTCTCTTTTCCAGAAAAAAGAGCCAAAATGATCATAGCAATCCCATAAGTCAAAAAAACAGCTAACAACAATATTTTTCCATAATGACAGGGAATATAATCTTTCAAAACAAACCTTAAGGGATCTACCCTGATACCAGATATCCTCCCAAAACAAAACAAAAGTACCATTATTCACCTTACAGCTGAATTGATGACTCAAGAAAAGACCTTTTGAACAATCAGAATCAACCATTTTGGTTAAATCCTTCAAAGTGTCTGAAGCATTTCTTCCTAGGAGACCTTCATTCAAACTCTGTCCTTTCTTGACATTGTAATTATATTTAATCCAAACATTCCACTTTTTATCTCTTTCCTCATACCATTTAGGGATCCATTTACTAATTAAAGCTATGTTCCTTACATAGAAAGGTACCAGACCAAGTCCCCCTTCCTCCTTATGCTTACAGATATTTTCCCAAGAGATCAAATGCAATTTACCCCTACCTTTACATAAACCTGAACCAGGCCCCCAGAAGAAACCTCTCCTAATAGCTTCAAGTTGCTCACACACACCCTTAGGCATCAAATTCAAGTTAAACCAATAAACAGGCAAGCTGTTTATAGTAGACTTTATGAGACATAGCCTACCTGCTTCATTCAATGATTCAGATTTCCATGAGGCTAATTTATTCCTGACTTTTGAGAGTAAAGGCTTCCAAAACACTTTCCTTCTCGCAGATAAACCAATTTGAGCCCCCAAATATGTTAAAGGCCAAACTCCAACCCCACAACCTAATGTCTTAGCCTTCATATGAACCCTCCTCCTATCCTTTGAACAAGAAAAAAGATGACTTTTCTTAAAATTAATCTTCAGACCTGATAGCAACTGGAAACACTGCAGCACTCTCTTGATTAAATTAAAAGGTAACTTGTTTTAATTAGAAAGAAAATATTAATGATTGAAAGATATGATGCGATTGATCTTTTTAGGTGTTTATAAAAGGTAATATCTTCAACTAAAAATAATGTGAAAAGCGCAATCGACTAATTACCATTAATTATATTATGTTATTATTTATTTTAGGTGTTATATTTTTCTTGAAAATTGTGATATGATATTTTCGGATACATATTAATGATTGTAAGATTTGCTTTAAATTAAAAAAGGTAACATGTTTTAATTCGAAAGTAAATATTAATGATCGAAAGATATGATACTATTGATGTTTTTAGGTGTTTATAAAATGTAATATCTTTAACTAAAAGTAAATGTGAAAAAGACAATCGACTAATTATCATTAATTTTATTATGTTAATGTGAAAAAGGTAATCGACTAATTACCATTAATTATATTATGTTATTATTTATTTTAGGTGTCATATTTTTCTTGAAAATTATGGTGTGATATTTTCGTGTATATATTTATGATTATAAGATTTGTTTTAAATTTAAAAAATAACGTCTTTTAATTCAAAAAGAAATATTAATGATTGAAATATATGATACGATTGATGTTTTAGGTGTTTATAAAAGATAATATCTTCAAGTAAAAGTAAATGTGAAAAAGGTAATCGACTAATTACCATTATTTATATTATGTTATTATTACATTAATTTATTTTTCGTTATAATGAAGGGTAAATAAGTAAATTCACGAAGTACCAAAAAATAGGTACCAAAACACACGTACCAAAACTTTTAATGTTTCATCTCTTATATTTATAAATTTATATTTAATATATAATTTAACATACACCCACGATATCACTATTTTTTATCTGCATGTGTAAATTAACGTCCGTCAAATATATATATATATATATATATATATATATATATATATATATATACTATACTATACTATACTATCTATCTATACTATTATATAACTAGCTTATAACCCGTGCGATCAACGATTAAAAGTTTTCTTTATTTAATAAATTAATTTTTGTGTGTTTTATTTAGAAAATTGCTATTTTTAAGTATTGAATTAATTCATTACATTTGAGAGTAAATTTTTAAATAGTTTATAACACGATTTTTAATTTTATAAATTATATTTTGCAAAGATAAATCCTTGAATAATTACGTATTTTTTTATCAATATTAAGCTAAAGATTTCAAATTTTGTAAAAATCATTACAACGTTAAACCAATTTAAGTGATCAATTTTCTTTTCATTACTTTCTTTACATCTTTTTTTAACCTTTGGCCCCGTTCTTCTTCTGTAGCTTCCACATATCATTCACGACGTCTCTTATTACGGTCAATTTTTTGATTTCATTTGTAACTAATGGTTTTTTATGTATAAATGTCTGCTTGATAGAATAATGTAACTATAATTCTATCTATAATTCTATTAGGATTTCTTTTCCAATTCATTCCAACTGATCTTTTTTATTTGTTTACTTATAATTGATTTTAGTTGTTTATACATACTAGCTTATAACCCGTGCAATGCACGGGTTTTTTGTACTATGTTATATAAATTTTATTTAATATTACAATTATGTTTTTATATAATAATTATTTTTAAAATTTTTTTGAGTTTTAATTTGATAAAATTTAATATACTCATGTCACGGATTATACTAATGTTTCCTTATTATAAATAACGTATACAATTTTTAATATATTTTATTAATAATTGAAAAATATGGTGTGATATTTTCGGGTATATATTAATGATTAAATTAAAAGGTAACGTGTTTTAATTAGAAAGAAAATATTAATGATGAAAGATATGATACGATTGTTTTTTTAGGTGTTTATAAAGGTAATATCTTCAATTAAAAATAATGTGAAAAAGACAATCAACTAAATACCATTAATTATATTATGTTATTATTTATTTTAGGTGTTATATGTTTCTTGAAAATTATGGTATGATATTTTCGGGTATATATTAATGATTGTAAGATTTGTTTTAAATTAAAAAGTTAACGTGTTTTAATTCGAAAGGAAATATTATTGGTCGAAAGATATGATACGATTGATGTTTTTAGGTGTTTATAAAATGTAATATCTTCAACTAAAAGTAAATGTGAAAAAGACAATCGACTAATCATCAATTTTATTATGTTAATGTGAAAAAGGTAATCGACTAATTACCATTAATTTTATTATGTTAATCGACTAATTACCATTAATTATATTATGTTATTATTTATTTTAGGTGTGATATTTTTCTTGAAAATTATGGTGTGATATTTTCGGGTATATATTTATGATTGAAAGATTGGTTTTAAATTAAAAAAATGTCATCTTTTAATTCGAAAAGAAATATTAATGATCGAAAGACATGATACGATTGATGTTTTTAGGTGTTTATTAATGGTAATATCTTCAACTAAAAGTAAATGTGAAAAAAGCAATCAACTAATTACTATTAATTATATTATGTTATTATTACGTGTATTTATTTTTCTTTATAATGAATGGTAAATAAGTAAATTCACGAAGTACCAAAAAATAGGTATCAAAACTTTTAATGTTTCGGCTTTTATATAATAGTACTAGCTTATTACCCGTGCGATGCACGAGTTTCTTTTGATATGTAAAAAGTTTTATTTATGTTATAATTATATTTTTATATAATTATTATTTCCAATAATTATTTTAATTTTAATTTATATAATTATATATATATATATATATATATATATATATATTTAATGAATAATATGCATGATTTAAAAATTATATTATGAAATTTTAAATTAAATATATCATTGACGGAATTCGATCTTGAATCTTTACTAAAATAATTTAATCATATAAAATATTTAAGCATTAGATCCAAAGATTCTTATTTATTACTAAAATATATGGTTATTATTCGTTGTATAGGGGTTTTTGTTAGATAATTTGTTAGTTATTGGAAATATAGTTTATTAGTGATTGAAATATGTGGTGTGATATTTTTGGGTATATATTAATGATTGCAAGATTATGTTTTAAATTAAAAGGTAACATATTTTAATTAGAAAATAAAAATTAATGATTGGAAGATACAATATTTTAGGTGTTTATAATGGAAAATATCTTCAATTGAAAGTGAACATCTTTTAATTAAAAATGCAATCAATTAATTATCATTAATTATATTATTTATTTATTTTAATAATTAGGATAACCAAACCGACAAACTTTTAATATTTCGGCTTTAGTATAATAAATATATACTGTTATATAAAAGCCGAAACATTAAAAGTTTGGTTGGTACGATACCTATTGATTTTACTTATTTACCATTTTTTTTTTTGAAAATACTTATTTACCCTTACTTAATTATAGATAAAATTTCTCTTACTAACTAATTAAAAACACTACGAGCAATTTTGTTTAATAAAATAATATAATTATATTATAATTATAATTACTATTAACTAATCATTTACCTTTTTCAACCAAAACACATTACCTTTTCTTTTTTCTATAACTAAAATATCTCTTTTTCCAATTATATCACGGGTGGTTCTATTTAATAAACTAAAATAATAATATAATACTAATAATTACAGATTATTTTTTCAGCTAAAACGTATCATCTTTTCCATATTGCATAAATAAAATTCCTTTTTTTTATAGAAATATCACGAACAACATTAATTTCTCACTTTCGAAAGACACTACATTCAATTTAATTTAGTAAAATAACATAAATTAAATTATAATTACTATAAACTACTCAATCAACTTTTCACCTAAAACATGTCACCTTTTTAATTTTAACATTGCCTTTCTATTTTCTCTAACTAAAATCTCTCTTTTTCAATTAGTGGTTATATTTAATAAAATAAAATAACTATATTCTAATATTAATAATTAATCAATTAATTTCTTCAAGTGGAACGTATCATCTTTTCTATATTTTCTAACTAAAATCCCTATTTTTCTAAAAATATCACGGTCAACATTAATTTCTCCTATTCTAAAAACATTACGAGCAATTATTATTTAGTAAAATAACATAATTAAATTATAATTACTATAAACTAGTCAATTACCTTTTTCACCTAAGACATGTTTCCTTTTTAATTTTCTCTAAATAAGATCTCTCTTTTTCCAATTAAATCACGGGCATTATATTTATTAAAATTAAAAAATAATTTTATAATTACTTATAATTAACCGATTACCTTTTTCAACTAAAATTTATCATCTTTTCAATATTTTCTAACTAAAATTCCTTATTATATAGAATTATCATGTATAACATTTATATAATTATTATCAAATCATCTAATTGAAAAATTTAAGCCACCAAAATTTACAATTAAAAAAAATTAATTTAAATTTATAAAACAAAACATATAATATTAAAAGAAATCCGTGCATCGCATTTATACTATTATATAAAAGCCGAAACATTAAAAGTTTGGTTGGTTAGTTGGTACCGGTTGATTTTACTGATTTACCCTTACTCAATTACATATTTACTAACTAATCAATTTCCTTTTTCTGGTTACACATATTATCTTTTCTATTTTTCAAGCACTAAATAATTTTCTTTTTCAGAAAAAATACAATATCTTTTATATTTTATCTAACTAAAATTTCTCCTTTATTAATCAATTTCCTTTTTTAGGTTAAACATATTACCTTTTCTATTTTTCAATAACTAAATAATTTCCTTTTTCAGGCAAAATAGAATATCTTTTACATTTTATCTAACTAAAATTTCTCCTTTTTAAAAACACTACGAACAATTAATAAAATAACATAAATATTATAATTACTATTAACTAATCAATTACCTTTTTCAGTCAAAACACATTACCTTTTCCCTAACTAAAATCTCTCCTTTTCCAATTATATCATGGACGATTACCTTTTTCAGTCAAAACACGTTACCTTTATTCTTTTCTCTTACTAAAACCTCCCTTTTTCCAATTATATCAAGGGCGTTTCTATTGAATAATAATAATAATAATAATAATAATAATAATAATAATAATAATAATAATAATAATATTATAATACTAATAATTAACCTATTAACTTTTCAGCTAAAATATATCATATTTTCTATTTTTTCTAATTAAATTCCCTTTTCTTCTAGAAATATAATGGGCAACATTAATTTCTCATTTTCTTAAAACTATGAACAATTTTATTTAGTCAAATAACATAATTAAATTATAATTACTATAAACTAATCAATTACCTTTTTCACATAAATCATGTCATCTTCACGTTACCTTTCTATTTTCTCTAACTAAATCTCTATTTTTCCAATTATATCAAGGGTGGTTCAATTTAATAAAATAAACTAAAAAATTATAATATTATTAATTAACCGATTACCCTTTTCAGCTAAAACGTATCATCTTTTCTATATTTTCTAACTAAAATCCCTCTTTTAATAGAAATATTACGGACAATATTAATTTCTCCTTCTTAAAACATTAGGAGCAATTGTATTTAGTAAAATAACGTAATTAAATTATAATTACTATAAACTAATCAATTACATTTTTCACCTAGAACATATTACCTTTTTTATTTTCTCTATTTTTCTAATTATATAACGGGCATTCTATTTAATAAAATGAAGTAAAAATTTATAATTACGAATAATTAATCGATTACTCTTTTTAACTAAAACCTATCATCTTTTCTATATTTTCTAACTAAAATCCCTCCTTTTCTAGAAATATCACGGATAATATTTATATTATTATTATCAAATTATTTCATATAAAAATGTAAGCCTCCAAAATTCATGTTTAAAAAATTAATTTAAAGTAATGAATTCTTTTATATAATATTAATAACAATCCGTGCATCGCACGGCTTTTAGGCTAGTTATATAAAAGCCGGAACATTAAAAGTTTTGGTACCTAGTTTTTGGTACTTCATGAATTTACTTATTTACCCTTCATTATAAAGAATAAATACACCAAAAAAAATAATAACATAATATAATTAATGGTAATTAGTCGAGAACCTTTCATAAAAAACTAAAAACATCAATCGTATCATATCTATCTATCATTAATATTTTCTTTCGAATTGAAACACGTTACCTTTTTAATTTAAAACAAATCTTACAATCATTAATATATACCCGAAAATATCACACCATAATTTTCAAGTAAAATATAACATCTAAAATAAATAATAACATAATATAATTAATGGTAATTAGTCGATTGCCTTTTTCACATTTACTTTTAGTTGAAGATATTACCTTTTATAAACACCTAATAAGATCAATTGTATCATATTTTTCAATCATTAATATTTCCTTTCTAATTAAAACACGTTACCTTTTTAATTAACAACAAATCTTATAATCATTAATATGTATTGAAAATATCACACCATAATTTTCAATTTTTAATACAACAAATCTTACGATCATTAATATGTATCGAAAATATCACACCATAATTTTCATTTTTTGATAAAACTTATTAAAAATCATATACGTTGTTTATAATAAGGAAACAATAGTATAATCTGTAAACATGAGTATATTAAATCATATCAAATTAAAATTAAAAAATTTATAAAAATTAATGATTATATAAAAACATAATTATAATATTAAATAAAATTTATAACATAATACAAAAAACTCGTGCATTGCAATACTAATAATTAACCTATTACCTTTTCAGCTAAGAGGTATCATCTTTCTATTTTTTCTAGAAATATCACGGTCAACATTAATATCTCATTTTCTAAAAAACACTAGAAGAAATTTTAATTAGAAAAATAATACAATTAAATTATAATTAGTATAAACTAATCAATTACCTTTTTCACCTAAAGCATGTCACCTTTTTAATTTTCACGTTATCTTTTCTATTTTCTCTAACTAAAATCTCTCATTTTTCAATTACATTAAGGACAGTTCTATTTAATAAAATAAAATAATAATATGATAATACTAATAATTACGGTCAACATTAATTTCTAGAAATATCACGGTCAACATTAATTTCTCATTTTCTAGAAAACACTAGAAGCAATTTTAATTAGAAAAATAATACAATTAATTATAATTAGTATAAACTAATCAATTACCTTTTCCACCTAAAGCATGTCACCTTTTTAATTTTCACGTTATCTTTTCTATTTTATCTAACTAAAATCTCTCATTTTTCAATTACAATAAGGGCAGTTCTATTTAATAAAATAATAATATGATAATACTAATAATTAATCGATTAACATTTTCAACTAAACGTATCATTTTTCCTATATTTTCTAATTAAATTCCTTTTTTTCTAGAAACATCACGGGCACATTAATTTCTCTTTTTTCTAAAAATATTACGAGCATTTTTTTTAGTAAAATAACATAATTAACTTATAATTACTATAAACTAATCAATTACCTTTTTCACTTAAAACATGTTAACTCTTTAATTTTTTCTAACCAAATCCTCTATTTTTCCATTTATATCATGGGCATTCTATTTAATAAAATACAAAATAATTTTATAATTACTAATAATTAACCGATTACCTTTTTCAACTAAAATTCATCAATTTTTCTAAATTTCTAACTAAAATCCCTCATTTTCTAGAAATATCACGAATAACATTTATATAATTATCATCAATTAATCTAATTTAAAAATTTAAGCCTCCAAAAAACATGTTTTAAAGAAAATAATTCAAATTAATGAAAAAATTTCATATATTATTAAAAAAAATCCGTGCATCGCACGGGTTTTAAGCTAGTAAATATTAATGATTGGAAGATATAATATATATTTTTTTTGACGAAAGCAATTGTAATAACTTCAAACAACCAAATTACAGCCAGGACAAGTCCCTGAACTGATACTAAAATCTGAAAAAAAACAAATAAACGAGCTAACCAAATAGCCGTTTATGTTTGCAGACTGTTTTACATCATGAATTTTAAAATTCTTAGAAATAAAAAAGATTAGAGTGACTTCTCGATCAATCCAACCTGCACCAGTCTTGAAACCAGTAATATTGCAAATGACCTTCACATACGCACCACCTGTAGCCCAATGTTCAGAAACACCCCAGCTATCTACATGCCGAAAACCAGCTATAGACATGCCGAAAGTACCCCAGCTATCTACATGCCGAAAATCAGCTATAGACATGTCGAAAGTGAAAAATCTCATAAAATGAACAAATTTTAGTTGTGAAAAGTAAGCTCTTGCAATATCCGACACCAGCTCAAATCTAATGCATGCATTATAGATCTCACCCAAAACCACATAAATCTTTTTCAAAGGAGTAAGGAACAAAACCCATACAAGCAACAAAACATACATCAACAACCCAAAAGGGAAGACACACGTCAAAAGACGAGACGACAACCGAAATTCAACGACCTCGGAATAACACCAAATTTTGGAATGATGTTAAGGAGGAGAATTTGAATCTCAAGGTATTTTTTATTTTTGGAATCGGTCTCAAAACCAATATAGATCTAAGAAATAAATTCTAAGATTTTTGGTTTTGGTTCGATTTTTATTGAAAGAAAAGGAACAAAAGCAAAGTAGAAGGGATTAGATGATTGGGGGATGAATGGAGAATGGATGGATGGGGGAAAGAGATGAAGATGGAGAAAGGGACGGTGGTAATGGTGGTTAAGGGAGGTCGACTCTCATATAATTGAGAGAGAAAAGAAGATTTTTCACTTTGATTCCTGAATTAACTTAATTGTGGAAGATATAATATTTTAGGTGTTTATAAAGGATAATATCTTTAATTGAAAGTGAACATCTTTTAATTAAAAAGACAATCAATTAATTATCATTAATTATATTATTTTATTATTTATTTATTTTAATAATTAGGATAACCAAACCGACAAACTTTTAATGTTTCGGCTTTAATATAATAGTATAGATAGCTTTCACGGTAGTAGCTATACGTGGTTAGAGTTGAATATCAATATTAAAATATTACTAATTATATATGAATTTAATTTGGATGTAATCTAGTTCTATTATTGTTGTGGGTGAAAGTGGAAAATAACATTTTTTTCAATCAAAGAACTGAAAATTAAATTTTCTGAGATGGGGTGTTAAAAATGACGTTTTGAATACGCATTTACAATTTGGGTATCTCGAAACATAGTGATACGCATTCTGAAAATGCGTGTCTGGACGTGATACGCATTTTGGAAATGCGTATCTATCCCTGATACGCATTTTCAAAATGCATATCACTGTTTTTTTTTTCTCCTATGGGGCCCACTGATACCCAAATTCAAAATGCGTATCTAAAACGTTATTTTTTACACCCTACCTCAAAAAATGTTATTTTCATCAATTTTATAAAAAAAATGTTATTTTTAGCATTCTTTCTATTGTTGTCTGAATCTATATGCATGCATCTGATGGACACATATTATTTTCATCATTTTTATAAAAAAAATGTTATTTTTAGCATTTTTTCTATCGTTGTCTGAATTTTTATGCATGCATCTGATGGACACATATGATGAGCGATCTCTTTTTTTACTTATAATTCCCACGAGTTTTTTTAATAGGGTGAGTGCCCTAAATACCCACTTTTTATTATTTCTTGTCGAAAATGCCCAGATTCGCGAATAGTTGCCCAAAATACCCACCAGATACGCCTACGACAGAGGAGTATCCTCGGATACGCCTACGGCCGAGGAGTAAGTAGGGGGTTACGCCTATAGCATAAGAGTAAGCAGTAGCTTACGCCTATAACACATGCGTATATAAGTGAGATACGCATTTGGGTCCGGCGCATCACATGTCACGCATCTATGACATGCGTGATGACGTCAGATGACGTCATCTGTCACTTTCCCTCAGATTCACGCGAGCTCTCCCCCAATGGGCGATTTTGGTGATTTCTCGCAAAACTCCGACGAGGCTCGTTCACACACCATCAGTCATTTTCCCGTTACGTATTATATATCGTTGGAATCGGCTTTCTGCAATCTACATGGTTGTACCAATTTGAAGGAAGGCTGTTATTTTGCCGGATTTGTTGTACCCAGGACCGACGATGACTGCGATTTTGGCCGGTTTTTTAATCGATCCATCCATCCAAACTAGCAATTTTCCAATAACGTAATACATACCATTCGAATCAACGTTTGAAGCTCTACACAATCGTACCATTTTTTTACGTTTGTTTTGCACAATTGGAAACACATAATTCGACCATACTTTTCCGATTTGTTTTTCCGGTGAGCTTCAACACGCCCCTGCGGGGCCAGGAACACTAACACACATAGGGAGGAAGATAGAGTGAGGTGTGGGGATGGTATTCGTGTGTTCAGATCAATTGATGGTTAAGAAATGGCTGGGATCGAAGAAGGGCGACGAAATCAGCGATTTCCAATCGAGAGAGACGATCGGAGCTTTCTGTGAACAATGACGTCAGATGACGTCATAATGCGGGGCCAGGAACACTAACACACATAGGGAGGAAGATAGAGTGAGGTGTGGGGATGGTATTCGTGTGTTCAGATCAATTGATGGTTAAGAAATGGCTGGGATCGAAGAAGGGCGACGGAATCGGCGATTTCCAATCGAGAGAGACGATCGGAGCTTTCTGTGAACAATGACGTCAGATGACGTCATAACGCAGCTCGGGAATGCGTGATAGCTGCTACGCATTTCAATAATGCGTGACATTGAATACGCCTCATGCACTGGCGTGTCTGGTGGGTATTCTGGGCGCAGTTTCCGCGCGTGGGTATTTTGGGAGGTGGGTAGGTGAAAAGTGGGTATTTAGGGCATTTTTTCTTTTTAATATATGTTAAATATATTATTTTTTTAATATTTATATGTTATTACATATCAAATTGTTATTAAAAAATTGATATATATTATGTTTTAATTATCATGATTATATCATTTTCATATTATAATTTTATTTTTAAAATAATCCATTTACATTAATTTTTAAGAAAAGAAAGCAAAAAAGAGAAACAAACAATCGGCGCCTTTGTCCTCGCCGATCAAACAACTAGTACATCGTTTTCACCCTTCCCTCTTCTTCCTTCTCATCTCTCTCTCTCTCTCTCTCTCTCTCTCTCTCTCTCTCCATCTCTCTCCACACACAAACACACACTCGCTCTCTCTCGCTCGCTCTCTCTCTCTCTCTCTCTCTCTCTCTCTCTCTCTCTCTCGCTTCTTTTATTTCTTTGTTTGTTTATTTAAATTGAATCGGTTTCTTCCGTATATATCTTTTCGATCGGAAGAGCTCCGTTTACAATTTCTAAGCTTCTATTAGTTTTTTTTTGTTTTTAAATTAAGAACACCGGTAGAGATTTGAATTTTAAGGTATGAGAGCGATGATGATTCTCGATCAGCATCAGTCTGTTGATAGTAAAGATAAGAAGAAGAAGCGCCGATCTAACAGAAAATCAAGGCAGATCTCTCCTCTCTCAGGTGTATATATTTACTTATACATGTATAATCTATGTTTTTGTATGCGTTTATGCGTGTTTTGTGTTTTTGTGTGTGTGAGATGGTGAATTAGTCTGATTTAGTGCTGCTGTTGTTTTTGTCATGAATTTTAGTTAGGGATGAGTGAATCGTAATCTGAAACCGAATTAAAAACCGTGCCACGGTTATTGGTTTGGTTAGGATTTGTTACTGCTGTTGTTAGATATTTGTTACTGTTTTATTGCTATTTTTTTGTTAAGTTTGGAATTCCTTTTGCAGAGATGTTCTATTTAGTGCAGTATTTGCTTAGATTTTATATACTCGTCGCATTCCATGTGATTTGTTGGTGTTGTTATTGTCATGGATTTTAGTTAGGGATGAGCGAAATCGTAAACTGAAACCGAATTAAAAACCGTAACACTGGATATTTGGTTAGGTTACGGTTTATTGCTGCTGTTGTTAGATATTTGCTACTGTTTCATTGCTATTTTGGTTACATTTGGAATTCCTTATGCAGAGATGTTGTATTTAGTATTTGCTTAGATCGTAAATACTTGACGCATTGCGTGTGACTCAATAGGATGTGTATTTATTTATTCATTATCGTGTATCTGTTACACTGTGTAGGCTATCTTAGATGCTTGTACTTTAATGTGCTGTTTGGTTGGAAATAATGAAATGGGAAATTGTAAAGATAATATCGGTGAGAGGAAAGGTTGGAGGGAAGGGTGGATAAATGAAACAGTGAATTTTTCTTATGACAAGTTTTGTGAAGAGAATGAGTCCCTCCAAATTCGTAGGATTATGCTCTGTCATGTTGAATGAATGGAATGGCTTGGAGGAAGGAATGGTATTATAAATATTTTACATAAAATTAATTATGAGCTAATCATTTTACCTAAAGTGATATAAGAGCTTGTTGGTTCCAATGCTAATCTCAGGTAGTATCATGTAGTTAAAAGCATTTCTAACGTCCTAGGGTATATATGTTAACCAGGGGGAACCCCTTATTTACAAGTATGCCACTCCGAATTAGTATTAAACATTGATATAACCTCAGGTGACTCCTTGTGGTCACCCATGGGTCGGTTCTCTCCTGATATAATGTTTCTTGACAACTAATGTAATGAACCTCAAATTTCTAAAGAAGGGGCTCTTACTTTAAACCTAATATGATTCACCTAAGGTTTTCCATCTTGTGTAGAAAACCTGCAATTTATTAGCTTAAATAATCTAATAAATTCAATCGATGATTTGTACATTCAATTATTCTTAAAATAAATCTCACAAATTATTGCCTTACAATCTTGTGGACATTATATAGGTAACTGGATAACCTAATTTGTTGTATTTACTCAAGTCGATTTAGTAAGTCACATGTTTGAAATCTAATAATTGGCTCCAAACTTTAAGTATGGATTCTTTTGTTCCCTTTTTGGTTACACTGTATATGCCTATATGTATCTGTTCTTATAATCACTTAAAACTTTCCAAAATTTATTATCCGAGGTTCCATTAAAAAGGCCACTTGTGATTACTGGTGGGATCTAAACATGCCTTATGAAGTAGACGCATGTTTCGTGATAATTAATTTTAAATATTTGGTATCGTCGTATGCACTTGTATGTCTTTCTCTCAATATATATCTACATTAGAGACGGTGATTCTACCCTAAAGTAGTAGAGACTGTAAATTTTCTTGTCACAAACATTCCACTGACCAAATTAACAATCTGCTACTAATATTTACAATCTAAATCTCACGAAACCGAATCTATGATCATGGAGATCAATGATTCAAAAATAGCTAATTCTAGGATGGTAGCTAAAAGCTTGAATACTCATTCCTCCTCAGTCGCATATTTGGCCAAAAAATTCAAATTATTAATATATGTAAACATCCATTCAGTATTACAGAAAGAAAAATTCCGTTAGTTGCTTCATAATCAGACACATACTTGATACTTTCATGGTTAAAGTGCCGTGGTGTAATTTAGACAAATCAGAACTAGCTACAAAGCCCACTTGTATTGGCTTATAAATTTGGCTTGTTAATCTGTTTTATATAGGATTGCTTAGACTCTAATTCGGGATTTGAAAATTTTAAAATGTGTGCGTAACTTTTCATCTTAAAGGTCAGGTGATCATAGATGATGTAAAACATTTTATGGAAGACGGGACTATAGAACCTACCTGCACTTCAACGACGATAAAGTCTCTCAAGTGTCATAAAAATTAATCATAGTAAGAATGGAGTATTTAATTTTTTTAAATAAATGCGTACAATGTAAACAAGAAGTAAGATTTTTATTAAGAGAAGAAATAATACTATAAGTAGTTCTTGGACCAATTTATTCAGGTTATGGCTGGACTAGGTTGTGTATAGGTACATGCCAGGTAATTAAAGTCGCATTCAAACTGATACTTAAAACTATATGTCGTAGAAAATGAATTTTTGTTTGTCAAGATATTCTATTTTCTAGGTAGTTGGTAATTGTAATTTGTGATGGGTGAGCAACACATTTACTTTTTTTAAACATGGCTTATACATTTTTTGTTGTGCATAACCTTTTTGGTAGTATATGTGGATGGTCTAGCTACTGTTCTAGTCGGATTCTACTCTGTAAAATAATTTTGTGTGTGTGAAAGATATCTTGTGCTTGTTCTTGTGTTTTGAGTGTATACATTCTTCATTATCTACTTCAATAAATGAAACATGTCTACACTCGCTGGGTCCTCTAGACACTGCCACATCAGATGAAAAAAGCTTGCCACAAGTATCTAATGTCACTTTCACTTCTTTTTTGAAATGCATATAGATGAAGATTTAGTCCAACAAGAGGGTGGGATTAGTACAAATCAACAATTTTTAAGATCATGTCCTCAGCCAATAGCTTGTGAGAAATCAGTGGTTGATTCAAATGCAAGGAATGGTTATCATTCTTCTCGACACAGTCAGATTCAGAGAAAATATTTTACTTCATACTGGTCCAAGGAAGCTGTTGCTGCAGCTTTGGAGGTTTGTGTAATATGAATCTGAAGATTTGGTGTCGTGAATTATTGCTTTGAATTTTTTGTAAAATTTTGAATTGCATCTCAGTAAGGAAAATTTCCCACCCCGTAACTTTTTCTTTTACAGAAAGGTGATGTTTTTAGGGCATTATTTCGTGTCAATGCTCACAACCGCCTCGAGGTATGTCTAGGATACTTTCCATCTTTTCTTCTCGTCGTATCTATTAGCATTTGTTTGGATAGTGATTACATTAATGCACCAAATATTTGATAGGCATACTGCAAGATTGAAGGAGTACCAGTAGATATACTTATAAGTGGAACCACTGCTCAAAATAGAGCTGTAAGTCTCCCTCTTTTTCCTTTTTAATTTTTTTTGCTTATATATTTCCCCATATAAGATTTTAAAATTAGTAGAGACATAATTCACTTCCACTTAATTGTTAAGGTATTCATATTGATAGCTGTAAACCTGTTAACAAAATTGTTGCTCATCAGTAGAGAAGAACACACATATATTGATACATGTATAGAGTGGGAGAGGTTCAGTGAATTGAGTATATAATTCTTTCTATGGCAAAGAAAACAGGCACAACATTTATATGTACATTTTAAATTCCTAGTATTTCTGTACATTTTTATTTTTAAGTGCATAGTATTTACATACATTTTTATTTTTAAGTGCATAGTATTTAGTAATATGAAGTACAACGTATAGATAAACATTGTTCTCATATCTGACTACAGCCAACGATGAAAATAAACATGATCAAGATTCAAGATGACTTTTGATGTCACTAAAAAATTAGTTTCAGATTACTTTTTTATTTGTATATCATGAAGTTCATATCCTGAGAAGTGAAGAGGCGTCCACATCTCTTAATAGCAGAAATATTTAATGTCAGTTCCCTCCCATATGGTTCTTATTTAAGTTAGCTGATGTAATGTTGCCTAAATTTCTCGGTATTCTAGATGCGGCAGAAGGACAGTATAGATAGCAAAGTGAATATACATGGTAAAATAAGAGATGGACTTGATGACCTACCAATTTTTTCTTCTGTGCCAGATGGATAGAACAGTTTAGCAACTTCTTGTAGCAAGTGAATGGACAGGATACATCTTATATTAACTACATAATAATTAATGTTAACAAAAATGAAGATGACTGTAGCTAGTTACTGTAAAACCTTCAGTTTCTATTGCTGACAAGTAACAAAATATTTATAGTGAGATCTTTGTTGTTTTTTGTATATTGTGGGATCATTGTTTCATATCTTTAGTTTTTCCATTTTCTGAGATAAACGTGTAGAAATTTTATCATTGGTGTTGCCCATTTGCCATGGCGACGACTTGGCGTAGGTCTCTATGATAAGCTGTGGCTTATAGACTACAGCAATTAAGACCATAAGGGTAAAATGTTTCTTCAGCATCATTACCAGTTGAAATTTAGATTACAATCATTTTAGTCCGTGAATCTCATAGAGTGGATTTCTTCGCTTGAGAATATTAGGCAAGTTTTTACTTCATAAGAACTTTACGATTACATTTGTAAGAGATTCTCACATGTGCAATGTAATTTATGCTTTACCCAGCTTAAAGAACAACCTCCAACTTTATTTGCATAACATGATGACAAAATTTTAGCTTTAGCATCACCACTTCTCAAGTATAGGTATAGTCTTTTAAATGTATTTTTCTTCTTTTTATGGTGGCAGTTGCTGTTTGTTTGTGCAATGTTTTTAAAATGTTTGCTCTTTTTCTTTATGCTTAAATTGTAGATTGTTAGATGCTTAGGGTACATATTTGTGTATACATATGTTTAAAACAGGTTTGTAGGGGTCTTTTATATCTAATAACATACTTTGTGCAGGTGGAAGGCGATGTTGTTGTTATTAAAATAGATCCGCTGTCTTCATGGACCAAGATGAAGGGGTCATCTGGGGTGTCTGGCAATGCTTCTGTGAGTGACGATTGTAATTTAGTTCCAGTAGTCACTGTTCCAGTTAGTAATAACTGTAAAGGGAAAGGTAAAGTAGATAATGATTTTTATGATGAGAGGAATACTTACCTTTGGGAAAATGGTGGTCAAGAATCAGTTGTCCTAGCAGGCAATGGTTTGGTCAATGGAAACACATTGATTGGCTGTTCTAGTGAGCACCATGATGTTGCAACTGCAGAGCAAAGGTTGTGTGCCATGACAAGTGCGTTTCCCCTGAAACGTCCAACAGGAAAAGTTGTTGCCATTATTGAAAGGTCACGTCGTCGGGATGGTGTTGTTGGTTTTCTTGATGTAAAACATTGGGTTTCGGGTAGAAAAGATTTTTCGGAGAATTCCGAGGCTATTCAACTTCCATTATTATTTTCTTCTATGGAGTGCATAGCATTTATTCCAAACGATTTAAAGTTTCCAAAAATGATGGTTCCTATTAGAAGTCTACCTGGCGGTATCAAGAAAAGACTTGAGGTTGGTGATGCAACAGTTGGGACAGAACTTGTAGCTGCCCGAATTGTTGATTGGGGGGAAGAATATAATGCTCCAGAAGCTCATGTGATTCGAGTTTTTGGATGTGGTGGAGATGTAGAGCCATGTATTGCTGCGATTTTATTCGAAAATGCAATCCATTCCTTTGAATTTTCCTCAGAGACACTCTCCTGCCTTCCAAATGTTAGTTGGGTGGTACCACTAGAAGAATATCAAACTAGGCAGGATATAAGAAATTTGTGCATTTTTACAATTGATCCAGCTTCCACAACTGAAGTTGATGATGCACTTTCTATTAATTGGTTATCGAGTGACATCTGCAGGGTTGGCGTCCACATCGCTGATGCTTCATACTTCGTTCATCCTGACACAGCCTTGGATGTAGAAGCTCAATTTCGTTCAACAAGTGTCTACTTGTTAAGGCGCAAGTTGCCCATGTTGCCACCATTGCTTTCGGAGAATCTAGGTTCACTTAACCCTGGAGTAGAGAGACTCGCATTTTCTATTTTTTGGGATATTAATCTATCTGGGGAGGTTCTTGATCGTTGGATTGGTCGTACAATAATGCGATCTTGTTGCAAGCTCTCATATGAGCATGCTCAGGACATTATCGATGGAAAGTACGATGTTGATAGTTTCAGTACATTACAAAATGGTTTGCCCCATATGCATGGTCAATTTCAGTGGTCCAGTGTAGTTGACTCTGTTAAGAGTCTTCATGCCATATCCAAAACTTTAAAGGAGAAGAGGTATAATGATGGTGCTCTCTCATTGGCAAATCCTAAACTGGATTTTTTATTCAACGAGGATGGGAGCCCTTATGATTTTGTATTCCAGGAAAGAATGGAGTCGAAATCTCTTGTTGAGGAGTTTATGCTCTTGGCTAACAGGACAGCTGCAGAAGTAATAACTAGGGCATATCCTTCTAGCGCTTTATTGCGGAGGCATCCTGAACCTAATTTGCGGAAGCTTAGAGAGTTTGAATCCTTCTGCTGCAAAAATGGTTTGAGTTTGGATATCTCTTCTTCTGGCAAACTTCATCTCTCATTGGAACGTATTAGACAAGAACTCAAAGACGACTCTGTTTTGTTTGATATTCTTTTGTCATATGCGACGAGACCAATGCAGATGGCTACATACTTCTGCAGTGGAAATTTAGAAGAATGTGAAAATGATTGGGGTCACTATTCTTTGGCCGTGCCCCTCTACACTCACTTCACTTCTCCATTGCGTCGCTACCCTGACATTGTAGTCCATAGGACGCTAGCTGCAGCAATTAAAGCAGAAGAAATCTACATGAAGAAGAGAAACAAGCTGCCCGACTTTAGTGTGGACAGGACAAGAAGATGCTTCACTAGTATACATTTTAACAAGGATGCTGTAGAATCTCATGAAGCTCAGGAAGCATTATCAGTTGCTGCTGCAGAGTATAGTGTACCATGCACAGATATGCTTACAGGTGTTGCTGCTCATTGCAATGAAAGAAAACTTGCTAGCAGGCATGTCAATGATGCTACAGTCAAACTATATATGTGGCTTTTACTCAGGAAGGAAGAGGTAAATTTTCTTCCTTTTGACATATGATTTGGTGGCTGGAATTGATTTGTTAATATTCGTTTTGGTTCTCAAACGTGTTGCCAAAATACCCTATGGTAGCTAATATCCGTTTTTCACACTATGTAAAAAACATATTCCAGAAAGAAAAATTAAGTGGTTGTCCATGTTTTTTGTGTCATTACTATTAAAGGCATACATGACATGAATAGTGTTCATGTACTTGCTGACACAAACATGAACCGACCATTCACACGAACACAAAATTGTACAGGAAACTACTTTAAGACTGAACATTAACCTAGAAAATTTGCTTAAAAATCATTAATTTATGCAATACAACTATTTTTACTTTTTATTTATTTTAGTTTTTTATTTTGTTTATGTAATCATTAATTAGTTAACTAAATATATGAAAAATAAAATGGATAAATAAAATCATAAAATATGTAATAACTAATTAAGATTCTACTGTGCATCTTACACATAATCAGAAAAGAGGGTCGACTCCAAGTGATCTTTTCATGTAACTTACAGAGTTGGATTGGTTGTGTATTCTAAATTCTAGTTGAATCTCTCTCGTAATTGTTAATAGGTACTTGTGTAAGAGATGTTCTCACTGAGTTTCAGTTTTGTCCCACAATGGTATGGTAGGTTGAACAAACCACAAAGTAATCACAAAATAAATAAGAAAGATTTCAATCACAAAATTTGTTAAGTCTTCGTAAAATCAGTGGGAATGAACACACAGGTATCACAGTACTCGATGACCGTGTACATTAATTAAAAGCTAAATATGATAAAACAGAATAAAAAAATGGTTAAGTGTGAGATAGATCACAAAGTAAGAGGTAAAATCCCCTGCTTAGCTTCTAGTGATTGCTACACACTAGTGGTAGAGGATGCTTGTTGCTGCTTCCTTTGTAAGGTCAAATATTGATTATAAAATTCTAGAGATTTGGTCGTGCCCTCTCCAAACATAATATTCCGTCGGAAATTATATAGTAAATTTACTTTTTGTTCAATATTTAAAATGTTCATATGTTATATGTTCAGCATGTCAAAATGTCCACTCTAATGTGTTAAATTTGGATATTATTTTTTAAGCATATGGCACGCTGGAAGCAACTCTTTTTTCTTTATTAACTACAGATTATGCACGGTTAATGTTTATCTACCCCTCATTCTCTCTTTCATTTTCGTTGCAGTTTTTATTTTCAAAAGCTCGTGTACTTGGTCTCGGCCCAAGATTCATGACAATCTACATTCAGAAGCTAGCTGTATGTGCCTCTCCCACTCCTCATGTTACAATTTTGAAATACATCTCCCCCTTCTTTTCCTCTTTGAGAAAAACAAATATCGATCACTTTTAGTCTGTTAGCTGACACTATTACTAATTTCTTTACTATGCTTTGTGTCATCCATGTGCACCCAGATGGAGCGACGTATATATTATGATGAAGTTGAAGGATTGACTGCAGAGTGGCTTGATGCTACATGTACATTGGTACTTAGTCTGAGCACGAAAAAACGAATTCAAAGAAGAGGAAATCCATCCAGTTGCAGGCCACTTGAAGAGGTTGTGTTGATTGTGAGTCCACATAACCAGATACCAGCAGTGGATTCCTCTGGTGAGATTCGTAATGAGGTGAATAGTTCACAGACTGAAGAAGGGGATGCTTCAGCTAGCATTGTACATGTTCAAGATGTAGAACCAGCTGTTTTTCCTCTCACAGTTCGCATCCTATCAACAATCTCTGTTGCTCTTCACGCTGTTGGCGGGGATGATGGTCCGCATGATGTAGGAGCAAGGTTGTATGTCAGCTCCTATTTCGGATAAGGATTTTCCTTTCTGGTCTAATACTTGGCAGATAAGTGGTCGCAGAAGATGACATGATCTGCAGTAATTTATGATTGTGTGTGTTAAGGATAGTGTATAGTTATCATTGAAAAAGAGAATTGGAAGTAAAACATGGTGGACATGCATAGCGGTGGTGTTGTGAACAAAGGGGAGTGGCCTTGACTGGACCACTGTTATGGTGGGGGGTTTTATTTTTTGCTCGAACCCCGTCCCTGTTTTAAGCTATTTAGAAGTAGGGTGCAGGAAGAGGCCCTGGTTATTTTTTCGTGGGTCATTCCTGGTAACACTCTGAATTCAATAAAGCCTACATTCTGTTCTTTTCTCTTTGTTAGAATCTTCTGCCTCAATAGGTTGTGACCCAGTAATTTTAACTTTGGGTTTTATGATCTAGCCTTTGAATTGTGTTACTAGATGAAATTGTCTTCTGCCTGGAAGGCTGGAATGGTGGGATTCTTCAACGAACCTATTCGGTTGACTAAAACGTTTATTAGTTAGACCAGTCTCCTTTTTTTTTTTTTTATGTTATTATAAATATTGATGATTGCATGTATATTTTTCCTGATAATAGAAGAGGATGCATTTTAAACTCCAATATATCAGCTGTGAGGGAAAGTTCATTCAGAATTTACACTTGACAAGCTTTAGAGTTAGCCGATACATTGTCCAACATCACGATTCTCGTAGCATACGTGCACATATATTACGGATTGTGTTCAATAACAGTCCGCATACCTTCACTACTACTGACTGCTATAGCCTATAGGTAGATAAATTTACCAAATATTTTGAAAATAAAAATGTAAAGAGTTTGGTGTGATCCCAAAATTTTTCCATTTTTCTTTTCCAAAAATGAGTTTTGATTTGTGAGCTCATATGTATTTCCGAGGATTCTATATTTCTATATTTTTATTAGAGACGTATCCAATTAATTTATGACACATTTATTTGAAATTTTTTTTGTGACAAATTTTGGGATTATTTTTCATCGGAAAATGAACTTTGTATCTTACTTTTGAACTTCGGATGTACACGTAATAGCTATATAACGAAGTGCGAAGGGCTTCCCTGGCTTCTTGCCCCAAAAGGGGGAAAAATGGCGAAGGTAAAAGTTCATTATTACTATTATTATTATTTTTTGACAAAATGCAATTTTATTACTCCATTAAATCAGACGAGATACATGATTTCACCTTGATCGGAACAGACCTCCAATCAAACATACGATCAGGATACATATGGGACACACGAGCAAGTTCATGGGCCGACATATTCGCAGACCGTTTAATAAAATACAACTTAATGTTGTTCAACTTACTAATTAACTCCCTGCACTCTACAATCACTTTACCTAATCTAGAACGCATGGGGGTTGTACTTCTGATTAACTGAATAACCACAAGACAATCCGACTCCACATACAAGTTAAAGTAATACTATGAGATAAGTATATGGGTTAAGTGAGCCTAAAATTAATTTTAGAAGAATTCCCTAAAGTTAACCATTAAAAACAAGACACATCATCAAAATTATTAATGTTCCTACGGGGTCCTTATAAATAAAAAGTAGTGATTCCTAAAGTTAACTTTAAGAACTTTTTTCTCTAACTATATTTGTTTTTAATTTGTCATTTTTCTTATTATTTATTTAGAGTGTTCAGTTTTCACTGTTAAAAAACATATTGAGCAATTTAGTGAAGGATGGCAAACAATGTGCCTTCTGAAGGGAACACGTTCTTTGGACTATGGCAGACCAGATAGTTGATGAGAGGGCAACAACCAAGTTCCACAATCGTTCCTCTAATTCTGGAAATTGGCAGCATAGTAAGAAAATTTGTCTGATGATCCCTACGTGGTTCTTAGTTTCAGAAGCCATCACGACTCCTCTGTATCTAATTGAGTTCGAGGAATTACATCTCTCATTTCGATCTATCTAACAATATTTTTGAGCAGTCTAGTGTTGCTTATGATAATGATCTACGACATCACGTCACACTCATCTATCGAATACACATTCTGCTTTGGCCACCGAGTGGGGCTGTTATATCCTCAGCAGAACTTTGGGCAATCTGGAGCGGATTGATGTGGATGTCTAGGAAAGTATGCTTGTAATGTGTATGTAAATAAATGTAAGTATAATTTGCAACTTAACCACAAGCATCAAGGTACAAATTAGGTAGAACCTTAAGCATGACTAGAACATGAAAGAACATAATGCAAGGACAATTAGCATAAATTTCAGAGAAAAACTCAAGGACCTTGGAAGTAATTTATTGATGTATTAGACAAAGCAGAAGATGTTTTCAACCGATGGAATATGATGTTAAAAGACAGAATTGTGACTCAACAACAAGCAGATACATTTGCCAGATTAAGACTCAGTTGCAGCATCTGCTAAAGTACCAGTAGCTGCAGAGTTCTGTTCCTCCAAGAGTTTCTGTTGCCGTTCAGCATGCTCCCTTTCGCAGGCGCTGATCCCCAGCATTATATCCACCATGGTCCCTGTGGTGCCAAAGAACACTAGGGGTGCCAAAGATTTCCTTTTAATACCAACGGGTATGGCAATCAAAGCACCAGCAACAGAGAAGACCCAAGTGCCCAGAGCACTGCACAGACAGCATTTTCACTCAAATTTATATAAGAAACTTTTAGGAATGCAGATTTTTTTTTTACTACTAACAAGACAGACAGTTTGAATGACAATATACAATAATTTGAAAACAATGATCAGTTTTCTAAATCTTTACTATCTCGATATCTAGAAGAAAGTCAAAACCAATTATTCTGCACATATTTTTCACTCCTTTGTGATCGTTGTCAAATATGCCAAGCAAATAAGTTACTCTTGTTTGTCACTCTTGTTCTGATGTTCTCCATACAATAATTTTGTCACTCTTGTTCTCCAAATTTCATTAGAGACTACACATAATGAAAATGAGCTTTATTGGATTGTAAAATTAATTGATCATTTTGGATTTTTGAACTGTTCAAGATTACAATAAGTTATTCCAAGTCATTTAGTCGAGGTATAAATCTTTCTAAATTGCAACATACTGCCTTTGCGACAAGTTTACATATAGGAAAGCTCATGCTCAAGCCACACAAGGGTACTTTTGGTGGACAAAGTAGTGATCTCCATGAAAAGCATCAACTATACAAAGTTTAAAGGTCACGTGTGACTCAATTATCGTGGAGACTAGAAAAATACTAAAGCAATTACTGGCATAATCTTTTGTTTTCCTAGTATCGTTTGCTACCAGTCAAATGTAACTTAAGTGAACACTGAAAGAAGCTGACCTGTCACCTGATTGAAAACTTTTCAGCATTAGCCCATGAGGCGCCAATAGAAACCACTAGTCAACTTTTGATTGAGAGGAGCATTACTTGAGATGTATACACTTCGAAGGAGTTCAAAAATGAAGTAATACCTTCCTCTGTTAATTCTTTATTTATTCAGTAGCAAAGTTGTACACCTAAACAACTTATATAAAATTCTTTCCTTACCCATCTACAATAAGTGAAGTTATGGGGTTAGACTATGTCAGATGAGCTAATAAAACTGATGGGGCCAGTAAATTTACGTATATGGTAACCAAGCAGAGGATAAAACTAGAGAGTCAATACATCAGATTAAGAAGAACGATAGGAACGGGGACATGTATCTTTTAACCTTAAAATGTCTTCTTGCTATCTCTCTGTCTCTCATGAAAAAACACTAAAAGGGAGCACTGACAGAGATAAGAGTATGGTGATTCCTCAGATCGGCAAAAGGCTTTAGAACTGCTGCCTCATCATTATGATTAGCATGCCATAGTATGAAATGACGTCGATCAAATTTTGCCTTGCTTTGATCTTCACCTCTGAGTCGGTTTTCCTCTGACAAAGTGGTCGGGAACTTCATTTCCACTTATCCAAAGTCAACTGAAAATCAAACACGATCGCTAGTAAATCAATTGTAGGATCACCTTTAGCATCACCATTAATATTCGAACATGAGAGGAAACAAACAGATCTCGTTTGCTTTCCTCAAGGATCTTAAAATCTCACTATGTTGTAGAAGAAGTACCCCTCCTCGTTGGTCCCAAAGGTTTGAATATTACTGGTGATGCTAAAGGTGATCCTACAATTGATTTACTAGCGATCGTGTTTGATTTTCAGTTGACTTTGGATAAGTGGAAATGAGGTTCCCGACCACTTGGTCAGAGGAAAAGCAACTCCAGAGGTGAAGAAGCAAAGCAAGGCAAAATTTGATCGACGTCATTTCATACTATGGCAATCATAATGATGAGGCAGCAGTTCTGAATCCAATGGTGTGAAGTGAACTCAAAGCTTAAGAAGGTACAATAACTTTGTCTCAATCACTTGAGAGTTGAAATGGCCACTCATCTCAATCTTCCTAAATCTAGAGCTACACAAGCTTCATTGAATTGTTTCAGTCACTCTGGACACATGTTGCTCTTCAATTAGTGAGTGATTAAATGTGCCACACAACAGCAACTCCTTGCTTTTCAGGACTTACTTTTTTGCTTTACCATGAATTCTCCTTAGTACGATCTCTCAAGTTGTTTCTTTGTGCCACACGACCAATATTTAAGCACAAGTTCAGGATCCCTACAAGTAGCGCAACCGATTACTGATACAGTAGGTAGGTAAATTATTGATAGATTGTCAGGATGACATATGGGAAATCGGATACCATTTTCCGATTCTTATTAGCCCAACCGAGATAAAAGGCCAATGTTGAAAAGTACAAAAACCAATAATCCATCATAATAACCAATGCGCTGAAATTTGGTAGAGCGAGAATTCTCCATTTGTTCTCCAACAAAACAATTGGCAAGGCATTGTGAATACTATTCAATGCCCCTAAACTAACATACTGGCTAAAACTTCCATCTACATAAATGACGACGTCTCTCGCACCGCATCGCAATTAAGTGATACAAAATTGCGTAAACTTTTAAATCTCTCTTTCGAATTGCAAAATATCGAACAAAATTTCTAATACTAGGCAACACCCTAAATCTTCCATTTTCATTTCATCTAAATACCAATTCAGCTGATCATACAACACTAACCCAAAATCTGATCAGAATCAATAAAATAAAATGCAAAACATAAAGTTAATGGGTCTCCAAGATTTTCAAAACCAAGTAAGAAAACAAAAAACCCACTTGCTAAAATACAAAAAAACAAACAAAACATATACTTACACAAAAATCAAGAAATAAAAAAGAGGAAGAAAGAAAGAAAGTACTAACTTGGAAACAGAACACTCCTCAATATGCTTCACTTCCTCTTTCCCAGCCATCTGTTTGTATTTTGTATCTATCAATTTGGGTATTTTGTTCCTCTTTCTATGCTATTTTTATGAAGGGTTTGATAGCATTTTTTCAAAAATATTGAAAGTGCAAAACGGCAGCATTTAGTGTCGTTTAGTTTAAAAAACCCAACTAATATATTCTTGAAATTTGTAGAGAATAGGCTGATAAAAAAAACAAAGAAATTTGTAGAAAATAGAAGACCCAACAAAATTTAATTTGAGAGCATAAAGATTGAATCTTTGATAAGCAAAAAACAAAAAGATTGAAACTTGAAGATGATGAGAGGGATAGGAGGGCCATTACTTTGCATAGGTGATTTATTAAGTGATGTTGGTGAAGAATCAACAGACGTTGATGATGGAGTTGGGTCATCTTCATTTTCAAGATCTTCATCTTCTTTATCATCTACTACTTTCATCCCCAATTCAAATCTTGATCTTCAATCTGCTCAACTCCCCCAACTCTTTCAGGTATATGTGTATGTGTGTGTGTGAGATAATTTTTGATGTTTTTGCAAATTTGTGAATTTGTTGTAGATGTATAAGTGGTGTTTGTCAATTTTCTTGATGACCCTTATGATGATTCATCTGTTTTTGCAAGATTAACATTTTAATTGTACTAACTAGTTTTCGAAAGTAGACTTGTTCATATAGTGGCGGGGTTCTTGTATTATTGAAATTTGCGGGATGGGTGGGAAGGTCTATCGACTTGGGTGTAGATTCTATTTCATACTTGTAAGGAAATAAGGAATAGGTGGGTGTTCAGGCCAATTTGAATCTGTGAGGACAATGTGACTGAGATGCACTGAGAGCGAGAGGTAAGATTTCATGGTGTCATCTTGTATAGATTCTTAATGATAAAATTGAACTTAAGCTGAAATTTATGATTAAGTACATGGATAAAGTGAATAAGAACCCTCTTGTGTAGTAGATTTGTAAGATAATGAATTAAAGAGAAAATCATATGCAACAATTTTGTTAGAGAGAGCGAGTTTGGTTATAGTTGATGTGGTTATATAACGCACAATATATCAATATGTATATATATTTGTAGCTTGACATTTTAGGGGACCGTATAGACGTTTATCAATTGAACAAGTGTTATATAATTTTAGGTCTATGGGCGCAAAATGTTCTTTAGTCTTAAACATCATGGTAATTTAAAGAAACAGAGGACTCTTTGTTTATGATAAATTATATCTTTCTAGGTACATAGGAGGGGAGTTGATGATCAAAATTGTAGACCCTCTAGCACTAGGATTGCCTTTCCCACAGCTCAGCCACTGCCCGGATATTTGTTTGTGGATAGTTGTCCATTATAAAGTTTAGAGGATGGGAGGGGGTGAGAGTGCGAGGCTCGAACTCTAAACCTCTTCTGGCACTAGAAGCACCAGCACCTTTGCCACCACTGAGGCATGGTTTTTTCTTTTGGCTAATGGATTCTCGGATACTTAAATTCACATTAAATATGTAGGATTATACTTGTATTTTAGGTATGATATCGTAAATTCGCTTCGAATATAGTTACATGCTAACAATTGTTAATATTTATGTGTTTCCTACCAAACCAGTAGGCTTTCTTAGTAACTAGTATCCTAAGGCCCTTATCACAACCAGAAAAATTAAGCTACGCCATATCTTTCTATAATAAGTATCGCTAAAATCTTAATACAAATATAGCAGGATGATTATCATCTTTGATTTTATCTGCAGCTTTATCATTCTTAGCACTTGTCCGAGAAACCACAACCTTGAATTTTATGTGCTAGAACCTTGCATTGGTTGAATGGCACCGTGAAACATTTTATTGATATTGTATACAAAGGAATGGATGTACGGGCACTTTTAAACATAAAATGTGGTGGTAAACAGGGTATAATATCAACATAATAACGAACTTGAAAAACTTTATTAAGTTTTTCTCCTGCTACCATTGTGCATACTAAGTTTTTGTCTTATTCTCCCGAAAAATACAATCCTCCCAATTTCAGATTGCTCAACTGGTTTTCGCCTTTCCATGCATCTTTAATATACGCCGAACTAGTTATGTTTATGTTGAAGCTTACATGAAGTGTCTTGATGCAAGCTGTTGAAAGATTGTGCAGAACTTCCAGAAGGTTCTAGAATAATTAAGGAGTTAATTGTGCATTCATGGTTCATGCACTAGAAGGTTCATTGTCTAGAAAGTTCCAGTACTTTTCTGCATTTCATGTACTAGAAAGTTTCAGTACTTTTTATGCATTTCATGTACTAGAAAGTTCACTTTTTTCTGCATCTGGTAGTCATCTAGAATATTCTACTGCTACTATAAAATGTACTTAGCAGATTTGTATCAAATTAGAGTTCAAAGTTCAGAATAAAATTATAAGCATTTCTCTCATATAACCAGCAGAGTTGTGTGTGTGTTATGTGCTATTTCTGCCTAGTATCCTAAGTTTGATCTTGGGCGTGTAGTTAGTTGTTCTACCTACAGATAAGAGAGTGTTCTGTAATTCTCTCGGCTCAAGCTTGGTATTATAATTCAACAAAAGCCAAGTTTCTCAATTTACATCGGGTCAGCATCATAGTCTGTAATTGCTTCTTTCTTTTTTCTCTTTGATTGTTTTTATTTCATGGAAGTTAATCTTGCTTGGTCAATTTCATTTTCTTGTCCAAGTTCATAGCCGTTGGAACTACTTGCTTCATGAGAATTACAACTTCAACCAATTTTTTTTTTTTTTTTAGTTGCTTCTATTAAATTTCTTGGTAGTTGGTTTTAGTCACGTTAATATTGTCGTAGAAAGATTTCCTTCTGTTTGAATATATGAAGTTGGGGATTGAATTGCATCTCATCTTCACTTGCTTTAGGAAACTTATGACCAATTAAAGGAAGCACTGGGAGGTAGCGACCATTCATGGACTACTCTTACACTGAAGGTAATGTTTCTATTATATTAATTATTTTGTAGTTCAAAACATACTTGTAGAACGTACCTTTGGTATATTCTGGATGTTTTTATTATATCAATTATTTTGTAGTTAAAAAAATTCTTGCCGAACATACCTTTAGTGTATTCTGGCTCAGCCATCATGTTCTTCTAATGGTCCAGATTAATAGTTGAAAATGTAGCATCATAATTTGGTTTATCGCACACTTTTGTCCATCTCTTTGGTTCAGTAATTTTAAAGACTAGTCAATCCTAAAATATTGAAATTATATATTAAAGTTTAGTAATCATAATAGTATGTTAATTGATATTATTGCTGTGGAATAAAACGAGGGTTTGTAAATTGTGGCTAGGGTTTGTATGTTTTAAATACAAGGATTAGTGAGCTTCGAGCTTTAATGGTTGTTCTTGTGTTTCGAGACTAAACGGTCCTTGCAAGATGCCTACGTATCTCCGTATTGCTAGAGAATCAAGCCAACGTAGTCCTTGGTGATGCCCTCGGGGCTATGGCGGCAAGGGCACACCAAGGACGTAGTGGCTTGTATGTTCTTATTCGAGGATCAAGCCTAAAACGTTAGTGACGTATTGAGCTCTGCCCAAAAACGTAGTTCTGAGAATGAGGGTTAGGCGCGTTGGAAGCCTTAGATTTAGAGGAGGGTTAGGAGACTTGGTGGACAAGTCACCTCCTTGGAGAAGATTCTAGATCCTATCTTGTAGGTGTCTGTTTCCTTGTACGATTAGGTGCCTTGGAGGCTACTTCTTGTAGAAGTTATATCCTTATTTGACTCTTATTTCCAAGCTATTAATTACCCTTAAACATTAATTACGGAATTAATATCTAATTAGGATTTTGGGCCCCATTTATAGGCCTTGTGTTTGGACCAGGCTAGGTCTAATTAATACATCATTAATTATGTCTTTAGGGCTTATTTTTAGCCAAAAATAAAGAACTTTACCCATTTTTGCGTGCTCTAGACGAGAAAAATTAATGATGGATATATTCACGTGATTCTTTCTCCGTCAAGGAGATTATAAGAATCTCTACTGAATAAGCTTGACTTCAAAGTTTGAGATTTGGGTTTCACTAATCGCAGTTAGGGGGTGATTAACCTCGACTAGCGACGTTTAAGGACTTGCGCTAAAAAATTAACCTATCCTAAGGTTATAGAGGGTTATCCTAGTAATCATTACCTCGAGGGGGAGTTAGTTAACCTTGGTTAAGGTATCTATAGCCCCGTTTAGGGTTGTTTAGCCCCGATTAGGGCAGAATTAGTGTCTTTTGCTAAAAAATTAGCCTCTATTAAGGCTTATGAGCAACGAACACCTGATATTAACCCCAACTTAGCTAAGTTGAGGGAAATTAATCACTAGTGAACTTATGTTAAAGGATCCTATGCACGAATTGCACTTGGGTTGGTGTTTACGAGCTCGAAATAACACTAACCCTATTCCCAAAAGGTCCAGAAACCCTAAGAAAAAGGTTCGAGAGGCCAAGGGGAACATTTAACTTTCTTAGGTATTAACCTTGGAAAGAATTTTAATCGTTGTGAATGTGTAGGTCACTCCACATTTTGCTATAAAACGATGCCCGGGAAGGGCCCATATGACCTTAAACTTCTACGAAAACAAGTTTTCCCAGAAGTTGGGGGGCAAATGATGTGGGTGAAAAATAACCCCTAAAGACATATTTAATGTTGCATTGATTGGCCCATTAATGAGGCTCGAAACCCTAGTTGGGCATTAAATTCGTAATTAATGATTAAGCCCAAGAAACAGCCCAAATCGGAGACACCTGGTATAAGCTTGTTTTCTAACATGGGCCTGATCCATAGAACGAAGAACGATCTAGAATCAAGGCCGTGAATGGAACCGACTCCTTGTTTGAGTCCAAGAATGAGGCTTGCCCTCCAAGACAACTAAACCTATAAGGAAACTGTTTCCTACGCGGAAGCTTCTAGAATAGGTCTAAGGCGGTGACTTGCCCACCAAGTCTCCGAACCCTACTTTAATTCTAAGGCTCTCAACGCCTATATAAGGGCCTGACCCCCCCTCATTCTCAGAACTACGTTTTTGGCTTGATTCTCTAGCAATACAGAGATACGTAGACATCCTGTAAGGACGGCTTAGTCTCGATCGCAGAAGCAACCATTAAAGCACGAAGCTCACGAAGCCTAATATTAAATATACATAAAAACGAGGGTTTGTAAATTGCGGCTAGGGTTTGTATGTATTAAATACAAGGGTTAGTGAGCTTCGAGCTTTAATGGTTGTTCTTTCATTTCGAGACTAAACGGTCCTTGCAAGATGCCTACGTATCTCCGTATTGCTAGAGAATCAAGCCAACGTAGTTATGAGAATGAGGGATTAGACCCTTTATATAGGCGTTGGAAGCCTTAGATTTAAAGGAGGGTTAGGGTACTTGCTGGACAAGTCACCTCCTTGGAGAAGATTTTAGATCCTATCTTGTAGGAGTCTGTTTCCTTGCACGATTAGGTGTCTTGGAGGCTACTTCTTGTAGAAGTCATATCCTTATTAAAGCACGAAGCTCACGAAGCCTAATATTAAATATACATAAAAACGAGGGTTTGTAAATTGCGGCTAGGGTTTGTATGTATTAAATACAAGGGTTAGTGAGTTTCGAGCTTTAATGGTTGTTCTTGCATTTCGAGACTAAACAGTCCTTGCAAGATGCCTACGTATCTCCGTATTGCTAAAGAATCAAGCCAACGTAGTTATGAGAATGAGGGGTCAGACCCTTTATATAGGCGTTGGAAGCCTTAGATTTAAAGGAGGGTTAGGATACTTGCTGGACAAGTCACCTCCTTGGAGAAGATTCTAGATCCTATCTTGTAGGAGTCTGTTTCCTTGCACGATTAGGTGTCTTGGAGGCTACTTCTTGTAGAAGTTATATCCTTATTTGACTCTTATTTCCAAGCTGTTAATTACACTTAAACATTAGTTATGGAATTATTATCTAATTAGGGTTTTGGGCCCCATTTATGGCCTTGTGTTTAGACCAGGCTAGGTCTAATTAATACATCATTAATTATGTCTTTAGGACTTATTTTTAGCCCATATCAATTATATTATATGTTAAATAGAAACATTGATCAACAAAGAATTATGTACCAATATGTCTTTCAATCATAAAGATATGTAGTCATTTAAAATATATTATTTATGTAGTAATTTTGTAAGCTAAGATAACTATTTTTTAAAATTTTAAAATATCGAAAAATATAGTTCATATTACATCCTTCAAACTAATTAGATAAAATTCATATTACATTAATCAAAAAAATGTTTGATGTTTCTCATATATTATATCATCCTATAGTTTCAAATGTCATTAAAAAGTTAATAATACAAAATGCCGATTATCAAAATAAAAGAATTATGTATACTAAATTAATTTTGATTGGTTTAAATCAACATATAAATATTAATTGAAAAAGACAAGTGATAAAAAAATTTTAAAATTATTTTACAAAAAAGAAAGTCCCAACTCACTAGAAAGATTAAGAGTTTACAAAAAAAATCATGTTCGGGAATATACTAACAATAACATTATATATTTTACATTTAGAAAAAATGGAATTTGCAAGACATATCGGAAATATGTAGATGGTATTATATACCTAGCTTAGTATAAAAAAACTTGTAAATACAATTTTTAGGTAAAAAGAATTAAAGAGTGATATTGAAATGGTCGAATCAAAACTAATATATTTTCTAGATGGAAAGTTAATAATAACTTATATATATTAGAAGATATCATTAAATAAGATAACAAACCATTTTTAACACCTCATGGTTATCCATGGGGTCATTTTATATAGTTGGAACAACCAAACCCAGAGATAGATCATTTACGACAAATGTACTCTCTCCGTCCCACTCAAATTGACTCATTTTGACTTTTCATAGCCAAAAATTTCAATATTTGACTACAAATTATAAGTTACTGGTTCATAATTTTATAAATTCAAAAATTGCGTCTAACAAAAGATCAAATATATTTTATTATTCATTTTTTAATAATGTTTATGTATTTCAGTATTTTCAAATTATTAGTCAAAATTTTGTCAATTTGATCTTGAAAAATCAAAATAAGTCATTTTCAGTGGGATGGACTCCCTTTTTAAACGTGTTAGTTGGATAATTGGTTTCCTTGTCTATCCCTAATAATTTCATTAAATTAAATTGTGTTGTTTGTATGCGTACATTAGTCAAACATTGGAAATAGTAGTGAAGGGTAATCTTTCAAAAACACTACCAAAAATGAACTTTGAAAGATGAGAATGACAAGTATTTAGGGACGAATTTTTTTTTTTCAAGAGACAAGTGAAAGGGGAAGGAGGGAGTACTAATTAACAGGTGTGGAGATCCTTAAATTAAAAATTTACCAAACTTTAGGAATGTCGTATTTAGGTCATATAAATATGTTAGATGAGTCTTATGAGGTTCCGGTATTATTGCTAGTATCTTTATGGTCAAACTCTTGGTGTTTTAGAAAGACTTCATAAGTCTCCTGACATTCCCTATCTTTGGTCTGAGGTGCAGTTATGCTCTGCTTTGGAAACTGCTAATCAGCTGGTTCAGGCTACCAGTTCCAATGCTGGTTTACTGTCGAAGAAGATCCAGGAGCTTGAGAAAATAATCAAGAGGGGTGATGAGGCTGTAGCAGCAGCCAGAGCTATCCACAGCAATTTAAAGCTGAAAGATGATGTTTCAGATATGGAGAATCCGTGACTGCTTATAAAATAGGTCTAGAAAAGGTGACGATACAGGAAAGTTGTCAAAACAAAAAAAGGAGAAAGTAGGATCGGTTGATCTTCATAATGTCACGTGGTGCATACTCTATCACGATGCAAAAATTATGACAAATTGCTACACTTCTTGCTCAGTTTAGAAATTTGGTTCTTTTTGGTGAATATGACTGGAGTTTATAATAGAAAATTATGCTTTGAGGAGTGACATAGAGGTAAATCTGCAAAATTAAATAGAACTTCAGTGTTCAGCAGATTAGTGAGGTTCCATTGTCAGAGTTTGCATTGTTGAGTACATGTTCTACCTAGCACCTAGGTAAGGTTCCCTTCGCTATGTAGTATCCGGCACTATGCACATTCAACCAAATCGAGGTTGCCAAATCTAGCTTTTGCTATTTATGTAGTTGGAAGCTTTAAATTGTCGCATTATGAATTCCATTGCATCTTCTCTCACACGCCTTTCCTAAAAATTGGATTTGTGCCAAGTATGACATATTATATATCCGACGCGGTGCTAGGTTACAAAACTATGTTAACGCTTAACAGAAAGTTCTTGGTGCTAGAATCTATCTTAGGCACCACTAGGATCTACAAAATTATGTTAAACACTAAACATGGAGTTCTCATGCTCATGCTAGGATCGCTTTAACTACATAGATTGTCATTCTCAGCTAGGTGTTCCCCCTGTTACCCTGTATAATTTGTCCATGTGCTAAGCTCATAGATTGTATTATATCAGTATAATTTGTCCATGTGCTCTCTAATGCGTCATGTAAATCTTGCTGCACAAAATTGGCCGGTAAACTTCTACGTATGAAGCTCAGCTGGTTAAAATGAGCCCAAACAACTCAAATACTCCAAGCCTTTAGAGATCGTTCTTAGATTTAGTTTTGTTATTTCAAATACTCCATTTAGTTCTCAACTCAAACCCGTGATAAGCTGAACTCAAACACTTTTTTCTTGTAGTACGATTTGTCTGTTTACTCACTTCACTGAGAATTTTGTTTAGATTTTGGAAGTTCAGATCAAATTAACAATTTGCGCCACAAATGACAAAACTAAACACGGGTTTACAGGAACAATCCACGCCACAAAACCTTGTTATATTTAGTACTTAATAAGGATTATATACTGTATGTAATACTAGCGAGCCCAGATCTAATTGCACTGAATAATGCATGCTGCTTCAGAATTTTAAATTTCATATTGACAAGTTGAGAACACTAAATGATGAAATTAGCAGTGCTAAACTTGGTTAATAATAATCTAACGTGGCTTAAAAAGTTAAAATAGCTGATTAAGTCTGCCGGGGACCATTGCATTAGGCCGGATTCTCCTGTTTACAGTTGACGAGTGAATAAAAATTAATTTGCTCCAAGGCCCAGGGAAACTGAGAGCGTGTTTGGCTTAACTTAAAAAATGTTACTTATCACTTAAAGTGCTACTTACTCACTTTAAGTGAAAAGTGATAATTTTTACTTAAAGTTAGGTGTATCTGTTTGGCTAATTCCACTTAAAGTAAATTTATTTTTAAAAAATTAATTAAAAAAAAAGAAATTTATATTTTTTTGAAAGTATAAAATACAAATATATGAAAAGAATACAATACAAGTTAAATGGTGACTCAAATACATAAAAATTGATATACGAAAAAAAATAAGTGGAAAAAAAGTACCTCCAAGCTACTTTTTTTTTTTAACCTACTTTCCACTTTAAGTGGCTCCACTTTAAGGGGAGCCAAACACCTCCATCCAAACTTTAAGTGAAAAAAAAAAAAAAAAAGGGGGGGCCAAACGGGCTCTGAACTTCATTGCTTTGACCATGTACTTCAATTTATTATTCTTAAATATATTTTTGTAAACAAAAAAAAATATACATAGAAGTTTCAAGAATGCATCCCTTTTCATCACCATCAACAATTTTCATCACCTTTAGCTCATCCCCCTTCCATCCATATTTTCAATAGGGCTGAAAAATGATCCGGATAGAACCGGACATCCCTTTGCTCAAGTATTGGATCATATTACTTTTATTGTGTCTAAATTTGGGTTCGGGATCATTTTATTCGGATCTAAACCGATCCCGAATGCTGAGGTTCGGATCTGAACCGAATATGAGCCAGTATCGTATTTTCTTTTTTCTAATCGAGTAGTTTGTGATCCATCGAATATGAGTCAAATATAATCCACTAACATTTGTATCATTTTTATTTGAATTATATCAATAGACATTTATTATAAAATAAATATAATACTATAAAAATATAATAATCACGAATTGGAAACTTAAATAATTGATCTATTAAGTATTTGATGATAAATACTCGGGTGGATAACTCGTATTTTATGAAAATTTAAATTTATAAATGTTATTAAGAAATTATAATATGCTATTCAGTTAGAAATATAATGAAATAAAAATATAATTCAGATTCGGGTTTGAACCGAATATGGATCGTTAAACATATTCAGTTAGGATCATTTTTATAAGAAAAATATGAGACTTAATGTGAGCGGGTATATGGGTGCTCATATCCGGGATCATATTTTTTGCGGGTTCAGTTTTTCGCCAGGTTTGGATCATTTATAAAACAAATTTGAGACATTTATCATATTTTTGAGCCGAATATAAGTCGAGATACGAGATAGTCCGGATCAATTTACGGTCCTAATTTTCACATATCGCAATCGTTTTACTGGTTGGAGGTCAAAATGAAATGTTACAGCTTCTGCCATTTTAGCATCCGAATCCATCGCGAACTACCATTTTAGCATCTGAATCCATCGCGAGAAGGAACATTTTAAGCAAATTGTACGGGGTCAGAATATGCGATAAGCAAATTGTACTTTGAAGGACAGAATATGCGATAAGCAAATTGATAGATGTTAAATTACAGTAGGTATTTTGCAAGAAGCTGAAACTAGAGGTTCATAACATAAATTTGAACTGAACATAATTAATAATTGGTTTGAATTTAATTAAGTAGTAGCTCATATACAAATTTTAATATGAAATGAATGGTAATTCAATTTGTTAATATATATTGTTTATTGATGATATCTAATCTGAAACATTTTAAAACGAATAGGTAGAATCGCATATTCGTATATCCGCATTCATGTATCAGAATGAATGTAGTTCTTCGTATCTGAAGTGTAGTTCTTCGTACCTGACAATTAAATACTGAGACTCTACCTATATATTATTGAAAATTGCTAGAAAATAAAAAAAAATGTACTCCCTCCGCCTCTTTTTATTTGTTATATTTTGGAAAAAACATATATATTAAGAAAAAATTAATATTATAAAGTATTTTCATGTATTACCTTAGGAATGAAATGGTAGATATAAAAAAATTGGTACAAAAATGTATTGAAATAAGAGTGAGATAATTATTTATGAAGAATTTTTTTATTCAAATGTTATAATAAAAAGGAACGGAGGAGGGAGTACCTAAAAATTTTCTCAAATATTATGTGTCTTCTTATCTTTGGTTGATAAAATAATTAATAATTAATATCATGCATTCATATGAGTACTCTAATTAAAATTTCCGAATTTGTTAACCTGCCACATCAGTTTAGAATTATTTTTTAGAGTTAGTTTGTTTTCATTCTCTCTCATACGAATTTTAAATTTAATAACTATAAAACTAATATCAGTAGAATACAATTTATTTTTATATTTATTGATAATGGTATATTGGTATAGATGCTTGCTGCAATTGAGAAAAACAAAATAAAATAATTGGTAACTTTTCTAATAAAAAGTATAAAATCCTGTATATATGTGTGTCCAAACTCCAAAAATTAAAATATATCATGTGTCGTTATTTGTATAATTTTTGAAAATATTTTTAAATTTTCTAGCATTATTCTAAACAATAAGCGCACAAAAGGAGAAAAAAAAAAGTCAATGATTTTATTTTTTTTTACATAAATACGTGTTGTCTTCCTCGCTTGCTTATATGTACAGTGCAAAGTTATTAAACATTAATTTCTATGGATATTTGATATTTTTAATGTACAAGACCCAAGTACGATCTGTACAAATATTTTAATCACAGGGATCCAAAGTAAACAGATGTATAATTTAAGGCTTTAGTTCCTGATTAGTGCAATTTTAAGCTTCAATTATTAGTTTGGTTGATGATGCGTCATGCTCGGGTACAAGAGAAAAACAAATACAGTATAGTTTAGTACTTAATTAGGCTTTATTAATCTGTGTATTAGCGATCTCTATTGCCGGTTGTTGATAAACAGTGCCCTACTTATGACGCATCATCCATCGTGCTTGCAATTAGTCTAATTATTCAGTGATATATTATGCAAAGTTTGTAATCTTGGTTTTCACACAATAGAATCTCGATAAATAAATATTTAATAAACGAATAATTTCGTTAAATGAATAATTTTTTTGGGTCCCGATACAATAGAAATAATGTATATTTTATCTCGACAAATGAATAATCTCGATTAATGAACAAAAAAATTTGGTCCTGAACATATTCATTTATCGAGGTTTAACTGTATTTGTTTAATTATTTCTATATTAACCAATTAAGTAATTACAATTTTCTTAAGTTAAATTAATTACCTATTAAAAAAAGGTGATCAATCACTTAAAATTTTAAAATTTTACACTTATCACTCATCACAACAGTCACTTCAAATTTTAAAAATTTACACTTATCACTCATCACTCATCACAATAAGATTATATCATATATAGACGTACATCGAATATTTTACACCTAATATGCTTTGGATGTCAAAATTTTACACATTACATAGTACACCTGACATATTATTTCTCTATTATTCATGCCATTTGTTAGACAATTGTTAATATTTCTCGTGCACCACGTATAGAAGCCAAAAATATGATGTTATCATTGGCAAAAACCAATTCCACGAGTGTATCAAAGAGTCATCAAAAGTGATTAAACGATGTTTAACGTTTTTTTTAACGTTTTACTTAAAAAAGGGTATGACTAAGAAAGAAATAATATTTCACGTGTACCACATATAGAAGCAAAAAATGTGATGGTACCATTGCCAAAAGCCAATTCCACGAGTGTATCAAAAAGAATATCCCATTAATATATAATGCTTAGGGTATTTTCAATGAAAAAAAACTTTTAGCAAAAAATCTTATTTAATAAATATTATATATAATTTATATTAAAGAAAAATATTCCTATATTTAACTTTAGAAAAACTAAAATTAATATTTAAAGTCACGCATTTGTTTCCCTCAAGAACATTAATGATATATCTTTTTATTCAGGAAATTATGTGATGTGTCTTGATTTTAAAAATTCTCCTTATATAAATTACTCCCTCCGTCCCTCTTGATTCTTTACGTTTGCGGACCAGTTTTCGGCACGGATTTTAAGGTGTATTTTAAGGATAGTTCTATAATTTATTTTTGATATTTTTTTTTTATATAAAAATAGAACAATCCTATTTTTATACAAAAAAAGAAAATATCAAAAATAAGTTATAGAACTATCCTTAAAATGCACCTTAAAATGCGTGTCAAAAACTCACTTTTTTATGTAAAGAAATGGGTGGAACAGAGGGAGTATGAATTTACAATCATGTAAAATCATTTGTTAAAATTATAACCAAACCACATACATCAGACAAATTTTTTGAATAGCTATAACAATATTGTACATATAAAATTTAACTCATATAATCAATTTCGTTGGATCAAAACATCTTACAAATTTTTAATCAATCATTATTTTAAATTATTTTAAATAATTATTTTAATCAATATACTTGAAATGTATATCATTATTAATATGTACTATAATGTATGATGCACGATTCAATATATTCCATACTCAAGATGGCAAGATAATTGATCAAAAAATGGGACACCGGACACAACTTTAAAATATAACATGCAAATATGCGATGTAGTAATGGAGCATGTGTAAGTGATTTCATTTATTTATTTTTACTAATTATGTGTAAGTGATTTCGAATTCTAATTTTTAAGGCGAAGAATCTCATGCTCTGTACAATGGACAAAGGTATGACGTCCTTATCCGAGAATATACCAATGAATATATCAAGACACAAGGTCCCTTAAATTCTACAAGTATTTTTGTACACGAGTTGACAAAATATGTTTTAAATATTTTAAGACGGGCCAGTTTTATTGGATGAAATTATTAAACCAGTAAATACGAACTATATATTAAACATCCTCCAATTAGTATTAGTTTGACCGTGATTAATTAATGAAAAATTAGTCAATTAGTCGAGTTAATTTCGTCATAGCAACATTCATTTGCCGAACCATTACTCATCTCATAAATTCAAAACACTTATTTATGACGATTTCCTTCTTTAACCAATGATGATCATAAATTTTACTTCTTCGTAAATCATCTTTCCGTTTACTTTTACTTTTTTTTAATGGTTAATACAATAATGCTTCAAATTTTACTAACTTCTTCGTAAATCATCGCCCCGTTTACTTTATGGTTATTGTAATACTCCTTCGTTCTTTTTAGTTGTCAAATTTGAATAAATATATATATTTTAAAAATTAATATTATAAATTATTTTCATATAATGATTATATTAAATGATGAGATTAGTTGTAAAATCAAATATTGAAATCAAAATTAGAGGGGTAAATATGAAAAAAATTGGTAAAAAAATATAAAGGATTAAGAGTGAAACATTTAGGAACAATTCTTTTTTTTTTCAAATATGACAATTAAAAAGGTATGGAGGAAGTATTTAATTTTGTTTACGAAAATCTATTATTAATATTTTGAAAGTGGCAAAAATATTCGATATTATTAAGGAATAAAATATGAGGGTATTTTAGTCATTGTAGTGATAGGATATTGGGCTTTATATAAAGCCCCACTTAGCTTTATTTCAGACAAGATCAACACAATGTAGTCTCTACTATATTGTTTGTACATATTTTATCTTTCTTGTTCATCTCTTTGTTCTACAATTACTTGTCTTTGATACTCAAATTTATAAAGTTATCATGGTATCAGAGCCTCCGATTCTTGAGGCCTACCAGTTAACACACACAATCTTCTCATCTATCATTTCATCAAGAAAAACCAAGAACCCCAAATCAAAACACACACTACTGCCAAATCTAGGGTTTCACCAACATTTCCCCAATTCAAAACAAACAGACACTCTCTCTATCTCTAAACGTTGCTTCTCCGCCGCCACACTTCCCTTTTATTTCATCTCTCCAGCTACTCTATTCGGGTCGGTAAGATTGTTTCAAAATTAAAGAAAACGACGTTGAAATTATAATGAGGTTTATTGTTCTGTTGTTGGTCTGTTACGTTTTGGGAATGAAATGAAGAGCTCTGTTTGTAAGTAACGGTTCAAAATGACTTGTGAGAACTTAAGCTACACACCAAGTGTTCGACAAAATGTCTGAAAAAGAAAAATATTTGAATTCTGAAGAGTGTTGTACAATGAGGTGTTTGATAGAAAGCCTAACAGAAACAATGTTTTGTTGAGTTGTTTATTTGTCCCGATCGATTTGATAGTTGTGTATGAGTTAAACTGGTTGATATTTTATAGTTCATGTATCTGCAGTTCTATTCCTTGTTAACTAGAGCACCATGGTTCAGTTGGAACTCTAAGCTGGTAGCAGATGTTATTGCATTGCTTTACAAACAGGAAAGGTTCAGGTAAGCAGATGCCCTAATCTCTGAATCCGTTTCAAAATCGGATATTTGAGAGCGTGAACTCTATACCTTCTATTGTTGTCTAATAGAGTTTCATTCTAAGCACAAATCAAAGCAGGGAGTCTTTGATTCCTACACAAGTTTGAAGCAAATTCTTTCTTGTTCGTCGCCAGTTTACTTAAAATGTCGAGCATACGAATCAATGATATGTAGCTTGTGTGTTATAGATTTGCTTCGTGAGGCTGAGAATATGATGGAAGAAATGAAAGTTCAAGGAATCACTTCCAAACCGTCGCTGTTTGAGTTGTGAGACAATGGTCAGTGCGGGAAAGTTGCCGGACCCTGAGAAAGTTGGTAATACTATTACTGGTTTGTGTAAAGGTAAAAAAAACAAAAAAAAAACAAAGATGCGCATGCTCTTTACCTTTTTGCAAAGAAACAAGATAAAACCCCACCTCGGTTCTCAGTTAACTTTTTGATCAGTTCAGTTCACTTTATCGTGAGGATGTGAATGTCCCCTTGGCATTACCTTATTTAGAGGTCAACCACGAAGGCATTTGCTTACAACAGGATGGAGTACTTTTGTTACTTCGAAAAGATTAGTTGTTGGGGATTCTTTTGTATTTTTTAGGGGAGAGAATAAAGAATTGCGAGTGGGTGTTCCTCGTCATGCACAACAGAGCTCCATGCCTTCATTAGTAATTGCAAGTCAGAGTATGCACCTTGGAGTGCTGGCTACTGCATCTCATGTTGTTACGACACACACTCTCTTTCTTGTATTTTACATGCCAAGAACTAGTCAGTTCATCATTGGCTTAAACAAATATCTGGAAGCCTTGAAAAATGGATATACGGTTGGTGTCAGATTCAAGATGTGGTTTGAGGGAGAAGAATCCCCTGAAAGAAGATTTTCAATGGGAGTGTTCTAAATGGAGATCACTGAAGGTTCAATGGGATGAACCTGCATCAATTGCTCGACCAGAAAGGGTGTCTCCTTGGGAGATAGAACCTTTTGTTGCTTCTGTGCCTCCTAGCCTTAGTCCAACTGCCCCGACGAAGAATAAACGACCGAGACCACCAAGTGAAATTTCTGCTCTTGAACCGACTTCTACAACAGTATCTGCAGCCTGGAATCCTTCCCACGATTCAAGCCAATTAAATGTTACTCTCGAAGGCCAAAGGATTGACAGTAATGTTTATAGACAGCCTATGCAATCACAAGATATTCAAATCTCATTACTGAAAGTACTCATGTCAGAGCCCCTTGGAATAAGATTTCTGATGAAAATGAAGATAGCAAAAGTGCCTCTGCACGATCCGTTCAACCTAGCTTTACAAACCAGAATCCACCATACCAATACAATGACATGTTGCCTCTCCCAGTTGAAGAGAAGAAGTCTGATTCTGTCACTAGTTGCAGCGAGCAGCAGGATGTGTCAAGCAGCGGGCTGTATGGTTTGGAATGTGTGAAGTTGGGTTAGTAGGAGAATATTATGCTCCATCTCTGTTTATTGGAGCAGCTACAGGAATGGCATATGGAAAATTTTTTAGCTTTACAATTTTCCAGTCCAATCCAATATTTCATCTCTCCTTGTTGGAGGTTGCATCACCACAAGCATATGGCCTGGTTGGTATGACTGCTACTCTTGTTGGGGTGTGTCAGGTACCTCATACTGCAGTTTGTCACATTGTTAAAAGAGGAGAGAAAATGGCTCAAGGAGCTTCTTGTTTCCGATTAATGTAGCTCCAGTGATGAAATATGTGAGGTATCTTGGACAGTAACACCTAGTTTGAGTCTTTTTTCAGCTCACTGTATCATGAATAGTTACGGTATAAGTCGGTTACTAGTTCTTTTGGAAGCACACACTTATTGCAAACTCAACTGGTATGACTTTTGTTATGTGAGACAAGGACGAGATTGAAGTTGATAAAGGCCATTGAGCTACAATATTATTGGTCAAGTCACAGTTAGCAGATTACTCAGACCACAAACCAGAAAATGAAGAATTTAACCACCTCTATCATCCAGGTATGCAATATCTGAAAGGTGAAGATGTAAGGTATCATTTACATGGAAGTAATTGCCATGATATGTTTATTAATTTGCCATTGTTTGGCTCATTGAGATGGAAGTCATTGCCATCATTTACATGGAAGTAATTGCCATGATTGAAGTTGATAGGTCACTCCATTGAAGTGATTGAGTACTCATGCTTAGCTTAGTTTGAGCTATGCGAGTATTTGAACAACTTGCATAACCAAGTTGATATATTGTGCCTCGACTCTGCTTTTGAAGTCCACCAAATTATGTTGAGGTAGGCCATTGAGCCCTTGAAAAACCGCTTGGAGACATAAATTACTGGGGACGAAGAAGAAGAGAGATCGAGAGCGAAACAGTCCAGAGCCAGAAGCCAGTGCCTGAAGCCCGAGCCAGAGCCAAGAAGCCCGAGCCAGAGCTAGAGCCCGAGCCAGAGCCAGAGACAGAAACAGTCCTCAAATGGCAGGGAATTGGAGTCCCTTGTCAGGACATTGACGTGCTCCAACAAGTCCTCAAATGGCAGGGAATTGGAGTCCCCTGTCAGGACATTGATGTGCTCCTACTGGCTGGATTTGGAGTCCCTGTCAGGAATTGATGTGCTCCAATTGTTCAAGGAAAACAGTCTTAGAAGTGTGGTTTTGTGACTGCAAAGGATTATGAGTTTTTTGTTGATATCGTAGGAGTTCAAGCCAAGAGCTTCACTATGTTCCCGCTCTTAGCTTGAGGGGGAGTATTAAGGACTAAAATATGAGGGTATTTTAGTCATTGTAGTGATAGGATATTGGGCTATATATAAAGCCCCACTTAGCTTTATTTCAGACAATATCAACACAATGTAATCTCTACTATATTGTTTGTACATATTTTATCTTTCTTGTTCATCTCTTTGTTCTACAATTACTTGTCTTTGATACTCAAATTTATAAAGTTATCAGATATCATTACGCAGTTGTTAGAAAGGTATAATTTGTGAGTACAAATTGTAAGTATATAAATAACTAAATTTTTGAAGAGTTATTACAAATTTTTTAATCATCCAAAGTATTTCATTTAAATTTCTACATTATGAATTTAAATTCGAAAGAGAAATACTCGAACTTTGACCCTGTTATCATAACTTACATGTAGGACGCATTATTGGTCGATCCAGTATTTGAATTATTATTCGAAAATTGAAGATCAAATAATTTCTATTTTTTTTTGAAGGGATCTTAAGTTCTAACTTAAATTAATATTCTAATAAGGATCTGGTTGAATATTAAAATTTATAAATAATCATAAGGACTACTAGATAGCAACATCAAAGGAATACTCTAGATAGCATCACATAATAAAGTTATAGTTTATCGCGCATGGTACTCCTAGATTAATAATCAATATACTAGTAGAAAATATTGACTCACTTAAAAGCGGAATACTAACTTATATACATCTCACATTTTTCCTAAAATGTGACAACAAAATTGAATTGACACACAACCTAATTTTTAATATTGATTTAGAGCGTGTTTGGCTTAACTTAAAAAATGTTACTTATCACTTAAAGTGCTACTTACTCACTTTAAGTGAAAAGTGATAATTTTTACTTAAAGTTAGGTGTATCTGTTTGGCTAATTCCACTTAAAGTAAATTTATTTTTAAAAAATTAATTAAAAAAAAAGAAATTTATATTTTTTTGAAAGTATAAAATACAAATATATGCAAAGAATACAATACAAGTTAAAAGGTGACTCAAATACATAAAAATTGATATACGAAAAAAAATAAGTGAAAAAAAAGTACCTCCAAGCTACTTTTTTTTTTTAGCCTACTTTCCACTTTAAGTGGCTCCACTTTAAGGGGAGCCAAACACCTCCTTTCTACTTTAAGTGGGTTAAAAAAAAATATAATGAACCCCAAACGGGCTCTTAATAAGTTCAATTCATTTTTTGATTGGACAGCCTATCAAGACTAAGAACTTGTTACAATACAATTGGATAGTAAAAGTGGCAAGTGTTAAGAGTTTATGTTTTGCTTTCCCAGGATTTGATTCTAACTCAGACTATAAGTCTAGTCTCTGTTATAGAAATCGGTCGATTTTTGAAAAATCGCCGATAAATTGGTCAAAATTTTGGAACCGATTCGGTCGATTTTAAAAAAATCACCGATTTTTCAACCGAATCATCCGATAAATTGTAAATCGGTACCTCAACCGAATAGTTTTGATTTCCGAAATCTGCAACAGTCTAGTTATTAAAAAAAAGAGCTTAAATATCACTCTTTTAATTATTTATATATAATAACTCTTACTATGTACAGTATATTTTTAGAAACGAAAAATAAAATATTCGCATAGTCAGCTCAAACTTTCGATAACCAAAAAATAAAAATAAAAGTGGTCCGCATCCACTAGGCAAATAAGTGAGGATTAGTTTAATTCACTGACATGCAAATAGGAGCAAAATTTGTGTTTGGAAAACATGCAGGCCGGTTTATGTGCTAACCCCACGCCCACACTTTCTTTCACACTAAAAGTAGTGTTATATGAGTTAATGTGATGCAATTTTACAGTCATTGACATTTACGGATTTACCAAAAAAAACTTAATATTTTTTAAAGCAACTAAGCGTAACATAATAATTATTATTTTTGAATAAATAAGTTTATATATCTTTGAGTTCCTATTCTTAAAAAATATCGTAATGAATAAGAATCGAGCCAGGTTCTAAAAGAACAAAAAATAAACTCTTACTACTTCAATTATCTTATTGCAACATAATTAATTTAGTAATCTCAACTTATGATTGGGGTACGTTACTTTCTGCGGCCGAACTGATACATATTAAACAAATGTCTACTTCAACTATATTACTCCCTCCGTTTCAAACATTGCCTGTTTTGACTTTCTTGCCGTTTATAAATTATAAACGGTTGACTATTAATTTACACATAATTTATAAGATAAAATATAATCATGACTGTGATCTTGTTGGATTCGTATTTGTTAGTAATAGTGAAGTTTTTATATTTAATACTAATACGAAATTAAAGATATTGACAATTAAAAGTGTGCATTGGCAAACGTGTCCAAAGTAAATAAGAAACGTTTTTAGGAATGGAGGGAGTATTTGACAACTTAATTACGCGGAATCCGATATTGAGCCTGTGCATGTTTGGTACAGTTTCTTTTAAGTTTTTATGGACTTATTTTCGAATAATTTTTTTTTATTTTAATAAAAAAAATTATATAAGTATTTAATGTATGTTTGACATTCTATAAATTATAAAAAAAGTTATCTTTTTTTAAAAAAAAATAAAAAATCACTAACTTTATCTTAAAATAAATTGACTTATTTTGAAAAAAAATTACCTAAACACCGCTATTATACGTACTACATTGTACATACCAAGCAACCTCCAACATTAACGGATTAACTAATTCTATGCCGGGAATGGTTTGGACTTTGGACGATACACAATCCAACTAGTAATTAACGGTCACTTGTAGCACTTACGCTGTTACGCATTCAACAATGAATGGATTTCCGAATATGAATTAAGGCGCGTAAATGATCTTAATTTTTAAAATAATTATATGACATAATTATTTTCAACAATGAATGAATTTCCGAATATGAAATAATTCTTTGCGGGAATGGTTTGATAGTCATTTTAATTTTTAAGTTAATTATATGCTCTGTTATAAAAATCGGCCGATTTCTGAAAAATCACCGATAAATCGCCCAAAAATCGGTCAAAATTTTGGAACCGATTTGACCGATTTTGCAAAAATCGTCGATAAATCGTCGATTTTTCAACCGAATCACCCGATAAATCGTAAATCGGTACCTCAACCGAATAGTTCCGATTTTCGAAATCTGCAACACTGATTATATGGAAGAAGCCGGAGAGGTGAGTTATATGACGACCTTTGGAATGATATCTTATTCATGGTTGACCCTTATATGCTTTTAAAAATTCATATTTTTAATCAATGTTGTAAAAAGCGGGAATCAGACTTAATCGGTAGATGCACAGAGATTAATTGGGGTATTTAGGAATTAATCGGAATAATTAATCGGATATTTGGATAATTAATCAGTGCGATAACCCATGGAACAGAGATTAATCATGATTAATCAATGATTTTTAAAAACAGAGTGTTTAATTGATACTGTAAAAGATACTAACATATTACTTCCTCCGTCTCTAAATAAGTTGTCTGTTTTGACTGGACACGTTTGCCAACGCACACTTTTGATCGATAATATCTTGAATTTCGTATTAGTATTAAATATAAAAACTTCATTGTATTAAAGTATTCATAAATACGAATCCAACAAGATCACTTATGACTATATTTGGTCTTATAGATTATACGTAAATTAGTAATTTGTCTCATGTTATGAACAGTCCCGACATTTCAAACGAGCAACTTATTATGAGACAAAGGGAGTACTATTTTTTGTGAGTTATTTTCTTTTAATAGAAATGAAATGAGTTGAGCACACTCCAAATAGTTGGATACTACAACAAAATCAACTTTATTTATGTAGTTATTCATAATTTAAATTATACTAGCTTAAAGCTCGTGCAAAGCACGAGTTACTTTTAAATACTTTTAAAATTATATGATTAAATAAAATAGAGTATAATAATTTATTATGGATATAATTTAACTTTGTAATATTAATTAATAAAATTATTGATAATAATAGTTATTTAATAAATGATATGTATTGATTAGAACTAATAATATAAAAATCTTAATGTAAATTTGTTATTGACGGGAAGAGAAATTTAAATATATATACATAATATTTCTTCTTATTAGATCTAACGGGTATCATCTATTTATTAAATATCTAATGGTCACTATATGTTGAACCAAAGTTGAACCAAACAACCAAATTATACCCATGTTTGCTTATTATATAATAGTAAAGATGTACTAGCTTTAAATCCATGCACAAGTTGCTTTTATATGTTTTTTGTTAAACTTTATTTTGAATGTTTTTGCAAATATTTTATTTTATATTTTAAATGTTTTTTCACACATTTTAATAATAAAGCATTGTGTTATAATATGTTACTATTTTTTTAAAGGATATATGTGATTTTTTAATAATTATTATTAAATTTGTTGATGAGTATTTTGTTAATATTATTATTATTTTTTTATATTTTTATGTTTGAAAGTGATTTTTAAAAGGCATTTTTTTTAAAAAAAATGGGTGGTATTACGTGGTTTTGCGGTGTGTTTTGATTGTTAGTTATTTTTGTTTTATATTTTTTTTGTTTTTGTATAAAAATATATTTATATTGTATGTTAAATTATTAATATATATTTTAAATATATGCAAACTTATCTTGTTAAAAAAAATTATGTGAACTTTTAATAATAATTATTGAAGTTGTATTTAAAACATTTCAGTTTTTTATTGTTTTTTTATTTTAGTACATTATATATGATGTTAGTATTATATTCGTGTAATTATTCTTTTTTATCTTTTTGATTTTTACACGCGTGGTAGAATTTTTAAGGTATTTTTGAACTTTTTTGAAAATATGAGTGGTTTTAAATTTTTTATTTGTTTGAATATTTTTTTTGTTTATATTTATTTTATATTTTTTCGTGTGTGATGTTTATTATGTGTTTTTATTTAGAGTAAGTTTAGGATGTTTTTGTTGTTTTATATATAGATACTATATAATTTTATTTTTTGGATTGTTTTTTTAATTTTTAGAAACATGTTTGTTGTAAATGATTTTCTTGTAAATTACATATATTTGAACATTTAGCCTATCATGTATTTTAATATTTAATTTTTTTGGGGTTTTTTCCTATTTCATTTTTTTGTTTGTTTACTTCGTTTACTTTATTTATTATTTTTGTTAGTTTATTTGTTTACTTTGTTTATTTTTGAAAATGATTTTTTTGATGAAAAAATGATATCTTTTTTGTTAATATTGTTGTAGGATTTGTGCTAGGGTTTGGCTATTACAACTATCTTTCCGGTACCTGGTACATTTTTTTAGGTGTCTTTTGTCTTGAATAGTTGAATTTACTGTTTTGACCGTTAGTTATTTTTGTTTTATATTATTTTTGTTTTGTATATAATTATATTTAGATTGTATATTAAATTATTATTTTGGGTGTATAGTTTTATTTATTTATTTTTTGGTGTTTAATAATAATATATTTGAATTCTTTTTGTGTATATATATATATATATATATATATATATATATATTAAATATATGCAAACTTATCTTGTTAAAAACAATTATGTGAACTTTTAATAATAATTATTCAAGTTGTATTTAAAACATTTCAATTTTTTATTGTTTTTTTATTTTAGTACATTATATATGATGTTAGTATTATATTCGTGTAATTATTCTTTTTAGAGTATTTACCAAAAATACTAGATTCAAAGTTTCTATTTGTAAAAATACCATCTCCCTTAATTAATTGCAATTTTACTAAACTAAGTTTCAAAATTGCAAAAATACTAACCCTCCCCCCTTTTTTCCCAACCGACTTCAACACATTTTTTTTTTCGATGGGGGCTATTTTGGTGGATTTTGGGTTGCAACTTAATGCATCCATATTCAACCACGCTTTCACCATTTTTTATTTTTTTTAAAGGTAGGATGATATTTTGGTTGCAACTGAATGCAACCACATTCAACCAAATGCAATCACATTCAACTTTTTTTTTAAGGTGGAGTATTTTGGTTGATTTTGGTTGAAAGGCCCCGCCAGGGCAATATTCAACCAAATGCAACTACATTCAGTTGGATGTAGTTGCATGTGATTGCATTAAGTTGCCGATTTCAAGTTCTATTTTTCAAATGTCATTTTCGACCACTTTTTTGGACTATATATATATGATCTAAAAAAGAGGTCAAAATGACATTTGAAAAATGGAACTTGAAATCAGAAATTTAGTTGAATGTGGTTGCATTCAGTTGCAAATTTAGTTGCACGTGTTGCATTAAGTTGCTGATTTCAAGTTCCATTTTTCAAATGTGATTTTCGACCTCTTTTTTGGACTTTTTTGGACTATATATATATATATAGTCCAAAAAAGAGATCGAAAATCACATTTGAAAAATAGAACTTGAAATCAGAAATTTAGTTGAATGTGGTTGCATTAAGTTGCAAATTTAGTTGCATGTGGTTGCATTTTTCAAGTTCCATTAAATAGCACCCACCCTAAAAAAAAAGTGTTGAATGTGGTTGAAAATGCTGGGCATGCCGGGCAGGCTAGGCAGGGCCGCGGGGGAAGGGTTGACCTAATTTATAGTATTTTTGCAATTTTGAAACTTAGTATAGTAAAATTGCAAATAGTTTAGTAAAATTACAAATAGCTATTCTTAACAAAAGTAAATGTTCAAAAATTTACTTTTCCCTATTTATTTATGAAAAAAGCCATTCTTTTTATCTTTTTGATTTTTAAAGAATTTTTAAGGTATTTTTGAACTTTTTGAAAATATGTGTGGTATTAAATTTTTTATTTGTTTAAATATTTTTTTTGTTTTTGTTTATTTTATATTTTTTTCATGTGGTGATTATTATTTGTTTTTATTTAGAGTAAGTTTAGGATGTTTTTGTTATTTTATATTTAGATATTATATAATTTCATTTTTTGGATGTTTTTTTAAAATTTTAGAAACATGTTTGTTGTAAATGATTTTCCTATAAATTACATATATTTGAACATTTAGCCTAGCATGTATTTTAATATTTCATTTTTTTGGGATTTTTTTTCTATTTCATTTTTTTTATTTTTTTATTTGTTTACTTTGTTTATTATTTTTGTTAGTTTGTTTGTTTAATTACTTGTTTTTTTTTAAATGATATATTATTTGTTAATATTGTTGTAGGACATGTGTGCTTGGGTTTGCTATTACAACCTCACTCCGTACATTTTTTAGGTGTCTTTTTTCTTTTAAGTGTCTTGAATTTACTATAATAGCCTTGACGACCAAACCATACCATCAAAACCTCCTTACACTAATTATATATATGATATAACTAACTTAATAATGTCTGTTTGTAAACTAATAACATATTAGATTATGAGAAAAATGGTCCTACTGTAGATAATTTCCTAAAGTTAAGCCATCAAAATTACGTAGTTTTGATGACTTTTTTTTTATTTATTTAGAAGGATCCCGCAGGGGCATTATTGATTGTGCATATGTGTCACAATCTTAATGATTAACTTTAGGAGAATTTCCTAAAGTTAACTATAGGAACATATTACGTACCCTTAGATTATGTATTAATATTGACTTACGTATGCAATTACAAGTAATTATATTGAAGTAAATATTACAAAAAAATCCAAAAAAATGAAAAAATTTAAAGGAAATAACACAACAACACAAAAGTTATCACAAAAATATAATCAATTAGAAAAATTACCGGTTTAAGGATGTCTATTCTGAAATGAGAACTCTTTATATAGAAGTGTTGAAAAAATTGAAATCGATTATTTTAGTGTAAACAGACAATTACAACTTTACAAGGTTAATATAATTTTTCTAGTATATCACGGATTAAATAGAAATCACCCCTTTTAGTCAAGTAAATTAGAAGTGAACTCTGTGATAAAAAAAAATAAAAATAAAAGTGAACTCCCATAAAAGTGAACTCGAGGCAAATTGCCTGGAGTTGGTTCATTGATTGGAGAATGTTAAGGTTTTTTTTAAAAAAAGTAACGGATAAACAAAATTATGAAATATATACTCCTTCCATTTCTTATTACTGTTTTTGTTGTTTGACAACATGTACTTTTGATTCATATTAAATATGAATCCAACTATATTTTATCTTATGACTATATTTTATATTATAAATTAGACGTAAATTAATAATCAACCTCTTATAATTAATACTACCAAAAGTCAAAACATGAAACTTATAAAGAGACAAATGGAGTAGTAATTGTTAGATTATTTTTTATAATCTAATAATAATTTATGGGCTTAAAAATTAAAGATAATTATATTTAATGTTTATTCTATTTGGAATAATTAAGTGATCTAAAATAAAATGTAGGGGTTTTGTAATGTGTAATACGGTTAATGGAGTCTAATTAGATTATTATGTAAAGAACACAATAGGTCTTGGTCCCAATGCTATTCACAACATGAGATAATACGGTTAGAGATGAATAAAATCTGTAAAAGATCAAGTGCCGAATCCGTATACATAATCTAGTGTCATGGAATAGGTGTCATGAAATAGGTACGCTTTCGTGCTACAATTTTATCATGTAAACTTGATAATATAGCCTAAGATAATTCTGATTATTTATTTAAATCTAACTGTGATTTGTAAGTATTTTAATATAATATATTCTTGTTCTAGGTAAAAAATTGAGGTCCTGGTAGTTAGAGGTGAGTATTCGGTAATTCGGTAAAATAACCGAACCGAATTACCGAATAAGGCCAAATATTATAACCGAATACCGAACTGAAATATTTCGGTTTGGTAACCGAACCGAAATATTTATTTCGGTTATTTTACCGAAATAACCGAATTATATATATTTATATATTTTATTTTACATATTAGATATAAAAATATAAATATTATTATTTTACATATAAAAATTATTATTTTACATACAAAAAATTATTATTTTACATGTAAAATATAAATATTATTATTTTACATATAAAAATTATTATTTGACTTATAAAAATTTATTATTTTACATGTAAAATATAAAAAAAATTATTTTACATATAAAATATAAATATTATTATTTAAGATATAAAATATTATTATTTTAGATACAAAAAATTATTATTTTACATATAAAAAATTATTATTATATATATAAAATATTATTATTATATATATAAAATGTAAATATTATTATTTATTATATATTTCGGTTAATTCGGTAATTTCGGTTAAAAAACCGAAATAACCGAATAACTGAAATATCATAACCGAATACCGAACCGAAATATTTCGGTTCGGTTAACTGAACCAAATTATTTCGATTATTCGGTTCTGTATTCAGTTAACCGAACCAAATACTCACCCTACTTGTAGTCCCCTTGTTGTTCAGTTCTCCATTTATGATTTGAGCTCCCTGCCCGAGACGCTGCAAGTTGTACAAATAATGTTGTTTATTCCTTCTGCAGCTCTGTATGAGATCCTGTTTCATTTTATTTTAGTGAATCTATACCCATAAAAAAGTCTACTTGTGCAAGCAAATACAGTGAAATGCTTAAATCTCACTCTGAGTTTAAGAAACAAAGCGAAATTGTAATTATTAATGTATCATAGTTTTTGAATGCAGATCAATTTTACCAAATAGTTTTTAAATATAAGTCATCTATTATCTATTATCTATTATCTATTATATATATAATAGGTCAACACAAGAAGAAAATGTGAGATTTTTTAATGCACATGAAAAGACTAATTTGCCCTCATGTTTAATATTTATTAAAAAAATGTGTTGTTCATGGGAATCGAACTTGAGTGTATCAAATAACTTAGGCATGCTCTTACCACTATGCTACAATTGTCACATGTGTTTTCAAACCATACACATAATAAGTGAATGTCGTTTAAGAGTAATACATTTGTAAATAACTATGGAGCTAAATTAAACTTAGCTAAAATACCAACACATTTTTATTAAAAAAAAGTGTTGTTCATGGGAATCTATCAAGTAACTTATGCATGCTCTTCCCACTACGCCACAATGTCACATGTGTTTA